>JANBXA010000372.1:69062500-69662500 GCA_030556225.1 Cricetiscus sungorus | reverse complement strand
TGAATTTCCCTCAGACCAATGGCATGAGTATGACTGCTACTGCCCAATAAAGAGAAAAAAGGAACACAAAGTGTATCAACAAACTCTGACTTAACCTAGACTATCAAAAGTTTAACTAGGGGACTAGAGAGATTTCTCAGTGGTCCAAAGCAGTTGTTGCTCTTGCAGGTTCAATTATTAAGCAACTCACAGCTATCTGAAACTCCAGTTCTGGGGGTCTGATACCCTCTTTTTCTTCTGTGGGCACCTGGCACACATGTGTTATACATACATACATACATACATACATACATACATACATACATTCATACATACATTCATATATACATACATACACACATATATGCAAGAAAAATATTCATGAATTAAAATAAAAATAATGGATAAAACTTTAAAATAAAAATTTACCTGGGTATGGTGCCACACAACTGAAAATTCCAGCACTTAGGAGGTAGTGACAAGTGGGTCACTTGTTTAAGGTGAACCGAAATAAATACTGAATTGCAGGTCAGGCTGGGCTGTTCAGTGAGACCAAAGAAACAAACAGCTTTCTCCAGTAGAAGTTTACTCTTTAAGTTATACCTTAAGGATGAAAAAAGAGACAGCAAAAGCAAGAAAACAAAGTTACAAGAGGTCCCTCGGGATTCATGTTTACTTGGAAGTGTGTTCTGGATATATCATCTTACATTTATTTTTATCATCATCATCACCAGTGTGTGTGTGTGTGTGTGTGTGTGTGTGGCGTATCCATGTCATGGTGTGTGTGTATGTGCAGGTCAGTGGATAACTTTGTAGAGTTAGTTCTTTCCTTCTTCCTTTATGTGGGCTCCAGGGATTGAACTCAGGTGATAGGCTTTCCCGGCAAGCGTTTTACCCACTAAACCATCTCACTGGCTCTGGATATGTTATCTTTAGGATGTGCTGACGACTGTGAATCTTCAACCTTGGAGCAGTATTAGAAACCTCCATCCCTGGAAAGAGCCAGGCTGTGCTTTCATAACAACAGTGCTTTGGCTGAGAGCTCTGTTAAGCAGGCTTTGTGAAAATACTAAGTCATCTGTGTAGCTGTGTGGTGGACAGCCACAAATTTGGGAATAGAGAGGGAAGCTAAAGCCTGTCCTTTGTAGACTGAAATCTTATCCTTGGGAGTGGGAGATCACAGATTTTGATTGCACAGGGAGATTCAAAACCAGTTGGGAATGAGAGGATGAGCATATCTCTGTGTACAGATTATCAGGATTTCTCTGACCATGCTCAGGTACTTACAAAATTTTAAAACTTGTCATCTTTGTCTCCAATGTGCATGATATGCTAGAAGGGCTTATCTTTATCTCTCAGGTGAAGGCAGTGTGTGAAATCCTCAGCATCCAGTACAACAATGGGTGTTCACTCATTATAAGTGATGCTTAGACTACTGGTCTCTTATGCAGGTGTGGATCCTGTAAGGTGTGTCATACATTAGAAAAGTTACTGGTCTGTAAAAGTTTCAAGGAACCCTTGGTGAGGGGAGAAAATGATGGCACGATGCAATACTCTAGTACATTTGATTGAAATTAAGGACAGAACAGTAATTGCTTCACAGCTATGGTTATTTACCTATTAGAATGGAAGTATATTAATTTGTTTTTATTTTTGAGATTGGGGCATACTATGTAGATGGGGCTGGCCTTAAACTTCCTTTGTGGCAACAGGAAATCCAAGCTGGCCTTAAACTTGAAAACCCCCCACCTCAGCTTCCCAAATGATAGATAATGGGCATGTACAATGACGTTTGGTCTGTAATTAAACTTCAGTACACTGAGGAGCATACGTGTGAAGCTGGAACAAACCAGTTCATTCGCAGATCTGTTCTTACTTGGGTAGACACATTTTCAGTTCTGTTTCTAAAAAGGCCTTGTAAAATTTCATATTCCTTTAGATTACTATAAGGTGAACATATGTAAAAATCAAATCAAAACAAAAAAAAAAACCAACGGAGTAAGAAACTGCAGGTGGGACCATCAGGCACTTTTATAAGGTTTCGAAGAGACTTTGTTGATGGCAAAAGTTTGAGCTTGGAACCCCTTGGGGAAACTTCATAACCACCATCTCACTGGATTCCCATCAACACCTTGTGAGTGTCACTTGGACAAGTACATTCATTCCCATTCGACACAAAATGACCATTCAGCTAACATGAGTGACTTGGGATTCTGTAACCACTGGATATTTGTGCTTTATTTCTTAGAACTTTCTGTATAGAATGCAGACATTGAATCAGCAATCCCACTAAACTCACCTGTTTTACTGTCTATTAAGGAGAAAGTCTCATCACCAATGTTCTTTAAAGTCTTCCAAGACAATTTTCTCTGATCAAAATTGTTACTCTGATCAAAAGGATGACTCTGCTTTTGATATGTAGTTCACACCTTTTTTTGAAGGTGTTACAAATGGTAGAATTGTCTTAGTAAATGCTTTAAAAAGAAATTCAGAAATATAAAAAGGAAGGAAAACTTGAACTCACCCATGGTTTTATTACTCATTAACATTTAGTTTTGTTTAGGTGAGCTATAATTTGTAGAAATGGG
The DNA here is from genome assembly GCA_030556225.1 of Cricetiscus sungorus. Classification (NCBI taxonomy): domain Eukaryota; kingdom Metazoa; phylum Chordata; class Mammalia; order Rodentia; family Cricetidae; genus Cricetiscus; species Cricetiscus sungorus. The sequence continues at coordinate 69,659,933 of JANBXA010000372.1, read as the reverse complement.
GGTCATGGCATACATGTTGTTTTTTGAGCTATTCATTTTAACGTATCTATATATCTTCATTATATTTGTATGTCTATAAATATTTTATAATTTTAACAGCCAGAGTCCTTCAGAGAGATGGAATCAATAAGATCTATCTCCCAATATAGATATTAGTATCTATCTATCTATCTATCTATCTGTCTGTCTGTCTGTCTGTCTGTCTGTCTGTCTGTCTATCTATCTATCTACCTACCTATCTGTCTGTCTATCATGTATTTATCTATCTCTATATCTATATTTATGATAGAGTCTCATTTTTAGGACTTGTATTACAAAATTATGGAGGTACCAAACCCCAAATCTGCTGACTAAGCAGAAAGCTGGCGACGTGATGAAAGGTGATATTAATGTCAAGTTTAAAGTCAATCAGCTGGCAGAATTTCCTTTTCTGTCTTAGGAGAGATCAGTCATGTTTCAAGTCTTCCTCAGATGAGATGAGGTCATACAAGAGCAGGTGATCTGCTTTTCAGTTCTACTACAACTTTGAATGTTAATTTCATCGAAAAGTATCTTCATCATAACATCCAGATCCGTTTGCCCAAATATCTTGGCACAATGGCCTAGTCAAGCTGACACATAAAATTAACATTTGTAACAATGCTATCCCTAGTAATTGTATGCATTTATTTTATATAGTATATTATGTTTATTTGTTTTATATATTAATTACATACATTGTAACCAGTACCCCAAGAAGGTAATTCAGATTGCTTTCAGTATTTCTACTTGCAGCTATAGAAAATCCTTTGTTACTCACTTATTTCTCTTTACAATATACAATAGCAGTGAAAATCAATGCATGTGTTATTTATTTACTTTTAAAGATTTGAGTTCATGCTGACAGGTTACCTTTGCAGAAGTCGTTTCCTCTTGAACAAAACCTTGGTCTAGGAGAAGGAGCTGTGCCAGGTCCATATTGATTTTCTCCTTTCCATTATAGCCTGTCAGACCATGGGGACTGGCATGATGCTGAGTTCTTGGGCCACCTCCTCAATAGAAGAAGTGGCAGAGGCTGGTCCTGAGGCACTCCGCTGGATGCAACTCTACATCTACAAAGACCGTGAGGTCAGCAGGCAGTTAGTGAAGCGAGCGGAGAAGATGGGTTACAAGGCCATATTTGTGACTGTGGATACACCTTACCTGGGCAACCGCTTTGATGATGTGCGTAACAGGTTCAAGCTGCCGCCACAACTCAGGTAAGTATGATCTCACAGTTTCAGAGTGGGGTTTCTCTTTCCTTTTCATTGGCTACATCTAAGAGCTGCCTTTCCTTTTTCTGGCTTGCAAGTAGATACCATAGAGAAGTAAGTCTCCATAGAGACGTTAGCCTTAGAGCATGGTTAAAAGAATCTCATTGGGAATGATAGGCTCTGTGCTCTAGAGAAAGCCACTGCCACATATCCACATAATCTCTAGCAAGTGACGGTGCTTGGGGATGTCACACATTTGAGCCCTTACAATAGGAGGGATTAATATATATTTGCAAAATTAAAAATAATTTATTGCCAGCATGCATTAAGGCTTTGGGAAATATAAAATAGCATACATATGAGTTTTGTATAAGCTACAGTCTCTCTTTTTTAATGTGATTCTGGTGCCCTATTTCATCATGGAAATCAAAGACCCACATTCACATTTCAATTTTAGTTGTATTAGGAGCAAGCAGGGCTTAGAAAGGTGTAAAGAAGGACAAAACCATGCAGGAAAAAAATGTCATGTATTTGATCTTTCATCTTCTACTTCATTTTGTCTTCCTACTTCATGTGGTTCATCCATGGATCAAGATTTGGTCATTCACTCACTCATTCATGTTAGCAAAAACCATGCATCACATAATCTAAACTCGAACTCTAATGATTTCATTGGAGCATTTATCCTGTGATTAACTTTTAATTGTCCCTACCCTTGTAACATTTTATGAGTAGAAGCAGCTTGAGTAAAAGCCAGGACCAGTGGAGCTCAGCGAGAAAGGACTTCAGGGTCATTCAGCGATACATGTCTTTATTCTTTCTCCTTCCATATTTTATACCAGCAGGGCCTCTTACAGTTTTCATACCAGTTGTGACAGATGTGGAGCATATCTTGGGCTATATGTATCTGTGCAAACATCAAATCCTTATCTTAGTGGATGACATTTGATGGTGGATGTCTTTGGGTGTCTTCCCATGTAGTTCACTAAGATAAGGATTTGTTTTTGTGTGGAATAACTAGGGCTTTAAAGATTGAAGAAAGATAAAAGTATAAAAACAAAGTATTCTATGTTTACCTTCTGAAAGAATTCAAAATAAACAGATGCAAAGCTCATGTCAGGTTTTCCCATAGGGAGAAACAGATGATTGGAAATGTGACTTTATATGCATTATAGAGAGTCTTGTGTAAGGACCAAAAAATTGCCATTTCCCATAGCCATCACTATACCTATGAGACTTTTAAATACCAAGCATAAGATTTGCTATTGTGCTGTCTATGAACTGGTGATGCAATTAGTGGGAATGCTTGTCACTCCTAGGCAGATTTGGGGATATTATTTCTGTATGTAAGCTAAAGAAAGGCTTGGCAGTAAAGCTGGGCCACAGATCCCATGGGCAGGCTACCCAGATACAACATAAAGGTGAAGAGAGCAAAAGCAAAAGCTGTAGCTCCTCACACAACCCTAACCCTGCCAGATTCATCAGAAAGCAAACTACTTACCCCCTCTAAACTGCAATCTGCACTTACCTTCTTCTTTTTATTTTGACTGCCTACTTGTTTTTCTTTTTTTTTTTTTCTTTTTTCTTTTTTCTTTTTTTTTTTAGACTTTCTAAAATAATTAGTTTCACACTGTCACAGTTTCCTGCAGGAAACTCTCGTTATTTCCCTTTGGTCGTTTGTGAAGGAATGGCCTGTTGCCTCTTTCCCTAATGGCATGGCCATTAACAACAGGGATGGTAACAGAACTGTGGAGTTTGCTTTGTGATTCCTTCTATGGGTGGCAAAGGAATGAATAGGTATCTAGTCCTGTGGGCCAGAGGACACTGTTATGTGTCCGGCTGGGACCCCTCACTTCTCAGCAAGGAGGTGACTGCATGATGAGCCACAGGCCTTACCCTTCCCCCCTTTTCCTTTGCCCCTGGACTTCTGCCCAGATGATGTGGCGGGCCTTGAAACAAAGACCCCTTTCAGCTGCTAGTGTTCACAGGAGTGGCCCCGAGTTTCCAGCTTGTCACAGCTCCGTTCTGAAGACGATCAAATCACAAGCAACACATCCAGGTTATGGGGAACACAGAACTATCCTGCAGCTGAGCACACCCAGGCCCCGGCCGGCACACTGGTGGGACTTGTCCTGAGAGTCTCAGGGCAGCACAGCACTTCTGCCCAGCACCCCAGGGGCCCACACTGAAGACAGAACATACAAACTGGAGGTCAAGCCTTCTGCTTGAGGCTTCATTCACGTCCCCCCTCCAAAAAAAAAAAAAAACACCCTCATCTGTTAACAGCCTTATATGAAATCAGTTTCTTTTTGCACTGACCTGACTCATAGAAGGTGAAGCCTGCTTTTCAGAAGTGAGGTTTGGCAAGGGAGGGAAACAGGAAATCCAGGGGAGAATGAGTCGCTAAGCCTGGCTCCTTCCAGCCTTTGCTACTTCCTCTGCCCTGGGTGGAGGGGAGGGCCCTGACTCTTGGCACCAGGGAGCAGAGAGAGTTCAGAGGGTTGGTAATGGCCACTTGGTCTATATGCAAAACATATGCGTGTGTGCATAATAGAACTGGCATGAGAGGAGAGGCAAAAGGGAAATCCTCTACTCTGGAAGAAGCAGGGACAAAGCCAGTTCACCAAGCAGCAGATTCCGGAGCTTTTTCTGAGGCCAAGGTGTTCAGACCTGAACCCCCTAAAGTGCTACCTTTCATGGAAAAATGAGCTTGGCAGAGGGGATGGAGTTAAGGATTTATAAGGATGAGGCAGGACATGATCAGGTTTTTATCTCAGTAGACATTATATGCAATGAAGAGTTTTGATTAGGGAAAGGAGTAAGGTTAACTAGAGGAGGAGTTGAGATGATAAAAGGAGAGTTTGGAAGCATGTGTCCAAGAGGCTGAGCTGTCCACTGAGAGAACAAGTGAGGTAATAAATCTATTCTTCTCTAGGCATGCCGAGGGACTGGTCGCCCATGGACACCTTGAGTTAAGCTCAGTGAGAACCATTTTGGTCTTTCAAGTGTGATACATGTGTATGGGTGTTTTGCTTGCATGTGTATCTGTGTACCATGGTGCCCCACTGAGGTCAGAAGAGGGCTTTGGGTCCTTGGAACTAGACTGGGTCTTGGAAGAGCAGCCAGCACTCTTCATGGCTAAGCCCTACCTCCAGCCCACAAATTTGCGACACCACGAGTCTCTGCATTTGTGGTGATGTGTTACAACAACAATGGCAAAACAAACATTGAGTTCATCTTTACAGTAGCCTTGCAATCTGCCCTTGTTACCACACTTTAAATGTCAATGTGAGCCCCTGCCATTTGGTTCGATTCCTCTTCTCTTCCGTTTTCCCCCTTAATTGTACTTACGTTCCAACAAACTTGACAATTTACACATCGGCTATTTCTGTGATGGATGGAGAGCTTTTTTTCACTTGTTTACTGGAGTTTACTACTAAATATCTAGAAAACTGATAGATAGTAGGTGCTTAGCATGTAATCGTCTAATCAGCATATAAATGTTTACTAACGCATTTGGGATTTTCCCAATATAAGATAACTAGAAAAAGCTTGAACAGGATTAGAACTCCAAGTTTGTGGCTTCAACTTGACCACCTGGCCACACTGAGGAGGAAGTGGCCAGGGTATGTTCTGAACACTGCTTTCCTAGCCACAGCAGAAAGCCTTGCTGCTTGTCCCCATCTCTTGCAATTTGTAAATTTCTCCTTCTTTCCATACTCTGATGGTATTGTGAACTTAGCTGAATTTTATTTTGTTTCGCTTTATTTTGGGAGTTTTCAATATAAGGATGTGACTTTATCCTTAGTATTACATTATTAATATTTATGAAATCATGTTACCACGGATGCTCATTTTTATTAGTCATACTATTGGTTATTTAAACATACTTTAGTAATAATTATTGTTGCTTGACACTAACTTACTAAAATAAAAATCAATATCTATGTTAGATTTAAAAACTATATTAAGGGCCACCCCAGGAATAGCAATTCCCTTATGAGGAGGGAATTGGGTCTCTTTGTGGAATTTATCCGATCAGGATTCTTAAAATTAAGCTCTAAATAGTTAATATTTGGTGTTGTCTTTTTCTTCCTTAACAAAATGAATATCACAAGCTACTTTAAGTATCACACACACACACACACACACACACAGACACACACACACACGTACGTCATAATCTGAATAAAAATAGCATTCATGGCAGTTTCTTTCAGAGCCATCGGTAAAACACTCCATCGTGGTTCTCTGTCAAGATATCTGAAAACTTTTTCTTGGCTTCTGGCTTTGAACAAAGTTTAGAGTCACAACAAGGCTTCATTGTGCCCTGAGATTTCTGTAAGGCAACATTCATTCAAGTGTTGATCTGCATTGCACAGTCCAAGAATAACAACAGTTATTTATATAATTTTATCCATGTTTCTGTTTTTTCCTATCCATTTCACCCTTTTACCCACCCCTGCCGAAACACAGCAGTCTGTTTGGTGTGGGGGCAGGGACACATGTAGATGGTTTCCTTTTTCTCTCCTGGTCTGAGGCTGGGATAGATAGATTGCACCTTTTCTTTTAACAATATTTATGTTTGAAATTTAGTATCATTGAAGTAATGGCTAAGTTTCCCTCTCAAGGATGCACTTATGGAACAGAAAGCTTAATTAAATTTAAATTAAGGACACCACAGAAGACCCAGGACTGTGACATATTGTATAACCCTAAGTGTGTTGACAAATGGAAGGCTCACATAGTTCATCAAATGTCAACAACTAGATGGACATCATGTATTTGGGGTGTTTTATGTCTTTATGTCCACAAATCTACAGGAATATGTGCAGTCCTACTGAGAAAATTGGCATTGATACAGTGACTTGAGTAGGCTTGTTTGGAATTGAAAGTCCATTTCTATAGGATGGTCTATGCACTCCAACTACTTCCATCAGTGATTTTAGCTGAAATGCTCTAAAGTGTAAACTGGGCATCAACCAGTTCTGTATAAAAAGAAGGCTTGAAGTAACTAAAAACTAAAGACTTCCTGGACTCCCATCTGTAGGCATGCAGCTTCAGTTTTGACTTTAGGGTCTTTTCCATGTTCAGTGGCAGAGCTGGTAGAAGGCTACTGATCTGGGAGAAATCCATAGATGATACACAGCTGTATTGTTACTCGTAAGAATGTCTAGTAGGTCAGTTCAAGTGTGTAGGAGAGCAAGCTGAGTTCCACTACTGAAGACATTTACTTGATCAGTTTGTAAGTAAATTTGGGGGTTGTACACTGCTGAGCCACATGGAAGATGCCATTGCAAATCCACATTGGTGTGATCCATGTGGTATGGTAAGAACTGCAAGCAGAATGAATGTTACCTTTAGCTTGGAAGACTGTCCAAATACAGTCAAGAATTGACATGTTAGGCCAAGATAAAGGATATCAAGTATAGGGTGATCCAGCAGTTGAGTTTTGGTCATGAGTTAGAGAAGCACTTGTTCAAACTAGATCAGTATGTTAGACTAGGAGAAGGCAACAGCTCAGTGTTGGCGTGTCTTGGCTGTGACTCCCTGTGAAGAAAATGGAACCATTGACCAAGTGTTAAGTTGCTCTTTCAGAAAGTGAAGACTGTTAGCATATAGAGATAGGTGGAGGAGAGGCAGCCAGCAAATGGGGGAGTTTGCAAAGATAGATAAAACAGTGGGCAACTGAAGTGCCTACTCCTTGGGAACATATACACTACATCTCAGAGTGAGCCTACCCGCAGGTGCAGGACACTTCCAGTTTGCTGGGTGGTAGTGAAAGCCCAGGCCCTTGTCAAGGTTCTCTGGAAGGTCAGAGTTTAAGCCAGTAACAGGCAACAGCTGAATGTAGGAGAGAAAGGCAAGACTCCCATGCTTCCTTGATTCCCCATCAATGCCCACAATATAACACATCTAAGCAAAGAATATATAGTTAGCAATCAAATGGGCCAGGCAAGATCCCAAATAATGCCCCTAGTTAGTTTTATTCTTGGGCATCTCATTCTGTACTTGGGTTACTATTGTCTGTATAAAATGGGAATCACGGTGATTCAATGTTACCTTCTAAAAGATTTTAAGGAAAGAAATATACAAATATGAGTATATAAAAGGTCTTTGTAAACCATAGGGCACAATGCAAATGGTTTCTATTATGCTCGATTTGCATAGCTGGCTGAAAATAGCATCCAGTCTATTGTCTGTGACTGTAAACTGGCTTAAACAGGAAATGTTTGAGCATGGCCACACATTGATCCTTAAGACTGATTTGTCTGAATAAACACATAAATGTAAATTAAGCTTTAGGTGGCCTGTTAAAATCTCACGGCCACAGTTGAATATACTCCTACATCAAACACTAGAATTTTTAAAAATATTTATTAGTTTTTCTTATTTTACTTATCTATCCCAGTTCCCTCTTCCTCCCTCCTTCCCACTCTCCTTCCCACTCTTCCTCTCTCCCTTCCTCTCTCCTCCCATGTCCCTGACCCCCTTCCCATCCCTTCCCATCCCCTCCACCACTCCACAGGGGGGTTGATGTCTTCCAGGATGGATTAACAAAATCTGTCAAGTCATTTGGAGTAGGGTCTGGGCCTTCCATCCTGCCTCTAGGTTAAGGGAGTATTCCTCCATGGGGAATGTGCTCCCAAAGTCCTTTGGTGCACCAGGAATACATCCTGGTTCCACTGTCAAAGGTCCCTTAGACTGCCCAGGCCTTCTAACTGAGACCCATGTTTAGGGGGTCTGAGTTGGTCCGAGTTGGTCCCAGCTATCAGTCTGGGAGTCCATTAGCTCCTCCTTGTTCAGGTCAGCTGTCTCTGTGGGTTTCTGTAGCCTGGCCTTGCCCCCCTTTTCTGATCACTCCTCACTCTCTGCAATTGGACTCCAGGAGTTTGGCTCAGTTCTTAGCTATGAAATCCTAGAAAATTTGCAGACTGCCAACCCATGAGTGACTGAGTAACTTATCAGAAAGGGGACCCTATTCCCACCCCCCCATTTTCACCAAGTCATATAGAAGCAGTCTCTAATTCCCATTCTATGTGTCTATTCTAGGATGAAAAACTTTGAAACCAATGATTTGGCATTTTCTCCTAAGGGGAATTTTGGGGACAACAGTGGACTTGCTGAATATGTGGCACAAGCCATAGACCCATCTCTCAGCTGGGATGACATTAAATGGCTCAGACGATTGACATCACTGCCTATTGTTGTAAAGGGCATTTTGAGAGGTTTGTCATTTCTCTACTTTGCTCCGTACTGATTTTATGATCATTTCTGGATATGGTCATGACAGCTTTTTAGAGAGAGTAATTGATTGGAAGAATGATATTACAAATTGAAATATGTTTTAGCTCCCAATTCTCTTTCTCAAAACATTTACTATTATTTGTGTATGTACATAAGCTTTCATGTCTATTTGTAGGTTGCAACCACCTTCCCTAAGGCTATCCCCTTCATTCCCCAGCATCACACCCTTCTTCTTGTCCATATGGATCACCTGGCTTGTTTATATTTTGCATGTAATAGATACAATGTTACTAGGTAAAATGTTCATTGCTTTCAATGAATCTACCTAATGAGAAAGCTCAAAAAGCAAGATCAAGAGAGTAGTGTTTGAAAGGAAGTTATTCATACATGTAAAGTTTATACTGTCTAGTTTTTCTGTAACTGTTTATTTCACTTATTTATCAAACAAAAATCATCTCTATGACAACAACTGTATCAAGTATCACATATGTCCAGTCTGGATTGGAGGAAGAGCTGAAGCGGTTCTGAGAAGCCAAGTTCTCATTGACTCACAGGTTTTTACCCAAAAGTCAGATGGATAGACTGGGAACATTTCTTTCCTTTTCTCTTTTCTTTTTACCAGAAGAGCAGAGATAATATTTTTAGGAATGTGAAACTATGGGTAGCTGGGAAGTTCTAGAAGAAGCATCCACCTTTACTACCATTTTAAGAATTACATTTTATTGAATGCAAATTGGAATGCAAGATGCAATCTGTTGCTGTGGTTAAACTCTGCTCTGGGAGAACATTAACAAAGCCCCAAGCATGCGCTTCAGACAGGATTTGGTTTTCACTAGAACTCACGCTAACAAACAAGTAGCATGTATGAGCAAACGCATAAAGCTTCTTAGAGTTTCTTTTCTTTTCCTTTTTTTTTTTTTAACTGATTCTTTTTCACTTTCTTTATGAGTTTTTGTTTCGAAAAAAAAAAAAACCCTTCTTTAATTAGCCTTTTTCACATATCCTAGGCAAAGTTCTTAAAAAATATTATTTCTTTATCCATGGGTTATTTTCAAAAGTATCGACATGTCTCTAAAATATTTTAGTTCATAAGCTTATACAAGTTACTGTAGCCCCAAGTGTTTGTGGTTAGCTCTCATGGATTTGAATTTGGCTTTGGTAATATAGTAAGGAGTGTAATATATTATCATGACAGCCCTCAATGATATTACTGGCTCACCATTGTCTTTCTTAAACACCCAGCTTATTTAAGGGCCAAAGCACAAGTATGGAATGCCATATCATGTTCTCTGAGGATTAGTGAGAATGTCAAAGATTTGTAAATATTTTGCCAAGCCAGAACATTTTGACCCTTTAAATAGCCCTTTGGTCTTGGTTATAAAATAAATAATTAAATTAAAAGGTAAAATGCAAAATCATGGGCAAATTTCACAAGCCATAAACAAATAGGCAACCTTTTATCTGATCACGTTTCTTCCTGTCTTTCACACTCATAATCCAGTGAGAGCAATCCATTTGGCCATTTGCCCAATAGCCCTACAATGCCTAGAAAATGTAGAGACATGCTCTGAATGATCAAGATGACAAACGTTTTTGAAGTATAATTTCTTCAAATGGAAGACCTTTTCTAATATTATTATGACTAGAGTACGACTTCATTGTCTCAAAACATTCAACAAATGAAATGCATCTTGTCCAGCTTTCACTACCTGCTCATTTCCGTAGCACCGATTCCTTGCTATCCTATGGAAATGAAACTAGCAATTCATATTTACCTGAGGGTTTAACAGGAGTTAGGCCCTTTCTCAACATTCAGCTCCTTTATTCCATAAACCGATATAATATAGATTACTGTCCTCACTGGGTGGTTTAGGACATTGCTATACAAAATGTAAATAAGTCTTCACTGACACTGCAGGTGAATGAGCTCCTTGAAGGCAAACGGAAGACTGCACCCATGTTTAGGCTGGACTTTTAAAATATTACTTATGTTTTAAAATACATTTTGAGTTGATAACTAGATAGCCAGAAGCATGTCAAAATATATTGTAGGCTATATCTAGATTTTTAACAACATAACATACTCTATCTCTTTATTTAGTATAAAAGAAAACGTAAACAACTTTGCTGGAGTGGTAGGTGTGATGACATCTGCTAGTCACAGGTGACTATATACAGTTAATAAAAATAAAGTAAAATTTCCAGTTGCTCAGTTGGGAGACCACATTTTATTTTATTTTAATTTTTAATTTTTAGATAGCATGTAAAGTGCTTGATTCCATTATGGCATTTTTGAACCTAATTTGAGCCTGTTTTGTTCGGGCTTCTTCCCTAATTCTCTGCCTCATCCCCATGGCCTCCTTCCTATCCTTCTATGCCAAGCACACTCCTTTCTGTTTTTATAGTATATGTTCTATCTTTTTCCCTTTCTTCTTCAGCACCTCTTTGTCATACTCTCATGCCCTCCTTTCTGTTTTTGTGGCCTATGCCCCCCCCCTATGTATGTATGTATGTATGTATGTATGTATGTATGTATGTATTGTATGTGTGAACACTGAAGTCAGCATCTGCATTTGAGAGAGAACATACATGTCTATCTTTGTGAGTCTAGGTCAGCTTGCTTAATTAATAATTATTCGAAGATCCAACAGTTTTTTTCTGAAAATTTCATTTTTCTCCACAGTTGAATAAAAATTCACACACACACACACACACACACACCATTTTCATTATCCATTCATGAATTGGTGGATAGCTAGGTTGGTCCCATTTCTCAGCATTCATGAATACATCAGAAATCAAAATGGATGTGCAAGTATCTGTGTGATGGGTGTAGAACCCTTTGGGGACAGGCCTAGGAGTGGCTTAGCTGGGTCACTCAGTGCTTCCATTTGGTGTGATTTTAGTTTTCGGAACCTCTCCACACTTTCCCTCCATGGGTCTACTTTAGTTTTTACTCCTCCAACACTGAACAAGTGTTCCTGTTCCCTCACATCCTCTTCCGTGTTTGCTGTCCTTTGTTTTCTGGATGATCGTCCTGTTGGCTAATGAGATGGGTTTGCCGGGGAGTGTTAATTTGCATTCCTCTGTTGGCTAAAGGATTTGAGCTATTGAAAATACTTATCGGCCGTTCATGTTCTTCCATTAGTGAGCCTATCCGGACTGGCAGTTTTTGTTTGCATGGCATTTACAAAAAAATATTATTTATTTTTAACTAAAATTTTATTTTATGTATATGGGTGTTTTGCCCTCAGGTGTGCTTGTTTACTACATGCTTATAGCTCCTGCAGAGACCAGAAGACTGGACAAGTGTCCTGGAACTAGAGTTATAGACAGATGTCAGTGGTGCTGGGAATCCAACCCAGGTACTCTGGGGGAGCCCCCAATGCTCTCAACTGCTGAGTCAGATGTCCAGCTCCTTTACAATGTTCAGTTTTTAAAGAATATCTTCTAGATATTAACATGCTGTTTGAAGTATAGCTAGCAAATATTTTTCCCTTCTATGGGCTACAAAGACGGTTTCCTTTATTGTACAGAAACTTTATAGATTCATGTAGTTCCGTTTGTCCATCCTTGGCTTTTCTCTGTGCAGTTGAAGTCCTGATTCCCAAATTGTTCTCTGTGGTTTTTTTTTTCAGTTTGGGAACATTACATATATTTATAGATAAAACTAGATATTATAGTTAAAGAATAGAGTGTAATCCTAAATCCTAATGCATAAAAAATAATGACATTGAATGGGAACAACAGAAGGCAATATTGAAGAAATTCTCTCTCTCTCTCTCTCTCTCTCTCTCTCTCTCTCTCTCTCTCTCTCTCTCTCTCTCTCTCTCTCTCTCTCTCTCTCTGAGACAGGGTTTCTCTGTATTGCTTTGGAAGCTGTCCTGGAACTAGGTCTGTAGACCAGGCTGGCCTCAAACTCACAGAGATCTGCCTGCCTCTGCCTCCTGAGTGCTGGAATTAAAGGCGTACATACATCACCATCCCCTGCTGAAATTATGTTTCTTTTGTCTAGTAAGTGGGGCTTATTTTCACTACAAAAGAGTAGGAAGTACTAAAACCATATGTTAGTTTTGGGAAATTATTGTCAGCCTGAGTCTGTGGCCCCTCTAAAAGTTATGCAGACTAATAATTTTTACCTGGAAAATGCCATTTCAGGATATCATTCTAAAGCTGTTCTGGGATCTCTAAAATCAAACTTTCTGTACATCTTTCTGGCTGAATTTGGTGAATTTTAAAAGTATAAGCAGCATATATTATCTCAATAACCATAGTCAATGTTTTCCCAGATTACATCATTTTTACCATCTTTGCTTCAGAAATATCTTAATTTTCATTTCAGTAAATCTTAAAGCTAAGATACAAAATAAGTGAGGAAAGTAAATCTTTCTTAATAATTATAATAAAAAACTAATTTTATCTAGACGAGAACATTTTTTTTATTCATTTATTTTACTTCCCTAATGTAGCTTCTCCCTATTCTTCCCCTCTCCCATTCCTTCCTTCCACTTTCCAATCTCCTCCTCTTCCATCTCTATCAAGGAAAAGGCCGTCTCCCATGAGTATCAATAAAGCATGGCACATCAAGTTGCAGTAAGAATTAGCACCTCCCCATGTATTAAGGCTGGCCAAGGCAACCCAGTATGAGGAATAGCCTGTAAAAGAGTCAGAGACAGCCCCTGTTCCCACTGGTAGGAGTCTCATTAAGAGGTCCAAGTTACACAACTGTAACACATATGCAGAGGGCCTAGGCCAGTCTCATGCAGGCTCCCTGGTTGTTGGTTCAGTCTCTGTGAGCCACTATGATCCCAGGTTAGTTGATTGTGTGAGCCTTCCCCATGGTGTCCCTGACCCCTCTGGCTTCTACACTCCTTTCTTCTCCTTCTCTTCTTCAGGATTCCTGAACTCTGCCTAGTGTTCTGCTATGGGTCTCTGCGTCTGTCTCCATCAGTTGCTGGATGATGCCTCTCTGATGACAATTAGGCCAGACACCAATCTGTCATAGGAGATGGCCAGTTCAGGCTATTTATGTGCTATTGCTAGGAGTCTAACCTGGGGTCTTCCCCATAAACTCTCGGGCAATTCCCCTGCACTATTGTGCCTATATTTTGAAATGATTTTTATCTTTTTTATAGCAATTTCTTTGTAGTGTTTCTGGTTTTAAATTCTCATTGAATTATTTTCACTGTTCAGCGTAAAACATATGGATTTAATTTTATTATTCTGCAGGTAGATATCCAGTACCACCAGTGCCTTTTGTTGGATAGACTGTCCTTCCTGTAGAATTATATAGACATATATATGTGAACTTTTTTTTATCACAGAAATTTCTACTGAACAAGATGCACAGACATTTATATTCACCTAGTCTAGGCAGTTTACTGGGAAGGCCTTTTGCCACTTCCTTCCTGGGATTAAGGGTGGGCCACTGTGTCCATCTGGCATTTACATGGATCCTGGGGATTTGAACTCTGGTCCTCAGGCTTGCAAGTGCTTTATCTGTTGAGCTTTTTGCCCAGTATCACTTCTGAGTTGCTTAAGAGGAAAAGAAATAAAAAAGAGGTATGAAATATTAAGAGTGTGATACATGAAAAACAAAAATGAAATGAATGAGTGGTTGAACAAAAGTCAGTGACACTTCAAGTGTAAAATAACAATGAATAATGAGACCAAGACAGCATTATGGTCAACTAGATGAGTGGTATACAGATTACTTTAAAATGACAAATGTCTAACTGACTTACATTTTAGATTGAAAATACATAACGAAAAGGCAGGAAGAAATTGTTAGACAAGTTTGGAATTTTGATGATATAATCATTAGTCTAAGAAAACAAATAATATCTTATCATAGAAGAATTGATTATGAAGGACTATAGGCCAGGCTAGCTTGTCATCTGTCTTCAGGTCAACAATGGTTTGCAGCAAACAAGGGCAAAGTCTGTAAGGTTCTGTGGGAAGACAATTGCTCAACTTTGAGTGTGTTACAGCTCATATAGTGATTACACAAACAAAGGGGTCAGTTAAGGGCTGCCAGTTGGTTCTCACTGATCTCTTCTTGGACAGCTATGCATGGCTGTACTACAAACAAAACCATAAACCAAATGAGAGCTTACATCCATCTGCTTGTAAGAGATTCAAAGAAGAAAAAACAAGAGAGTAAAGGTAGGCATCGAGGCCTAAGAGTAACCACTGTAAACAAGAAGGTAAAAGGCTCTGGGCAGCTGACTCAACATTGGAGATAAGGTAAATTAAAGGGGCCGTGGAAAGGTTTGAGGATATAACAAAGTCTCATAATAACTGGAACAAAAGAAAGACAAGTGAAACTCTAGGAAAGTCAAATAATGTAGCAAAGGATGTATGTCTACATAAGAATGCAAAGTAGGAATGACAGGCAATGGAATGGGAAGTGACCAATGTGTTGGAAAGCCATATTGAAATCCTTCCCTTCCACAAGTTCAAGAAATTTCTTTTAAAAAATAAAAACAACATAGCTAAAACAATGAAATTGTGGACAGATGCCATGTTTTCTCTTTCTGTCCAAAAGATGGACAGTTTTCATTACTGCCAATAATCCACCACGGTAAATAATGCTCCAGTTATACTAAGGTGACTCATCCAGTAATGTCAAACAGTTAGAACTCTTGAATTTATGAAAGGAATAAATTACATCAGCCACTCATTTGACAAGAAAATACACAATTTCTCTTTTAAAAAAGTCTTCATGGCTGTCAATCAGAGCTTATCCATATTAATTTTATTTTATTATTTAAAAACATTAGAAAAGTAATTTTTCTATTTTTTATTTTATTTATATCTACTGTATTTGTATCATTTCTCCCATTACTCTCCTACCTCTAAATACCTTGTGATCCTCCTTTGAAATACATGACCTCTTTTTTTAAAAAAATTAATAATTCTACACACACTAACATACACACACACACACACACACACACACACACACACACACACACACACACACCTTAGTTAGGGTTTCTAGTGCTGTGATACAACATCATGGCAAAAGCAACTTTGGAAGGAAAGGGTTTATTTCAGCTTACAGTTTCACATCACAGTCCATCATGAAGGGAAGACAGGGCACGAACCTGGAGGCAAAAGCTGATGCAGAGTCGTGAAGGAATGCTTCTTAGTGGGTTACTTCCCATGTTTTTTTTTTTTTTTTTTTTTTTTTCAAATCTTGCTTTCTTATTTATCTTAGGACCACATTTCCAGGGGTGCTATCACTCACAAAAGGGGCTGGGACCCCTCACATCAATCATCAATCAAGAAAGTACTCTACAGGCTTACCCACAGGCCTTTCTGTGGAGGTATATTCTCAATTGAGGTTTCTTAGTTTTAAACAAAGCTAGCTCATACACACATCTTTTAGGGATGACCCATTGCTATTTTTTCACGACTTTGTATTCCTTGATTTCAAACTTGGGGAAGATGGATTCTCTAGGCCATAGCAATTTTTAAGTTGGAGTCTCAAGTACCTACTTGTAGTAATAACAGTCACAATGATAATACTGTTAGGTTCAACAAAATACTCTATACAATGGAAAATTTTCTCATGCTTCTAGAGGATTTGATTCAAGGCTCAGCATAGATGGTTTCCGGTGAGATCTCATTTCATCTCTGTCTGCAAAGAGACAAGAAGGTAGAGCTTCATAGTGTTTCTTTTTATAAGACAAGATTTCCCTCTAAGCTTCACTTTCATGAATGTAACCAGTCTTAACCTATTAGAGATTCCATCCCCAAATATTATCTCATCTGGTACTAAAGTTTCCAAAGAATTTGGCAAAAACAGAGGTACTTAGGCCATAAGACATAAATATAATACCAATATATATCCATACTTTTAAAAGAATAGTATTATTATCATTATTAAACTATTGAATTTTAGTATTCCATGGCATATAGTGGAAAGTGGTGTAGTACACAAAATTTAAAGAATCAGAATTATAAATTATGTGCATCTTTTATAATTAGTCTTAATTAAGACAGCCTTTTATGCCCATTGCTTAGTTGTTACATATGTACATTTTCAGTATCGACTTGCTTAGCTCTCCAAAGTCTGATTTCAACACAAAATCAAACAAATTTGTTTTACTTAATATTACATTTAAGAATTAACAAAACAGGAGCATCATAGAGATAATATTTTTGAAAATAAAATTTAACAATTACGTTTACCACTTAAGAATATTAATATATTTTAAGCTGGACATTGGTGGCACATGCCTTGAATCCCAGCACTTGGGAGGAGAGGCAGGTGGATCTCTGTGAGTTCGAGGCCAGCCTGGTCTACAGAGTTAGTTCCAGGACAGGCTCCAAAGCAATACAAAGAAACCCTGTCTCAACCCCCCCACCAAAAAATTTATTTTACATCTGGATTTTCAGAAATCAGTATATCTGAAATATAGTTAGTGAGTTATCTTATAATTTGAACATCTTATCTATGATGTATCCCATTGATCAAAATGTAATAATATAACGGACACAACAAAACAACAAAATAGTTCTTGAATTTACAACAGCTGTATATTAAATATTGTTTGGAATAGGTTTGTTCATTGGTGGCTTCTTTGATAATGCTTGTCACACACACATTATTTTATTTTCCATATTGTAGGGTAGTAGCTCTGTTAAGTGGTAAAAGTGCTATGATTTTATTAATTAAAAATAGCTGACATGGGCTGCAGAGATGGCACAGTACTCTTGCACAGGACTTAAGTTCACACCTGTAACCCCAGCTCCAGGAGAGTCAATAACACTTCTCTTTTTGCCTCACTGGGCACCAGTATTTACCATGAATAAATAAGAATCTGGAAAAACGAATAGGCTGATAGATGTTTATTTGGGGAGAAATCACTTACACCAGACACAGATGACCGTCAGCAGGTTCCCATCCCAAGGATGCCTCTGGATGCTCTCTAACTCTGACCAGGCAGCAAGAGAGGGTGCTGGGATCCAGGACCCCAGACCTAGACCCCCAGGTCATGCCCACATCTGTCCCCATGCCCCAATGGGCATGGTCAGTGCAACAGGTGTGGGTGGGGTGGATATCTCACTATAAATATTCATGTGGTGCATATATGCCCATGCAAAGGCAGATAGGGAGGCAAGGAAGGATCTTGGAGGGGTTAGTGGAAGGTGATTAATATAACCAAAACACATTATATGAAATTTTCAGATAACTAATAAGACATTATAAAATAAAGTTGACAGAAATATGTCTTTACAGAGATAATTTCTTTATTTATTACAAATTTACTATGTATTCATAGTTTTACCAAATAAAATGTTCCAATTGTTAACTTTAGAAGAAAAAACTACCACTAATATTCTAAATGTAATGATTGTGTGTGTTTTAATGATGAAATTACTAAACAAAATGGGTGGGAGTGAGTGAGGTCCTTCTCCCTTTACAGGAATGCTGGAGACTCAAAATCCAAAACACAAGCCTTTTGTCCAGTGGTTGTTTCCATTGGATAGTTTTTTGTTTTTTTCCAGGTGATGATGCTAGGGAAGCTGTTAAGCATGGCGTGGATGGGATCTTGGTGTCCAATCATGGGGCACGACAACTGGATGGAGTGCCAGCTACTGTGAGTTTCCACTGAGATTTCTCCACATATCTATTTTTAAGACCAGGGCATCATACATGTCTACCGTGTGTGTGTGTGTGTGTGTGTGTGTGTGTGTGTGTGTGTGTGTGTGTGTGTGTGTGGGGGGGGAGGGGGAAGGGCACTTATTGTAAACTGTGTTGTTAAGTGAGATCTCAGATTTCCAGTGGAACAGAATCACCTAAATTAGCAAAATACAATTATTTTTAAATATGTCTATATGTAAACTCAGGAAAAAATGCACTTCTAACCAGTAAGGCAGGGATTATTCTTGAGAGCACAGGTACATCAGTAGTTGATGTATGAGCTGCAGAAGGAGAGAGGCGACTCAGACATGGCAATCCAAAGGAAATGAAGGCATACAAGATTGTGAGGCTTACAAAAGCCTCTGGGGAGAAAGCAAATTGTAGTAGCAAATTGTTCTGTTGAATCTGCAGGATGATTTGGCTAAGTCTGCAGACAACCTGGTTTCTTTTTTTTAATGACAGAGTACAAGCCAGCAGGGGGCGCTGGTGTACACTGGGCACTCACACAGTCTCCCAAAGCACCAAGGGTGTGGCCAACCAAGTGTGCACACAGTGGGATTAGCAGCCTAAGATTTGAAATCATAAAGCTGCAGGTTGTAAGCCCCTTTTGACGTAGACTTACTCCCTACAGACACAGCACACTGGGTGATGTTAAATGCCGCCTGCAGGTAAGAAGAGGTGGAAAGTGATGGCCTCCTAAAAGCAGGGCAGAGAAGTTGCTCACAGCTCAGAGTGCTTGGCCAGATTTATGCCTCACTTGTGCATGAGGACATAGACTTAGTGTGCGGGCCAAATTAAGTTTGTTTTCTAAAAATAAAACATAAATCTTCTGAAATCAAATCTAACTAGATTTTAAGGGGAGAAATATCTAAATGGTGTGGTTTCTTTCTCTCTGGCCAAGGGCGTATGGAAACTTATCTAAAAGGGCTCTTTGAGTTGCGGTCTCAGAGACTGTTTAAAAAAAACAATGCCCCCCCCCTTTTGCATGCTCTGTGTATGAGAGGTTGTACGTGCCTAAGTTTTGCCTCATACTTACAGCAAATGTAAGTAAAGCCCATGATGATGAGGAAAATGTATAAAAGCACTCAGTCTATGGAAAATGGTGTTTTCTTTCCCTTGGTATTTGGGTTTTGAGGTGAGTGGTTAAAGACTTAAAAGGAGGCTATGGTAAAAGCCTTACACTAGATGCATAGAAGCTCTTACTATCCGGCAGAGGTTGTGACATCATACGCCAGGGTACAGGCCCAGGATGATATCATGGGAGGAGGCTTGAGTTTATTTTCTTGTTTTCTTGCCTCCTGTTATTTGTGAGAGATGGAGGAGCAAGTCTCCTATGCCAGAACCTCTCCTGGTATTGTATTGATTCTATAAAGAATGTGTCTGGACTGTAGGATTCTACATTTTTCTACTTCACAGCATTCCCTTGTACAGACAAATACTTGGCGCTTGAATTTCTGGACCAGGAATTTAACATCAGTTTGTCTTGACACACTGTTCTCTGGCCTGTATGAGTCCTTCAAACATTCTCGTATGTATGTATGTATGTATGTATGTATGTATGTATGTACATATGTATGTATTCAAATTTTCATTGCATTTTGATGCCAACTAAACCCAAAGTTCTTTAGACTTTACAGCTAGTATGTTCTTTTTTCACAGTAAATTTCCCATCTTCCAAACACTTTCACTGAATAAGTATTTGTGCTGTTAAGTAGCTGACTCTCAAATTGAGTCCTTAGGCATGTTCTGTACCATCTAAGAAGTGTTTTTTTAAAAGGGGGGCACCTGATGGTAGAATGCTTGCCTAGCATAGAGGAGACCCTAAGTTCAAACTCCAGCGCCAGTATCACAAACACACATAATGAATTGTAAAGGTATGTTTTATATGTCTCATCCTTGGTATACGAATTGGCTCTTGTGGTATAGCAAACACATCTGAACTTAGTAGCTAAAACAATTTCCATTTATTTATCTCCCTATGTTATTAAGTTGACATTTTAGACTGAGAACTGTAAGGTGGTAAGTTCTGATCTTGGCTGGTCTCAGTCCTTATGGAATAGGGTCAGCTGCTTATGCAGGAGACTAGATTGGTGGAGGATAATCTCACCATCTCGCATCTCCTAGTGTATCACGTTAGTTTGTTTTCATGAAAGGGCAGGTTTCCTAAAGAGTCATGCCAGGTCTTAAAATCTAAGCTCAGAAGTGACACATTGTTAGAATTTTTCCTGTTCCATTGGTGAATGCTAACCACAGTTCAGTTCCCCAACCCATCCCTCCCTTTTCCCCTAAGGATACCTCAGGGAGCATAATCCACGAAGTGAACTCTCTCTCTCTCTCTCTCTCTCTCTCTCTCTCTCTCTCTCTCTCTCTCTCTCTCTCTCTCTCTCTCTCTCTCTCTCTCTCTCTCTCTCTGTGTGTGTGTGTGTGTGTGTGTGTAAATCATTGGAGCCATTTGGGGGCTTGCTAAATCTCCAGCTTGGTGATATTCTGATGGTGCTGAGTAGAAGCCCTGGAGAGGTGTAGGTGTGGCTGGGAGAGATTCTGGGGACTGAGGCAGCAACTGGTACTCAGTTACCTCTGCTTTGAGTGTCCTTCTTGAGAAACAATGGATACAATGTGGATGTATGGGAAAGGAAAAATGAAACAGTAAATAGTGCCATATTTAGTGGGCTTGTCTGCTCTGTTTATTTATTCAGTCTATTCCAACACTGTGTTTCGTGTACTGTGTGCCTACTGAAAGTGCAGCTCTGGAAAGAGAGGAAGTTAGAATTTCTCAGTGTTGGATGGGACTTACCTGTCCACAGACACAGAGACTCAAATGCAGGCTCTGTTTTATATTCCAGGATTCATATCGTAAGTGTCCTTATTAGTGTACTTCTAGGTCAGGTTAGGCACTGGAAATAACCTAAACAGACTTGATTTGTGTGACTTTGAAAATGTGTATTGAACCCAAGCTAGCTAATATTTTTCTTTGGTTCTGGTTTCAAATGGGGAAATATGCTTAATTATGGCTTGCATCATGGCTTGGAAATTGTAGCATTTAAATGTTGATGTAACTCGCCTGAATGTAAAAGGGGACTATGTATAGGTAAGAGGACGTATGTAAATGGATCCGAAGCATGTTTGGCAAGGCATGGAAGCCAAAAGGGAAAGGGGAAAATTACACTACCTGCCAAACATTTAGGGGCCACTTGCCAAGGGTTGCCTCCACTTCCTCCAAATTGTAGCTGTGTTTGGTTTTCAGCCTTTTACACAAAACTCTATTTAAGTATAGCCACTAAACTTCTAGGAGAGAAGTAGGAAAGCCTTTGAGTGATTTCAGCACAATTATTTCTGGAAAAAAAGAGCAGTTTAAGTGTGTGGTGACTTTCCCAGCATCCGTAAATGGAGTCAGGACTTCATTTCAGATCTAAACGTTTTGGGACAAATGTGAATAATTTCCATAAATTTTCACCTCCATCTTATGAGCTAGTTGGATCACATACTACTGTGGATCTAAAGGGGGAAAAGCCAGTGATTAGAACTGAAAATTGTTCCCTTGAAACATCCTACTTGGGACTAGCCTTCTGGCTGGGCTGAAAGTTTCAGGTTCAGCTAGGAGATGCTTGAACAGCTCTGCCTCCTGAATAGTTTCCCTGGGGCCCAAGCTCTGAGGGAACAAGACCTGGGGATACCTATTTCATGACAAATGGCAAAAGTAGAAACCTAAGGAGAAATACCTGACATAGCTTCAGGTCTGTGCCCAGAAATGGCCCTGTCCCTACTCTGCTCACATGTGACTGGCCAAAGTGGGTTATATAACCAAAGCTAATGTCGAGGAGTAGGTAAACATGCTCTGTCTATTTTAATGGGAGAAACTATATAGATGTCTTGGAAAGGAAATGCATTTAGAGAAGAGCAGGGGATCATGAAGGATATTATATGCCACCACGTCACCTTTGAGAGGTTCTTGTACTCTTTACCGTAAACTAAACCCATTGTCAATGGCCAATTTTGACTGGGATCTTCAAGGTTCACATGGTCACATTCCTGTAACTGGGGGTAAAGTGTTTTCATAGTTACCGAATGCTTATCTTATGTAAGGTGTGTTAGAAGAGGAAATAAGAGAGGATCCATGTTTCATGCATTATACACCACTGCTTACAACATCTATTGTGCAATTAACCATTGATCTCTAGTAAATAATATTAAGAATACTGTGTACCATTAAGATACTTCACTTACTTTTATAAAAGAGGGAGCTATGAAAGACCATCATTGACCTTAAACCTACTGGTCTCTTTTCTCTCTGAGCCTAAGTTGGGTGGGTTTGAAGTCATTGGAAGTGGCATTGAGCAGAAATCTTTACACAGTGTCACATTGTCCTTTTGTTTTTCTCCTTAGATTGATGCCCTGCCAGAAATCGTTGAGGCTGTGGAAGGGAAGGTGGAAGTCTTCCTGGATGGGGGTGTAAGAAAAGGCACGGATGTTCTCAAAGCTCTGGCCTTGGGAGCCAAGGCTGTGTTTGT
This sequence comes from Cricetiscus sungorus, assembly GCA_030556225.1. Lineage (NCBI taxonomy): Eukaryota > Metazoa > Chordata > Mammalia > Rodentia > Cricetidae > Cricetiscus > Cricetiscus sungorus. The sequence continues at coordinate 69,637,290 of JANBXA010000372.1, read as the reverse complement.
GGGGAGGCCCATTATATGGGGCTTGGCTTTTCAGGTAATAGGAAAGAATATAAATAAATAAAACAAAAGCTTTAAATAGTGAAATAGAATTGAACTAGTTTACCCAAGACATTAATATCTTTTACTTGCTTAGGGAGAAAAAGGTGTTCAAGACGTCCTTGAGATACTGAAGGAAGAATTCCGGCTGGCCATGGCTCTGAGTGGTAAGTCTTGGGACTCCTTGAAGTTGTACTCCTGCAACCTAGTAACTGATTGACAAGACTTACTAGAAGAAAGAATTTTTTGAGCACTAGAAGAAAGAATCATTTGAACTCATGGTTTCAGAGATTTTCAGTCTATCACCATGGGAAAAGCATTATAGGGCTCATGGCAGAAACTGAACTAGGGGCCAAGTTATAACCATGGGAGGCATGGCCTTAGTGCCTACCTCCATCATCTAGTCCCCAACTCCAAAACGCTCCAAAGTCTCCAACATGTCACCACCACTGGGAAACAGGTACTGAAAATAGGAGGCCCTGGAGAACACTAGATGCAAAGCACAGCAGGTTCTTATTGTCATTTGCTGATTTCTTGTTTTCCATGGGACTTATGCCAGGCTCCTTGGAGGAGAAAAGATATGAGGGACACTGACTTTGCAGCTGGCTTTCTATTGATGGCTTTGTAGCACAGCACTCTTGGACAGGGGAGTTTACACTATGCCTAGTACTTAGCCTTTGGCTTTGACAGTCCTATCAGGGATGTCTTCATGCACAAGAGAACTGTAAAGATAGGCATAGCACCATTCTTTTTCTCACTTCTTGATACATGATGGCAAAGATCCAATGGGCCAGTCAGTTCTAAGTGTCAGGTCAAACTCTACCTGTCTAAACTAAGTCTCTAGCTCTCCATTACACCCACACAGCCTCTCACTCCCAGTTTACTCTCATGCAAAAGTTTCATTTGCTCTCGTCCAAACTCAACACTTGCCTTTTCTTTCACATCTTGACATCCACAGGGGTTGCTCATTGCAGTGTAATTGGAATCTGACCCCCTTCACCACATCCACTGCCGCCGCATGGCTTTCCCATTGTTCCTTCCTTTTTGCAGTGGGCATTGGGGTCTGCTCCTCTAACCTGGTCTACCTGCCTTCTCCCATTTTCCTTCGATCTCTGAAACCAGGGTAGCCATTTTAAACATTAATTGTACTCCTTGGGTTGGAACCCTCCAGTGACTCTTGACTTACTCAGCATGGATGCCAAAGTCCTTACAATAGTGTGCAAGGGCCTGGTCACCCTTTCAGTCACAGCTGTTACCCCCACTGTCCCTGTTGCTATAGGGAAGCTTCATTTGCCTCTTAAAGGTTCACTGATTCTCATGGCCCAGCCCGATGGCCTCTGTGCTGCATCTTTCCTCTCCTGTGATGCTCCCCAGATGTCTGCATGGTGAGGTTCCTCCACCCTTCAAGATTTCATGCACATTTTTCATTCACAAAAGAGTAACCTTGACTGCTCATCTGTCTCCAAGTTCCAGCTTTCTTTTCTCAATCTTGCATTCTTTTTCCTTAGAGCCCATCACTGTTCATAAGTGATCTGTCACATAACTCATTTTTTACAGCATTGTGTATTTTATGTTTCCCCTCTAGAATATAAAATGTGTGACCAGGGACCTTTCCATCTTTTATCTTGTTGCTGGGTTTGCAATGTTTAGAGTGGTGCCTAGCACACAAACAATAAATGTTTGTTAAAAGAATTAGTAAGGCTGTGTTTACTGTGGATTGCTTAGAGTTTGACTCAAAATGGACCTTTAGCTGCTGCTGCTGCTGCTGCTGGTGGTGGTGGTGGTGTGTGTGTGGGTGGGTGGAGAGCTTCGAGTGAATTACCAACTTCCTCATTTGAAGTTGAAGTGTGATTCAATTTCTGTGATCCACAAGGTCCAAATCACCTGGATAGCTACAACTCCTGAGACTGTCTCCCTGCTACTGTGCAGCCTGAGCTTGCCAGAACTTTCAGAAGAAGAAAACCATCCTGTGAATCCTCTCTACACATTTTAATTTGCAGCAGACATATCCTAAATGAGAGCTTTCAGCCTCTGGCTGTCTATTAAATGTGGCAGAAAGAATACACTCTTTGTGTTAATAAAAATATGTGCCAGTCATTTTGTATTAAGGACTGTTTAGGTAATAAAAATGGTCTCATGCCACATAAGATTTGGCAAGCCTACCTTGAATCATAAACCTTACATTTGTCAAGTTTTACATTCCTTGGGAAAACGATTACCTGCCTGATTATTATTGCATTCATTTCATATTAAATGTATGCATTATTTTTTTCAGGGTGCCAGAATGTGAAAGTCATCGACAAGACATTGGTGAGGAAAAATCCTTTGGCTGTTTCCAAGATCTGACAGTGCACAATATTTTCCCATCTGTATTATTTTTTTCCAGCATGTATTACTTGACAAAGAGACACTGTGCAGAGGGTGACCACAGACTGTAACTCCCCACTTCAATACAAAGGGTGTCGTTCTTCTCCAACAAAATAGCAATCCCTTCTCGTTCATTGCTTTTGACTTTTCAATGGGTGTCCTAGGAACCTTTTAGAAAGAAATGGACTTGCATCCTGGAAATATATTAACTGTTAAAAAGAAAACATTGAAAATGTGTTTAGACAACGTCATCCCCTGGCAGGCTAAAGTGCTCGGAAACAAAAGATATCCTCTGGTAAAATTGGAGGTAGTGTGCTGAAATAAAAGATAATGACCTCACTGTTTATTAACCTGTCTTATGTTTAGATTTCCTTAAGACAGTGGTTCTTACAGTGTGCGCTGGGCTTTGAAATGCTGGGAATGCCCAGAGAAACATGAGGTTTGGATTTGCCATGTTGAGTAAATAGCACTGGGTAGAATTGAAATGGATGGTGGTAATTTGTGACTTTCTAGAGACTTGTCGTCTTTTAGCACCCTAGTTCTTTGAAGGTAGAGTTCCAGCCATCTATCTGAATATATCTGAATGTGGTGTGATAGTCACTGCATTTGAAAAGGATGTGTCTAGTTCATTTGGGACAATTTGGAATTATTTTCATTTTTGAACTCTGTCTATTGCAATTTTTGAAGTGTTGATTTTCTAATTCCCCCTGAACCTTTCTTGATTATCTCATGTTTTCCTTACAGCCACATTCAGAGTCAAGTACATATTTTGTGAGGTTCATGGTGAATAAAGATTTGGAATTATTGTTCAGAAGGAAGCCAAAAGAAAAAGCTATTTCATTTTACCACAGTAATTTCCTTAATTGTTGATGTTGCTTTCTTTGTGTTTTTCTATTAAATGCCATTCCTCTTTGGGCATGGGGGGCAGTGGGGACACTCTACTGTGCTAAATGAAGAGCATATAAAGTGACTGTGGTTCTTTTTTGCACCTTGCCCACCCTGTGCAGGACTTGCACAGGGTGGCAGAGCTTGACTCAGTATACATTCCATTTGTTCCATTGAATGTCAAATAAATGACACAATTTTCAAAGTAAAATTGTTAGTCTTTGAAAGACAACAACAAGAGAATATCAAGTCTTGAACATGAGACCTCTTTTGAATGTGGAACCCTGGACACCATGAAGGTAACACCACAGAGCTGTTAGCTTTAGTCCCCCAAAGAGCTTTCTGCAAAGGGAGGCACACTTGGCTTCTGAAGTAACTTTGTTCAAACATTATGGAGTGTTGAATGAAGTCACTGAGAGAATTGCTATCTTAAAGGATGACTGTTAAATTGCTTTATGATTTTGTTTATTCTCTTATGTTCTTCTCCATCTGGCGTCTGAATTCCAGATCATTGCTAAATGACAGCAATATAGACATGGATTTTCCTTTTGAAATTATGTGTATGTTTGATTAAAACAAGCAATCATTTACTATGATAAAAATAGGAATAGTTAGCTTTCATCTTTTCCTCCAGATGTGGAGGAAATGTTATCTTTATATCATAATGCTCTCATTTCTAGTCAATCAGTGAAGTATTCCCAACTGATTAGTAAGTACTTTTGCTCTTAGTGTGTAATATTTATTGTGGCTACATTGTTGGGTGATGCCATCCTAAAATGTTGATAGTATCTCAGGAAATGAAGCTCCACAAGAAAGATTTATTCAAATTACAACAAGAATAGATGTATAAATTTCCTATAATTTTTTACAAGCTATACTATGAAGATTTCATGTATTCAGAGTTAGACTATGTACAAAACCCCTATGTTGGGTAGGTTTTCCATAACCAGAAAGATACAGTTGTTTGGATCCATTGGAAACAAGGATACAGGAATGGTCAAGGCAGGAAAGGAGTGGGCTGTTTATACATTCCTTCCCAGGAGTTCTGCTATTAAATTTTGTGGTTGTCTTTTCTGTTTCTGAGTTTTTAAAAAATTAAGTTAAGCTTATTATCAAACAAGTACACAAAACACAAGCATCATGAACAATCATGATGCACTTTGGAGGTTTTACATACATACACAAATATACTGCTTAATATTCATCTGTTCTCTGAGTCTTTGAGAATTATTTTAGGGGGAGGAAATAAGGAAAAGACAGTTTTGTTAAAGCTGTGCATTTGTTGTATCATCTAGGGCACAGTGCAGTAAGGCAGTGTCCAATGAACCATGGCCTGCATCAAATCTACTTACAAGATTGTTAAAACAGACTGTTGGGATGTCTTCTATGGCCTCTTACCCAGCCAGCTCAATGATCCAGTCCTCAGGTGTGAGCTGTAAGGAAAGGCCATGTGCCACCTAAAAATGCTAGGCACTCTTTAACAATTGATCCTTCCTGTTTTATTTTATTTCTTACTGAGGCATAAAATGCCTCTATGGAGCTTATAAAGTGGCAAAAACCAAGTGTGTGGGTGGGTACATTTTTATACAAGTATAGGTCTGTCCCCTGTAGATCATGATGTAGAAAATTTCCTTCATTCTTCACTTCGTAAGTAAGCATCAATGGTGTTTTTGCCCACAGATTGCTGTTGACTGCTTCTGAGCTGTACAGGATGCAAACCTTATGGCATATGCTTGGGTATTTGGAGCCTCCTGTTTATTTCATGTGGAACTCATTCATGCCAAATCTGTCAGTAGCTAGTTTTACTTATTGGTCTATAGTGTGTAGTGATCCACTGTAGAGCTTTGCCACAGTAGAGTGATCTCTTCTCCCATTGCTAGGTGCCTGGGTTGTTTCCCTGTTGTGTTTTGTTCTGGAAGTTGCTTCTGCTTTTCATTAGTGCAAACCTAGTATTATTTTATGCTTTTTCCAGAAAAAGAGCTATCCAGTTTGAACATTGAGAAAGTCATGTTCCATGTAGATATGGCCTACATCTGGTTCAAGAGCACTAAGTTCCCCCTCTCTGTAACATCTTGTCCTCATAGATGTTTGTTTCTCTCATGGCTCAAATAGTTCTTCCATCCTGATACAGAGTTATGCCTGCGGCCTGTATAGTTTGGGATGGTTGCCAACAGAAACCTCGAGAATTTCCTTTGCTTAAGCTTGCTTATATTCTGTTACCTGGAAGAGTGTGGGTGTGAAATAAACTTCCTCCTAACTACCAGCTTTGGGTACCCAGTTCTCAGGCCTGTAGCAGTGAATACAGTGGGACTGATGCTTCTTAGCGTGCAGTTTGCAAACTACATCTGTATCCTAGCTGTGTTATTCATTTGATTGTTTATCTGGCCCAAACCTTGATGTTTGTGAAACAGCTTGAAAGGGCTGTGGTACATTAGGATAGCATGAAAGGAAGTTGTGGCTTGTTCTCAAAGAAGAAGAAAAAATTCTTTTTTTTCTTCTCTGTAGAATTCATAATTTATTTACATGCACTGTGTTGCGTGTAAGTTGCATAGCAACAGAAATAAAGATGGAGGATACATTCGGACTTTGTACTCTTTCATAGTGTGTGCTGTGTTACTTGCCAATTATAAAATGACTTCAGGGTGACAATTTATTTTAGGTATTATGTTAACCCAAGTGATAGAAGGGCATTATTTTATGTTTATATGGTGGTAAACTATTATCCATTCTGAAGAATACAATTTCCTGTCCTTATCCAAATCTAACTTGTGCAATAGGGCTCTTCTCCTCCTTAACTGGATTGTCAATAGACAGCTGAGGGAAGGAAAAAGATGCTTCTACAAACAAATCATTTCCTGTTTGCTTCTCTAAGGATAATTATCCAAACCTAGATAATGAGAAGGTTCAACTGCAAATTCTCCAGATTCTTCTAAACGTTGGGAATTGGGGAACCCTATATGCAGAAATGAGAGGGCTGGGATTTCTGTAAGTAGCATTCCTGTTTTCACTTTTTCCTTTGATTCAGTGTGGTTGGGGAAAAAGACTTTGGCCCTTTTCCTACCTGCTTCCTCTTGTTGAATCATTTGTCTTTGGGGCTGATTTGTTTTCCTTTGCAGTTAAGCTGGCCTTTGTTCCTAACAGCAGCATCTTCTTATTGATGGAGTAATTGACAGAAAGGGCTTTTCCATCATATGGAGATTTTCCTAATCACACCCACCGCATCTGAAGGCCAAGGCTAACCTTCCAGGAAGCCTTGGTTTAGGATATTGAAGACCTAAGTGCCTGGGTTTGTGAACCATAATTCAGTCCGAGGCCCCCCTCTAATCTTAGCTGTAAAATGGGGTCTATTGTCTGCGTATCACATCAATTTATTATGAGCATAACAGGGAGAAACAGAAGAAATGTATTCTGAATTATGAAACAATCTTAAAAGGGAAATCTTATTAAAAATACCTAGTAATATGGGGGAGGGTAATTTAACAAGTGCCAGTGACTCAGTGGTGAGAACAATTATTTAAAAATTCAAACAATTCAACAGAGAAGAATACAAATTACCAGAGATTTTAATACATGAAAAATAACTTTTTTTTTAATGTTAGGGCTACCATCTCAGAAATGGCTGTGTATATTTAAGAAGTAATAGCTGTATGGGTAGATAGATAGAGCGGTCCTTCATGAAACAGGGCCTTGTGTTGAGTGTTATATTTAAGTAAAATGTTCATTTTAATTTAGTAGAAGAGAATATGAAACTCAAGAAGATATTCTTAAAATTAAAGTGTTTATCTTTGAAAAGAGATGTTATAGCTTATTATGTACACCATGTTTATTTTAAAACCATGAAAACTAAAGGGTTTGGGGAAGGTTTTGGTTTATGGCACAGACATATTTCTATTTCAGATGTCAATTGTTGGCCTACTGCTGTGAAGAACCAATGAGACTCTTACATCTATTCCTCCTTTTTCTTCCAATTCTGAGAACAAGCTTTTTTGTTGTTATAGTACCGAGCATGCCCTTTTTTAGTAAAGCTGGTCCACCCACAGCAGCTACTTCCCATCTTCCCGAGACTCTCGTCCTTCTTTGATATGCTTGGTTCCTAGAGTCATTGACTAGCTGTTGACTGGAAGAATGGCAACATTCTTTGTGTTGCTGTATGTTTAAAAAAAAACTTTGAATGTTAGATTTCTTTGTCTAGGTGTCTAGCACTATCGCTGACCGATAGGATGTGAAGACAAACTGTTAAGAAATGATGTATGTGCGAGTTGTTATCAAAGCAGGAGTAAGAAGTACATGAAGCATGTGGTGTGATAACAATTCTTGGAAGCCTAAAAGGAATTAAAATGTACATTAGACAGAGTGAAGAGTGCCTAGTCGAGGGAACAAAGCCCTTTATGTCAAAAACCAAAGTAGGATATGATATGAAATCATTCTCTAAGGAATTCTGTCACCTACTTGGTATCTACAAATTTCTTTATCATATGGACAAGTATCTTTACACAAGGACATCTTTTTTTTTTGCCCCAATATTCACTTATTTGTGAATACCATCTCAACAGTCTTAGTGTAAACAAGCAAGTCTCTCAATTAAATAATAAGCCCTAGGGATAGACTATAGCTTTCCCCAAGTCAAGAAGGTTAGTTTTTCTTTTCCAGTTCTGCTCTAATATTAGTTTATATTCTAACTCTACTGTGTAGTTAGTTACTTATTGCTATAATAAAGTACCTGAGATAAACTTAGAGGAGGGAACAGGGGTTGACTCCTGGTTTTAGAGATTGTAGGCCATCATCATCTGTTCCTTTACTTTGCATCTTGGTGAGACAACATGTCCCTGGAGAAGCACAATGAAAAGGCTGTAATCCCAATAGCCCATTCTAAGATTTCACAACCTCAAGTAGGCCCATCTCTTAAATGCTGCATTTCCTGATGGTGCCACAAAATAACAATAGATCCTTTTACCACATGTGACTTTGTTGGATATCTTCATCCAAGGCTTAACACATACAACATAGTTTAAATATTAAAGAATAGTATATGACAGTCTTTTGAAAATTTAGAAATATGTGTTTAAATGTAATCTGTGTAATGTGTGAATACCCCTGTTTTAAGTTGTATTTTTTAAAGTGGAAAGGAAGAAAAAAGATTTTGAAAAAAAAACTCCTTATTCATTTGACTCAACATTATTAAAATTCACTGTTTTCAACATTCCCAAACAGATACCCACAACAACAGCAATAACTACAGTCTGATAATACTGAAGGCGCAGGCATAAGTTAAACTTCAATCTACCAAAGAAAAAGGGATAACGTGATTTATTTCATTCAACTCTTAAATAGTCACAATTAGGCAAGGACAGTATATACAAAATCCAGAGTTTAATATATCTGAAAGGCTGCCATTGGATTAGCTGGTGGATTTGTCCACAGAATGACAAAAACAACTGCCAGCTAGCTCTCCACCAAATATACCACATGCTTTGTTGTCAAGTAAACACAATTTAGATGAAATCCACATATTTCACCCCAAACCTCATTTAAGATAAATGCTTCTTGGCTGATCTTCGTCTAGGTCTGTGAACAATTTCTTCAGGATTATTTGATTGGTTTTCAACTCTTTTGCCATTCCCTGTCCATCTTGCATCAGACAGGCAAATGATGGAGAAAATGATGCATGTGTAAACAGAGAAACAGGGAAAGAAAGGCCTCTGGGAAGCCAGACCCTGCCCAGGGTTGTCTGGCTCTTCTTGGGAAGGCACCAGTTAAAGGGCACAGGGCCTGCATGCTTCAACTGCCTCTGCTTTGAAATGCCCCCTCCAGGAACTCAGGAAGCTCTTTTCTGCTGTGGGTAAGTGAAGGAAACAACCACACACATTTGAAAACATTTGACTAAAGGTGATATATGATGAATGAATCTCAATTATTTACTCCCTAATAATTTCCCCAACCATATACCTTCTTGATGCTGAAGATTCATAGTCTTCCTTTGATTTCCATCTTGTCCAATAAAAGGAAAATGAAAGAAGTACCAGTTACAATTAAAAGTGAACAAGACTCACATTATTAAAGAATTTAACCTCTTATTTCAATGCATCTTACGTTCTTGTGACCCTTGAAGTTTTTTGACTGTTGGTCAGAAATCAAACATAAACCAGGATCTCTAGTCGTTTTCCCAATATAAGAGTCAATTTGGTTTTCTATTCTGCTCTCATTATAGTGCATTTTCTTCACCCTACCAGTTGGAGACAAAAATTGCAGACATTAGAATATGAGAAATGTTCATATTCAGACCCAGGTTGCACTGTTGAAGCAGTTCAGTTAAATAAATAAATATGTTTGTCATTAGAAGTCTCACAATGGGGCCTGGCAGTGGCGACACATGCCTTTAATCCCAGCACTGAGAGGTAGAGGCAGGCAGATCTCTGTGGGTTCCAGGACAGCCTGGTTTACAAAGCTACACAGAAAAATCCCATAAAAAAAATAAAAAACAAAAGAAAAAAGATAAAAAAAATCTCACAATGATAGTTACTAAAACAATATCCAACCAATAAGGGCATCTTAATAGTTCCACATGGAGGATGCCAGGAAGCCTGGGAGAGGCATTGTTGTGTGAATGACCTTTGGTTTTCTAGAGGTTGCTTTGATGCTATTAGATCTCTCTCTGAACTTCAGAGTCATGCCGTGGTGAATAGTGTAGCAGAGATCTGTCGCCTGGGCTTTGTGGCTCTTGCCAGTTTGCTAGTGCCCTCTTAGGATGAACTGTTCTTTACACTGCTCTTTGTTGTTCTAATATTTAACTTAGGAGTGTAAGTTTCTGTTCTCATTAACTTGCTGACTAACTAACTAACTAACTAACTAACTAACTTATAAGAAATACTGTGCTCTGTTCACTCACATAACATGCTTCAAGCTCACACCACACAGAATGTATTCTGCTGTAGGAAATCCCCTGTGAAGGGGCCTGGAAATCAAGTCATGTTTTTACAATGCACCCAAGTCAACCTTAGAGTTGACATGTGATCATATTTCCTTTCTTATGTTTAGACTTATGAGTGCAGTTACTTGATGTTCTAAATAGAAGTGCGAAGAATATAGAGAAACTGCTTTGAGATATGAAGAAAGGGAATGTGCCATTTGATTTTTGTAATATTGCCAACCAGCCCCTTGCATGAAAAGTTACTGTTGCTTAGGAAATGTTAAGTTGATCGGTGAATTGTCTTGGTATTATAGAGAAATTTTTAAGATGAACTCTGACATACAACCTTTACATTTGAAAATCATACACACACACACACACACACACACACACACACACACACACACACACTCTCTCTCTCTCTCTCTCTCTCTCTCTCTCACACACACACACACACACACACATACACACACATACTTGAATACTAAAAAGCAAGCAACTGGGAAAATTTAAAATCATAATATTTCAAGAAAAATTCTAAGAACATTAATTTTGTACATAAATCTAAAAGTACAAAAGAGCATTTATGATCACAGACTATCATTATGTAAGGGTTTTATTCACACAAAAATAGGATAATATGGTAATATTAAAAGTATGGTTTTTCTTAAATATGGATTCCAACATTTATAAGTCTTTTGATTCTTTAGTAAACATCAGATTGAGATGATAAACAACAGAAATTCAACAAAGTAATAGAATTTTAACATTGCTTGGAGCATGTCAGTCATGTTTCCATGTATCACATGCATGTTTTATACAGATCAGATAAAAAATTCTGTAGCCATATAAATAGAGCAAAAGCATGAGATGCATTAAAACAAAATGCATAATTAATACTTAAGCATGATAAGGCTGCCCAGCTGAGATGCTGTAATTCATGGTGACTTGTTGAAGATAAAACACAAAGTAAGTGGAGGGAAAAGAGTCAGACACTTAAAAATCAGCAAGAATGAGGAAATCCCCAAGCCTTAGTAATAGCATGTTTGGGGGGAACATGGTTTGAAAGCAGCAATGACTCTGGATTTTCCAGTCTTGTTACTCCAGAGTGTTGTCTTTGTGCATGTGTGTCCCAGACTAACAACTTCCTCCTACAGTCAGCTGCTTGTAGTTCCCCAGGTTCATGTCTCCTGCATTTGTTGCCAAGAAAACTTCACCCTGGTTTTTCTATCTCCTACTCAAGATGAGGAAACTGAACTCACGCTAGTTACTTACTCATTTCTTGACCTGCCATATGTGGCCAGGAAGAAAAGCTATTAAATGAGGACACTCTAGGTCCTCAGTATTCTAAAGAGGTAAGACAAGAGCTAATGTTGTTCCCAGTGTATGTTGACTTTACTGGCAACAAAACAGCAGATACTCTATAGAAACAATGGAATTTGTAGTAAAAATATATCCCATGCAATGATTTTGACATGCTTCAAGATATCACTTGTTATGTGAAATTCAAGTTTAACTTGGCACTCTGTACTGATTTGTATATGTGTATGGGAAACCTGGAAACCCTATCTTTGTACCATTTTACAAAACCAACTTCTGTTTTCTGACTATATTTTCATTTAAAAAAAAAAGGAATTTTGGAAACATACAATCAACCATCTGTATCTATGGGTTCCATATCCATAGATCCAACCAACCATTGGCCAAACAAACTTAAGCATGCCTCCAATGTTTTTTTTTCCTTCCTTGCCTTCATGCACAAGCACTACAGTATGATGACTATAAAGCATTTGTATTTTATCATGTATTTAGTAATCTAGAGATGATCTTACATATATTGTAGGGTAAGAATAGTTTATAGGCAAATCCTATATCTTTTTATCAAAGGGACTTGAACACCTGTCCAATTTAGTTTCTTGACAGTTCTAGAAATAATTCTTCTTTGAAACCAAAGGAGGATGCATTTATTCTTTGGTTTTACATTTGTAGTGCCTTGTGAATGTAGTATCCTTGGACAACTGTGAAATGATGATGTGTAGGAGATGGTCTGAAGTCTAAGAAGTGTTTTACTTTGTTTTCTCAACCTCCCATCAGTGACCTGGAACGAGGTTGTCAATTTAAGATCATGGGATGATGAAAATTAAGTAAAGTGAATCTGTTCATTCTTCCAAATTTACCTTCTTGTTTGCTTTCTTCTTGGCATGCCTAGATTATTCCCATACAAGTAAAGTGGAGTACTGGGCTTTGATGAGACCCACCTGCTACTAAGTTGTTTTAAGAAGTTAATTACTTATCCCAGTCTAGGTATTTATTATGAAGGCTTTGGATACAGATACAATATAGGGAAAGCCTGGAATTCGGGGGGTGAGGGGAGCATGATGAGAACTCCAAACTCTTGTCCCTTCACTGAAGTCTAAAAACACTCACCCAGAAAGTGTATGATTTACCCAAGATCAGTCAACGAACTGTAGCAAAACCAGCACTGATAAGTTTTACTACAATAAAAACAAGGTTAAATTATAAGAAGCACCAGATCTGTTCATTCGAATCCTTGGCATGACTCTCCTATTGAGTCTAAATAGAACTAAGCATTTCAAGTAAGTAGTACTTTCAAAATGGCCAGCTTTAAAGTGGAATGACTGTGTTTTCTATTTCACAATGCCAAAGGCACCATGTGAAGCAAGAAAGGTACAGTAGCTCTCAAGATCAACACTAAAAGGAAGTCACGCAAGAGCAGGAAATAGCCAGCACAATGGAGCCTTCAGCTCCAGAATACTGTGCTTGGGTTGTGCCCCTCCCGATCTGAAGCCCTCTTACTCTGATGACTTTGCTGACGATGGGTAAGACTGAGAAATGGAATCATTTGTAAGCAGATTTTGTAGGTCATTGTTTATAAGGCCACTTTCTTCCTTGATGCCATGAAAGCAATGAGCATTTAAATGACCTAATTTTGGTATTGTGTTGTTTGTTATATGAAAAAAGTTTCTGAAGAAGATCAACAACTAATTCTTTTCTCAGTCACTCTAGGTCAGAATGCTCAGTATTGGGCTAGAGGGAGAGGAAATATATATATATATATATATATACTTAGCTGGCTTTCCAGCTGTCTCTGGGTATACATGACAATCCATCATCACTGTCTCCTGGGTAGTTTTCCTACAGGTCATTGCCTGTGACTCCCTCCATTGAATCTTCATCAGCTTGTTCTGGTAAGGTCTGGAGCCATGGAGAATACAGTTGAACACTTGCCTTTGGCTCCCATTCTGGCCTTGGCAAGGCCAGACACCAGGATGGAGACAGAAACAGGAATCTGGCTATGGGTGCCTGTTCCAATTAGGTTTCTTGCCAGCTTATGATCTGGTCCTGATTTGAACACCTGAAACTCCATTCTCCATCTCTTTGGTCTCGTGGTTTAGACAATTATTTCCACTGTAAGATATGGTAAATGGGGAAACCTAGGAAAAAAAAAACAAATAACAAGAAACAGGCCCCTGGCAGTGAGAGATAGTGACCAGCACACATGGTTCAAAGCTCATAGCTCATAGTGCATAATAGTTCTAGGCAGACTTTTCTCTGGGTGACACAGTGACACTTCCTATAAATGCCCCTCAAGTTCTAGATTTATTCCCCCAAGGAACTCACATAGGCATTATTTCTCCAGAGACAAGGAAAAACCAGACACTGAGTTTTAGTAAAACACAGTAACAATGAAGTTGAGAGCAAAATGTTGTATGTTGACAAATGTAGCCATCTCCATGGAAACATGTTTGATTGGTGTTTACACATTCCTGGATGGTGGGTTCCCAATACTGACAGTGCCTCTTGGTTCCAAAATTGATACCCAACTTTCTACTAATATTTCTTGGAGCTAGAAACTGGAAAATTAAGAGTCCATATTCAAAAGCAGTAATTTGTAGGGAATATGTATTAAAGAATGAGTAATTGCATCATAGGGCTCTGTCAGGCAGTCCCTTACCCTCTCTCTTCCCATTTTGTCTCAGCACTGAGGACCTGTTTGAAGTGCTGTTATTCAAGAACTTTCAACATCCTCTCTGAACACCTGTCTGGATAATTAGTCAAGCAGTAGACAGAGATCAAAGCTCTGGCTATTTTTTCTTCTCTTTGAACAATAAGTGCCCCAGGTATCTGTCTGGAATTTGATATAAAAAAAAGACCCTGCCACAGTGGCATTAAAAAAACAAACAAACAAAAAATCCTGCCACAGTGGCATCTGTCCATAGATGTTGAGCTATTGACATATGCACCCGTTATGTCAAGGCATCAGAAAGTTTTAAACCTTGGCAAAGCAATGCTTTTCTTTTTCTTTTCCTATAACCCCAGAGTAAACATTAAGCAGACAGTGTTTCTGCTTTAAGCATTAAAAGGAAAGGGGGCTGGATCTGAAAAGCCTTTGAATACAAAGGGGGGCAGTTTGGAAAGTGTCCTTTGCTTGGGAGCTGTTTGGAGAAGCTGCCATATTGTGGACAGGGTCGGGACGAAGCTACGTGGTCTCATTCATAACTTCACAGTTGCTAACATCAGCTGATGAATATTTATGTTACTCCTGGCTTAGACCAGAAAGGCAAATAAGGGGCAGGGGAGCTAGGAAAAGGTTGGCTGAACTCTGTGGGATTTTTTTAACCAACACTTTCCATGCGTGAGCAGTAGCCCTGAATGAAGTCATTCTGCACATGGGCCTGGCCTGGGAGAGCAGCCTGTTCATTAGTGATCTGCTGTGATTGAACCTTGTACATTTGTGAGGTCCTGGAAGGGAAGCCCTTTTCCTTAAGTCAAACACAAGACTTACAAAGCTACCTTATTATTATTGGTTTTTTGGAGGGTAAATTATTGAAAATTGCTCCTTGCCATATAATAACTTTAATAGTTCAAAGAAAGAGAGAGTGAAGGAGAGCCTTTAAAATATCCTTTACAGGAGCAATGCTAATCTGGATTAATAGGTTACTGAGTGACAGTTTCAGAAAAGAATATTTCAATGGGTATGTAAACAATTAAATAGCTCTGGTAATTATCATTGTTAAGCAAATTATTTTCTTACAATGTTCTGCAGTTTTTATTTCAGGAGAATTACCTCTGATCCCACTGCTGAAGGAGTAATCATGCTCGATCACTTGGATAGTTTCTCCGTCCTTCTTTGGGCTGTGTCCTTTGACTATTCTGCCACCTTTGTGTTTCCCCTTTGTCATATAACTGTCACCTCAAGGTTAACCTAAGGCTGTAGAAACAAGAAAAGGAAACTCACTAAGATGGAAAGATGAATTCAAATAACTAATATATCTATTATTGTTTTGCTTGGAGAGAAGGCTCGCATATGTAGTCACAATGAAATTGTGATTACCAAGTGCATTTCACTGCTTTCTTTTCTTATTTTTTTTTCAGTGCCACTGTCTAGCAGGCATGGAGAGGCAGGTGTCTTCAGTGGTGGTGGAGTCCAGGGAAACACTTCCCCCCAGATGAGAATAGAACCCATGTAGTTTATAAAGGGACCACTTCCAAGTGACATCAGGAAGTGAGGTAACAATGAGGAACAGACCAGATCTAAGCAGGAGACTGCAAAGGGCCCTTGGGGTAGACTTCTACCTCGGAGTTTGTCTTTATTTGAGCAAAGGTGTTGCTTGAATTTGGGGATGCGGGGGAGTGGTTTGAATAAAACTGGCCTCCAATAGGCTCATGTATTTCCATTTGGTTCCTTGATTCCTGGTGGGTGGAACTATTCTGGGAAGCATTAGGAGGTGGAGGTGGGATATGAGATTTTAGAAAGCCCACACAAGGCCTAGGCCCTTTGTTTCTGCCTCAACTTTCAGATGAGCTATCAGCTACTACTGCTCCAGTGCCATGTTCCCTGAGTGGTAGTCATGGACTAACCTCTGAAACTGTAATAAAGTCCCAAACTAAATGCTTTTAA
The DNA here is from genome assembly GCA_030556225.1 of Cricetiscus sungorus. Lineage (NCBI taxonomy): Eukaryota > Metazoa > Chordata > Mammalia > Rodentia > Cricetidae > Cricetiscus > Cricetiscus sungorus. The sequence goes on along the minus strand of JANBXA010000372.1, from coordinate 69,621,172 downwards.
AAAATGATTTGCCTTAGCCACGTTGTCTTTTCACTGCAATAGAAACGTAACTAAGGCAGAATGTTCATACGTGCTGCTGTTTGCTACTTTCGATTAGGAAAGTGGTTGAATACTGTAAGTGGACTTTAAGGGGTCACCCTAGTAGGATCTTAGAAGACAACCATGCTCAGAACAATGTAGATTGTGGTTAAAAGGCTTCAGAGGGAAACAATGTTACCAGGTGAACTAGCCACCATTGTTGTATTTTGGCAAAGAATGTGGCATTTCTGCCCTTGTCCTACTAATCTACTTGAGTCTAGCTTGAAGAGTTTTGAATTAATATCATTGGCAAAGGGTATTTCAAGACAGCCTTGTATTAACTGTGCCATGCGGTTATTAGCGAACAGTCATATGATTATCTACAAATGAAGAAAGAGCAAGAGGGACAAAAACAGCTACAAATGTATAGCTTGAGGAACAAAAGGAGCATGAGGGAGTGCAGCATCGGAGCCAAGGTCTTTTGGTGCTAAGAGGGTGGAGAGGAGGGAAGAAGAACACAGGCACAAAGGGCCATAAGAACAACAAATGCAAAGCGTCAAGAGTTTCTGTTTTGGGGGGCCAGCCAGCCGATGGCTCAGCTGGTAAGAGAGTGTCACACCTGGTCCAGGCTCTCTCTTTCTGCCTCCCAATTTCAGATCATGATGGGAGCTCTGAGTTACTGTGGCAGCACCTTGCCTGATCATCTAAAAAAAAAAAAAAAAAAAAAATAGCATTTGCAGAATCTTTGTCCTAAGAATGTAACAGATCACTAGGATGGCTTGGTTTGTGACATCGTAGCCCCCATTTTTATTATAGGTTCAGGGTTGAGAAAGCACTTATTTACCTAAGCATTTAAGCCAGAGTCTGTGTAGTTTTATGTCTATCTTCAGACTCATATGACTGATGAGGGAAATTGCAGAAGTACATAATACAGATGAAGATCCTTGTTCATAGCAATCACCACATTCTACTTATAGTAAAATTTCAGGGAAAGAAATAACAAAGCAGATGCTTAAGAGACTTCACTGAAGACACTCTCAGGAAGTAAATGATGACTATATTTAAAATGACATCTGTCTGAAGTCAGGATAGCCAGATCCCATTTCAAAGAGCATTGAACTTCAAGAGCTAGAGAAGGTGATGGAGAATAATAAACTTGACTCTTTGTCCATTTGATAACATTCTAGCAGAATTTAGTTGTTGGCCACTCTGATGTTTTAACTAGGAACACATCAACGATATCATTTAAGGATGGAAAGCTCACAGATTTCTCTGCTGTTTGTGCTTGGTCCTATCTGGGTCAACGTTGTGGAATATTCAAAGACCATTTAATCAAGATTGGAATTAAAAAATATCTTAACAGTTAAAAAAACACAAAACAAACAAAAACAAAAACAAACAAACAAACAAAAAACCAAAAGCTAGAATGGCAAGGTATTGTAAAGGCAGAGAGCTTTAAGCCTAACATTCTCAGCCCTGACACTCCCTATATCATATCTAGGGCTCAGTGGCTAAATTGCTTGTGTCATAAGCAAGAGGAGAGAGTATAGATCCCCAGAGCCCTCACACGTGCTGCCTGGGCTCAGCATTCAATTTGAAATTTCAGCCCTTAGAAGCAGCCAAGCAAACTGGTCAGCACACCCATCACGTATCTATTGCATCCTCTCTCCTAGGTGACCTGCTCTTCGAGGTGTGTCCTTGGTCTTCCTTGCTTCTACAGCATAATGAACATAATGGATGTATTTTAGCATGTAAGAGACATACAGAAAATTATTGTTAAGAAGTGAAAATCTTGCTGTGCAAGAAACATATTAGTGGATCCCAGAGTAAAAACAGCATTGATGCTAGGGATATGACAACTGTGAGGGTACCACACTATCCACAGTGCAGTGGAGGTTTCAGTGACTTCCCCTCCTTTTTGCCTTAGTTGACCTGTGCTTTTGGCATGCTAACTCCAGATTAGCTCATGTTCTGCCTGTAGGTGGCGAGGTCTGACCTCTTTTCACTGGTGCCTGGACTCAGAGCCAGGGTATGTTCCACAGGCCAGTGAGAATGTAATTTGTAGTCTGATGAGGAAACGATGGGCTAAATCAGCACTCACATATTACCATTGTATTAGCTACCAGAAACATTCCTGGAGGCATAGAACATTCATGATGAACATGTACTCAAGGTTGATGTGAAATGTGAACCTGGTCTATTCTCTGAGACACAGTTCAGTCATTAAAATTTAGCTGAGGGAGTTTGCATTCCATTCGACTAAAGAGTGGCTGATTAAGAGTATTGTTTTGTACTTTTGATATTATCTGTCCATTAATTTTTCTCATTAATGACTGTATTTTTACTATTTATGTAAGATTTCTTAGCCCTAGCCTGATGGGAGATGTTATTCTGTAAATATGTTTCTCATACTGGTTAATTAATAAAGCCCTGTTGGCCAATAGGAAACTAGATAGGTGGGGCTAGGAGACTAGGAGGAGGAAAGAGGAAGTAGTTAGGAGGAGTGAAGATGTAGACCGGGGAGGAAGGAAGATGCCGGCCGCGGCTCCCCGATAAGATGACCACGTGGAAATACTTAGATGAGTAGAAATGGATTAATAATTAAGACAGAGCTAGCCCATAAACAATAATGGTAACTGGCCAACAGTATTGTATCAAATAGAGAGTCTCAGAGTGTTATTTGGGGCTGGTGCGCCGTGGGCCCAGACCGGTGGCAGGCAGGCTGGTGGAAAACATACATGCTACACTAGCCAAGACCATAAAGATTTTTCCCCTTCTTTGTGAAATTTCTTAGTTACATTTTTATTCAGATATAAGATATTTATTTAACTTGTATACAAGGTGTGAGGTATGAAATTAAATTATATTTGTTTTGTATAATTGTCAAATGCAAAGTTTTGAATACCAACAATTTTCTGTCCAAATGCCTTTGTGTTGTTGGGGAAAAGAAGTGTATCCCACAAGATGGCTAGTCTCTGTCATCTTTGTTCTGTTGCATTATTTGTCTGTCTATTCTTCATTGTTACAGAAGGATAGTTATTTTTTAAACTTGGACAATGTTAAAGTGGCTTTCCCTACAGAGATCTGTGGGTCCTTTGCTCCCCTTGTGAACTTTATTAGATGTTCTGAGCTCAGTTTCCGCATCGGTGGAATACACAATTTTATGGATACTAATATAAATCCATCACCTCTCCTTTTCCCATTCCCCCAATCTCCATCTCCTTTTTCTCAGTGGATCCCTTGCTCTTTTTGATTCTTTCTCGCTCATGTCTATTCCATATCTGATCAGTAGGTGGCGCTGTGCAGCAACACAAACGCTTGTTGGTTTCTTAGCTCCTTTAAAATGCGGGGTTATGTCATCTGCCAGTTCCATGACTTCTGTCTACACTGTGGAAAATGATCACTAAATTGTTACTAGAACAACAGTTTCCAAGCCTCTTCCCCCGAGCATCGCAGTGGAGGCTTGAGTTTGGCTGCTTCATCTTCACACTGTCAAGAGTTAAAAGCTTTCCATTATGAAAGGAGAATTCAAAACAGGGTACAAGAGAGAGGAGGCACAGGGGGTGGAAACGAATCAGAACAAAGTGAGTATAAAAGTGTCATTGCTTTGTATGCAAATATAAAGACTTGAAGCAAACAAGGCAACAGGGGGTGGTGGCCTTGAAACTCCACAATGCAGCTCAACACAACATTCGAGTTGGTGTTTGTTTATCAAAGAGTAAAAACAGAGATGACTCTGAAGAACGCAAGGGGCTAGCTAGCCTTGATGCTCAAAATAAAATTCAAGGTTAGTTTGTTTGTGAATTCCTGAGCCAGCTGGCTGTCCTGGCCCAGTATGACTTTCTGTGGTGACAGCTGTTCCTACCAGGATTTGATGGCTGGGCGTGGCAAGGACAGAGCTGGTGGTTTTGAGAGGAGCTGGAAATGGGAGATGGGTTGCAAGGATGGACTCTGGTTTCCTTAAAGAGGAAATCCACAGGTTTCAGATCTTCTTGCTTGAAATCATAGTTTCTGTGGCTGCTCCTAATGCTTTCTGGGCAGAGAGAGGTAGGCATGAGCGGTCCCTTGTTACTTTTTGTCCCCTCAGGTTATGATTTAATGATGGGTGGTTCCATTTCCAAGAGTTAGCAAACTCTGAGGGTTTCCAGAAAGGGCACCACACTAGCTTGCAAAGAATCTACCCTGTGCTCTCTGGCCAAGAGCCCCCAGGGTGCTGTGAAATCCTGTTTCCTTTCCCTAGTTCCCAAAAGCCAGAGGAAAGCTCTGCTTGGGGTTGATGGCATCGTGCTGGGTTCCCACATGTAAATGCTGACAACATTTGCTCCACAGTGCTTCATGGCATCAGAGTCATTTCAGACGTGCAATTCTTAACTCTTTCTTCAGAGGGCGGAAACTCGAAATAGAACAGCAAAAGCCAAAGAGGGACAATGTCACAATGAAAGAAACACATGAAAGGCTCTACTTTGGTGTGTCAGCTAGATCCACATGAAGAATCTCCCGACAGCACTGTCTCTACTCATTTTCCAATCTCCCACATCTCAGCACACCCCACACCTGACACCCTGTCCCAACTGTTTGACCCCAAACTTTGGTGCTGCTCTCTTTGACTTCCTGGTTCTATAAGCAAAGCCTGTTGACTCTGACTTTCAAATGTCAGTGGAGTCTAAGCACTCGCCCCCACCTTCTTTGACTTAACTCTGGCCTTTTGTGACATCATCTCAAGCATGCACTGCAGACAAGAGTTTTCTAGGATTTCTCTATCCCAATGTTGTCCCTATTTCATTTTAATTTCATCATGCTAGCCACAGAGACACTATTGAAAGCTATGTGGGTACCCCTTTCTTCTCTACCCAGACTTCTGTGGGCTTTCCATGTCATTGGAAGGAAGAGAAAATAACTTATAATGGGGGGGTGTCCCATGTAAATAGCAAGCTCCATCCTAGGCCCTCATTTACGTCACTTACTCATTGTGCTCTGCCATCCTGGACTCCTGCTTGCTTCTACATCCTTAAAAAATCCACCCACCCTCAGATCTTTCCTTCAATCATTTTTTCCTGATCTTTACTCAGTGCCACTTTCTCAATATAGTCTTCTCTGACTGCATGGCTTAAAATGCACCCTCTGGGCAGGCAGGCAGGCTGGGTGGTTCAGTGGGTAAAGACACTTGCTCCTAAGCCTGCTGCACTAAGTTCTGTCCCTGAACACCATATGGCAGAAAGGGAGGACTGACTTCTACAAGCTGTCCCTGACTTCCACATGTGAGGAGGGTATATACATGTGCATGACCACTTGTTCATACGCATACACACACACACACACACACACACACACACACACACACACACACACAGTCACACAAACACAAAAACACATTCACATACACACTAAACAGATACATAACTGTCATAAAGTGAAACCTCTTTAGCATTTCCTCCCAGTTTCATTGGATTTTTTCTTTTAGCACTTATTACAAACATGTTGTTTAGTTTTTGCTTTTGTTTTTTAAATCAGCTTTCTTGCTTAACTTCCTAGAACACAAATCTATTAGAGAAGGCATTCTGAAACATTTTGTTCATTATTCCAGCCCCCAAACTTAAACCACGCCTGCCGTATGCAAGACCCTCAGCAACCACAGCCCCTGGACTGTGATGTTCTCTACCTAACTTCTGTACCTTAGAGTCCCTGGTGGATTTGACAGAGGAGAGGACTAAATGATTGCTTAGATTCCCGAGATCACAAAATTCCCTACTTAGCCTGGAACATAGAAGTCACTGCCCTGATACCGTGGGTGAAAGATGCAGTTGCGTGGTCTTAGACCTGGAATATCTCTATTCTTCCTTGTTTCTTAAGTGAATGTAAGTCTCACTTAAGACACACTGGCCTGATGAACAGTTCTCTCTTATTTCCATAAATATGTAGTGAACACAGCCTGTATTCTAAACATCATTCCAGGGAATGGTCCCAGCTTGGAACCTCTCGTAGGTGAGACAGATGTGTAAACTTGGGCTGCACTGTAATATAATATGTGCCTCTTAGGCATTTCTTGCTTTCGGGGAATGCAGAAGACAAAGAAAGATGCTTCTGGAAGGGATCCGAAGAGCTCTCATGGAAAGTGACTCACAGTGCAGGGGAGGGCAACAGGGCAGGTGAAAGACATTGTAGACACACAGACATCTTGGCCTCTGTGTCTAAGGCAATGCCTAGACTTTCAATTTCTCTTAGAATGTTTCACTGTCATGCTCTATGCTCTTGGGGTTGGGATCTATTTGTTTCCCAAGAACACCTGACCTCCTTTCCCTAACTCTTTCCTGTGTTCCTAGAACACAGTGGCTGTCTGGAGACATGACAAATGTAGTTTGGATTTCTTAGTCTATATTTCCTTTTACAATAGTGTAAAACCGCCAAGTGGTGGTGGCACATGCCTTTAATCACAGTGCCCAAGAGGCAGAGGCAGAGGAAGGCAGATCTCTGTGAGTTCAAGGTCAGCCTGGTCTACAGAATGAGTTCCAGTACAGGCCCCAAAGCTACACACAGAAACCCTGTCTTGAAACCACTGCTCTCCCAAAATAATGTAGAACCAAGCTGTCGCTAGTGTAGCTTAACTATTTTCTTTACTGTTTAAATATTAACAAAACAGTGCAGCAATTAATAATATAAACAAATGGGCAAGCTAGTGACAAATAGCAGGGGTTGATTCTTCTGGCCTTAAAAGTTCAATTTTTCTAGATCCATATCACTTGAGGAGGACTTCGATGTTGGTTTGGAACTATCCATGAATTCTCAGCAGTGACTCCCACCTTGATAAACCTTTAATGTAAGTTTTAAATAACTTGAGTACTCTGTGCTACAATTATCTGATCTTTCCATGTAATGTTTATATAAGGTAACTATGCTTTGTATGCTTGTGTTATTTGCTGTGGCAAATACTCCCCATGTCTTAGCACCTAAGGACAATGCAGTAATATTTTTTTGTTCATAGTGTGTCTCTCAAGAATTGTGAAATGGGCTTGTGTGGGTAGATGCGCCTACTTTATGTAGTCATTTAGAAATACAAGTTCTGAGCCCTTTTAACCATAGCTTCACTATTTGTCTCATCTCTTCTAGATGGCCAATGAGGAAGAGAGTTGAGCAATTATTCCATTGTAACACATCTCAAACAAAAGGTCAATTTATCCCTCAGTGTAAGGGAGAGATAATACCTAGTTTATACATTCTGGGTCACTTGTAATCTGTTAAGTCAACTTCACTGTGGGGCTAGCCTGCTCTGTACACCATAGGTGATATATGCCTGAGTATGTGTCTATGCTTCAATAGAACCTCATGCCTTGTAGTCTGTAGTTTGACTAATTCTGCATTAAAGCCCATGAAGGCATTTCCTTTCACATTCCAGTGGCACAAAACTGTCTTATATCTTTACCTAAAAACATAGTGGTGGTGGGGAACTGTAGTTTGATTGTACACTCAAGAAATTTAGTGACAATTGACACACTTATTCGAAGTCAGCATATTTCATTGCAAGAAATACTTTTACAAGTTTCCCAAACTTTTTTCCTTTTCTTTTGGTGGGGGGTTGGTGGGGGTGGGATGGAATCAAGGTGATTTGCTTAAAATCATCCTAGAAGATAAGTATGCCGATCAGGTCAGGAAGGAGGTTGTTCTTCCAGGCCATGGCAAGTATGAAAACAAGTTTGTGACTGAAGTACTGTATATTGCTACAGGCTTCCTCACTATAAGGCAAGGATGGTAGAGAGGCTTTATTTCAAACCCTTGCTATTCCGCATGCACAAGACTGGGTGAAACAGGCAGAAGATGGTGAGACACCGTGCAGGTAGCATTGGTGGTAGAGACCCTGCTCCATAGGCCTGTAGAGCAGAGCAGTACCTCCAGATGCTCAAAGAGCCTAGGAGAAGCTTGGCTCAGATGAGCACAGCTGTCCAGATGACCCATAGATCTGTGGTGTAGCTACCTGACAAGGTCAATTACATATGATCTTAGTTGTAAGAAACACTTGATCACAATGGCTTGGAAATCAACCCTTCTCTTGCTTTACCTGAAAAAAGGAGAGAAGAAGGTAGAGAGTTGAGGTAGAACTTCAAAATGACATGTGATAACTGCTCATACAACATGCAGGAGCGGTGGCCTTTATTCTTAATGACTACAAGGCTGAAAGAAGCCTAGTTTGTCTTAGCAATCGCAGTGGCGTAAAGATGCTAATGCAAAGGGGGCATCGAGAGTTCCTTTTAAGAGATAAGGAAAATACTTTCTTGAATTTCCACTTCACCAAAGCTCTGCTCATGTGGTGGAAGTGCTTGTGTGTGGAAGTGTTCCAGGAAAGGGATGTTAGGCACAGGGAGTAAACAGATAGTGCTGGAGATGTACAGGCTGTGCCCTAGAGAGTAGTTTTCAAAGAAGAACTCATATCCACAGCCTTTAGACATGACACAGAGCTTCTGAGAGAGAGGAGATGAGGTAGTTCATCGAATGTAAATACTAGGGCAACTAAGAGAATGATGGGGAAGGAGCTTGCCTATTTTATAGAATAATACTCCCTTGAAAAAAGCATAAATGGATAGACCATTTCTTAAATGAAGCTGAGTGGTGAATGAGCAAGTCTCCAGTGAGTATCTGTAGATCTGTAGCCTAGGCTCAGAACCTATAAAGGCAGCTCCTATGACATCAGTATTTCTGTATATCCTATGGGTGGCCGTTTTTTACATAGTCATCGTCTAATAGGGATGACTCAAAGGTCCTGTTGTGAACAGTTGGGTAACTTGTACATACCACTTCCCATTTGGTTATAGTTTTCTTCAAAATACTGGGAAAAGCATCACCCAGTTTCTCAGAACAACTTGCATCTTATTTACATTGTTTCTGGACATGAGATTTTCTACATCTATTCAGTTTCAGAGGCTTATTCTTCTTATTTTAGTAATGCCTCATTTGTCCCACTGTATCTGCCAGGATGAGCTTCAGTTATGTCTCACAAAGCAAGAGCAGTGACCTAACACGCTGTCTGTTTGAGGCTGCTGACATCCATCCCTCCGTGTGGCTCTCCTCAAAGCACTCTTCACCAGCTACTGTCCACTTCTCCTCCGTATTCCCTCATCACCTCTCCAAAGGCAGCCTCAAAGTTAAGCCAGAAACTTTCATCACCTTCCCTTAGGGAGACTCCATATGCGATCTGCCTGCTACAGTTCCAATGTGTGCCTCTTGGCCTTGCTTGTGGTCCAGGTTATCATTTGTCTGTCTCTTGGCATTCTTAAAACTCAACAATTTTTGACAGTGAATAAATAATGTAATCCTTTTCTACCATCTTACTTATTTCCTTTGTGCAGTCATTTTCATCCCCACAGAAAACTAACGGACAAGTACACAGTGGATTTTCAGTGACCTTTTCTCTCTTATAAGATTTAAGTAAAAAGGAAATTTAAGAAGAAGAGAGATATTAGCTAGCAGGAATAACAGCTTCCATGCTTTTATGCCACCGAGTGAGACGGGTATTAGTTGATGTGTTATTTAAAACTTCTGATTATCCCAATATTTGACATTTTACCCCACTTTAATTTTATTGAGAAGAACAGGTTTCTGTTACTAACTCAAAGGTAGAGTGTTGACTTGCTCACATCTTAGAGGTGATTAAGATCACAAGCTGTTAGAAGCCATCGGGACAGTTTGAAGTCCCTATCTTGTTTGAGGGACCTCTCAAGGCTCAGTTGCCAGTTATTTGGGATGATCTGTTCTAGCAGGAACTCTCAGTTACCAGCTTCTCATTCTTAGAAAGATGGATCTTATAACATCTGTCTCAATTCATACCGTGTGAGATGCATCTAAATGGAAGAGTGTCTGGGGTATGAGTTGCTGCAGTCCCAAGGATTAGTTCTTCAAAGCCTGGCTGCTGTATGTGGTACCTGGACTCATAATAAGCCCTGATAATTGCCCTAGCAACATTATATACTGTGGAAGACCACCTACACTGCACAATACTCACCCCAAACAAAACCAAGGTGCATTCTTATTTCATAATAGTAGACCCACATGTTACATTGATACTGTCTGTCCTAGAAGTGGACATTCCAGCTAGAGGCAAAGCAGGTTCCAAGGGTAGTCCATCTCTGCAAAGAGAGTGCAATCCCATCTGGAGATACACTAGAGACATTTTAAGATACTCCTATGGGATACACTTGAGATATAGCCAGGAAGAATCAACTCATATCCAATGTGGAAGTTGTTGTTGATTCAGTGATTTTCATTTAAAACTGAAAACAAGATGGTTACTGTTGCCTGAGATTTTTTTACTTCTAGCTTGCTCTCTTTTCTTTATTAATATTATTTATTGTATTACTTTTTTAGTAAGGGAAAGGACTCAGTAGAAGCTAAAAATAGACACATAGAAAATGGGACTCACCAAAGATAATAGAGGCTTGTATAATTTTGAAAAAGCATAAGGTTAAAACATGCCTTTGAAAGCTAGAGTTACCAACCTGTTACTCACACTTGGAAATTTCTTGTCAAATCAATAGTTTTTGAAGTTTACTATCTCAACAGTGAAAGGAAACAGAAGCAGCTAGTTCTGACCCCGAGTTTTTTCTTGGTACCTAGGCACAATAGAGCAGGCTCAGGGCAAGTTAAGTTGTGAACTCCCTGCTTCCTGCCTTTTGTTGGTTCTCAATTTGACACTTAAGCATTCTTCAGTGCAGACTTTTATGTGGGAATGCCTTTGATATTTTTCCACTCCTAAGGAATGCCAGCTAAGAGAAAGAAAAATAGGATATGGCTCTAATCACATGCAATGTATTTAAGATTTATTTATTTAATTAATGTATTCCTTTATCTTGAACCTGAGTGCTGCATGGTTACTTCACAAGGCTCTTCTCTTAGAGCCCCTCTGAGGTGAAGTCTTAGGCAAATTAACACTCCCAGCCTCTGGGAATTCCACAGGTCACAGGAAACAATCCTCATAGGTTCTAGGATGACCTCCAGTATTTAAACAGAGGCTGCAGTTGTGGATTTCAGGCTTGAGAGACTCAATGAGTGTCAGACCCATCTTACAGAGTGACATGAACAACCCTACGAAATGCACACATCCTTGTGGGATGAGCAGGTGGGAAAGCTCAATGGGATGATTTACTGCTTTAGTAAACGTTTCTCTTGAGCAACAATCATCAGTGGATCGTCACTTAACTATGAGTAATAGGCAGTTGGATTTGCAGTCTTCTTGCTTAATATGGTTGGTTCAGTTGCTTTGATTGGGAAAAGTTCCTGTTTCCACTTGAATGAGTGGGACATGTCTGGTGGGGGAATGATACACAGGCCTCAGTTAGAATTATGGAAAAGCAAATAGCAGGCAAGAATGAGTAACAGTGATTATAAGAGCTAAGCAACAGAGTTAACATTGTTCCCTGTGACTACAGCGTATGATGCATATGTGAGGAAGAAACAGTCGAAATTACTGTGTGGGAAATAGATAAAAAATGTACTAGTTATATTTTAGTGATTCAATGTGTATATAATATATAAGCTTCTTTTGTATAATATATGCAATCCTACCTATAATTCCCCACAGAAACTTGACAGTTACCTGCTCTAAAGGTCTCGATTGTATTATTCAGACAGTGTTTTATTTAGTGCCACAATTTTAACATATGAATCCCACTTCCATATTACTGTACAACTGTCATATTAAACTGCTTAGTGGAAAACATGCTCTATATTTTATTGACACACATTGAGCCTATGCAGTTTGGTAGTTTATGAACAGCTTGCTAATTTTCAAATATAGAAATGTAAAACAGTGCATGTGACTTTTATTATTATTATATTATTGTTATTATTATTATATTATTATTATTATTTAGCATAGTAAGAGAAAGAAGCACCAAAATACAAACATTGGTATAAGTGAGAATCTGAGTTTGTGTAATTCACTGCATGACAACAGTTTGTGTCATTTCATTTGTTTATCCATTCATGAATCTATTCAATGTTTTCCTGGGTCTGCTATAAAGTGCTACAGGGGATGAGCATGCATGGGTAAATCTAAGACTGTAGCTGCCTGTCTGAGTTTAGTATTTGTCTGGGGAGTGGAAGGCACTACAGTAATGTGAGGTCACTTGGAAAATGCCTAGAAGATCTGCACAAATCACTCTGTGTGGAGAGGCATGAATGGGTGCAGAAAGTTTGCTTGGCCTCTTTTCTCTGGCTAAGAAACTCGCTAGCAAGCCTAAGGGTGGTAATTGGGGGCTTTCTATTCTGCCTAGAAACACAGAGTATGAAAAGGCTCAGAGAGTAGGAAAAAGCAGCGTGTTTATGGGATCTGGAAGTGTAAATGAAGCCCTGGGTACCAGGAAGGGTTGAGACTAGAAGATGAAGTTGGAGGTAGAAGATGCAAATAACTGACTCTTCTATGAAAACAGGAGTAAGGGATTAGCCTTGAATTTTACAGGACACTGAGCTAATAACCATTATACTTAGGACCATTTTAGAAAAATATAATTTATAATGGGAATTTTGTTAAAATGTTTTTACAGCAGAGTTAAGCAAGCCCTTACTGGTGTTCTAGTTTGAGTAGCCACACGAGTTTGTGTATAGCGGACCGGGCTTTTGTCCTTCTTCAGAATTCTCCCCAACACGGTCTCCTTTTCTCCCATTCCTTAATTTGTATCTTCCTTTCCCTCCATCTGTGCCTTCTGGTTCCTCCCCCTTTTCTCTTTGTGACCCTATTTCTGTTAAATTGACTGCTCTAGGAAACACCTGTTGCCTGGATAAGTCCAGTGATCCCTTGAGTAGAATCAGAGTGGCCCAGGCCTGTGCTGGACAAACAGTGATGCATTCTTAGTCTTTGATTCTTATTTTATAATCAACTGCCAGAGAACCATGACATCATCCTAAGCAAGGTAAAACACAACTGCCCAGCTTACTGCTTTATAATTATGACACCTGAGTCTAGTTTTCTTAAACTTCTCTGGACTGGAAAACTTTTGGTCCCAATTTTCAAAGTATTTCTAGGTCACCTCCCAGGATGAATTATTTCCACAGATGGCTAATTTGGTAACTTTATACCAAACTGTGCTAATTTCATTCTTGGGGACAAATACTTTCTGAACATACTATTTAGTTTGTCTCAGTGAGCTAGAGGACTCTTCCTATGTCACTTGTAATAAGTGGTTTTTTGTTTTGTGTTTTGTGTTTTTTTTTATTTTTATGTATGTATGTATATATGTACCTGGGCATGTGTAGTGGTCTTCACTGATGGTCTTTAATCACTCTCGTCTTGATTATTCCAGACAGGTTCTCTCACACAACATTAATACTTAGATGAGAATAATCTTGGGCTAGTCTAAAGCTGTGGCCTCATGGTGTCATGGTTTGGAAGTAGTTGGTGCTATCATAACTAATCTGGACTCAGTTTGCACATCCATTCAATGAGGAGGCTAGGCCATACTGGAGTTGGAATAAAGGTGAGAATGAGGAAAAGTAAGTCCAATTTAAGTGACCTGAAACTGGTAGGCAGATTGAACAACTCACAGTATAACAACAAACACAAGTCAAACTACACCAAACCATAGCAACACAGCTTTTCCGAGTGCAGCGTGGCATAAGGTAATAAAGTTCCTTTCTTTACCACCAACTCCTACAGTCCTCTTTATTTCTCAGAGATAATTAGGCTTTATTTCTTGTATAGCTTTCATAAGAGTTCTTAGACTAGGGTGCCAGTCAAGGTTCTGCTGCTTTCAGGCCACAAGAGTAAACTCCGACTTAAGCCACAGAAAGAGTTGACTGGAAAGATGCTGGGGGGGTGTTAAGCTGAACTAGATCAGGATTAAACCCTGAAGTCTTTGGAAGGAGCACTAAAGGAAGGTCTCCAGGTATCCCAGCAGCCTGTGTCAGATGCTGATAAAGTAACTTGGCTGCAGACTTCACGTCTCTGCTATTTTGGATTTGATTCAGAGTGTGAATAGCCGAGCTAGACAGTTTCAGTGGACTGTAGTGTCTGGATGGGCAGGGTGTGAATGAAAACAATGAAATAAAAAGGGAAGGAAAGCTCCTAGGTGTGGCTGAATAGAAGGGTTATTGTAGATGAAAGGGATAGCACAGCCAGAGGTAGAGACACCTGGGGGAGTCCAGTGTGAACATTACCGATTGAGCTGGACCATGTGGAGAGAGGGGGAGAGGAAGAGAAATGTGAGAGAAGGAAAAGAGATGTAGCATCCAGGAGGCCAAAAAGAGGGGGACAGGTAACCAAAATGCCTGGATTATATAGGCATTATATAGAGGAAGGTCAGCCCAGCTTCTGGGCTGGAGAGTTCAGGGTAGAGGGCAGGGTGTGCCAGCCTTGCCCTGTAATAGGCAGGGACTGAGGGATGCCAGGAGAATCTGGTGGCCAGGTCTGCTTTAATATGTTAACTGGGCACCTCAGCCCTTTGTCCTGTATTTGAAACTTAGCAGGGTGAAGTGGATAAGAGTGCCCTTGTTGTACAGGATGAAGGGTCCCCTGCAGTAGTTAAGCCAAGAAGGATATATTGTGCATAAACACATCCCTGTTCATGCACAGGCAAACACATACACACTCTAAGTGCTTGATTCTGAGTAAAAGGTAAAATGCCTTTCAGAATGTAGTGTGTTTATGTGTGGGTATGTTTATGAATGTGCAGGTGCCCGAGGAAGTCTTTGGATTTGAATTCCCTGGAGCTGGAGTTACAGGAGTTGTTAGGCCACCCCAAGTTGGTGCTGAACCAAACCCAGGTCCTCTGGAAAAGTAGTTCATGTTATTCTCCTCCCCCCATCCCTTAAGAGTGCTGGCATTAAAGATGTGCACCCCCATTGTCCAGCTGAGTAATACAAACTCTTAAGGGCTGAGTTGTTTCTCCAGCCCCAAGGACACATTTTGTAATGGGTGCTGTTCTTAGCATTAGCTACAGATGCTCTCTTTTTTTAATTATCTGGCATATAAAAGAGTGAGTTTTTTTTTTACGTCTTGGGCTTTTGAACAAGTTTGAACAATTTTATTTGTTTCTAGCCAAGGTGTATGTGTGTGTGTGTGTGTGTGTGTGTGTGTGTGTGTGTGTGTGTGTGTATACATATATGTAATTTTTTGGGCAAAGATTATTTATTTTTAAATTCACAGGTAACACTGGGTGCTTGTATCCTATACAACATGATGTTCTGAGGTCTATAAACATGTTAGAATGATTCAGTTTAGCTAGTGAATAAATGCATTAGCTCACACTATAGTTTTATGGTAAAAACACATAAAAACTCTCTTTAAATTACTTCTTTACAACATAGCACAGATGTTCCTTAATATAGAGAGAGATAGTACTGTTTCCATAGAAACACATCAGAAGGTGAACATACTTTCTTCAGCTCATCCTCGCCTGTCTTAGATATGCTCAGATCACTTGTACTAGTCTACAGTGAGGCAGTGAGGTACAAAGTCTGGTTTATGTCAAGTACTGCATATTGCTTGCAATTCCTGAGCACTTCACTGGAAGGGGAAAGCAAACTGATCATATAGATATTCACCATAAAAGTACAACTAATGTATATATAAGTTCAATTTTTACTTAGTTTGTACAGCTTTTGGTCAAATTTCATCCTTTTGTGGCAAAGAGTTTTTGGTTGGCATATACACCACATTTTCTTTATTTAATATACACACTGAGAGCCATGTAGGCTAGCTTGTATTTTAACTATTGTGCATAGTGCTGCCATGAAAATGGGAATTCAGATATCTCTTTGACATGCTGATTTCCTTTCCTTTGGATTGATACACATTGCTAGATCATGTAGCCATTCTACTTTAAGTCTGTGGAACCCCATGCTGATTGTCATCACAAATCTTTAACTTTGTATAGGCATGAACAGTGAGCCAGCATGCTCTGTGTTCTGTCTTTGCCAGCTCCTATCTTGTGTCTTTTTTGAGTGATAGCCATGCTAGCTGGGGTGTAGTGCTATTTATTGTGATTTTGAGATGTATTTTTCTGATGACTGGCAATATAGCACTTTCCATATACTTGTTGATCATTTCTATGTCTCCCTTGGAGTAATGGCCATTCAGGCCCAATTTAGAACCATCTTTCACAATGGATGTTTTTTTAAAATTCATTACAGAGTCACACCAAGTCTTTTCTATATCAGGGACATTGTGAGACTAAGGCCATGGGCCTAGAACAGTTTAATTCACTAAACACAGCCCAAATTCCTATTAAATCTTTAAAGAGTTGGTATTCTCACTTAAACAGATCACAAGGGTCTGTCCTCATCTGCTTCTTTGAAATAAACCAACATAATGAAACAGCATGACAGAAAGAAGAGTTTTAAGACGTAAGTATCACATAACACAAGATGGTGTTATAGACAGGTGGGAAATGTAAGCAGGTGAACTGTAATTTTCCAGCTTGCTTATGACATTGGGGAGTTTAAAGGCCATGACTGAGGAAAGGGAGAGCCTAGGTGGAGCTTAGTAAGACACTCTGAGTAGGGGACATCAAGGCATTCAAAGGACAGAGTACTGTGTAAGAGAGGCATGTGTCCTTGGCATTATTCACATGGATTCATGTAGTGTCTTGATTTATACTGAATTCTATATAGTCTACTAAATACATAATTCTTTATAGTGTTTTATTAGCATTCAGGACTTTTGACAGGAAAAGCCTTTGGAATTCAATGCATTTTTTTCTTTTCATTTCTACTTGAGTATTCATAAGCTGTCCTTTAGATGGGTAAGAATGATTCCTTATTCTTGCCCAATTTGACAGCTGCTTCAGGGTCTATAGGACTTTGGATCTTCAGTTCTGCCAAGTCAAGATAGTCTGAGAACTCTGTTTAAACATTTGTATGGAGAAACAGAGCCATATGAGAAGGACAGAAAAAGTTGCAAAGGATAGAAAAAGGCAATCAATCAGTGGCCATACCAAAGTGATGCTGAGTGTGAGTGGTAGGGCAAAGTCTGGATAGTATTTTCTTGCTATCTTAATGACATTCTTTGGCATTTGCTCCCTGTATTTTTCGATGGAAGAAACCCAAACAGGAAGTTTTAGATCCTCTATTAAAGAATATCTGTCCATTTCAACAACTTAAAAATGGGAATAAAGAATTCATTTTAGTTTTATTGGACACCACATCTCATTATGTAGCTCAGGATAGCCTCAAAATTGTAACGATCCAATCTGTCTTTGTAATTGTGTGGTTGCAGTCATGTACCACTACATAAGGCATTTCAAGATTATTATTTTTGTATGAACATTCATTTGACTGCAACATTTTTCTATGACTGAACCCAGAGAGGTGTAAGACATAACACACTCTTTGTGAAATACAGTTTATCCATGATAGAACTATAGAAAATGCTTATTCTATCTTGGGTAACATCTTTCATCAGAGACTGACACATGATGAGAATTCAGATACTCAAGAATTCTTTCTTTAAGAATTATTTTATGTGTATGAGTGTTTTGTATGTTACTTTACATGTGTACCTAATGTCTGCAGAGGTCAAAAGTGGAAGCCATATTGGCTGCAATTGGAGTTACTCACGGTTGAGAGCCCCCATGAGGTGCTAGGAACTGAACCAGAGTCCTCTGCAATAGCAACAAGCATTCATGTCTCCTAGCTAACTTTCCAGCCCCAGATATCTCTTTATTTGCTGAGTTACATTTCATCAAATTTGTCTTTCTTCCTTCTTTTAATTAATGACATTCTCCTTCAGGATTTTCTGTTTCCCAAAAGGAAACAGAGATAGTTTCTTGCTGATTGGTTGCTTCCACTCCTTCATAGTCTTAAACCAAATGTATTGGGTTAGATCTGCATTACTCAAACATCAAGACACAAAGCCTTTAGCTTGGAAGTGTCAGTCTCAGATCATTCTGTCCACAGAAAGTTTGGTATTCAGAAACTACAAATAGGCACACAGAGTGAGACTGGAGGATATATCCCATCTGCACCAACTGGAAAGTGAGGAATGTGAGGACTTGATGCAGCAGGATGCAGATGAAAGTGTTTTCCTCTCTGCTCTGGAAATTTGGATAAAAAATCATTTCATGTTAAGCTTGGAGTCTGTTTTCCAAGAACCTTTTTATACAGGTTGGGCACTATTAGCACACTATTTATATTAATAATTCAGTGTTATCTCTAACAACTAATATTGAGTTGGAGCACAACTGTGTAGCTGCTCATATCTGAAATAAACAAAGAGCCTGTGTTTATTAAAAGAAAGATCTTGATTCATAACAAAACTGCATGTATTTTAAATACAGGAAATATAGCTGTTTTGTCAAGTTCTCTCTAAGACAGTGAGATATGTTACTTTTACACATTAAACATTGACAAGTTTTAATTTTTCAAGAACAATCTTTACTTTAAAGTATTTTAGAGGGTATTTTTTGTCTTTTCGTTATTTTGTTTTTTGCTTTTCCTTAAATCAGTTGGGCGAGGTTAAAACTTCATTGACAGCAGAACCCTGGTCTGAGCAAACAGAAGGCACTATGTGATGGCACAGGCAACAAAACCAGAGGGACATTGCAGAGAAAACAGGCGAGGCTCCTGGCTGAGAAATGGTGCCACATGCTAGAAGTGAAATTGAGGAAGCTGAGGGTGAGGTGGATGAGAGCCAAGGAGAAGGAAAAGATGGCTGGAGATTACTACAGAGACAGAACTGAGAGAGGTGCTATGGAATGTTGGGATGGGTTCAGGGAAGATGGACATTTTCTGTTGAGGTCTATATGCAGAAAACTTGCCAAATCTCAGTCCTAAACTTGAGCACCAGGTTGGTTAAAGGAAAATCTATGAAGGAGGTCAGGATTGGTTCCAAGATTCTGCCATGATTTTCAACACTCTTCAGTCTTTTGGCAGATTTTCTCCATACAGGTGTTCAGACCCCACATTCCCTTCCCTTGAACCACAGGGTCACCCACATTGGAGCAATCAGTGAATAACTTTTGCATGCCAAACTTTCCTCCACAAAATCTTCTTTTTTCTTTGCTGGTATGCGTTGCCTTGCTGGAGTTAATTTGACAACTGATTGGGTGTCAACAACTGATGATTTTGTCCCCTCTCTCTGGTCATATCTTTCCTTACAAAGTCAAGTGGGGATTCTACTAGAATTGGAGCAAAGATGCTTTTTTTTCTAATTCATTCAGATGGAAGCTACGAGTAAGGGGAACCCCAAGAGTGTGGGCTTAACTTCTAGAATGCCTGTTTTAGGAGAAATAGAATTGAGTATTGCTAGGGAGAAGTGTCGATTTGATGCTGGAAGGAGAATGGGATCAACCTGTAGGGAGGGGAAGAAAGCTTGACCCTAGATGGCTTAGAGGGATAGCAAAACATTTAAAGGATTTGGTGAATGGCTGAGGTAATTTTATTTTCCCCGAACCATGGTTTCAGCTAATGAATTTCTCCAGGATGGCTTTTCTTTTCTCCTAGTCTGTGACTGCCGCCCGACCTCCACTCTGCTAATGTTCATTGGTTCTATTACATGTCTGGGATGGAAAAGGTTGCTTAGGTGTCAGCCAAGACATGCCCTCTGCTTGGGGGAGAGGGAGCTGCCAGCTCGAGTCTCGGTTTCCTGCCAGCTTAAGGAGCTTATGACTCAGATTCAAGCAAAACACTGAACTGAAGCAAGAGGCAAGGGAAGGAACCCAAACTCTGATGAAGGTGGTAGGGGGCCAAACAGCATCACTGAACATTTCACTTAGGGGAACCAAAACCCATCACACCAGAGGCTGTGCAGTCCTGTGCGTGTTCTCTGCTTTTGAAAACACCTGCCTGTGCAAACACACAGACAACCTTTCCTTCCTTTTTATAGGCATATTCTCCCTGAGTTGGAAATTGGAGGCTCACCTCACTAGCCTTCTTGCAGGAAAAGCTTCTCTCAGAAGCCAACACCACTCTTGAGCATCTCTTGGGTTCTTTGACAGCAGAAAAGTCCTCACCAGATGTTATGACTCAGTGAGGGTGTCCACTTGTTCCTTGTTTCCATTCCTCACAGAAGGAGGTGTTAGGGGAAGACTATGGACATTTCTTGGGAATAACATTGAAACCCAGACACTGTGTTACAAAGTTCTCTGTGGTTTCAGTAGCTTACTGGATATTTCTTTAGTGGCTGAGGTATTGCCAATATTGACTTGCTGGTTATATGAAAGCCAACTCTATCCCTGAGTAAAAGTACTGGGTGAATTGATGAACTCGTTGCTTTCTTTACTACCTTTTTGATTATTCGTGGATAAGTCCTCATTCTCTGCCTTGTCTCAGTTACCTTTCTTTAAGTAAACCTTAGTCATTTCCCTCTTGGAGCCTTATTTCACTGCAGTGGAGATGAATATGAAATTTGTGGGACATTTTCCACAGTTTAGATCTGAGGTATTCCCCCAGCACCTATGTATTAAAAGCATAGCCATCTGCTTTGGTATTATTAGGAAATGGTAGAAACTCCACAGTAAAGGTCTTATATGGGGGAGGAGGTCCTTATGTCTTTATGTTATTGGGAGAAAGTCTATACAGGGCACGATGAAACAACAGTTTCTCATTTTTTGTATTTTGCTTCCTTGCTGTGAAGTGTGCACTTATAGTACGTGGCTTTTTTTTTTTTTTTTTTTTTTTTTTTACAAAAGGTAAGTGTTCTTAACATAGATCTTCCCAAAAGCTATGGGACAAAATAAACTATTTCTCTTTATAAACTGATGTATCTAAGGTGTTTCTTGAAATAGTGGAAATGTGACAAGCATAGTACTCAGCCACAAATGTTGGTATTAAACATACTTTACAGTGTGACTCCTTCATATCTGAGTACGTATAGTATGGGCAATATTTTAAAATTCAATACATGAAGAAATCCTAGATGTTTCATCATCACCCAGATAAGACAAGATACCTTGGGGCTCTTTGGAAACATTCCTGGTCTGCTGCCAGCCTGAATTTCTAGATTTTTAACACTTGGTAGACTTCTTATTCTAGCTGGACTGGTCTACCTAATCATCTAACTCAGTTTAATCACTCTTGTCTTTTAAATTGTTTTTTCAAACATTTATCTAGTTAAACAATAATTAAAAGCCAAGCCTGTATCAATCAATTATCTTTATTGCAAGAAAAAACCCAATAATTATTAGGAAAGAAAGAGAAATTGAAAACAGATGTACTATACAAGAGAGAAAAGAGCTTTGTTGTATAATGTTCCTTGGGAAAGCATGACTGTAAGTTCTCATATAAGACCCCTCCTCACTTCACTATTTAGAGAAGTTTGAAATATAGATTGATTTTATTGAAGTGCTGTCAATCCAAGCCAGCAAACTCCATTTCCTTCTTTCTTGGGTGGGATTATATTTTCAACTTAACATTAGCAGACACTTGGGAACTCATGTCTTGATAGATGCAGTGAAAGTAGAGTAATTCAGAGGAGTTAGTTTCAGTTTATTCTCATTTTTGAAGACCTTCCTCAAGGGTAACCATGAGCTAAAGGTGCTAGAGAGGCAGATTCTTAACATTGTCTGTTATCTAAAGCTCTCTTACATTCCTGTCAGACATGCTTGTGTATCCTTTTAAATGGTTACACTGCACGTCTGTGCTGAACAACACTTAGAAGGCAGACTCCTCTGTCTCTTTAAGATGATACTGTACATCTTGAATGCATTATCTGCAAGTTTAAAGGAGGCCCACCCCTAGCCTATGGTAAGCTCTCTACAAGGTGCTGAACTCAATTAGTGTTGTGGAATATTTTATTTCTATCAGCTTGTCCATAAATATTGCTGGGTAACAACCAATATATGGCATTTGTGGACTGTTAGAATATCTTTTGTCCAGGGCCTGTAGTTTGTAGCTTCACTAGTGATTCAGACAGACTGGTGGAAATTTCCCAGAAACCTTGAGGACAAGAAGAAGATTGTTGGACAAAGGATAAGTGAGGAGGGATGCAAGATTTTCATTTACTTAAGAATTACAAGTTAATAATTTATATATTTTGATGAAAAGTACCTTAGACAGGTTCATGGTTTAGAAATAGCTCATGGTTAGACTGGTTGATATCATAAAGGCAAAAGAAAAAGTCTTACTTTACATTCTTTCTCTCTTCCTACAAACTAAGGCTTGGGACGTTTGATTATTTTATCAAACACAAACAGTGGGCAACAAAACATGACAAGAATCCACATCTTTAATTTCCAGGCAAATGGAAACCACTTTGTTAAACCATAGTGTAATTCTAGGGTGTAATTGAAGTCATAGTTTCTGAATTTTTGTACCTTATGATAGGTTTCCAGGATCCAAGAGAATAACGGGCACTAGAATTAGGCAATTTCATTTTTGTTGGCAAACAATTATGTCAGAAGTTCTTTATGTTCATTATAATGGTAAGGGTTGAAATAGACTTTGTCATGGTTACCATGGAGTTAGACAGAAATTTCAACATGAGCTGTATGAAGCCATTGGCGTAACCATTCCAGATCACTTCCAAGGTAAAGATTGTGGTGATGGTGATTCCTGTGAAGGAGTCAGCACTTTGAACTTCAGACAGCCAAGCTGCAATGTCATTCTTATGTTTATTTATTCTGGGGTGGGCATGGTTTGGAAATAGCTCATGGTTAGACTGGTTGATATTATAAAGGCAAAAGAAAGAGTCTTACTTTACATTCTTTCTCTCTTCCTACAATTGCCCCCATCTCTGTCATCTCCTATTCCTTCTCTTCCAGCTGGAAGAGCAGCATGTTTGTGCTCTTAAGCAATGAGCCACGCTCTAGCTCTTCGAATCCCTTTTATAACAGCTCATGAATGTATTTTCTTTGTGTTCTAATGAGAATCAATTAAAAATTAATTTAGATATTTTGGAAAAATACCAACAGAACACACTAAAAACTGGATCTGGAGAGAAAGGTTAGTGTTTCATAGCACTGGCTGCTCATTGAGCAGACCTGGGTTCACTTCCCAGCATCCACACTGCTGCATGCAGCATCAGTAACTTCAGTTCCAGGGTACTTGACTCCACATTCTGGTCCCCACAGCACCACACTCACATGTGTACCCATACACATGAGACATACACACAGGCAAAACATTCATACATATAAAATTGACATAATACTTTTAGAAAGCAGCAGAGTTTGATAGTCAGTCATATAAAGTTGATCCATTTTAGGTACTTCAATGATAAAAGATTAATTAAGTTTGTGGAATGATCAGAAAGACTGTAAGGATTATTTTGTAGATATTTTGTGTTCTTTGAATTGCTTTCAATATTTTGCTCATATCCTCCAATGGAATTTTTTTTTTCTCTATAATTAGAAAAGACAAAATAAATAGCCTTACTATTTTGTACTAACCTAGGAAAATTACAATTCAAAGTATCTCAGTGGTTTTCACCTTAACCACACATTACTTCCTCATGGAATTCAGGATGACCCTTCAGTTGGTTTAAATGGCAGGTGAGAATGGCAATGCTCATCTTGCAAATTATGCTCTGGAGAAATAGAGCTTTGAGGGTACATCAGAAAAGTCTCTATATCTAATTAGAACACAGAGAGAATTTTACACTCCACACTAAGGAACAACACGTTTCAAATGAGCACATTGGATTTCCTTTGTCCCAAAGACTTGAACAATAGAGTAAATAGAAGAATCATAGCTTAGTAAACTACTAACTAACAAATAAACACTGTCCCACCAGGCATAAGTCGTTTACGTTTTGCAAGTGTTATGTTCTGTGTGCTTTTTACAATTCTAGAAGACTATCTATTATTTGAGCAATATTTAGTCTGGTTGGTAAAGTAAGTTTAATTGTATTTTGTGGTCTTTAGAATTTGGGATTGATATAGCTCACTGCATAGGCATACACACACACACACACACACACACACGCACAGAGAGAAAGAGAGAGAGAGAGAGAGAGAGAGAGAGAGAGAGAGAGAGAGAGAGAGAGAGAGAGAGAGAGAGAGAGATGCTTGTTTAAAATAAAATACATCTTCTTAATGTTATGAATGTTTTCTCCTTTCAGGTTTTTTTTTTCTCTTTCCTGAAAACCAGCTTTCAATTTAAAATAGTTTACAGGGGGTTTGTCCATCATAAAAGCAAATGATTGATTATTATAGACTATTAGCAAAACTAATTTAGTCCTGCAAATAAGCATAGGATTAAGGACGAGAGATGAAAAGTGCTTAGCAGTCATTCTAATTTTTCTATACATGTCTGTATCCTGGATACTCAGAGAGAGCCCCTGGATTGGCAATAGGAGCATCTACCGGGAGCCTGTTAGAAACGCAGAATCTCTGTTCCCACACAAGGTTCAAAATTTGCATTTAACAAGAGCCCCAGGTAACTCCTATGTGTGTTGAGTGTTGACCACTGAAGACATGCAGAGCTTTCTTTTCTTTCAATGCCCATGGAGCTATAGAATTTCTCTGGTGATGTGAATAAATCAAGACTCCCCTCCCCTTCCTATAAGAGCAGAAATGGAAGGATCTGAATGCATCAGTCCAGATGGCTAAGAAAGCAGTCCTTTTCTACTGCTGTATTGGCTACTGAAAGTCTGCCAAGTCTTCAAGGGGTCAGATATGCATTGGCACCCCATGCTGAGGTTATTTATTAATTTGTTTTTCACAAGAGGCAAGAGAAGGAGATTCTTTGCTCATGTTAGATTACACTTGTTTCTGGTGAAAATTAATTTTCCCTTTGGAAAAGTGTGCTTGCTTCCTAGGGATTCAAGAAGATGAAGGGCTTCACTCCAGTTAAGAGCACAAGATGGAATGAAATATTGTATTTTCCTGCCTGGTCTTTGGTTGGAATTGACGTCTATGCTTCAGGGGCTGGCTGTGTATGAGCCTGTTGCCCTTTCTATTTATGGCATGGTCAACTAAATTAATTCTGCCTGTTTATTAATTTTAAATTTTGGCAACCATGTTGGTTGAAGAGTTTTGAATAATTTCTGGGAATAACAAAAAGATAGCAGCAGCATTTGTCTCCAGTTTTAAAGATATGGAATGAGAATGTGAAGAAATACCAGGAAGGAAGTGGCTTACCTTCTGTGTATTCAACTGACTTGACTCACTTTTAAGGCTGGGGTGCTCACCAGGGCTGTCACACAAAGAGAGGAGGGGGAGGCAAGCTTTATTTTACCCACAAACCGCAACGAAGCAAATAATAATAATGCTTAAATGTGTTCACTGGCCACTGGCAGTGAGCAGGGCATTCTCTGACTTAGAGGAAGATGTTGGGGTTTTCCTGAATTGATCAAGGAAGAGAAGTTAGAAAAGAACATGCTGCTGGGTCTTTCTACATTAGTGTTTTTCAACTTTTCTGCATGCTCAGATGTCCTAAGACAATTTTATATATCCCATTCCTTTGCTATCACACATTAATGGAAATTAAAAAAAATCACAAAGGGGATAGCAAGTATATGGCAGAAGGTTGGTAGGCAGAGGGTAGATAATGGGTATCAAAACACAGACAGGCAGTAAGTCATTTTGTTACACAGTAATACAGGGCACATGTGGCAGAGGACAGTTAATTATACATTTCAAGATGACTATAAGAGCAGTGTTCCAAGGTTAGCAACACACAGAAATGATTTACTAGACGAGTCAAAGACAGTAATTATCCTTATTAAATCATTACACACTGTACACATGTGTCCAGTTACAACACTACCCACAAATAAGTAAAGATAAGGGCAACTGAAAATAAAACGGAAAAAATCCTACACCACACTCAACATCTCTTTAGAGTAGCTGCAAGCCCTGGGCTCTTTTGTAGGTACTGTAAAAACAGCTTTGAGAGAGGTAGACAAATTCTACACATACAAACTAGAATAAACAGAAAACTGCACACAGAATGACCAGTTAATGAGCTCTATAGAGAGGTTTTTGATAAGAAGAAAATAAAATAGAATAATGTAATAACTCATGGTTTTTATTCATTGATCACATATACATATATTTGCATTTATTATTTCTAGTAGAGTAGTTATACTCTAATTTTAAAGAAATACTAGAAAATAAAATTTATTGTAAAAGTTAGAACTAAGAAAATGATGTAAGGGATTTCTTTCTTTTTTTTTTTAATTTGGCTCGATGTTTATTTATGTTCATCATAGATTAGATGAGTTTAGAATGAATTTGACAGAGATTAGGTTGTTTATGATCAAATTCTAAACATTGACAGAGTTATCGTTAAGTTGAGAGACATGAGATATTACATCCTTCATTTTGTATTTGCTGCACAAAATGAAAATGAAAAATGAATTAGCGTCTATTAGTAAGGGAGTTAAATCTTAGTTCAGTTCCTAAGGGGTCCATCACTGTCCAATCAGCATCTTAGTTCAGTTCCCAAGGGGTCCACCGCTGTCCAATCAGCCGTTTTTCTGTAGTCAGCAAACAATTGTGCACATTTTCGGTAGAGAAACTTAAGAAGCAGTTTAGATTGATCAGTGATGCATTGACTGCAGAAGTGAAAAGTTTTAAAGATGATTTATATATTGCACAGAGAATAGTCAACATGACAGTATCTAAAGAGAAAGTTTGACGCATAAGGAGCGTCCAGACTGTGTGGCATCAGCATGAAGGTTTCAACCACTGGAGGGGGGAGGCAACTTCTACCTTCCAGAGCTCCATTAAAAAACCCCAGCTGTATGCACAACAGAAAGAATCAATTTCAAGTTGACTACTGCATATTAACAAAACAAAGAATTTTGTCTTGACATATTACAATAAATTTGCCAGACTCTTAATACTAGAAGGAGCAGTGTCTTTCATAAACAGTATACTCTAAACTAATAAAATGAATAATCCTAGCTTAATTTGAACAAAAATGAAATGGGAGATAAAATAAACATCCATATTGTCTTGTTATTTGTGATTTTAGAGTATCCCATATCTACACACACACACTCACACACACACACACACACACACACCACACGCACACACAATGAAATGCTGAATCTTCTAGACAAAATAACAATGAAACCTTAAAATGGTAATTGGTGTCTTTTGGAGAAAATTTTATTATTTTTATCTAATTAAAAAATTATATACAGCAAAGTTATTATTTTATTGTATAAATTAATAAGTATTGATTTTTGTCTGAAGATTTTTTTAATGTAACACAATATTCTAGAATGGGTTATTTTGCATGTGGATTTAAATTCTTTGTAAGATAATTGAAAGAATTTATATATTGGAGGAGTTATCCTATCTACATGCAAAACAAATCATGTTAATCTATGTGATTTCTCATTTTGTTATAAACTCTAACATACACACCATGCTATTGATAAGTGCTTCTTGATTATTTTAGTTTTACCCAGGCATTTGACAACATTATGGCACTATCTTCCTGTTTAGTGGATCAAACAATGTGGATGTTTATCCTCAGGGCCTTAAACACTTGCTAAGGATCTCCATAGTGTACTAATGACACTGGGCCAGGCTGCATCCTTAATTCTGCCAGTTCAATATTTCTTTTCTTTTTTTTAAATTAAATACCTTTATTTTTAAATGTCATTTAGTGTATATGTTTGTGTGTATTTATATGAACTCCATGCTGCATGTTTGGAGGACAGACAACAGACTCTGGGAGTTGGTTCTTTTCTCTTTCAGCCAAAAGGGACCATGGGATCAAACTCAGGTCCTCGGGCTTGGCAGAAAGCCTTTTAACCCACTGAGTCATCTCATCCATTTTCTAAGCTCTGAAGCTTTTTCTTCTTTTACAGGGTTCCAAAAATAAGAATATGAACAAATTTGATTACAAATATTTGCATGTTTTAAAGTATACTCCAACAGTATTTTGGCAAATTATTTTTTAGCCACTTTTTTAGGCTCTCAAGGTGCTCCACACTGACATCTTGTAATTCAAGTGCCATGGGCCTTACAGGAAGAAGGATTAAATGAAATTAGGCAACACAAATCTATCAGATCTCACTGACATTTTTGTAACCCTTTTGGTAAGTTTTGATATTTAAGAGGGTCCTTTTATAATTGTTTCCTTTCTGGAACTGAAAACCCTATCATACTGGTAAGTATTTCATCTATAAACTCTACATCTAGATATGCAGTACCATCAGAAACCTTTGCAGTTACACACCAACAGCCACCAGAGATTGAGGGATTTCCAGTTAAGGTGACAGTAAAGGCTTTGACTTTCACAGTGGCTTTCCTTTGGCGTTCTGGCCAAATAGATAAAGGGTGAGGAATTTAAGTCCATGCTGACAGAAAGATCAGTAATATTCTCAAATGATTTTGAAGAAAAGCCTGTAAAGGGTAGCTGTTTTCATCTGAAATCTCTGAATTCTTTTCTGATAGACAGGATCCTTGTTTTCTCTTTAACATTGTATTACTTAAGCAATATTCATCTGACTCTCAATGTTTTGTTTTGTTGTAATATCTACTCCCAAAGTCTTGCTGTCATTTGTAAAGCCTTGGGGTAGGAGTCTCTTATGATGGTCTTTAGCAGATGGACAGCCAAAAAGTTTGTCTTCATGAATTATTTGTTCAGATAATTTTGTTTCATTGTCATTTCTGTTTCCTTGTTTATGAATCAAAGCACTGCTGTTCTGAGTATTAGGTTTATGTGAAAATATCTCTACATATTTATCTGTGTTTTTCTTCAAAGTTGATGGCTGCAATGCTTTTGTCTCCATCTGTTCTTTCTGGACAGTTTCTTCTAAAAGCAAGGCCTCTCCCCATGAAAAGTCATCAAACTCTCTATTAATGAAATGCACAGATTGGTTTTGTTTCTCCTCTTCCCTTGAAGAGTATTACTTCCTGGCTCAAAATTAGACTGCCCTGTGGGAATGGTATTTTAGGAACCCCCTGTGTTGAAACATCTTCCTTCCATGGAGCCATCATTATTTGCAGCAGGTTCTTCACTTTCATAAAGACTTGCCAAGATTTCTTCACCTAAAGCAGAATCTAACCCTCCTGAAACTCTGGGCAGACTGTGATCAAAATTATTTGGTACAACTGAAGCTGTAGGATCAAGTTCACCAGTTAATCTTCCGAGGTTGTTTTCTTGAGCATATTCTTCGGAAAGACCATCTACCTCACCTCCAACACCTTCACATTTTCTGGTTTCAACAAGAGACCACCAAGACGGAATGAAATGTGTCCATGAACCAAATTTTTGTACCCAGAGGAAGGCCACCATGGAGATCTGGAGTAGGCTGATATTCCATCCCTCAGACTTTGTGTGACAATATCAATGAGTTGCAGCGTCAGCATCCGTGAAGACCTTGCTTCGCATGGTTTTGGAGTAATCTGTGTTTCTGCCGAAACTAGATCATTGGTGTATTCTTTCCTCTCAGCTTTTGTGCCAGCTCAATATTTCTATGAATAGTTTTGATAGAACTTTAGAGATGCGGTGGATAGATGGGATCCACAGTTAAAACTTCAAGTGGCAAAGGAAAGGAGACATAAATAGCAGAAGTTTGAAAAAAAGATTAAAATTATTTTATTTTCTTAAATAATTAGATATATACACATATATATTGCATTTACATATTCATACATTATACACAATTATTTATTTAGTTTTGTTTTTCATGGTAGGGTTTCTCTGTATTGCTTTCGAGCCTGTCCTGGAACTAGCTCTGTAGACCAGGATGGCCTTGAACTCACAGAGATCAGACTGCCTCTGCCTCCTAAGTGCTGGAATTAAAGGTGTGCATATTGGCCACCACCTGGCCAATATACACATTTATATAATGCAGACATATACATGTATACAGTGTGTGTGTGTGTGTGTGTGTGTGTGTGTGTGTGTGTGTGTAATGATAATGATGTTATGGATTTAGAAGGTCTGCACTGGAGAGGAGGAGGATGGGGGAGAGTGATGTAGGATGCAGTGGTCATGTGTGAAGCACACACACACAAAAATAACAATTTAAAAACCAAACAACAAAACATCTTTAATTGACAAACCCGATACTAAAGATAATCTCAACTGCCAGAGACACACTGGGCAGAAACCAACAAAATGACATAAAACAGAACTAATTTCAGGTTCTGTTTAGGTTCAGAAGGCAGCTGCATGAGAGTGAGCTGGCTTGGCCACAGTGCAGATGGCAAAACTCTGGGATTTCCACTTGATGACAGCCATAACATTAGCCAATAGCATGATGTGACTGTTAGAAAAGTAGCCTCGCACAGTCTTAGGTTGCATTTGTGAAATATTACATCTAGCACAATGGAAGTAATAAAAAAGACAAATTAGCTAAATCCTGTGCTAGAGAAATTACCTCGAGAATGATGCTGTAAATCCCTTGTCCTGTGTGTCAGCTCTTCTCTAACTGGAGGACACTCAGAGGAAGGAACACTGAATTCCAAATATTATGTCTTGTGACAAACTGGGAGGCACAGGGTGAAAGCTTTCTTGAGTGAGAAAAGACCAGGGATGAATTTGCAGAGGGCCCCTCTGTTTACAATCTAGACAATGCTAGCTAGAATGTTGATTTGAAGGCAGAGTGCAAGAAATTTACTCGATATGCAGAGTATAGTAGCAGGTGTGTGTGTGTGTGTGTGTGTGTGTGTGTGTGTGTGTGTGTGTGTATGAGAGAGAGAGAGAGAGAGAGAGAGAGAGAGAAACATGCAGTCACAGGAGGATCATTTTATTTAAGTCAATCTATAAAGTTCATTTCACAGTGGAAACATGAATCAGATGATATTTTAGTTATCTATCCTGAATAAGAAAATGTCCAAAATGTGTAAGGTTAAAACCATATTAACAATATTAAAGCTCATGCTTTAAAGAGTCAGGAATTCAGAGAGCTTGCCTGGGAAATATCCACTTGAAGTGTTTGACACTTTTTACTTATGGATTGCAGGTCTGTCAATACCTCACTAGGTTGAGTGTCCAAGGTGGCTCTGTCACCTGGCCACACTTAGCTGGATGCTCTGCTGCAGCTGCCAATCACAGCAAGGACTTACAACCACATTACTATCCTCAGCTTCCCCTTAACATAATTGTATCCAATCTTTTGTGCTCTTAGCTCAGGGATATGAAAGAACATCAGAAAAGCCATGTTAGTTCATATGATGCAGCCTCAGAAACACGTTGCCCCTTTCCTTACAATGCTGTATTTGCAAGTGAGTCAGAGGCCTCAATAGATGCATAGCTTCTAGTTTTGATTGATTGAATGTCCAAAATTTCTAGACATTGAAAAGAAAATGATTACAGGATGATTACACACTAAAGTAGATTACACAACAAAAACTGCAAACCTTTCCTTTAGAAGAAAAAAATGTTATGGTGAGTAAGTTATATCTTCAAGAATACCCACTAAGTTATAGAAAAGGAGGGTTTCAAATGCCAAAACTTCTAAACAATAGTGCTTTAAATCTAAAACATTCACAGTTTTATTAGTTACTGAAGGACAGATCAGCTAATGTCAATCATTTTTGTTTTGCATATAACACCATTTAACAGATAGTTACTTTAGAAGATGATGCAGAATCTGAACATAGCATCAGGACCATCAATCTGCTCAGTTACTAAAGAACTATCTTACCAAGTGCTCCTGGGAAGGGTCAGACTTCTGGTGAGCTGGGCAAAGTGGCATGCAGTGTAACCCAAATCCAGCACTCAGGACCTGAGGCAGAAGATTGAGGCCATCCCCCTCCTCTCCCTTTCCCTATCCCTCTCCCTGCCCCCCACAGGTGTGACAAATTAGGAAAAAAAATATAACTTTCTTTTATCACCAAGGAAAGATTCAATAAATGTTTGAAAAAGAAAGCACAGCAACAACAAGCCTACAACAGATACTTCCTAACTAACCTCCAGTGTGGACACCCTGCTTTTGTAAATTGCACTGGCTGATAGTAAGACTTTTAAAGGAAATAGGGAATTTTAATATCTCCCTCTGCACATTTTGGACTAATGTTAGGATTTTCTTGAAATTATTCTTTGACCTATGACATAAAGGCATTTTAATTTGACTGAAGCATGTGGTATACATTGTAAGAAATACACTATGACAGTTGTGGATTCTCTGAAGATGATGGAAGTTACGAATCTGGCTGCATATGTGAGGCTCTTAAGCAGGAAGGATGATAACTCAGGGGCACTCAGCTGCAGGTAGCATGTAGGGAGCCATGCATATACTCGAGCAGTACATACATTTCAGGGTTTCTGTGCATTTTGTTGGGTATAAATAGATATTGAAAATACAAAACACATAGAAAATCTTGAGATGCTGTCCTTCTGGCTGTAGAGAGTTATGCAGTTTCAGACAGAGACCCAAGCAGTCTCAGTCCCAGCAGACATTAGAGGACATGTGGTTATTCCGTGTCCAGTACATCTTAAACACCTCAGCACAGACTTAATTATTGTCCTCAATTTCTACTAGACTTTGGAGTGCTTTTTGGATTTCCCTGATAACTGGCTCTACATGTATCTTAGCCTGGCAGTTCTCAACCTTCCTAATGCTGTGATCCTTTAATACAGATCCTCATGTTGTGATGACCCTTAACCAAAAAATTATTATTGTTGCTACTTCATAATTATAATATTGCTACTATAAATCATAATATAAATGCAACCCCTATGAAAGAATTATTTCACCTCCAAAGGGGTTGCAACCCACTGGTTGAGACCACTGCCTTAGCAATTTCTGCTACAAGGACTAGATTTTAGCCTTTCTTTCTGCTTTATGGTAGTGTCTGGTCTCTAATCCAGCCTAGTATGTCCTGCTGGAATCTCCAAGGTACCTACCCTCTACATGTGCTCATTGCATTTCTTTTGTTTTCCTTTGAAACTTGAGTGAGGATTCTGGCTTCCCATAGCTTATTTTTCCCAGTAGAGGAAGAAACACCAATGTTTCCACATAGCTATTACTGAGAATTTAACTTGGATGGTGTGATAATAATGCCCAAGATTAGTAGCTCAAATCACTAATAAGAAGAAAAACATATATGACCTCATAGTTTGAGAGCACATGGTCACTTGACACCATGGATTTTGGGCCTGTGACAAGGTAGGGCATTGTATCAGAAGCAGGTGACAGAAGAAAGCTGCTGACATCATGGTAGCTGGAAGCAAGAGATCAAAATGCTCCTAGGGAACATCCCCTGCCACCAGGCTTCACTGCCTTAAAAATCTAGCAGTTGAAGTAACAACACAAGGGGATGACCAGCTTTTAGCACATGGTTAAAACCATAGCAGCAATTAAATACTTGTTTAACTAATCGTATTTTAATTTTTTTTCACTGTTTCCTTGACAAGTTGCCATTTCCTTTATTCATTTTTCTATTGACTCCAAGTATCGTCTCTGCTTAAGTCGATCAGTACTCTCTGGAAGTCATTACAGAATATTGTACAGAAGAATCCTGGGCAATTGCTTTCCTGATGTAGGACTAATTAAAAGATCTGTTTATGTCTCCCAAGAGGAGGCAATATATAAAAAGAAATCTTTTCACTGAAAATTATAACAAGTTATCTGGGAAACAGCCTTCATATTTTCCTTATTTCTTATTTTGCATGCATACATGTACATATTTGTGTGTGGATAGCATATCCTCATGCATATAGAGATCAGACGAAGATGTTGGGTATCCTTTTCAGACAGAGCCTTCCACTGATTCTTCAGTATTTTATTTTTTTTTAATTTTTATTTTCATTGAGCAATGCAGCTATCAAGCTCCAGAGATCCCACCCTCCTTCCAATCTCAGCTCTATAGTACAGGGTTCCAGGAATGTGTGACATATCCTTCTTTTTACATGGCCATGGAGCATCTGAACCCAGGATTTTGTGTTTGTCAAACAAGTGCCTTTACCCTCTTAGATATCTTCCCAGGGCTGTTCTCATATTTAATTTAATTTAATTTAATTTCAGATACTACTTCAATTCCTTAGACTCATTTATAGTTTGACCTTTAAAAGGAAGAATATTTTTTATTGTTTCCTGGGGTCTAAAGTGCTGTGAAGTCATGAAAATGAAAATGGAACCCAGCAAGGGCCCCAGGGGCGAGCCTCCCCTAATCATAACTCTAATAAGCAAAGTGCTGGCTTTTGGGTTGTCTAAGGAGACAATTCTCATTCTTTAACCATTTTCTCTTTAAATAACAAAATCCAGTCTTTTTCTAGCAGAGCTGCTGAGCAAACCTTGCAAGACACACAGAGCTCTTCCTTCACTGACAGTCTTTCCAGGGGAGGCTTAAAAATCTTCCTGTCTTTGCACAGGAGCGAGGCTCAGTTTGGGGTAACCCAGTTATGTCAGCTATGTCAAGCCATTCAGGTAGAGTTCAGGTCAGCATTTGCCAATGTTTGCAAAGTCCAGTCAAACAGATTATTGTTATTGTTTTTGGAAGCTGAAAGATGGCTCCAGTCATTGAGAAGTCAGAGAAGTTTCCAAATATCCCGCGATGAAGAAAGTAGACTCAGACAGCCTGTTTTCAAGACTTCATGCAGTGTTACTGTGACATCAGCAACATTTTTGTTGCATTATTCCCATCTCTCCCTGGCAGTTATGATCTTTCTTTGAGCACAGCCAGAAGGATGTCAAAAGGAGGACACATTGCAGATTCTCATGATGTCATCATTGCTTGATGAGTTTGGTGCTTGTGTGGACTCTAGAATTTCTATGTGAGATATATTTGGCTCTCTCAGGCAGGGAGCTTGCTATCTCATTGCCCTTGGCAGCATGCTATGGATCCAGATCTTGAGCTGTGAGGCTGCTCATGGTAAGAATTGTCAAAGATGACAACAAAGTTTAGCCTGCCCTTCCCAGACAGTTTAACTGCAGCAGTGGAAACACAGTCTTTAGAATGCTCCAGTGATATGAAGTAAAAATTGCAAGAAAAACCATGTCAAGAGTTTTTATTATTTTTACAATGTGTGTACCTGTATTTACATCATTCCCTTCTCCCTCCAACATCTCCTATGTTCCTGCTTGCTCCCTTTCAAACTGATAGCCTCTTTTTCTTTAATTGTCACTTTATTCTCTCCCTCCCTCCTCCCCTCCCTCCCTCCCTCCCTCCCTCTTTCTCTCTCTCACATACACACACACAAGCACACATACATGTGCATGCACATACCAACAAATTCATAAATACAACATGCTAAGCCCATTTAGTGTTGCAATACATACATACATACATATATATATACACACACATATATATATACACACACAACATATATATACATATATATATGTATATATACACATATATTGGACTGACCATTTGGTATTGGGTAGCTGATTAGAAAGCTCATCCCTGGGAGATATTCACTCTCCTTCTCATAGGTAGTCCTTAATCATCCATAGCTCTTCATCTGGGAGTAGAGTCTTGTAAGATTTTTTGTACACTAATTGACATGTCAAGTCTTGTTTTGGTAGCCATAGTGTTGAGATTTCATGGCTGAGGTGTTCCTGTCTTATATATTGTGCAGTAGACAACCTGGTCCTATGAAATTTCAATATTTCTGCCCCAGCTTCAATAATATTCCAAAAGCTGTAGGTGTAGGGACTGCTTTGTAGATGGATCAGTTATGTCTGGGCACCCCAAGATCAGTTGTTCTCTGCTTTTTAACTAGTTATGCCTTTTAATAATTGTTTCTGTCGGCCACAAAATAACAACAACCCCAGCTTCTTTAATGAGTGACAAGAACTGCTTTTGTTAGACCAAACCTGGGTGCAGAATAAGGCCCCAAGATGAGGACCTGGAGGTTGCATGCCTCACAGATGGGCTAAAGTTGACTGAGTAGGCAAGAGTAGTGCACAAGATGTGCACCCAGGCCAGGCTGGTGGTTGGGAATGGTGAAGGCAGGATGGGTCAGACACCGTTAGTTATATGCTACTTCCTCCAGCAAATACTTTTTGAGTTAGAAACTATTGTTAAATATTTATATTTTTCTCTCATTTAAGAGTTAATAAACACATCTTGGGTAAACATCTTATGGAATACGATATATAGAGATACATTGCTTGTGGGATAAAGATATATTTCTTTTAACTTAGTTTTCTCTCACTCTACTCAGCCACATTAGACATGCAGTTAGTTTATTTGGTAAATATTTCTGCCCTCTAACATCTGGACATCTTGTAGGAGAGCATCACCTATGATTCTTTTTAAGATCATATGACCAATTTTAGCCTTTCTGTTTTTGTCTCTATGGTAATGACAATATTCCATATAAAGACTGCTTCCAGAATGGGAATGGAAGCAGAGCTGTATACCGTAGTATCAGTTTCACAGGGCTATACAATGAGGAGAAGCATATGTGTTCTGGTTTAAGCTAGTCTGATGTTACAGTTACTTGCTGCCATGGTCTCAATTCTGCTAACATGACTGTTTTCCTTTGTTATACTCTGCATTCCTTTGGTTTCCTTAGGTAAGGGTAGAAACCATGATATATGGCTGCTTTGCTCCTTTTGCAAATAAGCATGTTCTCACTCCTTCTCTCCCTTTCTCCTTCCCTCATGTGTAGTCCCTGCTGGCCTGATCCTCCTGCTTCAGCCTCCTGGTCACTGAGTTTCAGCACATGCTACCATGGTCAGCTCATTCACTGTGTTCTTTATGACTCCCTGTAACTTAGGAAAATAAGTCACAATTCTGCATCTTCTCAGCTTACCCTTCTCAGGCATTTCTACCCGCCTTTGAATTATTTTTGGTTCTTCTTGTCATAGCTTCAGCTTTGCTTTGTTGACTTCATTGTAACATCTTGAACATTAAGAATTCAGAGTATGGTTGCAGATAAAATTGTTGAATGCAAGGTGTTTCAACAAATGTTGTATATATAACAGTCACTCAATAAATTATTTGTTTAGTAAATGAATAAATGTGGATGTTACCAGCAGTTTCCCTGCCAGCCTGGTCTCACTGCTGAGTCAGCCCTAAATAACACACAGAGACACTGTATGAGATGCAATGTACAATGCTGTTGGCCTTTTACTAGCATTTCTCATTGGTAGCTCTGTGTTAAATATTAACCCATTTCTAACAATCTAAGTATCTCCAAGTGGTCTTATCTTACCAGAGAGGGTCCAGACCTCTGCTCTCTTGGTCCTACATTTTGAATCCCTCTTACCTCTTCTTGAATCCTCCTTATCTCCTAGTCCTGCCTATCTTGCTTTCCTATTGGCCAACAGTGCTTTACTTATTAACCAATAAGAGAAACATATTTACAGAATGACATTTCCCATCATCTCCTCTTTTCTGTCTAAAATAAAAAGAAGGGTTTTAACCTTAACATAGCAAAATATATAACAAAACAGTTATCAAATAAGAACCACAGTTAACAATTTTTAGTCCATTGACATTTAGCAAGATTAAAAAATTTCCATAATCTATTCTATCTTTGTGAGTCTAAAGTCCTATATGTAACTTATCTTTAATCCTAACTAAGGAAAACTATAACCATAACTGTTTTCAACTCCATATGTTTCAAAGACCATAGAAGGATAATATATAAACTCTAGAAATGACAGAGATATCTTGCTACCTGATCAGTCACCTGAAGTTCTTCTGTAATGTTCCATCTTCAGCTTATAGGCCATAGTGTGTCTGGCAGACTCCTCAGCAAAGCAGGAAACTTTAAACTGTCCATCTTTATTGGCAGTTTGACAGTCAAATTTCTCTGTGTCCTGCAGAATGTCTGCCAGACTCTTCCATGAAACAGGAACCCTACAGCAATGCCCATCTTGTTTCAGCAGTCATTGTTCTGTGGGGTCCTGCATGTCCAGTTTATACAGCATTAAGTCAAACAGTCCAGATAAAATCAGTATCTTGCCCAAATGGCGTGTCTTGTCATATTGGAAGCAAACCCCATAATGAGTTTCTTTGATGTCCATCTTCCTTTCTGATGCAGGTGGTGTTGCCAGGAGCAGTCATGGCACACTGTTAAGAAAA
Organism: Cricetiscus sungorus; assembly: GCA_030556225.1. Lineage (NCBI taxonomy): Eukaryota > Metazoa > Chordata > Mammalia > Rodentia > Cricetidae > Cricetiscus > Cricetiscus sungorus. Next base: position 69,583,337 of record JANBXA010000372.1, on the reverse strand, counting down.
AACCCTAAATCATTTTAAATGCCATATTCTGTAGGTCTTTGAAAGGTTTGAAGAATGCTTAGTCACCTCAAATACACCTCTGTATGTCTAGAAAACCTAACATAACTCTAAGTTTTGACTATTTTTAGGTACTATCTAAAATATGTACTAAATTATACATTTTAAATGAGCTATATAAACACAATAACTAAACAAGAGGAAAAATATACATGTAACAAAACTGACCTTAAATTCGTATCAGTAAATGAAAATCCATTCTAAAACAAAGTATTCATAGCTATACCAGAACCCCCTTTTTACCTTTAGAGATAGGTCGTGGTCATTAACCATTTATATTCAACCACATATAAATGAAAACAAACATTTATAAACAATATTTGGGAATTTGGGCATCGTTCTTTCCAAATTGCTTCCTGCTGGTAGAGGACACTGTCATGGGGGATCCTAAGAAGATGAAGAAATCCTGGCTTAAGTGGTCTGCAAGGTTGCCTTATCCCAGCTATTTTGAATGTTGGATAATCAGGGACACTGTTTCAGGGGGTCTTTCTTGATCAAACCATGTTGAAAGGAATCCACAGCTTTTCATTTTCTGTGTATATAAAAATAGAAATTCTTTTCCCCAGTAACATGTCCTTGGACTTAAACTTTGAAGTCAAAGTATTTTTTAAATATATTAATTGGATTAATCCAGCAGCATTTCTTTGAACAGTTGCTATTTCCTTAGCAGTCAAACAATACATAGACAACATAATAGCATACAGTATCTAGAATCTCTAAACTTTGAAGTCAAAGTATTTTTTAAATATATTAATTGGATTAATCCAGCAGCATTTCTTTGAACAGTTGCTATTTCCTTAGCAGTCAAACAATACATAGACAACATAATAGCATACAGTATCTAGAATCTCTCTGTGCTTTCAATCTTTATGTGGCTCTTCTATTAGTCTATTTCTTTTACTTTTATTTTTTGAAACAGGGTTTCTCTGTATAACATTTGCCTGTCCTGGAATTAACTCTGTATATCAGGTTTGCTTTGAAATCACAGAGATCTGTTTGTCTCTGCCTCCCGAGTGCTGGAATTAAACGCGTGTGCCACCACACCGAGGTATTGTCTTTGTATTTTTTAAAACCAATAAACCAATGTATCCTGTTTCTTTTTTATCTCAAGCCAATGTATATTTTAAAACACACTGTAAACCTTTAGAGGTTTGTCTTTATTGGAATCTGTCTTTACTGTAAATCTTTTTCTTTTTCTGGCCATGAGTCTTTTATCTGGTAAACAGCATCGGTAAAATGAAAGCCACAGCAGTATTAGCCACCATGTATCAAAGATGGCCAGAACTGAGAGCTGTATTCACCACCTTGGTCTTTGCTGAAGCCAGCAGTATGTTGCCGGCTTGGAACTGCCATTGTCAGCTCTCGTACACACCATTCAGTTGTTAGCCGAACTCTTTAAAAGCTTTGTAGTTTTGTTGCCACTTATGCTGAGTCAGGAAACCTCCCTTAAAGGAACCGTGCAAATCTCTGCTTGTCTCTAGCAAAACAGAGTCCAACCAAGAAAAATGCTGCTAAAAAGAAGCCTTGCATGTTTCTATTATTTTGTTTCTAAAATCCCGTTTTTAAGCTTTTGTTAAGTTTTAAGTGGAAGTTCATAGTATCAGTGTTGCAGATGCCATTTTGTTACGAGCAGTTTTTTTTTTACCAGCCTGGTTTCACTGCTGTGTCAGCCCCAAATGACACACAGAGATGCTGTATTAGATATAAAGCTGTTTGCCTGTTACTAGCGTTTTTTATTGGCTAGCTCTGTCTTAAATATTAACCTATTTCTTTCAATCTAAGTATCTCCACGTGGTCTATCTTACCAGAGAGAGGGTTCAACCTATGCTCTCTTGGTCCTACATTTTGAATCCCTCTTACCTCTTCCTGAATCCTCCTTGCCTCCCAGTCCCACCCATCTTGCTTTCTTGTTGGCCAACAGAGAATCATATTTACAGAATGACATCTCCCATCATATGGAGATATATTTTTACCACTTTCTTACTAAACTAGTCTCTGGTGAACTCTTGTGCCACAAAGCATGAAACTGATAGTTCCTCTTTCCTTGGTCAACAATATCCCTACATTAGAGGTAAAGTAGTCTTGGTCTTCTTTTCTTTTAAAGGATAAATTATGTGTCTTGCTGAATGAACCACTTACATATCCAGTGGTCTATGCATGTTCCTCTTTTTCAGTTGAGTTGGATTTCTGTCACTTACAGTTGGAACATGATGAGTGCTTTTAAATAGGTGACTACATGTTTGTTCTGCTTTCCTCTCCACCTCTGTCTCTCTCCATCCCCATGAAATTGTCAGGCTGGTAAGATCATTGAACTTGAAATTACTAAAGCCACTCATTAGATAGTATAAGACAATATCTTGATTGCCACACTACTTATTTTTCTTTTATAGAAGTTTTGAAAGGGTTTTTGAGGGTCTTCAAGTATCTCCTAGGACAATATTTTGGCATTATATAGTTCAGGTTATAAAAGCACAGTCACAGGTCCATTAGAACCTTGAAACAAATATCTGTGAATATACTACACTAACTGATTCCAGTCATGTGAGCACAAACCAAAGCCACAGAGATAATAGCCTAAGATTTGCTATGATAAGATGTTCCAATAATTTATTTTAAATGCATTGTTTATCATCTTCTTATTAACACAATTTAGCTTGAAGATGAATATGTGAAATACAATGAATGTGTCCATACTTCATGGCTTCTAGTTCTTTGTCTATTTTTGAAACTCACCAAGACCAACGTTCTACTAAAGGTATACATGCTCAGTCTTTATAAATACATGCATGAATATGTACATATAGTCATCACCTATATGTGTATAATAAGTAATGTACCCATAATCATATTTAAATTGTAGCAATTGTAACATTTTGGTGCATCTTATTTTAAAACAAGAATGCTATTTTTCCCCCTTAGGTCACAGATGTGTCCATCAATGTCTCTACCTGGAAACTTCAGTGCAGTCTTCTTCAGACCCTGATACTATGGCACATTTTCTCTAACATTGGTTTTTGTTTGATTATTTATCCTGTCCCAGTTAAGTAAACTGTATTTCCAGATGTAGACATTACAGTCTGTTATAAAGGTAATGGAAGGAATCGTCAACAAACATCTCATGCCTACTGTGCATTGTGTTGGAAACATGTTACCTGGGGACAGGTGCTAGCATCTAGCTGATTCATTTTGCTGTCTTGGCATGAGTGAGTTCATCAGCCTGTCACCATCTTAATACTCTCAGCTTCAGGTCAGACTGGCCCACAATATCTTACTGTTTTACATACCACACACATGTGCCACAGATGGTCATTTTTAATTTCAGAACTCAACTGCAATAAATTCCACACATCAATATTTGGCTGAGATTAAGTGCCAGGAGGCTATCACAGAAAAGCCATCAGTCAAGTTCATCTCTGACTAGACATAAGTGTTCCTGTGGCTATAAGACAAACCTTTGTATGCCTTCTCCTGGGACACAGGACCCTTGCTCTCTCTTAGAAAGATGTAAATCTAGTTCTCTGGCTCACATTTGCTCACAAGCTGTGCAAAAGAAGGCTGGGGGAAGCCTACCCTCCCCCTTTGCTCCCTCCCTCTCTTTTTTTCTCCCTCCCTCTCTCCCCACTCAATTTTCCCTTCCCTTTTACTGTGCATGTAACACAGGCTGGCCTCATACTTACAATCCTCCTGTCTCATTGTACAGAGTGCTATACCACCATTTCTGGCTTTTAGACCCTAGATAATTTATAAATTTATATACCATCTTGTATTATGATTTGATGGTGGAGACAATATTCCTGACATTTGACAACATACTTTTTAGATGAGTATATAGATGAATGAATGAATAAATGGTATCATGCTTGGTTGTCTAAATATTTATATGGATATATTTTTTTAAAAGAAAGTTTAAAAATATGGTCAGAAAAATCAGTAAGTTTCTTAAATTATTAAACATTAGAGAAGCATCAAGTAACAGTCAAGAGCATATCTCCACACACCTTCTGAGATGGTGCAAATGAAATAATGGCCAGAAAGCTCTTTTGCAAAGATGCATAAAAGTTGGAGTCCTTAGACACAATTTGAGTTTTATGTGTCCATTTTAAGCACTTAGAGATGCTTTAGTGAATTATGGAGAATATGCTTAACTATTTGTCTCCTCTTCTCATCACAGTACACACGATACTAAACACAATTATTAAAATGCCCTAAAGCTGGACACAGTGTAGGTTTTCCATACAATATGTCTTTGTTATTCAGCAATGTCAGTGGGGAACCTGTTAAAATTGTCTAATGGAGGCTCCTTCTAAAACCTACAAAATCCAAGTTTGCGCTTAAGCAAGTTCCTGAATGTATTCACAAAATCCTGAATATACCCACCCATGAGTCAGGAATACTGACTTAGGTCACTTTCTTTTCTTTTCACCTCCATATTTCCCTACCTTCCTTCTTTCTATGTCTCTAGAAAGGACATATTTTGAAATAAAAATATGTGCATATATGTTGTTAAAACAATATTTCATTCTTACCGTTAATTTTATAAATTCAAAATAAAAATAGTTCCCTTCAAAATAAGAATAAGAAACTAAAGGCTGTGGTGGACCTTGCCTGTAATATCTGCACTTGGGAGGCTGAGACTGGAAAATTAGCCTGAGTCTGAGTTTGAAGACAACCTGAACTGTACTGTGAAAGCCTGTCTCATAAACAAAATGAAACAAAACAAAAAATAACAAAACAAAACAAAAACCAAAGCAAGATTAATTGAAAGAATCATATGATTGTAATGACATGTACAGTATTTGTCACTGGCTTTTAATGGTTAGCAGTTGCAGCATTCCATTTATGAAATGTTTTATTACACAGTTTATTTATATTTTAAGTTTTATTGAATATTTCAGGAATAATTCTGTCTTTTAGAATAATATGAATAATTCACTTTAGCAACTGTTCAACAGTATCAGGACTATCTTTAGCTAAACTAGCACTCTGGAATTATGAGAACACTATTTTTAAGTAAATGACAAGTAATATTTTATCTTTTATCCTCATTATAACTACTAAAGGCTTAGAATTCAGACCCCAAATTCATCACATACGTGGTAATATGGGTTAATACAATTATTTAAAAAATGATGGGTAGAAATGCGTGAACTATATGTACATAAAATCACACATATTTTTCATTTACTTTAAATGATGTTGTAACACTTGAGATGATAATGCTCCTCCTCAAAGAGTCATAGACTATGTAACCAAAATTCCAGTACCATTCATGAGAAACCTCCTTTTAAGTTGTTGGTTGGTAGAGTTAAAGGAACTCTCAAGACAATACTGTCTGTTGTATTTGCCCTTCATTACTTTCCAGGATTTTAAGTTAAGTCCCTTTTGTTGAAGACACTACACACTTCTGAAAGAGGACTCAGAACCAGAGGTGGATAGAACTAAAGAGCCTCCTTTCTGAAGATGATTTTGTAATACTGGAAGGTGCTATGCAAGCTGCCAAGGGAGAAGAACAATCAATACCCCTACCCAACTGTGATGTCCATGAATTATAATAATGACCAGCACAGCAAAACATCCCTAAAGATGCAATAGTGAAACTGATAAACTTGGTACTATCCAACAGCAGTATAATTGGACTTGAGTTCTGTTAGTTCTGCTCAGCAGGGAAGGAAGGATTCCTGGTACTGGAAATCGGGAAAACTACCTGTGAATAGTAAGGTTATGAATCTTAGAGAAGAACCTATTCCTGTCACTTCCTGAACCAGCATAATTCCTGAAGGTATTCTAAATTCTTACATCCTTATCAAAGAAGCTTCTTTTTTTTTTTTTTTTTTTTTTTGCTGAAGGTCAAGACCATTACAAAAAAACCACAACTGGTCAAGATACACAGAGAACAACTGACCATGTGCTCAGAGCCAATTGAAACTTCTACAACTAACTCTACTCCCAAGTCTTCAGGAAACACTGAGGACGAGGGAGCAGAAAGGTTGTAGAGGCAGAAGATCAAGAGATCTATTGCAGGATTGTATCTTCTATATAGAACAGGGAAGGTTTCCCCTTGTGATCTCAACAATATGTTTGCTTGAATAAGACTGGCACAAATAGAACACAAGTTGGCATGCCAATGTGGATAGGAGTGATCTCATGGTCAAGTTCTGGTTGCAGTATTACTTCAGATTGAGGATGGGCACTTTCTGATGGTATCTTCTCATGGTAGAAAGGGCCTGAGAGAGCTCTGAATTGCCTTTCCTATGGAGTTATCAATGCTATTCTAATGGACCAAACCTACAACCTAATCACTTCTCAAAGATCTTACCTTGACACCATTGGGAGTTATAGTTTTACATGCGAAATTATTATATCCTGCTTTTGTGTTGTAATAGACATCAATACATATCAAATACTAGGACCATATTTATCCCTGTTACATATTTTTTTCCAGGAGAATTACATATATGGGGAAGATCAGAAAGTTAAAATAATGACAAATTATGAGTAGGAAGGGAAACTTCAGCTGTCCATTCTGTCAACCATCAATTATCTTCATATCAAATATTTTATAACTATTTGAATGCTAAAGGTAGTCTGATTTGGTTATTGTATATAAATGTCTGTGCGTTCTTCAAATGATAGCAAGAATGGAAATAAAATACATTCCAAGCTCTTTAAACATTCAAGTGTTTAGATAGTGGAGTGTTTCCAGGGAGTATGGGCCTACTCAGAGTCATACATTGAGGATTATCTCCAGATAACTGTCATCATATCCAGTGTTCCTATGTACACTAGAAAAAATAAACAGGCATGAGCTTATATTGAGTCTGGACAATACTAAGCACTTGCCACAATCTCGGCCCAAATGAGATTTCTGGGAGGTACATTTAGAAGACATCATTGAAGTTTTCCATGTCCAGGGGCCAGGTTTTGTTTCATTGAATCAGACTCTAGGGTGATTCAATATTGGTGAATCTCTGCTCTTTACCGCAGAGCATGACCACATCTAATTGGCTAGCCACAGACACATGAGAACCAAGCCCATTGTGAGAGTTCTCTGGGGGATATTTCACAAGTTTGGCTGTTCATTCTTGTGTCTTATGACTTCTTCTCATTAAGTAGTTCTTCCTTATGCTCAGTCTCATAATTCTGAGGCTTAGCCTACTTTCACTAATGCATTTCAGTAGAGATGAGAAAATCTCACTATCTAATCAGAGCCATTGAAACACCTTTCCCCCTGCTCAGTTAACAAAATAATTTCAGCCTCCTTCTGTTTACTCATCTGATTATTTCTGGAGATCATAATGACTACAATGCCTATTCCAATTGGTATTGGGAAAGGCTTTCTTCTCCTTCTATTGAAAATAGTTTCTTTTCTAACATAATATATCCTGGGAATGGTTTCCCCTCCCTCTTTTCCAGCAGTGGTTAAAAAAAATCTCGTAAGAAAGTGGACTCTTTTTCTTTTACAAGTGAATGTTCTTTCTTCCTCACCTAAATGAACTTCCCCTCATGTAATTAGAACAATACTTAGCTTTCCAAAAAACACATTTGAGAAAGTTAGGCCCCATAAAAGTATGGCTATTTGGAAGAATACGGAAATTGTTAAGAGGAAGGTGAATTGTTGATATTGAAAATTTCAAGAATAAGAATAAAACTCTGCTGAACTTTCCATTAATCTCAAGCAAGCTGGTACTACACTATCTGTAGTTCTGTTAGCAGAGGCTGAACACAGTGGGGCTTGTGGTCATACTTGGTCTTGGTGTAGAGTTTCTGCTGATGCAAATAACTAATCACCATAGCTTTTTTGGTTCCAGAGCAAGAGTTATAAATTCTACTGGCTTGAACTTGTGCTCCATGAGTACATGCTATAGCTCTGGCCAAAGAACTCTTCTTGAGAATAGAGGCCCATGGCAGGGCTGTAGGTATGCATGCATGATTGTTGTGCCCAGTGTGTTGGTGGTACTGCCCAAGCTGAGGCAAAGTCATCTGCAGCAGCCTGGATCTAACAAAAGTCCTGCCCCCAGATGCACAGCTCAACTGCATGATCATCCTGACTCTGAGCAACAGCAGAACGTCTGAGATAATGTTTAGCCATTCTTGAGTATTTATGGGGCTTCAGAAACCTTTAACCAGGTCAATGACTCATTGTAATAAGAATTTGCATGTAACTGTTTGGGGAAAATATTGTAGTGTGTGACACATAGCACATTGCAACACCACTTTAATAAATGAATGTGTGATGGAGAGATGGAAAGATGGCAGAACTGAGCAGCATGTGCGGCTAGAAAAGTAACAGTGACTGAACCACCTCATGATCACCCTGACTCTGAATACAAGTTATTTGAAATAAAGAATGGTTCATTATCTGGATTATGTCTCCTCAAAAGACTGGTCTGTGATGCATCCTGAGGCCATATTGATTTGTGCTGCCAATGGGGATAATGTTGACGTCAGCATTTTGTGCTACCAATGAAAAGCATGTGGAAATCCATTATCCATGCTGCCACTGGCTGCTATGGGCAAGGAAGCTTCTTTTGCAGAGTCATAACTGAGAATGAGAGACATTAAAGTCTTCTGTGACAACCCCCCCCAAAAGCACAAGGGAGCCCTTAAAATTTGTAATAAAGATACTGAAGTGTAGCTCTTCATAGTTGATAGATTCTGCCAGGGGTTGGGGTGGATGGGAAGAACTCAGTGTTCTTTAAAGGCTGGCTACTGGGAGTTTAACCAGGCTCCAGTGAGTATATGGGCAACACAAATTGGACTTGGTGCATTTGTTTTGTTTCTTATTTCTCTCTCCCTCCCTTTCTCTCTCTCTCTCTCTCTCTCTCTCTCTCTCTCTCTCTCTCTCTCTCTCTCTCTTTCTTTCTTCTTGTGGAGGGCACAAGGGTGGGAGGGTGGACATGGGAGGAATAGGAATTGAGTGTAAGAACTTCCCAAATAAGTAATAAAATATATGTTGGGGGAGGGGAAGAATACTTCTCATCTCTTAAACATATTTTTTTTCTCTATATGTAACAATAGAAATCAAAAGAAAAAGAAGTATCAGGTTGAGAGGAAGTAGGAAGCATAAGAGGGACTGGAGGGAAGAAAGTTAAGGGGGAAGTGATACAGTTTTATTTTAATTAAAATATATTTTAGAAAAAGAAATGTAACTAAAAAATGACAGAGGCATTACTGACTTAGAACTTATATTACATAATGCCTTTCATTAAGGGTTTTACATAGATCACATAGTTTAGTTGAGGGATATGTTTTTCCTGTAAGCTTTATGGGCCAGACAATGCAGCCACAGTACTTTAGTGGACTTCCCAAGTATTCATAGCTAAAATTACACAAAGCCAAGGTTTATTTTATTTTAATTTAATTTTATTAATATGATTCTGATGATGAAACTGTGTGTGTGTGTTGTGTGTGTGTGTGTGTGTGTGTGTGTGTGTGTGTGTAACAAATACCTTCCTTGTTCATGTGTGAAGGCCAGAGGACTACTTGGAGTAGATGATTCTCTTCACTGTGGAGTCTGGGGATTAAGCAATACCTCTAGCTATTGTGCCAACCCATTGGCCCACAAAGCCAAGCTCTTTGTCTCCTGAGCCATGAAAGTAAATTCTTTGCCTGCTGTCTTTTTCTGCTCATTGAAATTCCTGATTGAGGTAGATTGGTTATGATAAATGGTCCCAATGTTTGATTCACATACTCACATCTGGTACAATGTTGAATAATAGCTTTTCAGCCAAGATGTGTGATCCATTTCCATACTTTCCTGTCTTTGTGATTGGATTTGGTCAATACAATGGAGCAAAAACAGCAGGATAGCCCTTTTAAACTCAGGAAATTGAAATACCCTGGGCTACTCCATTATGTTTCTTAGGATCTGACAAGCCCATGACAGGGAAAAATATTTTTTTCCATCAAGGTTATTCCAGTCATGGCTGAAAAACTGACCTTGATCATTAAACAAAAGTCTAACACTGGGCTTGAAGTTAGAGCAAAATTTAAAATCTGAATCCCAAGCAAGATCAATTTAGGGTTTGTTTGAATTCTTAAAACTGTGTCGATTCTGAGGCATCATAAACATCTTATTCATGTAAATTTATGATTTTCTTTGTCTTTGTTATTTGAGTATAAACTTCTGGAAGGTAAATTTTCTCATCAGCACATCTTGATATACTAAATCCTTTAATTATTCTTGTTGTATTCTCCTGAATGCCAGAGGAGTAGTTCTCTGTTTGTTAGCTATGCATTGTGTGTATTATGTATATTATGGGTTTTAGATTTGTATTATGTATAGATTAAGATAAGGGTGGATAACAGCTTGCTTCTAACTTGAGGATAATATTAAGTTACATCAGTCGTACATGTTCTCCTTGTCCATTGTGTTCAACAAAAACTAAAGTTTAATATTTTTTATCAGTGAACTTTTCCAGGCTTGCAGAGTGTCTCCTGATGCAACTAAGATAGAAAATATACTGGTTTAATTTTGTTTCTGAAAAGTAAAATCTATTGTGAAAATATTTTGCAAAGAACTTATTGAGGAAGATCTTTTAGGAAAAAATGAGAGAAAAACATAAGAAGTCAGAAGAAGAAGCTAGGTAAACAAAGAATCTGTCTGGGCCCAGGGTGGCAAAGTATTATGTGGAGTCTAGGATCCTGGCCTGATCCACAGAGCTGGTGCCACCTTGATGAGTGTGGCTCCATGGCCCTCAAAGTCACCCAGTGCATTTGTTCTTTCAGAGAAGTCAGATGCTATGATTCATTAACTCTCAATCATCTGGGGAACTGATCTGGTGGTTCAGTGATAGAAACTTGGCAAGAAATGTTTAACTTCTTTTTTAAAAATTTACTTTTGAAGAAATCACATCACAGTCCTGCCAAATTTTGGGACTTACAAGGTGACAAAATTCAATTGGATTCATGTATGCTGAGAGTTATGGGAAAGAAAATTGATTCAAATATGCTGGTCTATCACTACACACAATTTATAGAAAGTATGCTTTGTTGGGACAAAATCTCCAGCCAAACTTACTTAAGGGGGCAGACTTTATTTTGGCTCATTGTTCAGAAGTTCATTCACTACACAAAAATGGGACAGTCACAGTGTCAGGAGCTCTGGACAGCTTCTGTCACTGTGTGCCCAATCAATGAACAGTGAGTTACAAATGCTGTTGTTCAGCCACAGCTCTCCATTTTGTTCAGTTTAAGGCCTTAGCACACAAAATGGTGCCGCTGACATTTGTGGTGGGTGTTCCTACCCATATTCACCTTATTAAGGAAAGCCCGGCACAACCAGGGTCTAATCTAATCTAGAAAATTCCTCATAGACACACCCAGAGGCCTGTCTCCTACAAGATTCTAGATCTGTCAATTTAACAGTATTAATCACCATGCCATATTATTGAAAAACTGTAGCTAGTAACCTCTTGCCTCCATAGGCTCAAAGCCATCTCATAATGAAAAGTGCTATGGTTCAGTTCACAAAATGTCCTCAGAATCTTTAGCAACTAAGAAAGGGTTTAATATACAAAGGCACAGAGTAAACAGTCCCATTCCAAACTGGAAGCTTGGAGGAATAATGAAGAATGATCCAAGCAAACAGAAATGTGTCAGGGTAAACATCAAGCCCTGATGCTCTATGTTCACCAATCTGGGTTTATAATCTGGGCTCCAATGTGTCTACATAGCCCCATCCCTCCAGTTCTGCCACACTTATCACAGACAGCTTTTATCTGAAGCAGAGTTCACTCCATGCATGCAGATTTCCTCTGTGGATATTTCACAGTCTTGGCATCTCTATTAACTTGTAGCTTCCACTCTACTTAGCTTTTCTTGCCACAGCTTCATGCAATGTCCTCTCATGGCTCCTTATGAAGATTCCAACCCTATTCCATGTTGCCTGGCCTCAACAGTTCTCAAACTGTGCAGTAAGAGTCAATGACCCCTCATCCTTGCAATTTTTTATGCCTGGAAAACCAGTAGTGTTGATAGTGCAGCAATATTGTGCCATCACCTCCAGGTGTAGCTTAGCTTTTGTGGTCCACAGCTATATCAGCTCCTCCTGTATAATGAACATGAAAAATTGATGGGTGATGTCATTCTGTAAATATGTTTCTCTTATTGGTTAATAAATAAAGCACTGTTGGCCAATAAAAAGCAAGATAGGTGGGACTAGGAGACAAGGAGGTTTCAGGGAGAGGGAGGAAGAGTTTCAACATGTAGGACTGAGAGAGCAGAATTCCAGACCCTCTCTCTGGTAAGATAAGACCACGTGGAAACACTTAGATTAATAAGAACGGGTTAATACTTAAGACAGAGCTAGCCAATAAGAAATGCTAGTGACAGGCCAACAGCATTAAAGGTAATACAGTGTCTTTGTGTATTATTTGGGGCTGGCATGGCTCTGGGACCAGGACGGTGGAAAAACATGTTCGTAACAGGAAATAATTTACAATAGGCCATTTGTTTATGGATCATGGGGCTCCTTTAGCTTTATTCTCAGCTCAGGTGCTGCCATTTCAAACAAATAGACATTTTCATACATTGGAGCTTTGATGGACAGTCTCATGCCCCCAGGACATGATTCTTATTATTCTAGAGGAGGATTTTTTTTTTCTGTAACAAATACAGACACATATATTGAGTGAAACTTTCAATTTGTTCCATTTTTTTTCTTTGATGCACTGCACATTTTTATAACCTTCTGCTCATTTTTTCTCTTTTTTCACTGTAGACCTGAACAAGTACAGTCAGTAGCAGCCATAGCATTGTCTGAATGTTCATTTCTGTCTTGAATTCCTCTCTGCTAAGGAAAAATGGCTTTTATCTTTAAATCCAATTTACTCAAGTTCTGGGAACATGGCCATAGTGTAGCCAGATTCTTTGCCAAAATATCACATATATGGTCACTATCCCAGTTCCTGATAGAGTCCTTGCTCTTCTCTGAGAACTCATAAGCTAGGCTTCCATTGTCTCCACTTTCCTCAGCATCTTGTGTTCTGAGCTCCTATCAAAATGGCTCACCAAATCCCGTTTGCAACATTTCTACATTCTTTCTGTGAACTATTTGCTAGGTCTAAGAATCATATGATCAATTTATCACAGTAATGGTGGCATTCCTAGGTCTCAGTCTCCTATATTAGTCACCTTACTCATGATTGGGACAAAACACCTGACAGAAGTGACTTAAGATGGGAAAGGTTTATTTTGGCTCACAGTTTAAGGGTTCATTTTTCATGGGGAAGAAATAACAACAGCAGGAGCTTGAGGTAACTGGCTGCATTGCAACTGTAGTCAAGAAGCAGAGAATAAATGAGTGCTGCTATTCAGCTGACTTCTCCTTTTGAATTAATGTAGGATCTACAGTCTGTAGAACTGTTCCCCCAAATCTAATAACAAGAAGTTGATAATCCTACTTCAAACAATTTAAATAAGGAATTGCTTCACCAGCATGCTCAGAGCTTAATTTAATCTAAACAATTCCTCACAGCTATGCCTGAAGGCTTGTATCCTAGGTAGATCCAGATCTTATCAAGTTAACAATTAATATTATCCATCATAGATACATATGTAGGAACATATGTAAATCTTTCAAGCATCTATATGCATCTGCATCTGTACAAAAACATATTCAAAGGCAGATCGATCCCTATATATGAAATTTAGAAATATAAGCATTAAATATAAAGCATTATAAAAACTTCAAGTGATTAAAGATATTTTTCATATTCTTTATTTTAGAAATGATTCTTACCTGTACATATGCAAATTTAGTAATCACAAAGAATAAGAAAAATTTTGGAGAAATTATGTAGATTATTTAAGTTTTGTTTCCTCTTATGTTATATGAACATATTGTACATGTTTTAGGAGATTTATTCAGATCTCAGTTTTTGAGTTTTTGAATCAATATTAACTCAACAAGCACAGCTCTCTCATGGGGGTGACAATGATAAAAAACTGGTGAATTTTTTTCCTTTAAATACCAAGAGGCAAACCAAGAATACAACATCCTGAGGACTTTTCCCTTTATAGCAAGAAAGCATCTTGGTTTTTACTGAAAATCTTCTGTAGATAGATTTTTCTTATTTCTAGCAATAAAGTTTCTCATTGGAATCAGGAGCACTTATAATGAAATGAGAATACATTCTGGTATGCTGGAAGGAAGAAGCAGACCTTTTAACAGGGTACAGTTCTGTGGAAGAGGGAACTCCATAAGATAAGACAGGTGCTGAGCAAGCTGTACTGAGAGTTCAAGGATTCAAACTCACAGAATCTGAAGACACAAAGAAACCTGTGTGCAGAGTTATTGTCAGGATGCTGTGTCTGCTTTGAAATCCAAGACAGAAAGCCATTTACAGGTTTAGAGTATTCAATCTTCGATTTCCAGGACACACACTTTATTTATTTTTTATTTATTTATTTATTTATTTATTTATTTATTTATTTTATTTATTTATCTATTTATTTATGCAGGGTTTCTCTGTGTAGCGGCCACAGCTGTTCTGGAACTCACTTTGTAGACCAGTCTTCTATTTCCAGGACACATTTTATTTATTTATTTATTTATTTATTTATTTATTTAGGCAGGGTTTCTCTGTGTAATGGCTACAGCTGTCCTGGAACTCACTTTGTAGACCAGTGTGGCCTTGAACTCACAGATATCCACCTGCCTCTGCTTCTTGAATGCTGGGATTAAAAGAATGTGCCACCACCACCTAGCTACTTTCCATAAATTTGAGATCCTAAATCTAAATATTTCCTTAGTATTTCTACTGGGATATCTCACAGATATGTTTAGCTTAACATGACCAAAACAGAGCTCCTCATCTCTCCCTTATGGCTGGCTCTCCTCAGCCTTTTCCATCTTTGTAAACAGTGCTACCATGGATCCTGTTACCCAAGCCAGAAGCCTGCAAGCCATTCTTGACTTCTCTTTTCCATCTTTTTCCACATTTGATTCATCAGCAAGTCCTGTCAACTATCCCTACAAAGTACACCCCATACCCATCAATCTTTCTCTGAGAACTTACATTCTCTTGAAGCTGCCATCATTCTTTACCCAGGAGCTGACAGTAGCCTGAAGACTGGTTTCTTCAATTTCCATTCTTGTGGAAATTTGGCTCTTGTCACAGTAGTGGGAAGCTTTGAAAACTACAAACAAAACAAAACCAAAGCCCCAAACCAATATCTTTTTACTTAAAACCATTGTCCTTAGAATGCTGTGGCTTGGATAGATGTCACCTAAAGACACATTCACCAAAGACTTGACTTCAGTCCTTGGCACTACTGGGAAATAGTAGAGACTTTAATGGATCATGCCTAGCACTAAGTTTTTGGTTGCTGGTGACAATATCTGTGAAGAAGATGTTGGAAATCCAGTTCCTTCTTTCCTCTATTTTGTTTTCTATTTTCCACAAAGTGAGCATCATAGTCTACCATGTACTGCCACAGTGATATACTTTAACAAAAGACTTAAAAGCAAAACAACCTGATAGCTAAGGATGTTGAGCACTTCTTAAATGTCTTTAAGCCTTTTTGATTCCCTCTATTGTGAATTCTTTCTTCAATTCTGTACCCCATTTTTAAATAAGGCTATTTGGTGTTTTGTTGACTAGTTTCTTGAGTTCTTTGTATATTTTGGAGATCAGCCCTTTGTCAGATGTTGGACTGGTAAAAAAATTTTTCCCAGTCTGTGGGCTGCCATTTGGTCTTGTCAACTGTGTCCTTTGCCTTACAGAAGCTTCTAAGTTTGAGGAGGTCCATTTATTAATTGTTGATCTCAGTGTTTGTGCTACTGAAGTTATGTTCAGAAAGCAGTCTCCTATACCAATTTGTTCAAGCATACCTCCTACTTTCTCTTCTAAGAGGTTCAGTGTGGCTGGATTTATGTTGAGGTCTTTGATCCATTTGGACTTGAGTTTTGTGCATGGCGATAGACATGGGTCTATCTGCAGTCTTCTACACACCATCATCCAATTGTGACAGCACCATTTGTTGAAGATGCTTTCCTCCCCTCTTTGTATTCTTTTAGCTGTTTTGTCAAAAATCAGGTGTTCATAGGTGTGTGGGTTAATATCAGGATTTTCAATTCGATTCCATTGGTCTACCTGTCTATATTTGTGCCAATACCAGGCTGTTATCAGAACTATAGCTCTGTAGTAAAGCTTAACGGTAGGGAATGGTGATGCCTCCTGAAGTTCTTTTATTGTACAGGGTTGTTTTGGCTATCCTAGATCTTTTGTTTTTCCATATAAAGTTGCTTATTATCCTTTCAAGGTCAGTGAAGAATTGTGCTGGGATTGTAATGGGGATTGCATTGAATCTGTAGATTGCTTTTTGCAAGATGGTCATTTTTATTATATTTATCCTTCCTATCCAAGAGCATGGGAGATCTTTCCTTTTTTCTGGTACCTTCTTTAATTTCTTTCTTTAAAGCCACAAAGTTCTTATTGTATAGGTCTTTCACATTTTTGGTAAGCATTACCCCAAGATACTTTATGTTGTTTGTGGCTATTGCAAAGGGTGATGTTTCTCCGATTTCTATCTCAGCCTCTTTGTCGTCTGAGTAAAGTAGGGCTACTAATTTTTTTGATTTATCTTGTATCCTGCTAGTTTGCTGAAGGTGTTTATCAGCTGTAGGAGTTCCCTGATAGAGTTTATTGGGTCTCTTATGTAAACTATCATATCATCTTACTCCTACCAGAATGGCTTAAATTAGAAACACCAATGACAACTTATGCTGTAAAGGATGTGGAGAAAGGGGAACACTCCTCCACTGCTGATGGGAGTGCAAACTTGTACAGCCATTTTGGAGATCAGTATGGCGGTTCTTCAGGAAAATGGGAATTAGCATACATACATAGTGAGTTTGAGGTCAGCCCAGGCTACATAAAAGCTTTTCTCAAAAAATTTTAAAATAAAGTATTAAAATTAAGTGGAAAATTATCATTACCTAAAATTATAAGTACTTTTTACTTTCAACCCCTTTATATAATATACAACTATATCTTTGAAGTCATAGACTTGAGTTTCAAGTACCAGTTATTTCAAATCACAACTATTTCAAGAACTGGAACAAATTTTATGTCCTTATTATTTCTTTTTCTGTAGTAGGAAAAATAATTTCCTGAACCCTCATCTCCCACTTCCTCAAAGAAACCTCACAAGATAATTTTCTGGCTAGAAAAGTGTTAATAATTCACAAAATTCAAAAGAATTAATTAAAAACTTTAATGTGCAGGATCAACACCATGACTTTTAACTGTCCCATTGTCACATGGATACCTATATGAAACTCATTAAAGTTGCCAATACTGTGGCTGTTCCTGTCATATTTAACGATAAGTGCAATGTTTGCAAATGTACACATACACTAGACATATGACTTTTTCCACTGCTATGCTTCATTGTTGACTAAATAATTTTCTCTGTCTTATGATTATAATAGAAAACAAACCTGACTCCTAAGGCTTTTACTACAATACAATTATGTGTCAGTTAAAGATAGGGGTATATAATAAGAAATGTGTCATTAGGCAAGTTCATCCTTGTGCACACATCATAGACTAGTTTGGCATAAGCTGCTGATTATGAAAACACTAGATGATATCATTTAATGTATGTAATTCATCAGTGACTACTTGACCACATAGCCATCTAGTTAGCACCCTGTCTCTCCATTGTGTTCACCTAACATGAGGCTGAGTGAATGGACTGAAACAGACTACAGATTCTATATTAAACATTACTTAGATTTCTCAGATTATGCTGCTAAATCCCCTTCAATTCTTTACTGAACAAGTATTGTTTGTGTTTCTAGCAATGAAGTAGGCTATAAGAGCACAAGAAAAGTACTAATTTTATTTTACATAATTTCAGACTTAGAGAAGAGTTATTACAGTAGACTTTTAGTGAGTCCACAAGGTGCAGGGGATTTTCTCATGGAAGCTGTTGCTCTCAAGCTAACAAAACAGGACTCACACCAACACATACAAAAAGTACCCCTTTTCTCTTGTACTCCTCTTTCCCATTCCTTGCAGCAAGCCCGGTGTCTAATTGCCAAGATGTTGTCCCTGTTAGTATTTTCTGTCTTGTAAGTTACATTCATCAGAGTCAAAAGAATTTAAAATTACCCCTAAATGACTTCTCAGAAAAAAACAGCTCCTAGCAATTAAAAAAAACAATAATTTATAATCATCATATATTGACTAAGTTTGGCCATAATATTTATAAATAACCATAGAAACACATGACTAACTGCATCTACACAGTTATTTCCAAGCCTCATTCCTAGTCCAAAGGAGTCACATAACACAATGTAATTTGCCAGGTGATGGTGACTGTTCCTTCCACAAAGATAGAGAAATTACACTTTCTGTAGTGGTGCTTTGATGACCCATGTCCCATGTGGACTAGCCACATCCTCATAGTGTACTAATGACTGATGATTGATAGAAACCTCATCCAGACATACTGAGATGATGTTAGAATGGGAGCTTCAGAAGCTGTAGACATATTAAAAATATAATTGTTTAATACTACATCCCACACCTAGAACTGAAGCCAATTATCAGAAAGAAAATAATGCAATATTGCCTCATATTATGAATTAAACCAAGATAATGATGAGTACTGCCATGAAGCTGTGGAGCCAAAAGGGATGGTGGACCAGCCCTCTGTGAGGACATTGTTTCTGTCTAGTAAATTCTGACCTATGAAACCACATAGGAAAAGGTGTGTATCATATAGCCACAGAGACTCCAGGAGAATGGAAACAACTTGTGTGGCATGAGAATAACATGAACAACAAGCAGGTTTTCCATGATCAGAAACATTTAAAGTCTCATGACACTTTTAATGCATTGGTGAGATGTAATTTGCTCCACTACACAATTATTGAGGACATTTAAAATAAGTTCCAGGTATTCTGGTATCTCTGTTATTAGGTTATTGCAGTGAAAACAAAGGAAAGCACTGGTCTGAATAGAGAATATGTCTTAAATTAAGTAATTGGCTATAAGGACAGCATTATAAGCTTCACTGTTGACTTCAGTCTAATAGGTAGTTGAAAACACTCATAAATTATTGACATGAACATCCTCTTCTCGCTCCTTATTTTTATCTATCACAACAAGAAATTTTAGCTTCAGACAAACTAATCAGAACTAAACTTCTGATTTTTAGCTCATTTAATGAAATTTGAGTCTATAAGAGAAAGGAGTTATGAATTTCCATACTTTCATTCCAACACTCAGGAAAAAGAGGCAGACATATCTCTGTGTGCTCCAGGCCAGCCAGGGCCAGTCCAAGGTCCATATTATCATATCCCTCTTTGGCAATGTATCTTTTGCTGAGGTTATTTCTGGTCTTGCATGACTGTAACATCCCAGGCACGTATAGAACATCCACCTTGAAGTGGCTGCCATTCTGGAACTTACACTCAGAATCAGGCATACTCCTGGCAGGAGGACCACAAGTGGTTCCAAGTTCTTCACAGAACATCATTTTGCGATAATGAGTTTTGAAATCAGAACCATAAATATCAGTCAGTATGATCTTAATGAAATCTTACAATTCAACTCTGAAAAACTCTAGTTTCCTTGTTTATAAAGAAGGGAATATTAATGTAAATTTCATACTATCAATGAAAATTTTACGTCTTTTTTTTTTGTCCAATGTTGGGTGCATATAATGTGCTCAATAAATACTTGCTATTGCCCATGTCTTAAAGCTGGGTATGAATGGACCCTAAGTATCAAGTAACTGTAATTGAGTTCCCCTAGCATCTCATCAAGAAAGTAGTGGAATCCTTGAGAATTATTGTTAGTTTTGGCAAAATTCTTGGGATGGGGAAGAGGTGGCTGCAATGGCTGTTACATGGGAGGGTCAGGATGAACTGAGTCATTCATTTGAGAAGACTAATCCTGTCCACAATAACTCATGGAAAGCTAAGCTTTAAGTCCTAATCCAGCCATACAGTTCATGGAAATTCATTTCCTATGCAGTATTGGCAAGTCCAGTGTGGATCAGAGGAAAGTGACTAGACTATAACATTAAAAGGAAAGCCTACAGAGACGTAATTTAGGAAGTAGCTCAAAGACATATGGTGGTACTAGTAGTCACACTTGTTTCATCTAGTAGGAGATGAGTTTTGAAGGGTTGAATTACATCTTTAAGATTATGTCTTGGTCAAAATTCCTTTTTGTGACATGGACTTTATACTTTCAAAGGGTTTTAGGTTTACAATGTTGAACAGAAAGTACAGAGATTTTTTTTTCTACCTATCTCTTTTCTCCCTATCTCCATAATCTCTCCTACACTACCAAAATCCAGTAGGTGAATATTATTACAGGTGAATATATACTGTTGTTTCATTTTCATAACATGTGTGTGTTTTTTTTAAATTAGGGATCACTCTTGCTATCTTGAATTCTGTAAGCTTTGACATATGAGTAACAGCTGTGTTCAAATGAGAATAATTTAATTGTACTAAATATCCTTCACATATTTATCCTTTATACTCTTCAAACTCTAGCAAGTACTTCCTTTTTTGTTATTCCTATAAACATTCATATTCCAGAATGTTACAGTATGTGACCTTTTCAGTTTAGCTACTATTACTTAGTTTTCTTTCCTCTTTCCTGAATGATTTGGTAAGACAATTTCTTTTAGTGTTCCAAACTATTCTATTGCCCAGATACACCACATTAATATTTCTATTCATGCTCTAAAAATATAACTTGGTTACTTCCAAGTTCTGAAAACTAGTGATAAAGCTTTTATAAATGTTCTTGTGCAAATTTTTGGTTGAAATGGAGAGTAAATACAGAGGAAAGAAGTAGCTAGGTTATAAGAGTAGAGTATTTTTGATTTCCTAAGAAACTGCCAAATGACCATCCAGGATTATCTGTGACAATTACCATTCACATTGACAATGAATGAGAGTTTTCTTTTTTCTATAAAGTAGTATTTTAAATTTTGACTATTCAAATTGATGTGTAGTAGTCTACTTTGATATTTGATTTACAGTTCCCTAATGAAGCATTCCACTGAACATTTTTTCTACCTCTATTTATCATTTCTATATCTTCTATTGAAGCTGATTATTGTCACCTTTCACCATTTGATCTTTTTTAGGGGGAATTGATTCTGAGGTCCTGTACATGAATGCTGAGTGAGTACTTGCCCATGGAGCTACATTCACAGTCCCCTTTACCAGTTTTAAAATCAAAGTATTATTTTCTTACTGCTGGATTGTAAGGGTTTCTTGTAGTAGACAACTGTTCTTTCTCTGCACTGATGACTTGCAAATGTTTTCCCCCCTGTCTATGGCTTCCCTTCCAATTTTCATGAGAGTGGCTTTGCAATCCAGCAATTTTTTTTCATTTTTAATGTCATAAGCTTATCTATTCTTTCATACACCCTACACTTTGTGTCCTAGCAGAGTTTTAGTATCATACGTAAGATGCTATTGATTTTTCCGTGTTGTCATCTACAATATTTGCTTTTCTATTACCTATTTAGGTATATGATCTATTTAGAGTTACATTTTGAAGGGTATAGGAGTTGTGACTAAGATTTTATTTACTTTTAGAAGGGGTTAAGATTTGTGCACAGAATTATTTTGTTTATCTGTGTATTTATATCTTTTCCTTCCATATTGTATTCTGCCAGACTGAAAAGGAGTGCTAAGAGGGCACATCTTTGTTTGTGGATACTTTACTGGGAAAACAGCTAGTACCTTATTATTAAGGCTAATATTTGTTATTTGATGTAGGCTTTTTATAGATAATCTTTACCAAGATAAAAAGGTTCCTTCCTTTTCTTGTTTTTTTTTTTTTTTTTTTTTTCATCTTAAGTGATTTTTATTAGAGGTTTTACTGCATTCATTGCTATAATCATATGATTTGTCTTTTTTAGCCAGCTGATTTCAAGAATCACACTGATTTTGAATCCATGCACACCTGTGTTAAATCCTACTTTATTATAGTATATAATTATTTTTTATACATTTGTGAGTTGGTCTGATAGTATCTTCTAGGTTAATTTTCTCACCTATGTCATGAGAGGTATTGGTCTATAATTTTCTTCTCATGTCTTTACCTGACGTTACCCTTAGGCTGATGCCAACCTCACAGTCAGTGAGGAAGCTATGGTTATGGTATTATTCTTTTGAAGAAAGCTTAGAGTAGTAATCCCCTCTCTACAAAGTGATTCACAGACTGTAGTGAGTCCATCTATGCCTAATACTCTGTACTCTAGATAGTTCTGACTTATTGAGTGAATATCTTTAATAATCATTGGTCTACTCAGATTGTCTTGTTTTGCTGTATATATATATGCTTCAATGGATTTTATTTTTCTAGGAATTGGCCCATTTCATTTAGGTTTTCATATATGTGAGCACAGAATTTTAATAAAATTCCATTACTATCTCTTTTTATGTCCATGAGTTCTGTAATGATGTCCCTAGTTTTTATTAAACAATGTGGCTAGGTTTTATTTATTTTAATGTCCTTTTAAAAGAATCAGCTTTTAGCTTTGCTGATTTCTCTACTAAGGTGAAAAAAAATCTGTCAATGGATTTGATACTTTTCAACTTCATTGATTTTTGCTCTCATGATTTCCTCCCCCTTTGGTTAGGTCTTCACTAATTTACTCTTATTTCCTAGTTTCCTGAGGTGACAGGTTCTTTTATGCCCATGCCAGAGTGTTATTCTCTTCTATTTCTTTCTGGTTCAAGAACCATCTAGGATATCTACTTGGGTGCTTACACAACCGTTCATTCACCTTGTCTCAGAATATTGATCCCAGAATACTCAGAATATTGTCTATCATAGTAAACTTCGTTTGGGTAATTTTGATATTCTTGCATTACCCGAGTCTAGTTCTGACCCTGTTTTGCCTCTTTAAACTATTTTTCTACTCATTTTAGTATGCTCTGTAAATTTGACAACTGACTATGAGGTAGTATGTGAGACAATTGTAATTGATATTTTAGTAATGTGGTGGTTAGGTCTAGACTAGAGGGAGATATCCCACAGTTGTGTGATTTTGGACCTCAGGATTTTAGTGAACATGTTTCTCTGGACCGTAAACTGTGCATCAAAGCTTCTTAGTCCTCTTTGCTCTTACAACTTAGAGGGACAGGGTGGCTACAGAGATCTACAATTGTTTTTCCCCTCATAATGCAGAAAGGTAGATTGGAAAAGGAATTATTTATTGACCTTTCCAAGTTTGGTTAGATTCTAAGAAAGAAAAGCTAATACAGAACTAAAATAAAAGCGTGGCTTAGACTCTGGTATATCTTTTTTTTTTTTTATTTTACTTTTCTCCCCTTCATATATTACATACCAACTGCTGTCTTCACCCTCTGTTCTCCTCCCAGTCCCTCTTCCCTTCATTTCCCCTCTTCCCTAGATCCACTCCTCCTCCTTTCTCTTCAATAAATAAATAAATAAATAAACAAACAAATAAAATAAAAAATGGCAGGCATCCAAGGAATATCAATTGATGGGAGATGTCATTCTGTAAATATTTTTCTCCTATTGGTTAATGAATAAAGCACTGTTGGCCAACAGGAAAGCAAGATAAGCAGGACTAGGAAATAAGGAGGATTCTAGAAGGAGTAGGGAGGAGTTTCAAGATGGAGGACCTACAGGATAGGACGCTGGGTCTCTCTCTGGTAAGATAAGACCACGTAGAAATATTTAGATTAATAGAAATGGGTTAATATTTAAGACACAGCCAGCAGATAAGAGACTAGTAACTGACCAAGAGCTTTGTATCTAATACAGTGTCTCTGTGTTATTTGGGGCTGGTGTGGCAGTGGCTCTAGACCAACAGGAAAACTGCTCATAACATAACGGCAAACCAGCTCAAGGAAAAAGCCACTCTTAACAGTCAATAAATCAAAGCATATCAAATTATAATAAAACTAGGCACACCCTCCATATTAAGGCCAGCTGAGGCCACTCAGTAGAAAGGAAAGAGTCCTAAAGCAGGCAAAAGAGTCAGAGATAACCCCTGCTCCTACTGTTAGTAGTAGCACAGGAACCTCAAACTGCACTACCATAAAATATGCACAGAGGGTATATATAGGTCAGTCCCTACAGACTCGCTGATTTTGGCTTGAGTCTCTGTGAACCCTGGGTAGCTGATTCTGTAGGCTGTTTTCTTGTGGTGTCTTGACCCCTCTGGTTCATACAATTCTCCCTCACTCTCTTCTTCAGGCTTCCCTGAGTTCTTCCTAATGGTTTTCTGTTGGTCTCTGCATCTGTTCCCATCAGTTGCTTGGTGAAGCCTCTCTGATGATGGTTATGTTAGACACCAGGCTGGTTCAGGTTCTGTATCTCCCCTGGAAATGCTCCTCAGTACCAGTTACTTCTCCCAGTACTCTCTCTCTCTCTCTTCACCCCACCCCTCCTATTCCTGTCAGCACCTGCTCCCAGTTCACCCCTGAAATGTGTTCTATTTTTCCTTCCCAAGGAGATCCATCCATCTCTTCCACTGAGCCCTCCTTATTACTTAGCCTCTCTGGGTATGTGGATTGTAATATAATTATCCTTTACTTTACAGATAATATCTTCTTATGAGTGAGTACATACCATGTTTTTCTGGATCTGGGTTACCTCATTCAGGATGATTTTTTTAAATATTCCATCCATTTGTTTGCAAGCTTCATGATGTTATTTTGTAAATGTACCACATTTTTAAAATCATTCTTCTGTAGAGGGACCTCTAGGTTTTGTACATCTTACCACAAGGACATTTGCTCAAATATATATATATATATATATATATATATATATATATATATTATAATTTTGGCTATACTGGAACTTCCTTTATGAACTTGCTTAGTGCTGGCTTTGAACTCAAAGAGGTCTGCCTGTCTCTGCTTTCTCTCTAGTGCTTGAATTAAAGCCATGCACCACCACCTCCTAGCTTACTCTTCATAGCAGCTTTATTCTTAATGGTCAGAAACTCCAATATACATTCTTTTGAAAATAATCCTTGCTTAAAAAAAAGAATAGTCTGATGCATTTCTGAATGTCTACTTCTTTTTGCTAAAACTAAATGTAAAGATTTGTCTCAAAACTTTACTGTTGAATCTGCTGGTAAAACTCATAAATATGGAAGGACACTCAGTGAATATGGAATCCAAATATTGGATTAGAAATCATTATATTATTTACTGACAGCTTTCTTTTTGTTCCAAGTAGTAAACTATTGCCCTCTTTTGATGACAAAGAGTGTACCGTAGCTTATATAGAAGATGTAAATCAATTGGTGTTGAGCAGCACAGGGCTTTTCCTGGCTATCAGTGACCTTAAGTTGGGTGTCACTGTCTCAGATAATCAACAGCCACTAAAGGAAAGGAAAGCTAACAGCTTCTAGGCTTCCAAAGTGACTAAGGAAACATAGACAAGGGCTAAGCAGAGTGAACCGAAGTTTGCTAAGGAAAAATGAGAAGGTGCTCCCAAGAATGGGAAGGGGTCCAGTTGAGGGACATCACTGTGTTGCTCTCATCTATGAGCTCCTATGTCTTATGCTTGGGATTAGATTGATACTTAGGTGATATTTTATAAAACTGGTCATTTTAGAGGTTTTTTTAGTTGAGTCGGTAAGGAGTCCACATAACCAATACAGTCTCTCTGGTCTTTCTTTTTTTATTTTAATAATAATATAATTTAAAAGTTTTACATGTCGATCCCAGTTTCCTCTCCCTCCCACTATCCCTCCCTCCTTCTTATACTCTTTCCTCTGTGACATGCACCCTGGCCACCCTCCCCTCCCCTTCCCCCACCCCCATTCCACTTGTAGGGCTATGCTAACCAGGTTGGGTCATGTAAATCTGTCAAGTCATTTGAAGTAGGGACTAGGACACTTCTCTCCTGTCTCTAGTTTAAGGGACTATCCCTCCATGGGGGATGTGTCTGCAAGGTCCTTTTGTGCACCAGGACTACATCCTGGTTCTACTGTCTGAGGTCCCTCAGACTGCTCAGTCCTTCTAGCTGAGATCCATATTCAGGGGGCCTGAGTCAGTCCCATGCTAGATTCCCAGCTATCCGTCTGGGGGGGGCTATTAGCTCCTCCTTGTTCAGGTCAGCTGTCTCTGTGTTTCTGCCACCTGGTCTTGTCCTCTCTCTCTGCATCTGGATTCTAGTTCGACTCAGTGTTTAGTTATTGGCGTTTGCTTCTGTTTCCAACAGGTACTAGATGAGGGCTTCATGATGGTGGATAATTGACTTGATGATCTCACTATCAGGAAAGGGCATTTATGGTAGCCTTTCCAAGGTTGCTCAAATTGTTAGTTGGAGTCAGTCTTGTAGGTCTCTAGACCTTTCTTTAGGTTCAGTTAATCATAGTCCCTTGCTAGGACATGTGAATTCTCTGCAATGAGAGCCTCATTGAAAACATTGGCTTAAAAAAAAAAAAAGCCACCACCCACAGCTCTCACTGAGCAATACTTGCAAGTGAAAAGGCTTCTTACTGCTTGGAAATCTGAGGAGGCAGAATTGGAAAGTTGGTTCTCTGTTCTCTGCTTTCTTGCCCCAAAGTGCAGATTTGACTTTTGTCAGCTTTTCAGTAGTTCCCTCTGTGCTGCTCTCAAAACTCAAGGAATTAAGATCAACATCTGCCTAGCTTAAACACTTTCCTCCTTATCTTTTTAAAATTTAAGTGTGTGGATATTTGTTTGCCTCTATCTCTGTGTAACATGTGCATGAAATGCCCATGGAGGCTAGAGGAGAGGATGGGTGTTGGAGTCCCTGGAATAGGAGTTACAAATGGCTGTGAACTGTCATGTGGATGCTGGGAATGAACCCAGGTTCTCTACAAGAGCAGCAAGGGCTCCTAGTGCCTGAGCCATCTCTTTATGCTCCCACTAGTTTTTAACGGTTTTACTCCCTTTATTAGATTTCTGGCCTTATTGCCAATAATGGTAGTGTAAAGGGAGAGCCCTAACCCTAACCCTAACCCTAACCCTAACCCTAACTCATAAGTATGTGTTAAATTCAAATGATCTTTTTTGATGTGATAACAATCTGGAAATGAACATACAGTATTTGTAGAAAGTGTTTAATTTTCTAGAGAGATTTAATTGTGATTTTTATCACTGCACTCTTTCAAATGCCTTTTAAAATTAGTGGTTCAAGACTGCCAAACATACATTAAATTTAAATGGCTTTATTGTTTTGCCAGGTATAATTACAATTCTGATAGGATCATTTGATGCCAAGTGAATCAAATTTCAGCATACAAGTAACAGGTAAATTTTCTTTTTTTTCCATATAAATTAACAAACATGTCGGTGTCTGTTTAGTGTTTGGGTGACCCTACAGTCCTAAGTTCTAGTAAAAATGAAACTTAATATTCTTAAGGCATTACTTTGTGTTGCTTTAATGAGGGTAGAGTATATTCTCTTCCTTATTTCTTCAGTTGAGCACAGCTCTAAACTCTGTCAATACAGAAAACAAACAGAATGGGACTGAGACCTGGAGAGGAGACAGGGTGACTGTACTCATCAGAGATCAGGGAACAATATCATGAGCTCCTTGGCTTTACTATCATCTGAGCCTTGGTGATGACTAATACTGCAACAAAGAAATGGCAACAAGTGCTGACCGATGGAGCCCTATGAAAAATTTCTTTCAGGTTCAAGGTAGCCTTTCCATATAGAAGATTTTCAACAATAATTGTTTGCTTATTTATTTGTTTATTTTTGAGACACATTCTTATTCTGTGGCCTGAATTGGATGGCACTTAATATGTAGCCTAGGCTTGCCTTGAGTTCATGGATGACTTCTACCAGCCTTCATTTCCTGTCTCAACACTAAGCATTCTATTCCAATTCAATATCTCAGAAATAAACAATTAACTTTGCTCTTACCCAGCTAACAATGGAATAATGGTATACCTAAACTTCTGAACTTTTAAAGTTAGAAAGATACTCAAAAAACAATAAAATGACAGAGAAAGCCAATAAAGGTGTGGAGCTTGCATCCCCACCAAATGATGGTGGGGACTGAGAGCTGTTCCCGTCTACATCACGATGTAACTAAGGACCATATGAAGTACTTGAACTTCTAAGCTCATCTATTCAAACTGAGTTGCCCCTTTATCTCCCTGTTGGGATCGTTTCAATGGAAGTGAAATGGAGAGGCAGGTTTCCGATCCTTTTTCCTTGGTTATGAGGCTTTCCTACATTGGTGTCAGTGGAGACTCTGTGGTAAGCTAAAACTCCCAGAAAGCAGAATTCTTTCTCTCTAACACCAAGAGTAATTCTTACTCTTGCATTAACAACAGTAAATATCACTTAACTCCTTATTTGCCAATGGGAGATGACCTCTGTCGTCAGCTGGCAATAGTGAAGTGGGGTTCCCCCTTGCTCTGCAGAAATGGAGTCAATGCAAGCAACTAAAATGGTTTTAAACAGAACCAGGATTCTCATGAGTTAGTAGAAAAAATCTGATCCTTTAAAAAAAGAAAAAGAAAGGACTCAGGCCAAGAATATGTAGGATCATAAACTGAAGGAAAAGGAAGAAAATCTGTTGATGTCAACAAGAGGAATGTTAGGGTTATCTCACAAAGATTTTAAAACAACTAACTAAAATGTTCAAATATGTCTATAGAAACATGGTGAAGAAAATTGAACGTTTAAACAAAGAAATAAGAAATATAAGCAAAGAAACAAACCCCATAAAAGGAATGTAGATAGAACAAAATGGCAACTGGAATTAATTTGATTTTGTTATTTTTTATGACTTTTTTAATTTAAGTTTGAAACAAGCTTGTTTTACATGTTAATCTCAGTTTCTTCACCCACCCTTCCCAGTTTCCACCTCCAACCCCCATCCCATTCCCTTTCTTCTCCCCAGGGAGGGTGAGGCCTTCTGTGGGGGATCTTCAAAGTCTGCCATATCGTTTGGAGCAGGGCCTAGGCCTTACCTCATATGTCTAGGCTGAGGGAATATCCCTCTATGTAGAATAAGCTCCCAAAGTCCATTCGTATACTAGGGATAAATACTGATCTACTACCAGAGGCTCCATAGACTGCACAGTCCTCTTAACTAACACCTATTTTCTGAGGGTCTGGATGGGTCCTATACTGGTTTCCCAGCTATCAGACTGGTACATGAGCTCTCCCTTGTTCAGGTAAGCTGATTCTATGGGTTCTTCCAGGCTGGTCTTGACCTCTTTACTCATTATTCCTCCCTCTCTGCAACTGGATTCCAGGAGCTTGGCTCAGTGTTTATCTGTGGATGTCTGTTTCTGCTTCCATCAGCTACTAGATGAAGGCTCTAGTATGGCATATAAGGTAGTCATCAATCTCATTATCAGGAAAGGGAATTTAAGGTAGCCTCTCCACTATTGCTTAGATTGTTAGTAGGGGTCATCCATGTAGATCTGTGGATGTTTCCCTAGTGCCAGATTTCTCTTTAAACTTATAATGGCTCCCTCTAATATGGTATGTCTTTTCTTGCTCTCCTCAATCTTCCTGCTATCTCATATCCTCCTCTCCCTTCCTCTTACCCCTTTCTTTTTCTCCTAACTCCCTCTCCCCTCCCCCATGGGACCAATTTGCTCAGGAGATCTTGTCCCCTTCCCTTTCTCAGGGAGATCATATATGTATCTCTTAGGGTCCTCTGATGGGAGATGTTATTCTGTAAATATGTTTTTCATACTGGTTAATAAATAAAGCCTTGTTGGCCAATAGAAAAGCAAGATAGGTGGGGCTAGGAGACAAGGAGGAAAGAGGAAGTAGGGAGGAGGAGTCAGAATGTAGAGCATGGAGAAGGAAAATGCCAGAGGCAGTTCTCCGATAAGATGACCACATGGAAATACTTAGATAAGTAGAAATGGGTTAATAATTATGACAGAGCTAGCCCATAAACAATAATGGTAACTGACCAACAGGATTGTATCAAATACAGCGTCTCTCTCTGCGTGTTATTTGGGGCCAGCACATCAGACTAGTGGCGGGCGGGCTGGTGGAAAACAACAAGCTACAGTCCTCCTTGTTTCCTAGCTTTTCTGGAAGTGTGGATTGTAAGCTGGTGACCCTTTGATTTATGTCTAAAATCCATATACGAGTGAGTACATACCATGCTTGTCTTTTTGTGACTGGGTTACCTCACCTGGTATGGTTTCTTTGAGTTCCATCCATTTGCTTGTGAATTTCAAGTTTTCATTGTTTTTTTTTTTTTTGTTTTGTTTTTTTTGCATTGATTAATAATCTGTTGTGTAAATGTATTTAGGGAAACTGGAATTTTAAAACATAATATTTTGAAAAAAAATCTATGTTTGAATACAATAATATGTAAGAATTAACTGAAGAAAAATGAATAAAGTGGAGGAAAAAATAGTAAAAATCACAGAAGAAAACAAAATGAAAAATGTTCAGATACTTACAGAACTATGAGACTATGGCAAAAGATGTAACACACATGCATGGGGATTCTGAATTAGCAGAGAAAGTTATGCTAACATCTTTTCAACTGGGTGAGAGATATACATCCACAAACTCAGAAAAGAAATTCTAACAAAACAAAAACTCTTCACTTTCTACAGATTAAAGAATTACAAATACATCTATGAAAGAAATAACTTACCTAACCTTCTGTTAACACACAGTGAAGAGAAAAATCTCTACAAACCAAATGAAACTTTAGAGAAAAAAGCCAGAAATGAAAGTTTAATCTATTGGGATTGTTTTGGGACAATGCTGATATCAGATTCCTCAACAGAGATGGTACAGCTCAGAGGAGAGCATTAAAACCAAGACATTTTCAGGTAAAGGAAAAATGGCCAACAGCAACAGCTACAATAATGAGAAAAAACAAAACAAGACAAAAACCAGAACAAAACAAAAAACCCATTGTCTTATCCTAAAATAAAGGTAAACAATTATTTACACAAAAAATATCAGAGGAACCATTTTGGAACATTAGAAGTTAATAACAATTATAATGAGCTGGGCAGTGGTGGCACACACTATTAATCCTTGGACTTGGCAGGCAAAGGCAGACAGATCTTTGAGTTTAGGTCTAGCCTGGTTTAGAGAGTAAGTTCCAGGATAGAATGGGTACATAGAGAAATGCTGTCTTAAAAAACAAAAACAAAGCCGGGCATTGGTGGCAGACTTGTGCCTTTAATCCCAGCACTTGGGAGGCAAAAGCAGGAGCATCTCTGTGAGTTTAAGCCAGCCTTGTCTACAGTGTGAATTCCAGGACAGTCTCCAAAGCAATACCAAGAAACTGTCTCGAAAAACTAATGTATATATATTTTTTTAAATAAGCCAAGTGGAACAAAGAAAGAAAACATTACAATTAGCTTTCCCTTTCTCAACTTTTATGAATTATGGAGATGGTTGAAAAATATAGCTACTTTCTATATCTTGAACTATGTACAGATGACATAATTCAAAGTACTGTACAATTAATGGGAAAATAAAACAGTCATCAGGCAATCTTCTTTCACTGTCTCTACTACTAGACATGTAGCTTGGGTCTTCTGCCCTAAGTAGACAGAAATTGTATATATGTTGGAAGTGTCCCCAGGACTGGGTTTTGTCAGCCTTTATGTTTCAGAAAAAAAAAGTACAAAATTTATACGTTGAGTAAAATGGTACCAGGAAGTAGAATAGAGCAAAATCCTGTGTTCAAAGTGATAAACAGATTAAGAAATGGAATAAAGGGAGTGGTGAATTTAGGGCAAGATCCCACTCAACTAAGTTTCCAACTTGTGTAAAGAAATTAAAGAAGAACTTAGAGTTGGTTGTGGTGGGACACACTTTTAATCTCAGAACTTGTTAGGCAGAGGATAGCAGATCTCTGAGTTTGAGTCCAGCCTGGTCTCTAGAGCAAGTTAAAGGATACCAAAGCTTAAGCAGTGAAGGGAAACAGAAAGCTGGTGAAGATATGATTAAAGGATGGGGCCATGTTCTAGCCCCAGAAAGCAGCAGAATTTGGTAGCTTCTGCCACATGGTTCTGGAATTAAGGATAGAAGAAAAGGACTAAGGAATTTGCCTCCACATCTAAGGAAAGGCACCATGGCCAGACCTGTGTTATGGATGTCCCTGAATGGAGGCCTAGAGAAGTCATTGAATAAAGATGCAAAGTTGAAGCCTGAATTGTGTTGGAGACCCCAAGGGTCTGAAGATGCCAGAATCATGGGATACCTGCCAAGAAGAGCTGCTAACAGAGAATGAACCAGCCCAAGAGAAAGTGTATTGCAGTCAACAAAGCTAAAAAGAATTGGAGATTTGAATCAGAAATGATGAAGAGTTTAGAGTTTGCCCAGCTGGTTTTTGGTCTTGCTTTGGTCCAGTATTTTCTCACTGTGCTCCCTTACCTATGTTTTGGAATGGTAATGTATCTCATGCCATTATATGTTGGAAGTATATGATCTGGTTTTTTTTTTTCATTTTAATCTTATAGAGGATTACAGTTAAAGAGATTATATGAATCTTAGAAGAGACTTTGAACTTTTTACTTTAAAACTTTGTAGAGACTCTGATAGACTTTGGGAATGTTTGAAGTTGGAATAAATGGCTTATTTCATTATGATATGGTTACAAGCCTTTGGGGGCCAGGGAGTGGAATGTGGAGGTTAGAAAGAAAATAACACCCATAGGGAGTGGCACGATTAGAAGGTATGGCCTTGTTGGAATAGATGTGGTCATGTTGGAGGAAGTGTGTCACTGTGGAGACAGACTTTGAGGTTTCATATATTCTCAAGCTGTGCCCCAGTGAGTCAGGCCACTTCCTATTCCTTGCAAGATATAGGACTCTGAGCTACTTCTCAAGCACCACATCTGCATGTAAGATGCTATGCTCAGGATGATAATGAACTGAACCTCTGAATTGTAAGTGAGCAACTCCAATTAAATATTTTCCTTTGTAAGAGTTGTTATGGTCATGGTGTCTCTTCACAGCAATAGAAACCCTAACTAAGACAGTTCCACATTTTCATTATCCATTCACTTGATGAACATCTAGGCAGCTACTATTTCTTGGCTATTGCGAATAAAGTAATAATAAGCATGATGTGCAAAAATCTCTGTACTAATATACAGAATCATCCAGGTGTATGCCTAAGAGTGGTGTAGCTGAATGATATGCCAGAAATACTTTTAGGTGTTTGAGGAGCCTCCATACTTATTGTCAGAGTGGCTCTGCTATTGGCATTTCTACCAGCAGTGACTAAGTATATTTCTTTGTTCACAGCCATATCATTAATTTTAGCAGTTTTTCATATAATATATTTTAGCATATTTTCACACCCTTACCTCCTCCCAGATCCTCAACACCTCCTTACCTATCCAACTTTATGCTCCTTTTTTAACAAATTCATCAAAAATGACAAAAAATGAAACAAACAAACAAACAAAAAGGCAAGAAGACACAAAATACTAAACCAAAACAAAAAGGGTGCAAAAAGATATGGAGTTGATTTTGTGTTGGCCAATTACTCCTGAGCCTGGGTCCTACCCTACAGTGTGTTTGATACACCCAGCTACTCTCTATTGAAAGAAAATAATTTTTGATTTTCTCATCATGTATCAGTTGCAAATAGCTTCTTGGTTAGGAGGGGGACTTTGTATCCAATTCTCAGTGTTGAGATTTTGTCTGGTGTAAACCTGTGCTGGTCTTGTATGTAATATCAGTGTCTTGGAGTTCATATGTATAACATTCCTATTGTGTCTAGAAAATACTATTTCCCTGGAGTCATCCACAACATAGATCCCTTAGCATTGAAGAGAGAGAGATTTGATGAAGACGTACTATTTAGGCGTGAATGCTCCAAAGTCATTTACTCTCTGCACATTATCCAACTCTGGGGCTCTGTGATAATTTCCATCTACTTCAAGAAGATGTGCTTCTGATGCATGTAGAAATATGTTCTGATTGGAGTCCTAGCCTAATGCAGTAGCTGTGGGTCCCTGGTAAAGAGTGGTTCTGTAAGTTCTATGGAGTCACAAAGGAACAGAGATGTCTGGAAGGAAAGGCTAAAAGGGGAATTGGGGAAGAACTCGTAGGGGATCTTGGGTCCCTGAGAGACTGAGTCCCTAGAGGATGGAGATGAGCTTAGAAGAGAGGTTCCATTTTGTATTTTTTTAAATCTTAGCCATTATGACTGGATATGATGAAATCTCATAGTAGTTTTGATTTGCATTTCCATGATTCCTAAAGATGTTGAAAATTCTTTAAATGTTCTTAACCATTTAAATTCCATGGTTTGAGGACTCTGCTTAGGTTTATGCACCAGTTTTAAATGGGTTGTCTGGATTTCTAATGTCTAGTATCTTTCAGTTCTTTGTAAAACCTAGAAATTAATCTTCTAATTTCCTGGAGATTATTGATACCTTTAAGGCTCTCTCTCTCTCTCTCTCTCTCTCTCTCTCTCTCTCTCTCTCTCTCTCTCTCTCTCTGTCTTGTTGCTTTTATTTGTTTGTTGACAATAAAACATACTTCAGATATTCTATAAAATTTTTTCACATGTCAGGCTAGCTCTTGTTTGACTTAGTTTTCTACAAGATACTTCATTTAATAATGTCACTTGAATATTCTATGCTATACTCAAGAGAAAGTATAAATTTAAAATTTAATCACCAGTGACTTGTGACAAAGTCATAAAGTTGAGCAGCTTTATGCAATGTCCTCTGTCTAAAATGTCTGTTTTATTGACCATATCATCAAAACATAATGTGAAAACATCTGGAAAACTCTCTGCTACACCTAGATCTGTGGCAATATTTGATGTCCCGAATATACCTGTCAAAAACCTATAAAGCAAATGAGGGTCCCCACTGTCATGTGTACACAAGTACACAGTTCTTGGACCAAACATAATCTGCCAGATTCTGAAACAAACAAAAAAGAAGGAGAAGGAGGAGAAAAAAAGATGGTGGATGTGTAGTGACCCCAAGCCCACCCCTGCCTTGTCTGATGTTGTTCAGCTGCCCAGAGGATTGTTGCTACTTTGCTACCAACCTCCTAATAGCTCCATGAAAGTGATTTATGTGCAGTAAAGGAATATCACAATTCCAGCTCTGTAGCCAAAGAGAAGCGAACTGTTAACCTTGGTGTGTGGAGTTTGGTTTATCGATTATGTAGAGAAGAGCTTGACAGTGTGTCTGTCCCACAGATATGAAACACCTGGCAATCTGCCACATCCTGTGGAACTCAGACTTTGCTCTTGATTGGAAAAGCAGCATTATAGTTGCGTTTCCACTTAAGTGACTTTCAACTTGAGTGAAGGCATGTTTTACCAGGTGTTTTCCAAGCAAGGTTGCTCAGAAATCTGCCAGAGGAATTGGGAACTGATTTGTTCACATGCGTAATCATGCAGACTCTCTGATCTCTAACAACACATAATAAAAACAGAAAGGCATAGTAAATCCATAACAAACCCATTCTTTGTGTTTTTATGACTTATGACGGAAGGTTAAACCTGTGTCTGAACTTGAGAGAAGCAAAGGAATATTCACTTAATTAAGTCATATCAAATCATGGAACATTCAGAAGCCAGTATTTATTATTCTACAGAGAAAATTCCTGCTCAAATAAAATGGACAAGAAGGGCCTTCTGGCATATGAGCAGCTTGAATGAATTGGTAGGGGACTTGACGTCTAGATCTCCCAGACTGATTGCCATGCAGCTATCTGTTAATTAGAAATGCTCATGATGAGCATTTGGGGATGAGTGAGGGAAATGCAGGGTATGGTAGAAGGAGATTCCAATGCTGGTCAAGGGGTACAGTCATAGGACAGGACTGGTCTTAGTTGGACCAGAGCAGATCAGTGTGTGGTACTTTTAAAATGTCATTCAATAGATATTAGAAATGGGAAAGATTTATAGACAACCTCACTCAATCCTCCATCAGCCATCCATTGAGGATTTCAACTTCATGATACTGTGCATTAGTGTGGCCTTTTAGCTTTACTTTTGTAGCTGGAGGTTTCTTGTCTGACCTACCAGTTCCCAAATAACCACTCTAAGACTTATTATTAATTATAATTGTTTGGCCAATGGCTCAGGCATATTGCTGACTAGCTGTCACAATTAAATTAACCATTTTCACTAATCTATGTACCACCACATAGATGTGGATTACTGGTAATGTACTGGCTGGCATCTTACCCCTTTGGCAGCTACATGGAGTCTCCCTGACCCCACCTTGTTTCTCTCCATATCTTTGCTTGGATTTCCCACTTTGCATTATTCTGCATGGCCACCAGTCAAATCATCTTTATTTATCAACCAATAAAAGCAATACATATTTTCAGCATACAGAAGGACCTCTCACATCATATTTTCTAATTCTTTATTGTCTCGTAATTTTTCAATTAAATGTACATCTGTGGTAATTTTTCTCCTCTGATTTTAAATGCACACATCCCATCTTTCCTTTTCTCTGGATCTGAAGTGTCCACTTCTTATTTTCACAACCCTCACACTATTTGCCTCAGATCCTTTTGTTTCTTACCTCTTATTATATGAATTTTTTTATATTGTCTTATCAAATAACAATGGATTTTTACTTCAGTGATTCTGTATTTAACACCTGATTTTTTTCTCTGTCATTTAAAAATACTGTGAAATTTCTGCCTTACAGATACAGGAATATTTTTTATTTTACATTTTCCAGTTTCACTAACATTTCTTACGAAAATTTGTTTCAGGTTTTTGCTTTTCTCTCAGGATCTTGTGGTATTTGGTTTTGCATTTCACATTAAAACTGGAGCACTAAAATGTACTCTCAGCTTTATATGCTGTAGTAGAAATTTTTGGCTGAAAGACTTTGTATAAAAGTGATTATTTGGGCTGTTGGCAGGATACTTAGCATTGGGACTCATGTTAATAGCAAATAATACTGGTTACTGCAAGTTGTATTTCCCCCACTCTATAGAGATTAATAATAGCACTTAGTTTTAATATTACATGTTATCTGT
Organism: Cricetiscus sungorus; assembly: GCA_030556225.1. NCBI lineage: Eukaryota > Metazoa > Chordata > Mammalia > Rodentia > Cricetidae > Cricetiscus > Cricetiscus sungorus. The sequence continues at coordinate 69,546,329 of JANBXA010000372.1, read as the reverse complement.
TCTGACCTCTTTTTCTTCCCGTGCAGCAGCGCATCTGTCAGGCTCTTTAGGGAAGTCCATTGCCCTCATCTTCCATACAACTTTCTGGTGACCTGATGCATGTGTTTTCTACACCTGTCAACTTAGTTGCCATCCTTTATCTGATTTTTGTCTCTAATAACCTACTGACATCTTCTGGGTGTTGATGAAGTCTCTCTTTTCTCCTATTCTCTTTGTCCTTGATTTATAATATATTATACTGTAAAGGGGGATGTTCTTCTATATATGTATGGTTCTCTTATTGGTTGATGAATAAAACACTGATTGGCTAGTAGCCAGGTGAAGAGTAAGGTGGGACTTTAAACGAAGAGGAAATGAATGCTTTTAGATGAGGCCTTTGACTTTATTTTTGTCATGCTGTTGATCCAGCTCAGTATCTTCTATATTCTAGGCAAATCATCTATTATCATGCTATACTCCCATCATATTTCTAACTCCATTAGCAAGACTTTGGGGCTATTCATACATTAAACTTATCAACAACAATTACCACTCTCTAAAAAGTAGGCAATTCTGAATCTAGTTTAAGAAAACTTTGCATGTTTTGTCATGTGTGTAACTTTGAGATTAAAATTGTTTACTTATAATACATGAAGTGCAAAAATGATTGCTTTGCAACCCAGAAAAAGATGCAACTTTTCCATCATCACATACATTGTGTGTGTGTGTGTGTGTGTGTGTGTGTGTGTGTGTGTGTCTGTGTGTGTATGTGTGTTATGTATGTATGTCTTTACCAATGAGCGCTTGTGCCCAAAGAGGCCAAAGGTATCAGATCCTCTGGATCTGGAATTATAGGCAGTTAAGAACAACTTAGCATGGGTGCTGGTATATAAACTTGGGACCTCTGCAAAAACAGTAAGTACTCTTGACTTTTGAGCCATCTCTTCAGCTCTCAGACCTACCAACTTTCCTTCCTTTGTCCTTCTACCTTTTTTCCTTTCTTTTTTCCTTCTTTCCTTCCTTCCTTCCCTCCTTCTTTCCTTTCCTTTCTCCTTTCTTCTCTCCCTTCCTTCTTTCTTGTGAAATTAAATAGATTTATTAATGGTTTTTACCAAAACTACAGAGAAATATACTCTCAGTTTCTCTCTCTTAGGATGAACTCCTTCACTCAACAGTGAGCATTAAGTAGTGTGAACTGCTGAGCCATCATCTCTCTAGCTCCCATATATTACTGTTTCTGATTGGTTATGGGTGACTTTTAAAGAGTAATTTAGGAGAACACTGGTATATTTATAGCCAATTAGCAATATTCTGATAAAAGGGAAATGTATTTAGTACCAAGACATGGTTGTCACATGGGAAAATTGATGTAATGTACAAGCTAGAGTGGAGGCCAGTGATACTAGATTTTTTACAAAGTGAAGAAACTTGAAATAGATAAATATTTTGAATTGTTGCTTCTTGCTAACCAAGGTGTGATTATGAGACCCTCTTCCCCTAAAACTCCAACTGTTCAGATTTCCAAGTAAATGAGGTAAAACTAACCAGATACTTCATGAAGTTGATTATAATCTGCAGCATTTTACAAGAGTTACAGTTTTGCATAAGTACCATAAGTGGCTCGTTTAAACATCTCCGTTGTGTTTTATGAGTAGGATAGGAAGTGAAGCCATTAAGACATGCTCTTTGACACTGTCACTGCTATTTCCATTAGGCTGTCAAATTAAAGATTGTATAGGACTATTAAAAATGGCTGGCTATGTTAGACTAGTTTTACTAAAACATAAATGTATACAGTCCTTAGTTTCTTCTGACTACAACTGTCAGATAAACACACGGGCTCTGGCTCTGACAGTATAGCCCTGGAATACAAATAATTCAACTTCACTTGGAGCTTGTTAGAAATACAAATTCTGTGCCTTTGAGTTGGACTTCTCCTTCTTCCATCCATATTATTCTTAGGTTCGATCTCTTCATGGTGTCCCAGATTTCCTTGATATTTTGTGTTAAGAATTAATTGGCTTTAACATTTTCTTTCACAAATGAATCAATTTCATCTATCATATATTCAGTGCCTGAGAGTCTCTCTATTCCATATCTGTATTCTGTTGGTTATGGTTGTATCTCTAGTTCCTGATCATTTACACTGATTTTCCATTTCCAGAATTGCCTTGTGTTTTCTTTATTGCCTTTATTTCACTTTTCAAGTCTTGAATGAACCATTTACTTCACTGGTTGTTTTTTCTTGCTTTCTTTAAGGGGTTTATTAATTTTTCCCCCAAATTTTGTTTCTTTTCCTCCAAATTTTGTTTCTTTCATGAAAATTTTCATTTCCTTTTATTGTACAGCCTCTACCATCTTCATAACGTTATGTTTAAGGCTGTTTTCTTCTGCTTCATCTGTGTTGGAATGCTCAGGCCTTGCTCTTGTAGAACCACTAGTTTCTGGTGGTGCTGTGTTGCTCTTTACATTGTTGAATGTATTCTTACACTGTGGTCTACCCATCTCTTCCTCCAATCACTGCAGTTGGGACCTATGCTTCAGTGGGTTCTTCTTCCTCCAATTGGTGCAGGTAGTGCCTGTGGTTCTGTTACTCATTCCTCAAGGTGCAGTCATGGCTGTGCCACTGGTGAATTCAGTTGAAGAGAGGGAGTAGTGAAAATATGAGCAAAGAGGTCAAGACCAGGCTGGAGAAACCCACAGAAGTGGCTGACCTAAGCCAGTGGGAACTCACTAACTCCTATGCTGGGGAACCTGCATAGGACTGAATTAGTCTCACTGAATGTTGGTGATGGTTGTGTGGCTTGGGCAGTTTAAGGGGCCACTGAGAGTGGAAACATAATTTATCCCTAGTATATGAGTTGACTTTTTGGAACTCATTCTGTATGGAGGGATACCTTCCCCTGCCTAGATACAGAGGAGAAGGACCTCGGTCCTCCCTCAATGTGATGTGATAGACTTTGTTGATTCTCCATGGGAAGCCTCACCATCTTTGATAAGTAGATAGGTGGCATGGTGGGGGGAAGATGGGAGCAACAGGAGGAGTAACTTTAAATGGTATATAAAATAGATTATTTAAAAATAAAATAAAGCAATGAAAGATCAAAAAAGAAAGAAAGGAAGAAACCAAGAAATACAAATTCTGAGTCTCTACTCAAGACCTAAAATGTCAGAATTGCTAGGATAAGGGTCCAGCCATTTCTGTTTTATACTGTCCTCCAGCTGATACTCAGACACATTCAGATTTGGGAAGCAGCAGATGAAGACACTGCTGTTTGAGGTTGGCTGTGCATTTGAACCACCAGGGATTCAGAAAGCACAGAGATCCTGCTCTGCTCTAGGATTGCTACTTCACTGTCTAAGGTTGTGTCTGCAATGTAACTCTGAAACATTTAGGGTGATTCCAGTACTTGCTCAAGATATTGAAGTGTTCTTTCAACATGACAAAATATTCCCAAGCTTTCTAAGCAAGCTGTTTCATAAGGAGTAATAAAAGCCTCAGTTTGATAAATGTCTTGGCTCCTTGCTTCCTTGCAGTATAAATAGCATCCTATGTTTGGGAATTGCTGGTTACTGCATACCCATAAGAGCTGGATGGCATCATTTGACATCCTGACCTTTCTTCATCCAAGTCTAGTTAAGAACATACAGTGCTTCTAGAAATCAAACATACTACCAATTATTAGAGTAGTTCCACTCTGGCAAAACAAACAAACAAACAAACAAACAAACGACATTACTTGAGAGAGTAAGTGTGGCTCATCCAAGGCATGTGCAAACAGATGATTTCTGTTCTCTGGCTTGGTTTAATGAAGCTCCAATCAGGTTCTATTTTGGAACCTGCTAAGAGTAGCTAATTAAAAGGGAGTGCAGCTTCAGTTTGTATGTGTCTTGCTATCCAAGGTAAACCATTGATAAGGGCCTCTGTTTTCTTGTTATTTCTCATTTAATCCAAGATTCAAGCAATAAGCCATATTTCCTTTCTTTTTTAGAATGTTTAGTTTCTCATAATCTTCTGGCTTAACATTTTTTGGAAGCTTAGAGAGGTTGGGAACCATTACTCACTACTTGCATAAGGTGTAGGAACATTCTGAAATATGCAGGAGGATATATGGTTTTCTGAGTTGACCAAAATGAAAAACCACTAAAATTTACCAAATAATGAGGACCTCCTGATATCTAAAGTGTGAATGAGGGGGGAGGTGATTTGCTAAAACAAATGCATTTTAGTTCTTACATTGACAGTAACTCCTGCCATGAAGCTGAAGAAAAAGGTCTGTGAACTAATTTGATAGAATACCATTTCTACTTTACACGAGCTTTACTTAGAAATTCTGCTGAGATAATCTTAGGTCAGCATTATCATTCCCAGGAAGCCATGAGTCATAAACAGTCCTTCCATTTAACAAGCAAAGGAGACTTGCAACTGTTACAACTACCCAAGAGTCTCTGTTTTCATCTCTTTGGTTCCCCACTAACAATGGTGAGAGACCCACTCTGCCTGACCTCTACTGGTTGGTCAAAGATACAGAGTGTGATTGCTTTTTTCCTACGCAGGGTGCTCTTGGTCTTCCAGGAATATCAAAGATCTGAATCTTGGTCCAAAAGACCTGTGGCAAATACCCTGTGCACCCCTCCCTTCTGTTTTGTATTTGTTCAATTAACCCAATGCTGGAGGGAACAGGATAGCTAGCTAGCTACAATTGTGCCACAGTTTACTAAGGGAAGGATTTTTCTCTGGTAGTAGATCCTCATGGGGATTCAAAGATGCCTGCCAGTTTTGCAGTCATAAAAATGGGAGCAATGTGATTATTTATACAAGCAGACATTGGCTGCTTGTGATTTTCCTGGGTTTCAGAGGCATCATTCTTTATTCTTGGGTCATTTGGTGGAGTTAATGTACACAGATCCAGACATCACACTAATATACTGAGGTCCCTTCAAATGTATGGTGACCATGAGTCAGAAACATTTACTGTAATCCTATTTTACTACTGCTAAATTCCTACAGATCCCCATTCATCATCACAGACTTTACCATGCCACTGCATCCTGTGGGCAAGGAGTTTGGGGTTTTATGAGAGTCTCTCACGGTAAAGATGATCTGAACTCTGCACGGAAGTTGATAGAGTTCAAATCAAGTCAGACATTTTTTGTCATCAACTTTTTTCCCCTAAAGAGACCTCAGATTGTAAATGTTTATAAGATTTTCTGTAAATGAGCAAATTTTGATGAAGGTATTTTAAGTGAATTTGGAGCTGCTCTGTGATAAGCTAGGGACTGAGAGGGAAACCTCAATTTCCTGGGAAGTCCTCACTGGAGGGGAGCTGAGCAGGAATTTATTTTACCTTGGGTTGGGTAATATATGTAGTAAGTGGTACAGCTGGAAACCTGAAACATCACAGAAGGGAAAACAACAATTCAACCCTCTGTCTGGCCTACTTCTTCAGACTTACTAATAGTAATGTAAGAGGCCAGTCTTTTTAAATGGGTGAGGTCCTGATAGTTTGCCATGGCTCTCTCATTCTTTTCTGACATTGTTAGGACATGTCAATGATTGTTTCTCCTTCTCATTACCTTGGTGGTCCACCACAGACCATTTCCAAAACATTGTCAGAGGTAGCTGGGTAAGAATTGATAAGAGTGGCAGAAGAAGGAAAGAGGGCGTAGGAACTAGGTTACACTGTGGGAGTGAAAATACTTTTTGAAAAGTAACTTGTGCTGATGATTCTGTGCATCTCACAGGGATGTCATAATTTGTAAAATACAACATCCTCCCCCTGGGATTATTGTATCTTGTGCTCTCAACTTGTCATGGAGTGAGACACATGCTCCTGGATAGGATGCTTGCTCATTTTGTTTTTATTGTAAAACAGCACAACATAGGGCCTGAGATCCCTCCAGTTAACAGTGCTGTATTAGCCTGTATTATGAGATGAGCAAATAATGTCCTTCTATTTCATATTCCTTCCACTAAAATGGATAGCCAGTGAGTTTTTTTACTCATTATTTCTTTCTTATTTTACATATCAATTCCAGTTCCTTCTCCCTTCCTCTTTACCTCCTTCCCTCCATTCTTCTCTTTTTCCCTCCCTCCCTCCCTCCCTTTTAATTTCTTGGGAATGTATTAATAACGGTAACATTCAAAGAAGTTACTTTTTTGAAGAAATATTCTATGCAATAAGAATTTTTAAATTTCTAGCATATTATGCCCAGGAAATTTAATAATTTAGGATACAGCCACATCTAATGTATGTTTCTTAAGTACTATTTTATGCATTGACTGAAATGGGCCCTCCAGCACACTGGTGAAGGACATCTCTGCACGGGCTTTGCAGTCATGGTGGTGATGAAATGTAGGATATGGGCCTTGCAGGGTAGGACAGAGCTAACAAAGAGATAAAGCACCATCTATACCCTTCTCAAATAACTAACTCAGTGGAAACCAGTTCTTATCAGAGTCTACTTATATGGCCATGTGCTTTCTTTTTGATAGCTAAATAACCAACATGGCTCCAACATCTAACCAATGATCTGGCTCATTCTAGGTGTTCAATAAGGGTTTAACTAATGAAATCAAATGTTAGGTACATTCTGAAACACTTTTGACACGAGCTATCAAGTTTTGTCCCTGATGTATCTACGTTATACACCACAGACATTATATATTACAGGTACAAAGATGGGAATACTGCATTTGGAGAATTATGAGATCATGTACACTTTCATATTCCTGTTATCCCACAGTTTAAGCATGGCACTGGTGCCCCATGTTAAGGAGCCCTGTCTGCAACGCATCTGCATTACTGTTTCTGAAAGTCCACCTCAGCCCAATTTCTACATCTCTTGAAAATTTGTTACAGGTGCATGTCCTTGAGTCACAGGCAGACCTACAGACTCTGAAATTCTGGGGTGACTAACCAAAGCTTTTGAGTGGTTCAGTGTACAATGAAGCTTGAGAAATAACTATTCTCCATAGCTGTGGAGAGAGTAAGAACAGGGGAGAGTATACAAGGAACACAATCCTGCTTAAGTCACATTTGAGATGTGTGAGTGGGATGAAGCTGATAACAGCAGCATGTGCCCTATGAATCTGGATTTTTAGACATGGGAGTGAAGCACAAATGAAACATATAACTCACTCAAAGTACCAGCCGATACTGCTGAAGTCCAAGTGTAAATCCAAACATTAGCAAATGTCAGTGCTTCTTAAACTTGGTTGTGTTATACACCTTGGAGATCCACTGCACTAAAAGGGATCTTGTCTGTTCCTGCTTCAAGGAGCTTGAGCCCATATTCTTTTTGAGCTCATGTGATGGATTTTACACATTGAAAATTGCTTCTCAACTCTTTCCATAAGCACCAAGCACAGCGGCTTCAGGCTGTACCCCTGAAACCCTATCTGGAGATTTAGAATGCATGTCTGTCAGAGTTTTCTGGGACTTCTCCATGTATGCTATCTGAGAAACTGTCTTCCTGAATCCCAGGTTGCCACTGCCTACCAGTGAAGATGATGTTTCCAAGCTCCCTGTACAGTGCTGGCACTCAGTTAGATTCAGTAGATGTTTGTTGATCTAGAGTTAAATATTCTTAAGCTTTTTAAGCCTTTGTTCCCTTTAAAATAGTCTGATAATGTTTTGTTACTTAGCGTCTTAAAAATGATTGTTCCCATTCATATTGGTTAGACCCTGCACTCTGGACTGTTTTGTACTCGGGCTTTATCCCCTCACCCCTTGTTCTCTGAGACTTTGCCAGTCAGGCTCCTCCTCTGGGACTCTGTTTTCCTCAGGAATGTGCTAGATGAATCCTTTCTCCCCAGTTAAGTTGATTTCCATGAAGGAAGAACATTGATTTTCTTTGTCTTCTCAAAGTGTTTTTGTTAGATTTCTAGTCATCAGATGCTGTTGTGACCTTCCTATGGAAATGAAGGGTCCTCTATCCTTTACATTTTTGTTAATCAGAACACATGGTCTTGACTCTGAACAATGCCCTCTCATAAGACATTTAAGTGATCACTTTTTACACTTAGCTATGAAATTGATCCATTTTAAGGAAGGACAATATTACAAGTGAATATACATTTGTAGACTGACAGCTAAGCCTGTGTCTTGATTGATGAAGCAACATCTTTTAAAGTTTTAGTGACCAGTTGTGACAGCTGTATAATATTTAGAGGACTTTCACATTTGATGAGTTGGGTAGGATATTCAGCCTTGATTCCTCACGACAGGGACCAAACTGCAAATACTTTCAGAATGACCCCCAACAGCTATATGCTTTCCAGATCTGCCCTATAGTAGATCCTATTGCCCCGCCTTCCCTACCCATGAAAGGGCACCTGGGAACAGCACAGATGCCTTGCATTTCTTCACCTTTGTTAGCTTCCACCTGTAGCCAGAGAATCTGGCTCCTGCATTTAAAAATTGGTAGTAAAACAAGGATAGTTTGCTTTGTCCTTGTAATTGATGTTTTTCAAAGACATTGTTTCCAAATGAAATACCTAAGCTGGCACCTGATTCTTGTTACCCACTGGTTCTCATAATAGTCCAGGAACTCCACCAAGTAGAAACTGGAAATTAACTAAAACAGCCCATCTGCCTAACCAAATGGACGGATGCTATTTGAAGTGCCACTTTTAGTATTTTCCTTCAGTTTTGAAGATTTGTTGCTGAAGAAGACAGTGTACTCGGCATTATTTTGTTTTGATGGAAAAATAATTGTAAAGCCTTCATGTATTTTTTCAGGAGTTTATTTTATTGAACCTTCATGCTCATATTTTTGTTCTCAAATCTAGACAAAATTTTTTTTTGCACTTGCAAAGTATTCAACAAAAACACCTTACATAGTCTATGGGCTCCATAGTTCTCAATCTTATAATCTCATTCTACATTAGCATTATCTGGAACATGTAAAATTCACTACACTATAGGTTGTACAACCATAGCTTTTGGCCAAATTTGTCTTTAAGACACAACATATAATGTAAAATATTTTCCAGATGTGTAAAAGGGATGGGAAGAATAGCAAACTCTATACCATAAAGGGAGCATTTTAACTAAAATATTTAAAACAATGATCAAGACAATAAATATTTTAGTTTGTTTTATAATTTTCTTTATAAAAAATCTCATCTACTTAAAAATGTGCCTTTGCTTCCAAAATTTTTTATATGAATGTGAGTTGTTTTTAATAAGATATTGCACAAATGTTAATCTTTAGGAAAGGCGCAAATAAAATGTTCAACAATATTTATTTCAAATGCAAATTAAGACAGTGACCTTTTATTATACAGGACCAATGTAAGCTGAATAACTCTTTTGTATTACAAAATTTTACTAAGGATTTTAAGTGCTAGACATTGGATTTTTGCTATGGAAAGTTAGAAGGTAGATGATGCAATTTATTTGGATGTGGGTACAGCAATATATTTTAATTTTATTAAATCAAACAGAAATACATTTATTAAGTAAAAAATCATTGTGGTAAGAATGGGATAAAAGACAAAGATAATGGAGGAAATTGAGAAAGTATTAAAGCAGATTATCAGGTGGTCACACTAAGAAGGACTAGACAACTGTTTTGTGATTTCATCATCATCAGAGTGAGCGAAATATGAAAAGATGTAAATAGCCAGCTCAAGAATTGTAATAAAAGCAACTACACAGCTGTCTTTTGGAATAGGCACATTCCATTCTTTTCTTCCAGGTTTCTGTTACTAAATTTGAGGTGCAAATTAACAGGATTGAAAGTCAAAATTGTCTGGACTAAGTAATATACCCACAAATTTGGCAAGGGAAGCACCTTGATTTATAGCTTCAGGAAGACTGGACATAATGATGGGAAATGATTCCCCAGAAGGCTATTACCAAAAGAGGGATGATGGGCTGCCAAAGGAAGTCCTTTCTGGGCACTCACTAACTATTTCACCTGGAAGGCAAGCTATGATATAAAAGACTTAATTTTCTAATACCCATGTATATGACATTGTCTGTGAATTAATTTCACCTGCTCATAAAAGACTGAAGAGGTAACTGTTATTGTTCTAAGTTTGTATAGATTATGTATGTGAAAGGTGAAGCACAGAGCCACATAATTGCTTGGCAAAGGTCACCTAAGTAATGCATGTCTGTGCTGGGGTATAAACAACTAGCTGCCAGGCTTCGTCATTAAACATAGTCCCACCCTCTGATTTCCAAAATGGCCACAGATATTAATACAGAGAGAAGACAGTGGCAGATGGTATCAAAAGAGGGGAATTTCCCTTGGAAGGAGGGTATGGGGCAGCCTTCTAGGAGTGTTAGGGCACTTGGAAACCTTAGTAACAGAAAAGTCTGTAGTAAAGGGACAGAGAGAAAAGAACAAATAATCACTCTAAAAAGTTCAAAAGAACCAGTTTTGGAAGTGTTGATAGATCAGTTAGGTAGGGTTTTGGATCTGGGTTTTATTTCCCAAGTAATAAGAAACACTTAACACATTTGATTAAGGGTAAGAAAAGAGGACCAAGGAAATCTGAGTTTAAGTAGTTATTGGTTTTGCTCAATATCTATGGAGTGAGGAGGATGAAGATGTTTGGCATTCTTGATGAGTAGGAAACTTGTGCTTGGAGAAATGACACAGCCCAGAAACACACAAGGGAAATTATCTGTACAAAGATGATGCTGGAAAACATCACAGAAACAAAGGAACGAGCTTCTCACACAGTTGAAAAGGCACAGGAATGTGCCATTTCAACTCTAGGATGCTCCCTAAAATTAATGTGATTCAATTTTGCGTAAAAGTAACTGAAGTTTCATTTTCCTATAAACTTTCAAGTTTTTAAAGCAATTATCAAAATAACTATCCCATGTTTCAAGCATTACAGATTTCAAAAATTTGTACATAAGCCTTTCTTATTAGGACTCAGCATTTCCTAATTTTAGTGAGTTGTCTTGTGTAAAGATGGAGGATTCCCAGAAATTATCTTTTATAAGCAAGTAGTAGCCATGGATCAGTAGAGCTGAAAAGAATCATCATTTAGGACTTTATATTGGAAAATCATATCTTTATGTTGGTGAATGATGTTTTTGTTCAGATTTTATAAAAGATATATATTGGTATAGTGGGATTACTAGGAAAGGAGACGGAGAAAATAATCTCACAGGAAGTTCGTAAGTTATTCTGACAAATAAGGGGAGGGATACACTCTGCTTGCCTCCCTTTCTAACATCAAGTGTTTGTGTATTTGTTTTGATATCATATATACAATACTGGTGAGTATTGTCCTCAATTCAGAATGTCAATATCTAATTTCCAAAAAGATAAAAATATGGTTCCTATGTATACATAGTCTACTTTGAAGGACAGGTAAATAAAATAAAAATGGAATGCTTATGTATTCTCTATATACCTTATAAATGTGAAATGTGAAATCCAAATATAGAATAACAATAGTTCACTTTACAACCTCACTCAGAAAAATGATTACTTATGGTTCAATGAATCTTAGGATTAAAACTGTATATCAGAAAAGACATGTAGAAACTATTTTACTTTTGAAGAGCCAAAATAGGTGAAAGACCCTTTGGGCAACAATATCATTACTTCTGGGGTTGCATACTCTGCCTTAGAAAAGATAATTTGAAACTCTATAAGATCAACATGTTTTTTCTTAATACCAACATTTCTTTATTTCAAAGTTTAATTAAGAATATAAATATACTCGTCTCCTTTCTTTTTTTCCTTCCAATCCCTCCCATGTTCCTTTACTCCAATCCCTCCAATGTATTCTACTTCACTCCCTCTAAAATTGATGGCCTCATTTTCTTTGACTATTATCACAGACACACATACCTATATACAAACCCATACACATATGTTATAAATTTTTCATGTAAATTCACACACATACATACATACATACACATCATCATTTCATGCTACTTGTATATATGTGATTTCAGGGCTAACCACTTTTTAAAAAATATTTTTTATTTAAATTTGAAACAAGCTTGTTTTACATGTCAATCCCATTTCCCCCTCCCTCCAGTCCTACCCTGTTCTCCCCACCAACTCCCATCCCATGTGCTTTCTGCTCTCAACAAGGAGGACTTTAGGAGAATCATACATGGTCTCCTAGAGAAGGGGAAAGGGACAAGATCTTCCAAGCAAATTGGGAGCACGGGGGGGGGGGAAGGGAGAGGGAGTTAGGAGTAAGAGGAGGGGAGAGGTGGGCATGATGGAGCAGGAAGATTGAGTCAGGGAAAGAACAGAGGAGAGCAAGAAAAGAGATACCATAATAGAGGGGCCATTATAGGTTTTAAGAGAAACCTGGCACTAGGGAAATGTCAGAGATCTACAAGGATGATCCCAGCTAACCACTTCTTATTGGATAACCAATTAAGGAACTAATCCTTGGGAGAGTCTAATTCTCCCTTTCTTAGAAATCATTAGCATGACAATTTGAGGTATCATGGGTATAGCTCTCTGTCTTTTCTGGGAGATACAATCTTACAGCAGACTTCCTGGTCTGCTCTCAAGGTCTTTCCATCTCCTATTCCTCTGTGTTCTCTGAGACTTACATGGAGAAGTTGTGTTGTATATGTATTCATTAGGACTGAGCTCTCTTAGCCAAATTTGGGTTCCTGGACTGTATGAAAATGAGAAAGAGACATAAGCATCAACATTCATTGCATTCTCCTTCCTTATTATGGCTGTAATGTAACTAGCTGCCTTGCATTCTTACATCTATAACCTACCTGCCATGATGAACACTACTCCCAAACTTTGAGCCAAATTAAGCCCTTCTTTCTTTAAGGTCCTTTGGCCTGGTACATTGTCATATTAATAAGAAATTTGGTGAAAACATGCCTCAAGTTCATGTGTCTCTATACGTACTAGCTAATATCACCAGTAACAGCACTGTTTTCATGAAATGATTACTTTCATTTATTAAAGGAATTAATCCAAAATTTCTAATCTTGATTTATATAAAGTTTTAAGTGGATTTTTATATATTTTATTTATCCATAGTTGCATGGAGGAGCAGCCACCTCAGTCCAAGACTGAGTTTAAGATCCCAGCATCATAATACATTGCAAAGTCTACAATGAGGTTGTGAGCTAAACATACTATCTTTAGAAAAAGCAAACAATGATAAATATGTTGAAGGACAACAACCACTTTTGCTCCTAAGAAACTGATGTTCAGTTTCTTTGAAATCTTCTAGGAATATTTTTGTCTATATAAGCACATTTAAAATAATGCCATTTACATAAACATGTGTGTCCCATTCATTTTCTTTTAAAAACCAGGTGTTTATATTTTATAACCAAGAAGGGTGTGCCTTAGTCTCTAAAGTTGAGATCATGTATCACTGTCAGGACATTTAAAGGAACTGTAATTGTGAACTTTAAGCAGAAGGTACTAGAAACAGTCATGGTAGTAATGTTATTTAAGTTTTCTAGTTAGGTTTGCACCAGGAATTGCTTAGTAAAGTAAGAGGGTTGGGAAGTTGTCTCCCACCTTGTGATTTTTCTGGAAAAGTTTCAAAGATGGAAGATAGATAGATAAATAGATACATCAATAAGCAGATAGATAGATAGATAGATAGATAGATAGATAGATAGATAGATAGATGATAGCTAGCTAGAAGATATAGTTGAAAGCATCACCACACTAATGAATATTTTCACTCAACTTATTCAAGTAGGCATCAATGTGAAGTTCACAGAATGGAAACAGTATTCACTTCTTAGACAATTTAGGCAATGTTTCGTTTACTTTCAGGTTAGTAATGATAGATTCTCATTAGTAAGAATGGTCACAAAATATGTCACTAAATTGTCAGCTAACATCTTTAAAGACATTCAGAATTTAATCACATATATTTTAAAATCTATAATTGTGCTATCATTCCAAGAAAACAGCATAAGTGGCACATTGCCTTTCCAAGATTTGGAGCTCCTTCTGACAACAGAGAATACGTGAATCAAGGACATGTTTTTTTTTTTTTTTTTTACCATGTATTGTGGACCCAGGAATTTCTTGGATTAAAGTGGTTGAATTCCCACACAATTGTAGGTAAATTGCATATTAATAACTGTAATATTTAGCTAGAAAAGACAAGTGAGATAAAAATAATGCTGAAGAATTTTGTTTTAAAAAATATATAGGGGTTAGCAGTGTAGCTAAGTTGGAAGAGTGATGCCTTTCAGGAATAAAACCCTGGGTTGAATCTCCAGCAGTTCATAAAACATTGGCAGGGTGGCACTCTATTACCTCAGCACTTAGGGGATGAGGCAGAAGAATCAGAAGTTCAAAACTGTCTTTGGCTACATAGAGAGACTGAGGCTTGTTTGGACCACATGTCTAAAACATACAAAAGTAAATTAGATACATTTGGTTCTTGGACTGTCTGATGCTAGAATAAACTGATTGTGCTGGATAGTTTTATGCAACTTGACATAAGCTAAAGAGAGGAGGAGCTTTGATTGAGAAATGCCTCCACATTAGCTCCTGCCTCCAGATTCCTGCCCTGCTTAAGTCCCTGTCCTGATGTCCTTCAATGTTAAGCACAGATGTGAACATATAAGCTAAATAAATTCTTCCCCATATTGCTTTTGGTCATGGTTTTTCATCACAGTAACTCTAACTAGGACAATAATGTTACAATTCATTCACAATTGACACCTTAACTCCGTATATGCTGGAAAAAAACATAATTATATCACAAGTCCTGTCCTTTAAGGACATTGAATAAGTTAGTCAGATACTGGGTTGTATCTCAAGTTATCACATCACTACAATATTCATCTTATTATGGAGAACTATTTTCTTGTGTTTCTCACCTGTGTGTTTTACTTGTGAATCTATATTTAGAAATCTTTCCCTATATTTTGTGTCATACATTCTGAATCTTAGCATATAGGCTTGTTATTGGTTTTACATTTATGCATTAGTTAGAAATAAATGGGTTTTTATCTTTCTTCAAATACATAGTCAACAGGCCTTTCCTGATAGACTAACACACTACCTTTGTTTACTATTTTAGTGCTATTTCTGTCAAATACCAAGGCACAAGAGGTGTGCTTCAAGACTCCCCACATGCCACTAAATCCAAACATCAATTACTTTAAGATAGGGGATTATTTTGAATAAGAAGAAAGAAAAATAATACAAGTCCAATCTCACAAAATCAAAACATTATGATTTTGACATTAAAATGCTGAGTACTGCCCAAGTTTTGCTTCCTTAAAGTAGAAATTTAGGAAAAGAATTTTATTCAAATTAATCTGACTCATATTTAATACATTTATTTTCAATAAGTATGTTGTAGTATACCTCACAAATTTGATCAAAGATTCCGCTGGCTTTGAATATAATTGAATTATAATAGAGTTGTCTTCCTTGGCGATCAAATCTCCCAGTCATGAATTTGGAGTATTTTTGTGTCAACATAGATTAAAAACAGGTCTTTGGAATAAGGACTAGGCCCTCCCTCCTGCCTCTATGTTATGGGAGTATCCCTCCTTGGGGAATGTGCTCCTAAGTTCTTTTGTGCACCAGGGATACATCCTGGTTCCACCGTCAGAGATCTCTTAGACTGCCCAGGTGTTCTAACTGAGAACCCATGTTCACAGGCTCTGAGTAGGTCCAGATTTAGGTGACTCCTCCAGGAGTGTGTGGGGGGAGAATGGGATGGGAGGGTAGTCAGGGGGTAGGGAGAGTGGGAGAGAGGGAGGGACAGAGAGAGAACTGGGTTCAATATGTTAAAAAAAACCCAAAATATCAAAAAAAAAACAAAAACAAAAACAACAACAACAACAACAACAACAACAACAACAAAAAACCCAAACAGGTCTTTCTATTCAATTTTTAAGAGGGTTTTTGTTTTCTTTTTTCCTTTTTTTTTTTCTTTTTCCCTTAACATCATGGTTGAAGTTACATTTCCAACCTTCCAGTTTTTGTCAGTCTCTATTAATCTCATACCTATTTTGAGTAAAAGGGCTTGGGATATGGTTCAGTGGTAGATCACTTGCCAAGCATGTGAAAGATTCTGTGTTTTAAACCCAGCACTGTAATAGCAGAAACAAAATAATTCATAGGAGTACAGTTAGCTGGTGGCTCAGCAGGCAACCCTGTACCTGTGAACATTACCACTTCGTTTTTCATTTCTTCTTGCTTCATCTATTTATTTAATTGCGTGTATTGACAATACATGTGTGTATATATGTAAATGCAGGTATGTATCCACATGTGTACACTGTGTATAGAGGCTAGTGGTTAAACTTGAATGTTTTTCTACATAGTCTATTTACTATTTTTGAAGCTTCTCTGCAACCTGGGATCACCTATTGGGCTAATCTGATGGGCCAGTGAGTTGACAGGCATCTCTGCCTCTCCAGGACTAGAATTACAAGAGCATGTCCTCATGCCCACATTTTTCATGGGTGCTGGTGATCAAATTCAGGTTCTCCTGGTTTCACTGAGAACAGTTTACCAACTGAACTGTCTCCTTAGCCCTTTATTTTACTCGAAACAGACATTATATATATTTGTGTAGCACAGTATGCCATTTGGTGCATGTTATATAACAAGCAAAGCAGAGTAAATGGCCCATCTAGCATTTCCATCACTTGGAATTCCTTTTATAAATAACATTGAAAAACCTGTATTATGGTTACTTTGAAGCACACCCCATCATTAACTGTGGTCATGCTGGGTACCAGAATTCAAGAACATAGCTTCTGTCTTAGTTAGGGTTTCTGTTGCTGTGAAGAGACACCATGATAATGGCAACTTCTATAAGGAAAACATTTATTGAGGTGGTAGCTTACAGTTCAGAGGTTCAGTCCATTATCGTTATAATTGGTGAAATGGCAGAGTGTAGGCAGACATGGTACTGGAGAAACAGCAGCTACATATTGATAGGTAGGCCACAGGAAGTAGACTGAGATATTCAGTAGCATTTTGAGCATATATGAGACCTCCACAATGACATACTTCCTCAAACGAGACCAAATCTCTAACAAGGCTCCTAATAGTGCCACTCCTCTTGGGGTGGAGCATGTTCTTTTTAAAATTTATTTAATTATCTTTTATACTCTCTCCTGCCCTCCAATGCCCCCTGACTACCTTCCTCTCCATCCTCCCCTCCACATGTAGGGTGATGCTTCCAGGAGGGATCATCTAAATCTGTCAAGTAATTTGGAGTAGACACTAGGCCCTCCCTCCTGCCTTTAGGTTAAGGGAGTATCCCTCCATGGGGAATGTGCTCCCAAAGTCCTTTTGTGCTCCAGGGATACATCCTGGTTCTACTGTCCGATGTCCCTTAGACTGCCCAGGCCTTCTAGCTGAGACCCATGCTCAGGGGGTCTGAGTCGGTCCAATGCTGGATTCCCAGGTATCAGTCTCAAGGTCCATTAGCTCCTCCTTTTTCAGCTCAGCTGTCTGTTGTTTTCTGTAGCCTTGTCTTGTCCACCTTCTCTGCATCTGGATTCCAGTGTTTAGTTGTGGGTGTCTGCTTCTTTTAAGCGACCACAGCTTTTCATTTCTTCCTCTTTTCTCATTGCACAAGGTTGAGTATTCAGACATCATTTGAAGGAAATAACAACAGTATGTACTTTATCTTGATTATATTTTTGATGAAATCGAGTTAATGTTTTGTTTGCACCTGTAATTAATGTTTTAGCAGATTAGGAAGATTAATTGTTTAATACTCTCTCTTTTTTTAAATAAAGACATGTTGAATTCACATTAAAACCCAGTGACTATTATCTGTGAATGAGAGGCATGACATTTTGTGAAATAATCACTTAATGAATAAGACATTTTCATGAAGGGACTTTGCATCATCAAAAGATTGAAGGGGCAGCTTAAGTCTTTCCATTCTGTCTACTGTGTGAAGACTTGATGGTCAAGCATCATCCTGAATGCAGAAATTTGGCTGTCATCAAATACTGAACCTGATGGTGCATTAGTGTACGATTCCCTGGGCTCCAGAATGGTGAGGAATCAGTTTCTATTCTGTATAAAATAAGTATGTGACATATTTAATTATGGTTGCACAAGCAAACTGAGATAATTTGATGATGACATTTTAATAAAGGTATTCTGTAAAATTTTCAGATAATCAGAAACGTTTTTCACTACTCTGTGAATGAAATAAACAATATTATGCATGTTAAATGACAAAATATAATAAAACTATATTTAAATTTTAAAAGTCAAGTAATTTAGTGATCATCTGTTAACTCTGAATTAAGAAAACAGTACACTTTATAGTTTGATAATATTATAAATTTATGTCTATACTCCTAAGTGAGAGTTGATTCCTATTTTCCCTTTCTTCTCCCTCAACCAAAGAATGTTGTACATTCACACAATGGAGTATGGAGAATTACTTAGCTATTAAAAACAAGGACATTGTGAAATTTGCAGGCTTTATCTAAGTTAGGTAACCCAGACCAAGAATGACAAACATGGTATATACTCACTTATAAATGGGTATTAGCTGTAAAGTAAATGATAACCATGCTATAATCCACAGACCTTGGGAAGGACAAATAGATTTCATGGGTGAACTGGGGGCAGGTAGGGGTGGCAGCAGAAGGAATCAGGTCGGGGGATGGAGGGGAAGAGTACTAAGACTTTAGGACAGATGGGAGACATTTCAGGATCAGATAAAAACTTGCCACAAGGGAATCTCCCAGGAATATACAAGGATGACCCCAGCTAAGATTCCTAGCATTAGCAGATACATAGCCTAAACCAGCTATCTCTTATGACTAGCCTAGCTCTACTGTCATCAAAGAGGTTTCATCCAACAACTGATGGAAACAGATGCAGAGGACCTGAGCTAAACACTAGGTAGAATTTGTGAAATCCTGAAGAAGAGAGGGAGAAAGGATTGTAGGAGCCTTAGGGGCCAAGGACACCACAAAAATGTCAGAATCAGCAAACCTGGATTCGTAGAGGCTCACAAAGATTGAACCAAAAACCAGATAGCCTTCATGGGACTGACCAGGCACTGTGCAAGTATATTGCAGTTGTTAGATTGGTCCTCTTACAGGCTTCTTAACAGGGGGAACAGGGGCTGTCTCTCACTCTTTTTTTTTTTTTTGGCTTTTGGGACCCTATTCCCCATACTAGGTTGCCTTGCCCAGCCTTAATACACGGGGAGGTGCTTAGTCTTACTGCAACTTGATACACCATGTTTTATTGATACTTATGGGCGACCTGCCTTTTCTTAAATAGAAATGGAGGAGTTGATTGGGAGCTGGGAACAGAAGGGGATTGGATGGAAGGACTTAGAGGAGAGGAGGAAAGGCAAATTGTGGTTATGATGTAAAATAACAAAAACAACAATAATAGTATTATTAAAAATGATAAATACAGTTTATATTTTGATAATATTACATTATGGTTTTATACACCTAAGTGAGAGTTGATGTGCTTTTTCTTTTTTTGTGTTTTTGTTTTCTAACTTGAATGTCAGTATTATTAGAGTCTCATAAAAGAAGTGGTGTGCATTCTTTTATTTTGTTTTCCAAAACCAGTTAGTTCAAATTTGCTGTAAACATTCAGAGTTTGTTTTAAAGAACTAACCTACTTTAATGGCTGTAAATCAGTTTAGATGTTCTTTCTGAGTTAATTTTGGTCAGTTTCATTTTTGCTATATTTTATACCTATAATTAAAGAATCATCAGAACAAAATGAGTTTGTGAGTAAAGCTAAAAAAGGAAAGGAATATAACACCAGCCAAATAATTTGAGAAGTATAAAAGTAAATCTGAACATATTTCATAATACCTTGAATATGAATCATCCAATCAACTAAAGCATAATTAGGACAGACACACTAGCATCAAATAGCAAGAATTTTTTTAGAGGTAAGTGGCATGGAAAGCAATGATTAGTAATGTCACAAAGAAGATATGGTTTTAGTACAAGCTAAAAGTATCAATATGTTCAGTGCAAAAATTGACTCATCATGAAATATAGCAAAATCCATAAAGTTGGAGATTTTTATCACTTTTCCTTTTGGGTGACCAAGGGGAAAAACTAATAAAGCTGCATAACAAAAACTTCAACAGCATAATCACTCAAACTTATATGACAATTAAATTATTATGGAATAGCATACTAGTAGTTAGAAGAAGGACATATTTCTCTTACACTTGAAATTTTATCAAAACATGTCAAACATTGGATCATAAAACAAGTTTCATTAAGTTATTACAACTACATGGAGTACATTGTTTACCATGGCACAGCTAAAGCTGAGAGGTAGGCCCCTGCAAGCATGAAGGATCTTCCTTCTATAACTCAGGTTCTATAACCCATTATGGCTGAGATTCACATGTTAAACTGATTATCACAAAAGCATTATATACTGTGGTATACAGCTAAAACCACAGGTAAGGGGAAATTTAAACTCACTTACTAGATAAATCAAATCACTTGATGTAGTTCTAAGAACCTATACAAAGAAGATGTAAGGGGGAAAACTACATCCCCAGTGTTGGAAAAGAACAGTACTTTAATACAAGTACACACTAAACGTACACAGCCAATTTTGTGAGTGGTGCTGGGAAACAGAATCTCTATATATGGGAGACTGAAATTGCACCCCCTTGCCTCTGCATAAATCATAGCTGAGAGAATAAGAGACCACAAACATGGCTTGAAACTTTGGAACAGAATGAAGAAACAGAAATTACTTCAAGCTCTTATAATTAATAGGCAGTAAGTTTTCAGATAGAACTCCCATGCTTTGGAAATAAGAGCAAGAATGGATGAATGGGACATCATAAAATTATAAAGCTTCTACACATCATAAGAAACAATCACCAGAGTGAGGAGGAGGCCTGCAGAGTAAGAAGCAATCTACTATATATGCATCTAACAGTGGGCTGATATCAAGAATATATAATGAACTTTAAGAATTAAATAACAAAAGAACAAGTAATATAAGCAGTGAATGTGCAGTGGGAATAACACTTGTCACATAAATTTGTCTAAGTGGGCCAATAAATACATGAAAAACTATTTAATACTCTTTGCCATCAGGGAAATATAAATCAAAGCCACACTGAGGTTCCCTATCATTCTACTTAAAATGACTATTAACAGAAATTAAAACAATAAATAATAGGATGCTGGGGGAGAAGGACACTTACAAATGGTGAGAATATAAAGAAGTACATCTAATATGGTATTCAGTAACGAAATCCTTCAAAAGTCAAAAACAGAACCTCCATGTGGTCTAGCACACATCTTTCGGGTGTACATCCAAGAGAACCAAATGTGCCTTAGTGCAAAGATATATGAACATTGTGTTTACTGAGACACTATTCACGATAGCAAAATTATCAAATCTGCTTAGGTGCCCACCAATAAATGAATAGATAAGGAAAATGAATGTATATGCATAGCGGAATGGTAAAGATTGAAATTGTGTCATTTGCATATCAATGGATTTGAAGTTATCAATCTAAGAGAATTAAGGTAATTTCACAAAAATGTATATTTTCATTCATGTTCAAAGGTAGGGATATTTAAAAATGAAACTAAAATAGGAAGTTGTAGCGAGATGTTTACCTTGTGTGCACCTGTGGCTTAGGCCACGCCCATTGGGGGACAGAGACAGAGCTGGACGTTACCTGGGGGAAAAGGCTGGGAAAGTGTCAGGCTGCTCTTTTTAGTGGTGGACACTGGAAGGCTTAGGATCCGGTGGAACCGGCCGCATTCATCTGCCTATGTTGTGAGTTATTTCTCCCTTAATAAACATCTATTTGTCCTAATTGTTTATCCTAGTCCTTATTAAATCACAATAGGAAGTAGTACATAGGGTTGTAGAGAGGTAAGTGAAGAAGTCAGCAATGATGACAGCACTAGAGAGATGGACTTGACCAAACCAAATATGTGCTTGGATGGAAGGCCCACATTGAAACTCATTTTATAATAATGTCTATATAGAAATGGGAAAATAGAAGCTAAATAAATATAATGAAATATGGGGTATCAACAGAGCAAAAATGTGGCTTCTAGCAAAGACAAATAAAATAACACTCAACTGAGAAGACTGGACAAGATAAAGAAGTGCGAAACAAATACACAGATGCATGATGTCAGGGACTGTGAGTATTTTTATAGATGCTGCTGACATTGGAACAGCAAAACAGACTGGTGAGTGATGCTGGCTTGATGGTAGAACTCTGAACAAAATCTAGAAAATGAATTCATAGTGAGATAGTAAAGCTTGCACATTCCTATATGTATTAACAACAATGAATCTGTAAATAAAATTCATACTCAGGTGTTTTTCCTAAAGTATTAAAGAATACCCTGAATTATTATAGATATATAGGAAATTACAAATGCTGTTTTTTTCCTGTGTAAAGCTTTTGACAAGATTTTCAAACAATGAAATATTACTATTAGATTTTAATTAAACATGTATTGAAAATAATATCAGAAACTTAATATCAGTGTCCAGAAACAAGAAAAATGTCATCACTTCAAAAGCCTTTATGAGGCCATTTCTTCCCAATAACAAAACATACTGAAGAAAAAGCATGTAAGGTGAACTACTGGTCAGGCTTCATGACTTAAAGTACTAAATACAACATAAAAGCAAATACCCAGTAGTGGATAGTAATGAAATATCATAAATAGATTGGGCACATTCCAAAAATACATTGGTTGCTTAAGATTTCAAAAAAAAAATTGCAGTCACCACATTCACAGAGAAAGGGAGACGATTCCTATCACCTTATTGTGTTAGAAATGTATCCTTCCATTCAAATCTCTTTTATATGAACAATTCTCAGCACCCAAAAAAAGCATGGGAATGTCCTCCATCTGATAAAGCGTATCTCTGAAACCCAACAGTAGTTATGCCTTGATGCAATACTGAACACATTCCCAGCGAGACCAGGGACAACAGGAGGCGTTGCATTTCATGTTCTAGTAGTTCTACCCCAAGAAACAATGACTGTTTTAGGACATTTGGACACTTTTCCCTTCAGGGAAGTTCTAAACCAATAGGCAGCATTCACATGTAGGCTTGCCAGAGACGCTTCCTATGAAGAAATCCATTGTCTTTTAAAAAGGAAAGGGTTTGACCAAAAAGCACAGTGACCTAACCCAGCTATTTTAAGTGGCTTAATTGTATGTTTTGTTCTATTTGGGTTGGAAGGTAACTGTGAAATTAAAGATGATGCATTCTGCTAATGTTGAAATCTGGCTGTGATTAATGAGATGTTTCAGACTCCAGCCACACTGACCGCCCTAATCACTGTCCGTCTCTTTCTTATACTGTAATTACAACATAAATTTGTGTAATTTTCAAAACCCTGACATTTTTTATTATTTTTTTCTTATTTACATATTGATCCCAGTTCCCTCTCCTTGCCTTCCTTCCTCCCTCCCTCTCATACCCCCGACCCCCTCCCATCCCACCCCCTCTACTCCACAGGGAGGGTGATGCCTTCCAGGAGGGATCAACAAAATCAGTCAAGTCATTTAAACCCTGACATTTTTGATGCAAAGGAATATGGTTAACTTATACTTGCTGTTAAGAAATCAGCACCAGGGGACAGATTCTTATCATTCATCCTCAAGAATGAGATGCCATCTAGAGAAAATGACTTAAATGGCTAAATCTATTTTATATTGTGTAAAGCTAGACAAAGTTTGCTTATATGAGGGAAATAATGCAGATTCCCATATTTCATGTGACTATGCTGGTTCTCCTTTTGCTCGTTCTTACCATAATATTGGTGCTAATATTTTTAGCTTGGCACTTTTGTGGGACTCCTGATAGTGTGTGCAGGTGTGTCTCTGACTGTTTTGTGTTTTTTTTTTTTCTTTCCTCTTCCTGGGTTTCTTTTCCTCCTGTTGGGATTGCGTTTTCCATTTTCAGTATGAGAACTTTTGCCTTCTCTTACTATTTTTTGTTTTATTGTGTTTGGTTGCTATTTCTTAGAGTCCTGCTCTTTTCTGAAAAGAGGAAGTGGGTGTGTGAGAGGAGATATGGAGTAGAGAAAATAGGGGAGTGGAGTGAGGGAAACTAGTCTGAGTGTACTGAATGAGAGAAGACTCTGTTTTCAATAATGAAAATATAAAGGTGACAGTCAACTTTTCTTATAGTACTTTTAAATCTGACTGTTTGGATAAAGCACATTGTTCTGGGCAGTCTTCTGTCCTGTCCTTGGGTGGCTTTGAGGTTTTTCCCCCTTTTATTACTCTAAAGACTTCAGGGCTCATTCTTTGTGGGGAGGTGTCCGTAGCAGACTGGCTGGTTAGAGGTATCACTTCTCATACTGTCAAGTTGTTCTACTTTCCACTATTATTTTTTCATGAAAACTACCTAACTACATAAGTTTTATTTGATTTTCTTGTTTATTTACTTTAATAACCCTCCCTGATTGTAAGAAAACAAAGTGTTCAGCATCTCCTCTCCCCCTGCCCCAACTCAGATAAGCAGGAGTGATGAAAGACAAGTAGTTAAAATGCTAAAGAACACGGATTGGGAGGATCTTTTGAAGAACTCTTTTTTTTTTTTCTGGAGAAAGATAACAGAATAGTTTGTATATCTTTTCTGTAAATTTTCATAGGCAAAATGGCACGAAAAACATTTCCCATCATTGTTTTAGGTAATAACAATCAGTAAATTCCCCAGGATGGTAACAACTGTTGTCTGCTTCTGGAAGCAAATACAGTGTGCGTGCGTGTCGTGCGTGTGTGTGTGTGTGTGTGTGTGTGTGTGTGTGTGTGTGTGTGTGTGTGTGTGAGAGAGAGAGAGAGAGAGAGAGAGAGAGAGAGAGAGAGAGAGAGAATCTTTATGTGTTAACATTGAATGGGTTCATTAAGGCCTTCTGTAAAACAACACATTATATCAACACCAAGGCCATTGCTCATCAGCAGAAGATGTGTCATTGACTGTGACAAGGCAAGGAATCTCATCCTCTGGCAATTTTCCTCTTCTTTTCCATTGGCTCATAAATCTCAGCAAGGTATCTTGGCTGGACTCATGAGATGGTCCAGTAACTAGTGCAAGAGGCTGGCTCCTCAAGTACCTGTTGGCATTCCATTTCCTTCTCTGGCTTCAGCTCAACTCTTGCTGTTTTAGTTTGTTGTTCAATGCAGATGGATGAGTACTGCAGGTTCCAGCAAATGACATGTGATGTTTGCTTTTTGATGTCATTGATGATTTAATTTCTTGCATACTAGTTTTGAAAAACATACTACTTGTGAATAGTAAGACAATTTATGAAAACCATTGATCACCATCACATTAAAACAAATTTACTGAGTAAAGTCTAAGATTTCTTCTGTCAACTAGGTAATGAATGGAAAACTGCATTTTCATAAACATTTATTGAAGATTAAATGTTACAATGTATATGAAATTTCCCGCTAATCCACAATATTACTGATATTTTAGTTGACAAGCAAATCTAAGCCTCATTCTAGTTTAGAATGTGGATATCCCTCTCCAGTGCTTCATAGAGTAATATGCATCAGTGTCTTGACTGTTTTCTATTCTTTTTCTAAGCACCTCTCTTTCTCTTAATGCCTGTGCTCTGATCTCTGTCAACCACTCTTCTTGCCTATATGTAAGCCAGAGGCCAAACTACTATTGCTCTTCAGGCTCTGTTTGCATGCTTGCTTGTTTGCTTGCTTGCATTGTAGGGGGCAATGTCTCTCACTGATCTGGAACTGACAAGGTAGACTGGGCTGACTCTTCCCCATGCTGGAAATGCAACCACACCATCACATATGTTATCTTATGTAGGTTCTGGAGATCAAGTTTAGGTCTTCATGCCTGCAAGGCAAGAACTGTACTGACAGCCATCTTCCAAACTCTAAAACCTTTTCTTAATAAATTCTAACTCTGCTTCTTCAGGGAAAAAAAAACAAAAACAAAAACAAAACCTTGAAAAGGACAATTTCTAAGCTTATTTCATTCTCTGGATTTTAAAGTCAAAGTCACTTATTGGGTGTTTTACATGTGCTAAAGTCATGCTCAGGAGGAGATATTTTAAGATGATGGGCTTTAAAATGAACTTATGTTCAACAAAGCTATAAGGAGGTATACTAAAATAGGTTTTTAAATTTTTAAAAATATTTTTATTTAAATTTGAAACAAGCTTGTTTTACATAACAATCCCATTTCCCTCACCATCTCATCTTTCCCTGTTCCTCCCATCAATCCCTATCCCACCCCCTTTCTTCTCCCCAGGGAGGGTGAGGCCTTTCATGGGGAGTCTTCAAAGTCTGTCATACCATTTGGAGCAAGGCCCAGGACCTACCCCTTTTGTCTAGGCTGAGGAAGTATCCTTCTATGTGGAATAGGCTCCCAAAGTCCATTCCTATACTAGAGGTAAATACTGATCCACTACTATAATAAGTTTTGACTGGTATATATTATATAACAACTAATAAGTTAAACTTTAAATATAAAAATATAAAAATAAGAAGTGTTACTATGCTGACAAAAAATACCGTGTTTTCTGTTGGATACTCTTTTTAGTTATTCTTTGCTCCAAGCTTCCTCAAATGTTTGTTCCTTATGAAACATCCCATACTTATACATAGTCTATCAGCATGCAGCTTTATTGTTTTCTCTCGAATGAAAATAATAGAATCAGTCAGCAGAGGCAATAAGCTAATTGACTCTAATTAAAAAAAAGCTGGGTGGTTTTGGATAGGGGGTGTCCCCCCAAGAGCTAATATGATTAAAGCATAGTCTCTATCTGGTGATGCTATTGAGAGATGATTGGGCCATGAGGATTTGGCATTCATCAATTGGTTAGGTCATTGGTAGATTAATAATTTAATGGTATTATTAGTAGAAGACGGGGACAGGAAGAAGACTCTCACTGGGAAAGCAGATAACTTTAAAGGTATCCTGTCTTGGTCACTTCTTGTCTTCTCTGCTCTCTGGCTGTCCTGAGGTAGACAGCTTTCCTCTTCTACACCCTCTCATTATGCAATCCTGTCTTATACATGGAGCAATGCAGCTAGCTAACTGGACTTCTGAAATCATGAGGAAGAAGAAGTCTTTCTCCTCTTAAATCCTCTTAAACTTTAATTCCAGGTATTAATAACAGTGAGGAAAAGCTTGCCTGGCACAAGCAGTTTTCTGGAAATAAAACTGTGTGCTATACAACCACCTGAATTTTTATATAGGTCACAAGAAGGAACACAAAATGAGAAACCCATCATTTATAAAATGTGAAAATATAAAATATCAAGATTTCTATATGGACATTATAAACCATTGTTGAGATAAATCACAGAATAATTTAAGGTCATTTTTAGATGATCCAATATATAAATCTATTGTTTATTAAAGATAATTATCTTAACATGTTCAAGGCAATCCCAGTCAAAATCATAACAGTTATTAAAAACCATTGATATATACTAATTAGTTTACTATAAATTTTATTTGAAATTACAAATATAAACCCTTTAAGCCACTATTGAGCACTTTTTTACTTGATGTGAATATTTGTAACAATGGGTCTCTTTGTCAGTAACATATGTCTCACTGTCAGTAACATGAGGAGCTATAGGTTTTCAGATTTTCATAGGTATAGATGAAATGGCTGAATTATAAAAATTCATCATTGTACAAAAATGTGGCTCATATACACTATGAAATTACACTGTACACTATTCAGTGATAAATTCAGTGGCTAGATCTAGAAAGAAATCATATTGGATGAGATAACCCGTACCTAAAAGACAAATATTACATGATGTCTTTTATCTGATGTCCTGAGTTCTAAATCTTTGATGTTAGTGTTTTCTGGAGTACTACAGAAACCAGAAAAGTTAAAAGGTCCATTCTAGGGGGTGTGGAAATAGTAGAGGGCCATAGCAGGGTACACGTCATCTAAGAGGGGAACTGGGGAAATAGATGGGCTTTAATTGGGAGGGATATGGAGATAAATACAAAAATAGGAGGTAAGAGGGTAAAATAACACCAAAGAAGTCTGAATAAATCATAAAGAATCATATTATTAACTGCCTTAAGAAACCTATAATACATGTAAGTCTGTGTATACATGTACATATATAGATCTAAAGAAACCTTTCCATCTTGGATGACAATGCTGCCCTTAAGAGCCACAGATTATTTGGCAAAACCCCCAACACCTGGCATGAGACGCCTTCATTTTAGTTGTTGGTCAGGGTTGTCTAAGACATTCTCAAAACATTGCATGCTATTGTTATTGACCATGGCTGCCTCCCATAAATGGAAGGTACCCTATTGATGAAGATACCATGCTCTTTTGTCATAAGGTTGAGAGGACCTAAGATAGATCTGATTTAAATGCCTTCTACCAGAGGAATATCTTTCATGGTACCAAAAGTAACCATCAAAGCTTCCAAAGGAAGGAAGCAACCAGTAGTCCTACAAAACTTTGACATCTTCAAACCACAGCAAAGACCAACATGGCAAAATACTGGGAGTAATACTGGCATACATATCTTGGCAGTAATCAGTACCTTTATAATTGAACTCAAGACCAAATCTTCAAGAAGGAAATCTTGCCTGGTATTGAAAATTTAGCCAACCATATAGGGTTAGTGAAGTCATACATCTGGGAGAAGAATCTACAACCACTGCGTTTCCAAACTAGTATACTCCTTAAATATATTTTAAATATGTGTCCTTTTATATCCATGGATAAGTATAATGTTTATTCATCATCAAGAAAACTTCTCTTTGAAACATATAAAGAACCCACAACTACCACTTTATTAACCTGGTATAATCCCTAACTCCATTTAAAATATTTATCCTTAAACCCACAGAGAAGTGTAGTTATCACCTATTATTGAGGAAATTTCTCTTTGCAACAGAGGGAGACCATCACAGAAAACAACTGATCAAAATGCAGATTTGAGATAGTCCTAACTGGTACAACTGTAACTCATGTCTTCCTCTGGGATCATTGCAGGAGAAGCGGTGGAGAGATTGTAAGAGCCAGAAGAACAGGTATTTTCTAAGAAATCATTTTTTTTTTTTCTGGAAATGTCACAGAAGCTATAACCATGATGTCTCAGCAACATGGCTATCTAAATATGACCTGAACAAGGACAATACCATTAGACTTACTTGCATCATAATTGGGAATCTCAGTAGGCCTCAACCTGTAGATAGCTGCGAAGTGCCGCACCTTAAAGATGGCGCTGGCTTCTGCCTTCCACCTTCTCAATGGTGAGCACTCTCTGTCATAAACCTGGCTTGCTCCGCGTATGTGGACCTGTTGGCACTTTCCACGTGGCATGCTGGGGTTGGCTGCCCAAGGGCTTTTAAGCTGTGGGCTGGCTTTCCCCAGGGTCAGAAGATTGTTCAAGGTTCCTGAATAAAATTGCTTGAAGAAGAGTCCAAGCGTTGTGAGTTCCTTGCTGGTTGAGGCAGTCACGACAAGTGGTGGCCCGTATGGGAAACCTTATCGAAGGACTCAGAACTTTCTGCAGTCAGGGCAGTGCGCTGGTAAGTTCCCAGGTAAGGTGGGAATCTGCGACAAAAGTGGGTATTTTGCTCATCTCTGTAGATATAGAGGGAGCGGAAAGGGTTCGTGGCGCAGCGAATTGAAAGTAAAAGTTTAAAAGAAAACTTTTCCAGTTTTACCATGGGCGCTTCACAATCACACCCAATTTTTTTTGGCTCTGAATGAGCTGCTTCGTTCTAAGAATTTAAAGATTAAGAAAAGCACCCTAGAGAGGTTCTTGGAGGAATGCGATACTGTTGCACCTTGGTTCGCCGTCTCCAGGAGTCTTATGATCCCTTAATGGGAAAAACAAGGCAGAGATCTTGACTTTGCCACAGATCAGGGAACACTTAAAAGGCAGAGTAAGACCTATTTGGAAACTAGTGAAAAGCTGTCTTGAGGACCAAAAATGCAGTGAGGCAGTGGAGAATGGGCAAGCAACTTTAGAGATGCTACAAGAAGAGAGATCAGAGCAAGCAGACAGTGAGAAGGGTGGTAAGTCAAAGCCAAAATTGTACCCTGATCTTGCAGATTTAGAAGACTCAGAGCCTACGGACTCCGAAGAAGAGTTACAAGCTCTCATAGAACAGATTGAGTGGACACAAATAAGGATAAAAGAAAAGAAGAGAGAAAAGGAGAGGCCTGAGGGTGAAGACTGTTGCAGGTCTTCTCTGTGCAGAGTGATGCAGTCTGCCCCCCCCCATACGTGGAGGGAAGGGGTAGCAGTATGGGACATTCTTTTTGTCCTGAGGTCTGGAGAGCAGTGAGAACAGAACTACACTTGGCTTATCCAGTGTTCCAAGATCCACAAGGAAACAGATATGAAGAGCCACTAAATTTTAAGGTTATTAAGTCCTTGGCTGAATCTGTAAGAACATATGGGAGTTGTACAGACCTCACTCCCTTTGCTATGATTGGAGGGGTCATTCATGGTCTTGGACAATTTAGTTGACTTTTCATGGATATTTTGGAGACTTTTTTTGATCAGTTGCCGCAGTCCGTGCTTGATTTTTCCAAGGGTTATTCGGTGCCTAACGATGATAAGGGTACCTTTAGGGATTTGTATAATATGACTTTTTCTCCTACCCCTGTGTGTGTTTGGTCTCCTTTTGTGTGGTTGTTTAGTAATGGTAGTGTAGAGGGGAAGTGGTTGAATTGTACCCCAGCCACATGCTATTATGCCTTGTGCTGGGATGCCAGCATCTTTCCATTGGCAGTGGTCACTCGTATGCTCCATATGTGCTTGTTCCTGTGGAGGCGCCTAGTAGCATGACTCTACTTAGGCCCAAGAGAGATTTTGGTGTAACAGCTGCCATTGTGACTGCTATTACTGTTGCAGCTGCTGGAGCTACAATTTCAGCTGTTGCCTTGTCTGGTACAGTTCAAACTGCCTCTGCTGTGAACAACCTGTCAGCCAATGTGGCTCATGCCACATAGACGATTTACAAACGTCTCTCAATTCACAAATAAGAGGAGGGTTGATGATTGTCACTCAACGCATTTACCTGGTACAAGAGCAAGTGGATACACTGTGGCAATTAGCCCAGTTAGGCTGTGAATGGAAAATGCAAGGATTGTGTGTTACTTCTGTTCAGTATGTTAATTATACAAGAGCTGCAAATTTGTCTAGGTCTTTGTCCAGTTTTCTTTTACAGAATTGGTCACTTGAATTTAAAGATACCTTAAAAGAACTGAGGCTGGCTGTGGTTAACGTGAATTCTACCAGAGTGGACCTCTACTTTGCATTGGGACTGTCATCTTGGCTGACTTCTGCTATGAATCATCTAATGGAATGGGCGGGCATGGGAGCGTTAGCAGGCCTCTCGGTGTTGGTCTCCTTAGTTTGCCTGTGCTGTTTGTGTAGAATCAGAGTTACACAACAGCGTAATGCAGCTATGATCATTCAAGACTTTACAGCCATTGAAGCAGGACAGTCCCCCCAAGCATGGTTAGCTACCATAAAGAGCTAAAATCTTCACACTCAGGATGAGAGGCAAAACACTTCACTGGGGGTCAGCACTAGCAGTCCCAAGAAGAGCATGTCTGATTGCATGCGTGTTGATGCCCCAGGCCCCGCCTCTGAAGAAAAGGCATCGGACAGGTCTGGTACTCATTTGGGTGGGTGACATCTGGATGAGGATCAGTACAAGAGTCCCTAGTCATCAGAGATCAGACCTCTACTCTTGCCTGTTGCGTCTATAAATAAAAAGGGGAAACTGTAGAGATCTGAGAAGTGCCACGCCTTAAAGATGGCACTGGCTTACGCCTTCCACCTTCCTGATGGTGAGCGCTCTCTGTCATCAACAATTCCATATTTGGCTAAGGCTGAGGACCTGGCTTGCTTCCGCGTATGTGGTCCTGTCAGCACTTTCCACGTGGCATGCTGGGTTTGGCTGCCTAAGGGCCTTCAAGCTGTGGGGGTCAGAAGATTGTTCAAGGTTCCTGAATAAAACTGCTTAAAGAAGAGTCTAAGCATTGCGTCTTCCTTGCTGGTCGAGGCAGTTGCGACATCAACCTAGGTGAAGAACTATATGCAACTAAGCAATGCTTGGAGTAGAAGAAATAATCTTCCTTGGGGAAGTGCACACCAATTGGTTTCCCAATACCATTGGTCCCCCCTGAAAACAAACAAATACAAGTAATATTCTATGGACTAGGCAACTTGAACTTATGTATTTCAGATGTATGTTGTATAACAATAATTAAAGAAAAAGAGGCCATAGATGTGAAGGACAGCAAGGGAAAGAACACAAGGGAGGGGTTGGAGGGAGAAAAAGGAAGGGAGAAAATTATGTAATTAGATTATAATCTCAAAAAATAAAACAATATAATTAAACACACACAATTCACATTGTAGAGCAATGACTCCAGAGAAGTATTATTCAATGGACTGAGCCAGAAAAAAAGGACATGGTTCTGTAAAAAAGAGATTTAATTCACATCCATATCCCACATGAAATCATTTCCATGTGGATTGTATACATAATTGCAAAAGTTAAGTCCATAAATTTTGGACAATAGAATAGGAAGACAGAATATATTCATGTCTTAGGAAATTTGACATTTCTTTTGGTAAAAGAGAGCTGACTATATCCGAATATGTAACGTGAATATATATTCAAAAACTTAATTTTCTTGACTGTACAAGGAACTGTTAGAAGTCTATGAAACAGGACCATAGTCCAGTAGGTAACTAAATGTAAAAGTCATTCTTCAAGGCCCATGTACCTGAAAATGTGCTGCACATCACTGTTACTTAAACTAACACATGGGAAGATACATCTTTAGAAAAATAAAGTTGAAATGACTCACAGTCATTTTCACTGGAGCTGGGTGTTAAAAGGTATTCTTATCCAGTGACATGGACAGTGTCAAGTAGTACAATACCTGGATAACATTTTTATTTATGATGCTGAATTGAAACTATATTAAATAAAATCCATTTCATTACCATTCTCAAAATGCATGCACCCAGTCAGCCAGAGTTCATATTATTATTCCTTATAATTTCCATCTTGAAACAGTCCAAATATATCCCAATTGTTGAATAAACAGTGTCTTTGCATTTGAAACCATATAAACAGCATTAAGAAAATGTTATAAGCTATATAGTAACATGTTACAAAAGAAGGCAAAAGATTAAATTTACATAAATAAAAAGGCAGAGTACATGCATGGAAACACACACACACATTAACATTCATGAACACAAACACAAAGAAATGTAATCTATACTGTTCAGAATTGCATGATTAAGTAGTAAAACTGAAGAGGAAATAAGGAGACTAATCTCTGAAGCAGTAGGAATATGGAGAGTTGGAGTGGGGTCATGATTGAGGGAGAACATGAGGGGAGCTTGCATTGATGGATGGGCAGATATATACTGGGGTTACCTACACATGTTTCTTTATAACATCAGACTTGTTAATATTTCAGCACAGAGAGAGGAAGATGCTCTAGTACACAGAGACTTCTCTATTAAACCCTGAATCTGACTGTGCACCTTTCTAAATGTTTATTTATTTAACATCTTTAATGAAACTGGTAGGTAGTAAAACAATATAACTTGTAAATTTATATAGTTTATGAGTGAAGAAAATAGTAAATATAGTAAACAAATGAATGGATTGGTAAAAAATACTTATGAATAAAATAAATTAAAAAAACATTAAAATATACATAGAAAACCAGACAGACTTACTAGGTATAGAGACAGAGTTACCCATTTCTACATATGTATGTACCTCTCCAATGCAGACCACATCATTTAATGGCAGGTTTTAAAGAGGGAATAAGTCCATACTTTGATAACCAAGAAAGAGTGATTCTAGAATATATACTCACCCTACTCCACAGATACACGATCCATTTTAAAAGGTGTAGTGTTTGCTAGCGACTCTCACTTACCTTCTTGCATGTTTTATGTCCTCTCTAAGTTGTGCACAAATCTATTGCACAGTATGAAGAAACAGTTTTCTTCTGTGTTGGTTAGAGAAGAACAAGAGAAAATGTGAGTATGGCTTTAAATCAGGTGCACTTATTTTTCAAAGAGCAGTTATGTCAGCATAATGATATGGAAACTTGATATTGAACTAGTGTGATTGGAGGATACCTGAGATGTGGCCTGTAGGTTCAGAGCACACTTGTCCCAGCAGGAGGCCAAAGAGAGTATGGGCTCCATTTGCTGTTGTCATGACTCTCATACTTCCATGCTCTGGGCATGCACAGTAATGCTTCTATTTCCTGTCTTGAGAAGACCAATTAATTGACCTCAGATTTATATCATTTTTATCACTGGCAAAGAGTCCATAACACAGTAGTAGGTGACAAACGATGGCCATCAGTTTTGGTGGTCTTCTCATGAGAATATAATGATCTCTCTTTGAATCTCAGCAGGTGTTGTAACACATTTGATCAGCAGAAGACGGCAGAAATGAAGTTGTCCCACTGTAAGGGACCAGCTTGCAAGGAAATGGAAATTCCCATTTCCTGTCTGATCCTCAGATACAGCACAAGAAGGTCAAATTCTATTCCCAGAGTCCACCCAAGGCAAACATGAGGCTATCTGAAAGGAAGTCAGCATGAAGCTATAAGAAGAGTATCCAGTGGTGACCAAATCTCTGAGCTTCAAGTACATGAGATATAATATAAAATGGTTGTTTGCATAAGTATTTTTTATGGTTGCTTGCTAAAAAATAATAAATTATGCATTCATATTATTCTCAAATCTCTTACTGTTTCTTCAGTTAGCAACTGCAAAATGCCCAAAGTCTAATAATTCCTCGTCCACTGCAAAACACAATCATTGATCACCCTTACTATTCAAAAATATATTACAGACCCCTTCTCATTACAAGATAAACTAGTAATCATTACAAGATAAACTGATACCACATGTTTGCAAACACTTGTCTGTTTTTTTCCAAAGCCCTGATTTGTGTTTATTTCCTTTTCTTCTCATAGTATACACCTGTTTGTATGGAAATGGAGAGAAAAAAACACTCAAGCTAGACTAGTAGGTTTCATTATGAGTTTCATTTATGACCACCAGCTCCAAATTCTGTGCGAAGCTATCATTTATGTTTTCCTAGGTCATTTGTTCTCTCATACATCCAGGTTCTATATTAGGAGTTTTCATTTGCCAGCTCTGAGCTCCTATTTGAATAACAGCATTTGCTTCCTATTTTCTTTCAAGAATAAAAATTTTAAAAGTAAATCATGCTACCTTCACAGATACATACCTTTCAACATATATGCCTCATTCAAGTGGGGTTTTTTTTTTGTCTAAAAATCCAATGTAAGCATTTCAACTTTTCCATAGCCTCCTTTTAACTTTTGAAAGGAAAACCCCAGACAGTATCTATCTCCTTCATCAACAGTTTTCCTCTCTATTGCATCATGTCCATAAAAAACAAATATGCTTTAATTCCCCCTATTAAGAAATCCCCTACTTATTCAAAATGCCCTCCAGCTGGAGTAACGTAACTGCTCTTCATGAGAGCACTGGCTCTGGGTAGGGTTGTCTACTGTGTCTCTTTTCTCCCTCTGCCTGTCTTGAACTATTTCCCACCAAGCTTTGAGTTTTATGCTCCACTGAAACTGTTCTCATATAGGTCGTATAACACCCACTCCATCCTTAAACAGGAATCAGTTGAATTTGCAGATCAACAGCACCAGCATCCCTTATTGAAATAATTCTGAAGTTGGCACCAAGGTCTGTTCTCTTTCCTGGGTTTCGTTCTAACTCACTAACTTTTCTTTCTCAATTGCCATTGCTTGTTTCCACTCACTTCTTTGATCTTTCTACTCTGGGTTGCTCAAAGGTTTAATGTTCAAGATTTCTTCTTTACCAATACCTGCTGCCTTACAGTTGCCCACCAGCTATTGGCCTAAGCACCATTTATGCACTGTCTGCTAGCCTAGACCCTCTTCCTTAAAATCTGACCCCTTACATACAATTCTCCAAATAGTGTTTCTATTGGAATGTCTAAAATAATTTCAACCCTCAACATGTCCCAAGCTGAAGTCTTCATAATCTTTCTAATATCTTCTCAGAATCTCTACACCAAATTAACTGTAAACTCCATATCCTTAAATGTTCAAGCCTGCTCAAATCTATGCAGCTTTCCTTGATTTATTTTTTTTCTCACTACAAATAATCTCGCCATAATTTTGGGGGGACTCTATCTTAAAGACAGCAACAAAACATTTTCACTTTCTTCACAATAAAATTATATTTTTCTGGATTATTCTTCATCTACTTATTTCTGTCCTTGACCAATCATAAAACACACTGTCATCATACTAAAAGGCAAGTGAGATCATGAAAATGACCTACCACAAGTCTTCTTTCACCCTATTTTAGGAAAAATTGGAGTCAAAAGCTTTGCAATGACTTTCAGGAACATTTATTATTTATTTTATTTTTTCCTTTTAATTTTTCAAGGACTTTTTTTTTCTTTGATGCCACCTTACCTCACTTGTGGCTGATGGTCTCTAAGTTTCTCAACCACACCCTTGCCTTGCTTGTGTTTACTTGTTACTGTGCCAGTGTCTTTCCCAGGTGATGAGTATACAACTTCCCCTTATTTAAGCTTTTGCTCAATTATCAAGCATTAAGTACTTTTCAGTCCTGTATCTCATCAACTTTGTCAAGAATACTTTCTCTCAACACAGCATAATGTTGTATTCATTTCTGTTGTTTAAAGTTTAGAAATAATCTTATTTCATATATTAATCCCAGTTTCCTCTCCCTTCCATCCTCTCACACCCCCCCAATCCCCTCCTGTCCCATCCCCATCTACTCTTCCACTCCCTATGGAGGGTGAAGCATCCCATGGGGGATAATCAAACTCTGTCATATCATTTGGGGCAGGGCTTAGGCCCTCTCCTGTGTATCTAGGTTGAGAAAGTATCCCTCTATGGGGAATGGGCTCCCAACGTCCATTTGTGCACTAGGGATAAATATTGGTTCCACTGTTAGAGGTCCCATAGGATGCCCAGGCCTCCTAATTGACATCCACATTGAGAAGGTTTGACTAGCATTGAACCAAACAAAGCCTTCTGTATTCTTTTCCTTTCTTATTCTTCTCCACGATATTTATTAATTGCTTTATTGTTAATCTTAACAAAAGAGTGTGAGCTCCATTAAGACAATTACTTTTATTTATGTGGTTTACAGCTTTCTGCACAGTGCACATGGTAGTACCTAGTACATGGTAAACTCTCAGTAAATACATGGATAATGAACGGGCATTAGAATAGGGAAAATTTCCTTGAATCCATGACATACAATGTTAAGAAGCAATAATTCCAAAACATTATAATTATAGTTAAAAATGATTATTGAGCCTATGAAAATGTTAGGATTGTTTAAGAAAGTTCTCGTTGCTATCCCATCATTTGTTTAAAAGTAAACTGCTAATATCTAGGGATAGTGGAAAAAGTCCATAACCTTTTGGGAAGGCAATTTGGCATAGTATATAATTTAGATTCCACTTCACTCAGGAATGGCTTGGCAGGGCTCTGTTATAATTACCATTTCATAAATGAGAGAATTCAGGCCTAGAGAAATTATGTAATTTGTCTTCGGGCATACAGAATAGAAACAAAGAAACACTAGCATTAGAATGATTTTTATCAGAGTTGAAACATTTAACCACTGTTTATTATTTTCAGTTTTCCAGATGAAGATACTGGAGGGAATTTCTGGTGTTAAGCAATTTGTCAGTCAGGCAGTTGGAGTCTAGAGATTATTTTCTTAACTGTTATGCTGCATGGCATTTGTTGGGGGGAAGATTTTTACAAAAGTACTTGATCACTAAATTGATCTCTGAGTTCTACATTAATCTTACAAGTGAAGTGTAGCTTATGCAAGCACAGGGAATTAAAATGTAAAAGTAGGCCCCTCACCCTCTGCCTACTATATGTTGACTCATTTTGGGGTCAACAAGCTGGGAGTGTGACCTAGTCAGAGATCAATAGACTGTGTGGCCTTTTCTAGCCAGCACTGGAAGACAGCTCTTTTATATTCTACTCCTTAAATTTCACTCTCCTTTCTCCACTCTCTTATGTAATAATTTTGATTTGGTTTTTAAAGTAGTACAGTATTTCTCAAAGGGATATTTTAGGGGTCAAAAATCTTACACTTTAACCACATTAATTCAGCCAAACATAATTCAGGCAGTAAATAAGTTATAAATCCTAAGTCTATAAATACCTAAATAACTTATCAGTATTTAATTGTAAAAGGCTTTCAGTTTGATTTCAAGCTTAGTCTTGGCTCGACTGTTATCATTCAGAAAGTAGCTTGCCAATTACTCTCCAAAGAATGCAGCACTTAGATATGTGGATCCAGCTCTGTAATACTTCTGAGGAATTCCAGGACACTGGGAGTAACTGATAGTGCTTCCTTTGGCAAAGTTCTTTGGTTGGGCATGGGTGGGATGAAAGACTTGGGAGTGACTGAGACCAGTGGTCAGGTCAACACACATTAGGTCAGTGCTGACCACCCTTTTTAGTAAAAATATATTGAGAGCCCACCCATCTATTTTTGTCAGTCAGATATGTAATGATTATATCCCTCCTAGGAAGTGGGGCACAATTGTGTCTGTGTAACAAAACTGACATATTCTATGGTCTTTCAAACTATTTTTTGTGTTCTCAAAACATATCTTTGAAAATTATCTCATAATAGCTACAGCATAATTTTATTTCTCTTAGTTTCCATTTCCTAGGCATGCTTTGAATACTATGTGCTTTGAGGTACTTCAATTGTGTTTTACAATTTCTAAGACAAAGGCTGAAAAATGTTTTATTAAGAAGACTAGCTTCCCAAGAAAACAAATGCCATGCTATGCCATGTAAAAATGTCAATCTTTTCCTGAATCTTGTTATATTTAGGGGCATCATTAGGTCAATATCTGAAGCCATACAGATATATGCAGAGCCAAACTTTTCCAATTCAATGTGACTCTTGTAAGAAAGGGACCGCTGCTGGAAAACGATAACTGACATGTCAAAGTACTTATGTGGTTAGATTGCCATTGACTTCAGTTGCTTGAGAAGTTTCAAATGTACACACTGCTTAAATTAAGATCAGACTTCAAGGGAGTCCCTCAAAGTAGACATCAGATCAGCAATGAGCCATCTCTACCAATCCTCAAAACAATCATTCTAGGCATGGGTTTCAGTTGAATATTAAAAAAAAATGTAGCAAAAATGATAATTATGATGGACAACGATTAGTTAAATACTTCTAAATAGCTAATGGAGGGAATGTTAAGCAGTTTCCAAACAAAACAAAATGCTACAGTCTAAAGGAGTAGATACACAATTCCCCTGGTCTTACAACATGGATCTTTTAGATATATTGGAATATGTCACATTGAACCCATCTATATGTACATTGCTTTGTATCAATTTAGAGTAAAAGTGTCTTAATTTTTTTTTAAATGTTATCATTCCATTTGTACCTGTGATATTGCTGTGAGGATGAGGAAACTATTTAGAAAGAGAATGGGGGAGGAGAGAGAGAGAGAGAGAGAGAGAGAGAGAGAGAGAGAGAGAGAGAGAGAGAGAGAGAGAGAGAGAATTGCCTTCACTTTTGTAAACTCAAGTGCCTTGAATGCAACAATATGTTAAGAGGAGAGAGACTGAAATCCTAATAGCCACACATTGTGTTAGAGTGCAGCTTTTCAATTGTCCAGTGTTCCTCTAATGAGAACTCTACATTTTCTGTTTTCCATGGTGATGTGGGTGTGCTTCAGGGATAAGGTAGAAAATTAAAAAGAAGAAAGTTGAAGACTTTTAATAGAGAGTATTGAGTTATCTTTCAAGTCTGTTACTATGGAGATTGGAGCCTGACAAAACTAAGAATGACATGTTCAATTAAAATTCCTCTTCAGGATTAAGGCAACACAGTTTTCATAGAACAAGTCCGGAATGTATGGGAGGATTTTGATTTCTTCTAATTCTGACTATATTTCATGATTTTTTTTCAAGTTTTTCAGGCTTTTTCATGCCTAACATTTCTTGCTATTCCTATTTTGAACTGAAAATACCATGACTGCTTAGGCAAATTGCCTGAATGATGCAAATAGTCAGTTACAACATTGTCCAGTATGATGGTTAATCTCACATTCCGATAAGAGGGTTGTCAGAAAGCTTTAACAGATGAAAAAGACCTACCTTGTGCCACTGTCTCAGAGGCTGAGATACTGGAGTAGATTAAAGAAGAAAGCATCTAACATGCTGTGGATACAATTTGATCACCCTCAAGCTCCTGCCTCTACAATGAGGGTCACAAAAATCAAGTTGGTTTTTCAGTCTTTTTTTTTTAATACTAAAGAGTAAAGTAACTAATCCCACTCATTGAGCACTTATGCAATGGCATACCTTCTGCCACTGAGCTTCTGCCCACATCCCCAACCCACATCTTATACTTCACCAAAACCTTTACTTACTCATCATGCTCTGTGGACTGCTAGTCTTCTCAGGGAAATTTTGCAAAGTCCTCTAGGGTGCTGTGGATGAAGTGCTATAAAATAGCTTACACCAAAGCTGTCTGTTGACACTTCTTAGTATGATTATCATATTACCATATTCAGGCCTTATATCTAACCTACATTTCTCTTTCTGTTCCAAGATATTTGTTCTTCAACTATTTGCAATATTTTGTTCTCTTGGTGTATGCCATGGTATGCAGTTTGGAACAATGTACAGCATAATATGACTTTGTATTATTTAAAGTTTGTAATATATAAAGTTTGTAATATGTAAAGTTTTATACTATTGCAGAATAATAAGGAACTGGGAAAACAGGCTGAATACATGTTTATTCATGGAGAAACAACTTATAACAGAGACAGATGAACGCCAGCAGGCTCCTGTCCCAAGGATGCCTCCGAATGCTCTCTGTCTCTGTCCAGCAAGCAAGAGAGCGGTCTGGGTCCCTACCTCAGACCTACTTCCTCCAGGTCAAGTCAGCACCTGTCTCCATCCCAATGGGCATGGTCAGTGCAACAGGTGAGGACAGAGTGAATATATCACTAAATTACACAATACAAAAATGTAAATATATACATGTAAATATATAATATAAATTAATAGAAGTGTTCTTCCAGAAATTCTAAGAACTTTGGAAGCTGTTATCCCAGATTTTTTTTTACTGTTTTCCTGTTATGAACATTCTGTCTTATTACCCCCCATCATATTTAGCTTTACTCTTTTCATTTTCTGTCACTTTATTTTACTAGTAATATAAAGTTTAATTTAACTATAAGTGGAAATCTGTAAGGTTTGCACATCTAGTAAACCTTTTGTCCTTTCTTTGCAGAATAGAGCATGGTATCCAGTGTTTGACCTACATTTTCATTTAGTGACAA
Source organism: Cricetiscus sungorus (assembly GCA_030556225.1). Lineage (NCBI taxonomy): Eukaryota > Metazoa > Chordata > Mammalia > Rodentia > Cricetidae > Cricetiscus > Cricetiscus sungorus. The sequence goes on along the minus strand of JANBXA010000372.1, from coordinate 69,504,968 downwards.
GCTTCTTAGGCTTGCTAAGGTGAGAGAGCACATGGAATGATGATAAAATAATCATATATATTTATCCTAGATAAATGGAAACCCTTTTGAATCTAAAAAGACCACAATATTTTATAGCTGCCAATGTCTTATTTAATGTCTCTAGTTTATTTTTTGTTTTGGGAAGAACATTTTAAAGGAGCCTTATCCTTATCTGTACCTGATGAATTTAAAGTGCACAGTGCAGTACTGTGTTTCTACAGCCACAGAGCTACAAGGTGGCTCATGAGGCCTTATCACTCTTTGCACAATTGAAACTGTCCTCTGGACAACTACTTCTTCCTCTTTTCTAGTTCCCTGGCAATTGCCATTTCAGTGTAATGGACTCAAGTTTGTTAGTCTGTGGCTGGCTTATTTCCATAGTAATATCCTCTAGGTTCACCCATGTTTGTTTGTTTGCTCTCTCTCTCTCTCTCTCTCTCTCTCTCTCTCTCTCTCTCTCTCTCTCTCTCTCTCTCTCTCCCTGTCCCTACATCCCTCCCTCCTCCTCCCTCCCTCTTTCTTTCCCTCTCTCCCTCTCTCCTCTCTCCCTCCCTCCCCCTCCCTCCCTCTTTCTTTCCCTCTCTCCCTCTCTCCCTCCCTCCCTCCCCCCCCTCCCTCCCTCTTTCTTTCCCTCTCTCCCTCTCTCCCTCCCTCCCTCCCTCCCCCTCCCTCCCTCTTTCTTTCTTTCCCTCTCTCCCTCCCTCCCTCTCTCCCTTCCTCCCTCCTTCCCTCCCCTCCCTCCCTCTTCTCTTTCCCTCTCTCCCTCTCCCTCTCTCCCTCTCTCCCTCCCTCCCTCCCTCCCTCTCTCCTCCCTCCCTCCCTCTTTCCTTCCTTCCTTCCTTCCATTTATCTCTACAGTATTTTCTCTGTGTAGTCTTGCCTGTTCTGGAACTCACTCTGAAGATAAGGCTGGCCTTGAACTCATACAGATCTGCCTGAATCTATCTAAGTGCAGGGTATCAAATGCTTATATCACCACCACCAAGCTCCATATTGTTTCTTATTATAGAAATGTAAACCGGTGTGACAATCTCAAAAGTTTAAGTTGAATGAATGCAGGATCCAGCAAACACACTTCCCAGTATCAATGTAATATAATTGAAATCAGAAACTCAAGGAGGTCTTACCTACCTAGTTTGGTACAGCTCCACCCACATTATACATATGTGCACATTTTGATATCAAATCAATTATTTTACCACCTCTATATTTTGTGCAAATGGAGTGTACTGGCTGGTATTGTGTGTCAACTTAGCATGAGTTAGAGTCCTCAGAGATGAAAGACCCTAGGTTGAGAAAATTCCTTCATGAGATTCTTCTTCCAGGATCCTGTCCTACTTGAGCTCCTAATCTGACTTTCTTCAGTGATGAACAACAATATGGAAGTATAAGCCAAATAAACCCTTTCCTCCCCAACTTGCTTTTTTGTCATGGTGTTTTGTTGAAGCGATAAAATTCCTGCTTAAGACATGGAGCCTGCTGGGGATCAGCTGTGAGATTGTATCTCCTAGAAGTGACAAGGAAGCTACACCCAAGATACCTCGACAGGATGGGCCTAAACAAGACCTGCACAACACTAATAGGCACTTTATTGAAAAATCTCATGACACCTCACCCCCCCCAGACAAAGAACCCAAGAATGAACACCCTAACTGGTTATCTAATCCCAGTGCTGAGCCCTGTGAAATCATATACATACAGCTAAAACTAAATGGACTCAGCAGGTAGTATTTGTATATTTATGCAGATGTGTAACAATAATAAAAAGAGACTGATTTGGGAGGGAGTAAAGGGAAATGGGAGGAGTTAAAGGGAGGAAAGGAATAAATGATGTAATTATATATTAATTCAATTTATTTTAATTTTAAAACGAATATTTGAACTTGAAGACAGGCCATTTGAAAACATCTTTAGAACTTCTGGGACACCAATAAATGAACAAAGAGTTAAAAAAAAACATGGAGCCTGTAAATTATGAGTAGCCCCTGTACAGCACATGTAAAATGACAAGATGTTAATAATGTGTAACTGGGGGATAATTAGAAATATTAAAATGCAGTGAATGTTGCCATTTTTTTCACATTTGGTTTTTGGATAATAAAAGAATTTCTTTGTACATTTGAAGACAAAGTTTAAGAGTGTTAATTAGAAATGTGAAGAAAAAATATCCAAGAAGTGCAAATATATATAACAGGAGTCACATCACACAACTAATACTGTTTTCCACTAGGAATAACATTATACTCAAAAAGCATTTCATCATCTTATTTGTATTTGTGTTTTATTATAATTTATTATTTTAATATTCTAAATACTACTGGAATTTCACAAAAATAAAAGAATATTATATCTTGTGGTGATTGAATTATGACAAGGCTTTTATATGTTTTACTTATAGACCCAACTTTAACAAATCTAAAATATAGACTAACAAAATCACAGAATCAGACTATTTTAGAACTTTGAGTAGCTTATCAAGTAGAGCTAATCTTTTAGTGTTTCATATCACATATTGGTCAATAAATGTGAATTGCTATACTGTGTTGGCACATGCCTTTAGTCCTAGCACTTGGGAGGCAGAGGCAAGCAGATCTCTGTGAATTTGAGGCCAGCCTTGTCTAAAGAGCTAGTTCCAGGACAAGCTCCAAAGCAATACAGAGAAACTGAGAAACCCTGTCTCAAAAAACCAAATAAATAAATAAATAAATAAATAAATGTGTGCATTGCTGTTGCTAAGGAAGAAACAGATTTTTTATTAGCTAAAGCAAACTTCTAAAACAATTTCACCATTTTGCCTGTTCTCAGTAAAAGTATTATTTCATTTATTCACTTGTTATTTGTGCATATGTGCATGCATGTGAGTGCACATGTGTACATGCTCATGTGATTCTAAGTGCATGCATGTTTTTACAGGTAGACATGGGATTTTCTTAGAAATAAAAGTAAGGAATCAAACAGAAATGGCCAGTGTGTACTGGGGAATTAGTTTCAGATGCTACCAATTAGCTGTTTCATTAACTTTTTGCATTCAACCATTGCTGACTAAGTGCTCACACACCGACTAACAGTATCTTCAGAAATGTGTTTGTGCCACCTTATTCAAGGTTACAAGATTTGGTGCATCATTCCTATGCTCAGCATCTGCATCCCAGTTCTACCTCCCTGTCTCCCTACACGGTGAGCTGATATCACATTTCTCAGTCTAACACTGCTAGGCCAGAGACACTTGCAATTTGTTTAAAAATTAAGCACATTGTAAAATGATGGCAAACTGGGGAGTAACAATGATGAGACTAGAGAAAATTGAAAATTAAGCTTGATGTTTTGTTTTGGTTTTTTTTTGAGACTGGGCCTTAGTATGTAGCACTGGCTGTTAGGCGACTGGCTATATAGAACAGGCTGGCCTTGATTATTTCTACCTCCCCAATCCTGGAATTAAAGGCATGTAGTGCCACACACACAAGTGATATTCAAAGATGAATAAGGGTTAAAAGTCACAAGTCTATTGAGTTGAGGGGAAAATGTTTTTCTTTGCAACTGAATTGAAAAAGCTATATGGGAAAGGTTGATTCTTTGGCTGAGGAGCTAAAGCTACATGGGAAAGGTTGATTCTTTGGCTGAAGAGCTACAAAGCTTAAAGTCATGTTTTTTTTTAACTTATCTTTCTATCTCTATATATGTAGTTAGATTTTTTTAAGGTTAAAATTTTATTTCTCTGCATCAAATTTTTATTTTTCACCTCTTGAATCTAATATTTATATATTTTAATAGCAATTATAATTTAATTATTTTCCATCTACCATCTATCTGAACATTACTCCACACCCTTTCATCCTGACAGTTGTTATTTTTACAGGCTTCAAGTTCAAACACACACACACACACACACACACACACACGTGTGTGTGTGTGTGTGTGTGTGTGTGTGTGTGTGTATGTATGTATGTATGTGTGTATGTGTGTATGTGTGTATGTGTGTATGTGTGTATGCTTGTATGTATGTATATATGTGTATGCCCAAATAAAACTAAGTAGAACTGGTTGAGTTAGTTGATTTTATTGGTATGTGTATGGTTTCAGGGCTATAGTCTCATTCCTTGGAAAGGTTAATTCTCATTCTCCCATCAGAGATTAGTTGCCTGTAGTCCTTTGACTAGGTGTGGGACTCCTTGAAAACCCTCCTCCTATGTTAACATGTCCACTAGTTTTGACATTGTTCCAGTCTTATTTATGCAGCCATTTCTAGGGGAGACTGTTTCAAAGCAGACTTCCTGACTCTTGCAATCTACTCTCTTCGTTTTCCTCTGTTCTCAGAGCCATAAATGCAGGATCTGTGATGTAGATGTATCTGTTGGAATTGGGTTTCCCACAATCTGATCTGTTGATTTCTTTCTTTCATTTTTTCTTTAATGCACCCGGTCTCGTTTGATCTATTGATTTTTACATTGTGTAGTTTTCTGTGAGGATTTCCATTTGCTAGAAAGAGAGGCTTTAATAATGTGATTTGGTAGTTACACTTCTCTGTATAGTATAGTAAGGAATTATGCTGGCCTAGCAAAATAGTGGTAGTAGATTATTTTTTAAGGCCAATAGCCTTACTAGCCCCACGAAGCTGGTTAGGTTTCCAGACCAGGCATCATTTACTTCCTGGTGAGTGGGCCAATTTGACAGCTGTTAGTTGATATCAACATGTGAATTCCTCTTACTGACTCTTCATGCATATCTTGCTATTCTTTATATGTCATGGTTCATAGGTGTTGCAGCTGGGTAGAAATGTTTAATTGCTTCCCTCCCATGGCAACTTGCTTGGTATTTTCTGAAACCATGGAAACTTGCTTTGATTTTCTTTTTTCTTTTGTTAAATAATTATGTAAGTTTCTTTTTAACTTTCTAAGAATTTTGAGTCTTAAATGTAAATCCTTTGTTACTAGGAACTAGTTTTTTTATGATGATTTTTTTTTTATTTAAATTTGAAACATGCTTGTATCACAAGTCAATCCCAGTTTCCTCACCCTGACCTCCTCCCTGGACCCCTCCAACCTCCATCCTATATCCCCAAGGAGGGGGAGGAATTCCATGGGGGATCTTCAAAGTCTGTCCTATCATTTGGAGCAGGACCTATGCTCTTCCCCAGGTATCTAGGTTGAGAGAGTATCCCTCTATGTTCAATGGCTCCCAAAGTCCATTCATATACTAAAGATAAATACTGATCCACTTTCTTAGAGGCCCCATAGACTGCCCAGGTCTTCTAACTAATACCCACGTTCCAGGGATCTGGGTGGGTCCTATGCTGGTTTCTCAGCTATCAGTCTGGGGGCCATGAACTCCCCATTGTTCAGGCCATCTATTTCTGTGGGTTTCTACAGCCTGGCCTTGACCCTATTGCTCATCACTCTTCTCTCTCTACAAATGGATTCCAGGAGTATGACTTAGTGTTTAGCTGTGGGTGTCTTCCATCAGCTACTGGATGAAGACTCTTGAATGACATATAAGGTAGTCATTAATTTCATTATCAGGGAAGGGCATATAAGGTAGTCTCTCCACTATTGCTTAGATTGTTAATTGGGGTCATCCTTGTAGATCTCTGAACATTTCCCTACTGCCGGAGTTCTTGAGTTCATTGTACATTTGTACATTTTGGAAATCAGCCCTCTGTCAGATGTGGGATTGGTGAAGATCTTTTTCTATTCTGTAGGCTGCCGTTTTGTATTATTGACTGAATTCTTTGCCTTACAGAAGCTTTTTGATTTCAGGAGGTCCCATTTATTAATTGTTGATCCCAGTGTGCTACTGGTGTAGTTTTCCAAAAGCACCCCCCTGTACCAATTCATTTGAGAATACCTCCCACTTTTTTCTAAGAGGTTCAGTGTGGCTGGATTTATGTTCAGGTCTTTGATCCATTTGGACTTAAGTTTTGAGCATGGCAATAGATATGGATCTATCTGCAGTCTTCTACAAGTCAGCATCCAGTTATGCTAGCACCATTTGTTGAATATGCTTTCTTTTTTTCCATTGTATAGTTTTACATTCTTTGTCAAAGTCAGGTGATTGTAGGTGTATGGGGTTTACATATCAATTCCATTGATCTTCGTCTCTATTTTTAAGACAATATTAAGCTGTTTTCAGGATTATGGCTCTATAATAGAGCTTGAAGTCAGGGATGGTGATGCCCCCAGACATTCCTATTTTTGTACAGGGTTGTTTGGTTATCCCATGTCTTTTGTTTATCTTTATAAAGTTGAGTATTGTTTTTTTCAAGGTCTATGAAGAATTGTGCCAGGATTTTGATGGGGATTACATTGAATCTTTAGATTGCTTTTGGCAAGATTGCCATTTTTATAGTGTTGATCCTACCTATCCAAGAGCATGGAGATCTTTCCATTTTCTGGTATCTTCTTTAATTTTTTTTCTTTAAAGACTCAAAATTCTTATTATATAGGTCTTCATTTGTTTGGTTAGCATTACCACAATATATTTTATGTTGTTTGTGGCTATTATAAAGGGTTATGTTTCTCTGATTTCTTTCTCAGCCCCTTTGTCATCTGTATATATTCTTGTATCCTACCACTTTCCTGAAGGTGTTTATCAGCTGTAGGAGTTCCCTGGTAGATTTTTTTGGGTCACTTTTGTAAACTATCGTATCATCTGCAAATAGCAAAAGTTTGACTTCTTCTTTACCAATTTGTATCCCCTTCATCTCCTTTTATTTTCTTATTGCTCTAGCTAGAACTTCAAGTACAATATTGAAGAGATATGGAGAGAGTGAACAGTCTTGTCTTGTTCCTGATTTTAGAGGAATCACATTGAGTTTCTCTCCATTTAGTTTGATGTTAGATGTTGGTTTGCTGTACATTGCTTTTGTTATGTTTGTCCACTTCCTTTAAATTTTTGAATTTTATGGAGTACAGGTTTTCAAAGTATGACCTGAAAATTCTCTGGATTTCCTCAGTGTCTGTGGTTATGTCCCCCTTTTTATTTCTGATCTTGTTAATTTGCACGTTCTCTCATTGCCTTTCGCTTATTTTGGATAAAGGTATGTCTATCTTGTTGATTTTCTTGAAGAACCAACTCTTTGTTACATTGATCTTTGTATTGTTTTCCTAGTTTCTACTTTAGTGATTTCAGCCCTCAATTTAATTATTTCCTGTTTTTTACTCTTCTAAGCTGAGTTTGCTTTTTGTTCTAGTGCTTTCAGTTGTCCTGTTAATTCTCTAGTGCTCCAGCTTCTCCATGTGGGCACTTAGTGCAATGAACTTTCTTCTTAGCACTGCATTCAAAGTGTCCTGTAAGTTTGGGTATGTTGTGTCTTAATTCCCATTGAATTCTAGGATGTCTTTAATGTCTTTTTTTATTTCTTCCTTGATCCAGGTATGGTGCAATTGCACATTGTTCAAATTCCATGAGATTGTAGGGTTTCTGCAACTTTAAAGCATGGTGGTCTGATAAGATACAGGGGGTTATTTCATTTTTTTCTACCCATTGGGGTTTTCTATTTTGTTGAGTGCATGGTCTATTTTAGAGAAGGATCCATGTAGTGTTTGGATGGAATGTCCTATGAATGTCTGTTAAACCCAATTGTGTCATAACTTCTGTTAGTTCCTTGGTTTTTTTAAATTAAGTTTCTACCTGGTGGACCAGTCTAATGTTGACAGTAAGGTATTGAAGTCTCCCACTATGAGTGTATGAGGTTTTATGTGTGATTTGAGTTTTAGTAGTGTTTCTTTTATGAATATGGGTTCCTTTGTATTTGGGGCATAGATGTTCAGAATTGAGACTTCATCTTGATGTGTTTCTCCTGTTATGAATAAGAAAAGGCCTTTTTTTATCTCTTTTGATTGATTTAGTTTAAAACCTAATTTGTTAGATACTAGGATTGCTACACCCGCTTGTTTCTTGAGTCTATTTGATTGGAAAATCTTTTCTCAACCTTTACTTTGAGGTAACATCTGTCTTTGAAGGTGAGGTATGTTTCTTGTATGCAGCAGAAGAATGGAGTCTGTCTTTGTATCCATTTTGTTAGCTTATGTCTTTTTATAGTGAGGTAAGACCATTAACATTGATGGATATTAATGAACATTGATTGTTAATGCTTGTTTGTTTTGGATTTGTTGGTGGTAGTGATATTGTGTTTGTGCTCCATCCCCTCAAACATTTTTCTTTTGGCTGTTGGTAAAGTGAGATTATCTGCTGCCTATGTTTTTGTGGGTGTAGTTAACTTCCTTGGGCTGGAGATTGCCCTCCAGAACTTTCTCTAGGGACGGATTAGTTGATATGTATTGTTTAAATCTGTTTTTTTCATGGAATATCTTTGTTTCTCCATCTATAATGATTAAAAACTTTGCTGGGTATAGAAGTCTGGGCTGCCATCTGTGGTCTCTCAGTGTTGGTAGAATATTTATTAGAACCTTCTGGCCTTCAGAGTTTCCATGGAGAAGTCAGGTGTAATTCTGATAGGTCTGCATTTATATGTTACTTGCCATTTTTCCTTCACTAGTCTTAATATTCTTTCTTTATTCTGTATGTTTGGTGTTTTGATTATTATGTGTCAAGGGTATTTTTTGTGGTCCATTCTATTTGGTGTTCTGTAAGCTTCTTGTACTTTCATTGGCATGTCTTTCTTTAGGTTGGGAACGTTTTCTTCTATGATCTTGTTGAATATATTTCCTGCACCTTTGAGTTGGGTCTCTTCACCTTCTTCTATACCTATTATTCTTAGGTTTGGCTTTTTCATGATAACCCCCATATTTCCTGGATATTTTGTATTAAAGATTTGTTGGACTTAAGATTTTCTCTGGTCTATGAATCTATTTCTCCTAGTGTATCTTCAACACCTGAGATTCTCTCTTACATCTCTTATATTCTGTTGGTTATGCTTGCATCTATAGTTCCTGGTCTTTTACCCAGCTTTTCTATTTCTAGTATTGCCTCAGACTGTGCTATTTTATTGTCGCTATTTTATCTTTCAAACCTTGTACTGTTTGAATTGTTTCTTGCAATTTTTGGTTTGTCTTTTCATGCATTTCTTTAGAGGATTTACTCATTTCCTATTTTAGAGTCTCTTATTATCTTCATGAATTTGTTTTTATGTTGTTCTCTTCTGCTTCATCTGTGTTGGGAAGTTTAGGTCTTGCTGTTGTAGAGTCCATAGACTCTGGTGATGTTATATTGATCTTTCTGTTTTTGACTGTGTTCTTATACTATCATCTACCCATCCCTTCTTCCAGTGCGTGCTGGTGGGGTCTCTTCCTCTCCAGGTGGGTATGGGACCAAGGTTCTCTTCTGGTGGGTGCAAGCAAGTCCAATTCTCCATTGGCTATCCTTTTCAAGTTGATGGTGTCAGGACTAGGTTGCTGGGAGACTCTAAACAGGTTGGTCTGCTGAGAGGAGCTCCCTGGGTCTTGTGCAGGCTCCAGGCCTTAGGAGGTTCTGAGCAGGGGCCCTGAAGGTGTGCCAGAAACAGGCCCAAGCTTAGCTTCCCATGGTTTGAGGTGGGACTAGGAAGCTGGCAGACTCTGAGCTGTTCTACTAGGATGGGCTCCCCTGCAGGCAGTTCCCAGTCCCCAGGAGGCTTAGAGCAGGGCACCAGAAGTTAGGCTCCTCCTGTGGGTGGAGGTGGGACCAGGATGCTGACAGACAGACTCTGGACAGGCTGTTCCCTGGGGACTGGCTCCCCTATGAGTATGCAGGCCCCAGGCCTCAGGAGGCTCCTAATAGGTTCTAGTTTTTTTTTCAACATGATTAGAATTTGTGGCACTATTCTACACTTAAAATATAATGAGAATGGTTTTCTTACATTCCACAGAATTAATAATTGTCTATATTTCTTTGTACTGCTTTCTGGAGCTACTTTTCTTATTTTTAGTTATATGTATTATTGATGTTATTTTCAAAACTCTTCTGTGTTTTATTTTCATTCTCCTTCTAACATTTAAATTTTTCATTGTTAGGAAGAATTTTTTGTTATTTTTTTTAAAAGTTTTATTTTAGTTGTGTGTGTGTTTGCTTGCATATATATATGATCTTATACACACCCGGTACTCAAGGTGGTCAGAAGAGAAATCAGACAGATTGAAACTGAGTTATAGATTATTGTGAGGCACCATGAGGGTGCTGGGAACCCAACATAGGTTCTTTGCAAGAATATCCAATGCTCTTATCTGCTGAACTATCTCTAATCCCCCCTTCCTTTTTTTTTTTTTTTTGCTCTTTGTTTTTATTTTTGACATAGGATTTCTCTGTGTATCTTTGGAGACTTTCCTGGAATTCACTCTGTAGATCAGGCTGGACTTGAACTCAAAGAGACCCACCTACTTCTGCTTCCAGAGTGCTGGGATTAAAGGTATGTGCCACTGTTGCCTGGCATTTTTTTTTTCTGTTCTTTATTTTTTCTTATTTCTTAGTATTCTCTTTTCTCCTCCACCTAGAAAAACAATCAATAATATCATAAAATTTAATGATTATTTATTTATCTATTTTATTAATTTATTTATCTATTTTATGTTTTCTTTAAATTTCTTCTTTGTATGTCTTTCATTGATTTTATCTTGTTCTATTTCTCTCTTTCCTTGTTTCCTTATTTTTATTAATTCATTTATTGTTTCATTCTTTATCATAAGTAATTTTTAGTTTCATTCACATTTTGCATTAGTTTTTTTTAACCATTTCCAGTTTATAAATTTTGGTGCTACATTTGTGAAATTTAATTGGTTTTATTTTATTTCTATGTATCGCATGGCTTATGTGATTGATGGTTTATTTATCTTTACTGTTTGACAAATGGGATTGAGTCCTCAAAGTAGGCACTTAATGGGAATATCACCAAGTAATATCAGAATAGGTATTTAAATTAACCTGATATGAACCATATCAATGAAATACAAGAAATGTAAAAGCAAAGCAATGTGACCAAAGACCACGATCCTAAAACTACTAAATTAGATATATGTAAAGTATCAGGTGAATGTTTTAAGATGTTACTAGTAAAAATGATCAATGATCACAAAGAATATACAAAAAGATGGACCAATTCAGGTTCTAAAGAGGAAGAAATTCAAGGAAATGTCAATAAAGTAAATGAGAAAATTATCATCTGTGTTCTTTTTGAACATGTATCCATTGTTCCAAGATATTTTAGTTTTTTGCATTTACCCTTGTAAATGACATGTGACATTTCTCTTGCAGCTTATAATACATTTTTTAAGTTCTGTAATTAGTGTTTGTTTTTTGTTTTTTGTTTTCACTGTAATATAATATAGAGAGTTTTTCCCTGATTCTCTCCTTTCCTGGCATTCTGTTTATATCTTATATCCATTTGTACAGATGTTTCTTTCCTTAGTTTTCAGATGTTTTCTTATATAATTCTGTTCAAGATCTGGTCTAATTCACTGACCTGAGATGATTATTCTTCCATATATATAATTTGTAAATTTGATATTTTCAATGTATTCCAAAGTTCATGCATTTGTTTTACTCTACCATTTTTCTTTCATTGACTGGTAAGTTTCTTTACTTTATCTTCAAGTCTTGATGTATCTGTTTTCTACTTAAATTCATTCTACTGATGAGCCTTTTACTGAGTTTTCTAGTTGGGTCATTGCATTTATCAATTCTGTGTTCATTTCAGCTTGAGTTTTCATCATTATATAATTTTGATTTCATGTCCTGCATGGTCTTTGTAATCTCATATTTTAATGTCCCTTTAGACTGCAATCATCTGTTTATCTGTCTAAATTACATTCATTCATGTTTTTGTTCAGGTTATCTTTAAACCCCTTTAATTTTCTGTTGATGCTCATAGTTTTTCTTTTAGTTTCTGTGACCTGGGTTCATCTAGTTAATTCCCAATGAAGAACATTTCTAGAGGGCTGGTGTTGTTTGGACCAGATACATTTTTTTGCTATTTTAGTGTTTCTGTTTGGAAGTGTTGGCCACTTGAAGTTAGTGCCTTGGTGTGTCTAATGTGAGTTTCTAGGCCACCCACAGTACGCTGTTTCCCATAGTTGGTTGACTTCGTATCAGGTAGGCAGAGTTTATATTTCAGTTCTTCAGATACTTGGTGTTGATTTTTGATTGAAGATTCTGGATTGATTCTGATTTAGTTGTTAGCATCTTTCACTGGTATATTCCGGGTGTATTAGCTTTGCTATGGGCTTGTTTAGGAGACGTTCAAGAATTTTCCCTTGTGTACAGGGGATGCAGAACTTAGAGGACTCACTAAAAAAGGATGACGATGCAGCTTTTTGCCTGGTCTGAGTGGTAAAACCTAGCATAGGGTAAGGGACAAGATGGACTTACTGAGAAAGCCTGGGAATTTGGCTCCTGATAGCTGGCTGGGACAATGTAGGTAGCTTAGTTAGGGTGTTTATTGCTATAATAAAGCACTATCATTATTACCAAAAACACCTTGTGCAGAAAAAAGTTTATTTTGCTTGTGCCTTCTCATCACAGTCCATCATCAAAGGGATTCAGGGTAGTAACTCAAGACAAGGACCTGAAGAAAGGAGCTGAAACAGAAGCCCTGGAAGCAAACTGGCTTGTTCCCCATGACTTGCTCAGACTGCTTTCTTGCTCAACTCCATTATTGATAAAATGGAGTAGACTTACTATTTCTGAATGAGAGGATTTTCTAACATTATGCTTTACACATTAACAAAACCTGCATAGTATCATTAGGTGACACATTTCTTTTTGAGACAGGTTCTCAGTTTATAGCTCCAGTGGACCCAAATTCCTGATCTGTCATTCAAACCTCTTGAGACAAGGGATTACAGGTGTGTGCCACCACACCCAGAACCATTCATTTATTTTAAGCAATATGAAGTTTTTAATTTTTTCCTATTCAAAAATAACTTTTTGATATTTATCAAGTTTTATAGTAGTGCTTCTGACAATTACTCAGATGCCATTTACACTAAGGTCATTACTCATCACCTTTCCTCCTGAACCACACATGCTCTCAAATTGAGTTAGTTTCTTGGTTTTGGTCCATTTATTGGTTGAATGAAGAACTTCTTTGAGTAACTTCTTTCAAGACAAATAAATGGGTCACATATGTCCTGAGTCATTGTGTCTAAGGAGATCTTCCTGTTCTCAGTAGTGAGTGGGGAGCTAGCTGAGGGGAGAATTTTGGCTCATAAACAGTCTGGCATTTCTTTATGCTGTGTTCAAGTAGTTCTATGGATAAAAATCCTCTGAATATCTCCAAAGCTTCCATTTAAGCTTGTCTACCTAGGAGTTTTTAGAATATTATCATTGTAAACAAAGTAAATTATCATGGTTAAGTTTTCATCATTGCTTAATATTTATTCATCTTAGAACTTATTAAAATTCACTTGGTTGTTGAATCTCTGCATTTATAATTCTACTTTCCACATATTCAGGCTCCATATGTCCTATAACCTTGTCATGTTTCAATGTTGTCTCTCACTTTATGTTTCTTATCTTTGCCTGTAAGAAAATGTTTTAGAATTTTATTCCACACCTCCTTTTGCTTTCTGTGGACTGTATTCCGGTTAACCACTGGTTGAAAAACTAGTGGCGATGATTTCCACCCCCACAGGCATTGCTAATAGCATCTTTTATTTTTCATAGATGTTTGATTTTTGCAGATTAGATGGGAATAAGGAGTGGAGAATTTTTTAAGGGAAAATTATTTTTAAGAGAATGCATATGTGGATGTATTTGATGGTCCCTTTTGTTGAATTGGTGTACTTTGTCAATCATTGTTTTTTCATACATAGATGATTACATATCAGCTCTGTGCTGTGATGAAACTCACAGAAGACTAGCTTTCTGTTCACCTACTCTGGCTATCTGTGTGTCTAGTCCCAAAATTTGTTCAGGAAGATTTGTGCCTTGAAGTGGTAGAATTTTATCTCTACTACCTTCTGTGCATCACTTAAAAAGTTTTCTCAGCCACACATGATAGATTTTGATAACAAAAAACAGTAGACTCGATGAAGTGGATTCTATTTATTTTTCATTTGATGTCAAGTGAAGATGTAATAAGATATTTTGCAAAATGAAGAATAAGGCACCATGTTAGAAAAGACAATGAAAAAAGGCTTTAATCAAAGAATTTAAGTCAAATTAGCTTTGTCAATTAGTTTAAGAAGGGATTTTGAGAATTAGAAAAAAATACCTCATTTTTATGATTTACAGATATTAACATCTTGTGGAATGTGGTGATCAAGATTATACATTCAAAGTTTAGTAGAGTTGGGCCAGAATTTTTTCTTTGCTACTTTTCTGGCCGTGAGTCTTTTAACCACAGCATCATCCCACTATATCTTAGTGCTCTCACCTCTAATAGTTTTCATGGATTCTCTCAAGGTATTAATCACTCAAGTAAAAGTACTTGTGAATTTAATCATGTGTGATATGGATACTCCTTAAATGTAGATATTACCACCAATACATTTAGCAAGAAAACTATTAGCATAAATTGAATGTGATTCTTTATCTAGAAAGACATGAATTTGTCTCTTATGAAAGTGTGGCCCTGAGAATAGTGATTACATATGCTCAGTTTTCAGGATCCTAGAATTAATACCCAATGTTATATTTAATAAAATACAGAGCATTAATAACTTTCAAAAATCCCCAAGATAAAAAAAAATATGGCTCTTGTTTATACCGAGAATCTCCAAGTTAAATGTCTAAATATCTCTTAAAAATTCTGAAGTCAAGCTTTAGCTATAGAACTCATAAAGAAAATTGGGTTGGTATTGAGACTTCAGTATTTTTTAAACCATTCAGATAAGCCTAGTTAATAAGTTACTGTGGAAACACGATTCTTGCATATAAAAATCTTTGTTTCATATTTAGTTTCTTTATTTGTAAAATAGAATTCTGAACATACCTTCAAAATGTGGACCTTAAGATCAAGTAAGAATTGTGAAAAAAACATTTAAATATATCATAGAAGTGGTATGAGTCTCCACATTTATTTTTTTTCAATAGCTGCTTTAAATAAGTTGAAAAAGTGATACAGGAATATTTTGTATTTCTTGAGATTAAAAATATTTTATGTCTTCTTATTGTCTTCAATGAATTAGAACTGTTAAGTTCCAGAATCATGTTCTTAATCTCGATTTTTAAATCATTTCTAACCTAGTCTTTGTTACTAAGGACAGAAAAGGGTTTATCAGCCCTGAGTACAGCATGAGCAACACACAAGGTACGCTTCTGGAGTAGCCTCATCTCCCAGGGCTCCATACTTGATTGACGTCAGAATTTTGAAACAATTTGTTTGCTAAATGTCTCGCCAAAATCAGTGACAGTAAAAGTCTCAAGAATTTTTCAAATGTGGTTTCTGGCCTGGGGTGAAGCCACACAGTATCCACAAATGTCTAGAACTATAATTGCTTTTTAATTCAATGACCTTACCACAAAATATGTAACAGAACATCTTAAAAATGACAGACCCTATTATTTATTTTCAAAGTGGGGCCATATAGCATCTCTGTTCTCTTAGTATTATGAATTTCTCCACGCCACGATCACTTTTATAACACATGGCACAGAGGAGGTTGTGTAGAAGAAAAGGTAGACCCTATCAGGCCACTGATGAGGACCTTTAAAAGCCTTACATAATGTTTAGACAACTGCACATCATACTCATGGAGATGAATTGTTAAGTAGGTAACTGGCAACATCCTGAGTATCACATGCATCTGTAACTTCATTTGTATTTAGTTAGAATTAAATGATAGTACCCTCAAAGATTTACATGGTAATTGCCTCATTGCCCAGGGTATGTATTTTACTGATGTCAGTGTTCGGAAATAATTTTTTTTTTACTAAATGCCTCACCAAGTTAGTAAAAGTTGCAAGAGTTTAAAAATAATGTGATTGATGACATTTCAAAGGAAACTGACTCAGCCATATTTGAATATAGAGATGATTGTACATCTATGTTTATCGCTGCTATATTGATAATAGCAAAGACATGTGACCATCCAAAAAGTTGCCAGATAAA
The DNA here is from genome assembly GCA_030556225.1 of Cricetiscus sungorus. NCBI lineage: Eukaryota > Metazoa > Chordata > Mammalia > Rodentia > Cricetidae > Cricetiscus > Cricetiscus sungorus. The sequence continues at coordinate 69,488,968 of JANBXA010000372.1, read as the reverse complement.
TTTATAATGAAATGTAGTACATAGCCACAATGGGATATTTTTCATTTGTGTGAAAATGAAGTCATATTGTTTATAGGGAAATGGATGGATCTAGATAGGTTAAGCAAAGGGAAAAATAAAAACAAAATTAGATATACTTTCTCCCCTCATGGGTGGCCATTAACTTTTAATGTGTACCTCTATAGATGTAAATAGGTGTAAGTATGGGTAAAGTCTAAAAATCTAGAAAGGAGAATAAAAGAAGCTAATATGTGATGAGGAAGAATTGCAGTAGATAAAAGAACAAGTGAAACATGGGAGGGTTTGAGAAAGAGATATAGTAGGCAATATCCCCAGATATGAGGTTTTCTCCCACAGTTAACAATAGAAATTTCATATGAGATAGAAATCACACTTTGGGTTTATATCCAGAGAAAATGGAACCATTTAAGGCGGTAAAGCTGCACTCACAAATTTATTGAAATACTATATAAGAGGTTAAGATATGGATTAATGTCCATTGACAGTTAAGTGAAATGGATAAGGTGATATATATGTATATATATATATATATATCCATTTAACTGACAAATATACATACATACATGCATACACACGTACATATATACAAAGTACATACATGTATGCATATATTTTATCCATGGAAAGGAGGAATTTGCTCATTCAAAAATGTCTGGAATAGTCTAGATGACATCCATAACGTTATGTAAAGCCAAATGACAAATTTTAATTATGTAAAAGTTTGTCTCACAGAAGTAGACAATAGAGTAGCAGAGTTTATTTATCAAGAGCTGGAATACTGGTAGGCAAAAGATGGAAAATGCTATCCAAAGAATGAATACAAAGACCAGGCTGATGAGATAGCTCAGCCAAAGAACTGCTAAATAAATCAGAGAATTTAGTTATTTCTTTAGAACCCACATGAAAACCAAAGGTTGGGGGCTATGCATCTGTAACCCCAGAATTCCTATAGCAAAATAGAAAGTGGTGACAGGGGAATTGCCCAGAGGCCCATGGACCAGCTATCCAGGAGAATGCAACACAGCAGAAACAAGGAGATCCTGTCTCTACAAACTGAAGAGCGCTGACTCCTGAATGCAGTTCTCTAACTTTTACACATGTTCTATGGATATGTTGGCCTACACACACACACACACACACACACACACACACACACACACACACACCACAGACACATAGACACATACACACACACGCATAGACAAATACACCACAGACACACAGACACACAAACCACACATACACACACAACACACACACATAGACAGAAACACATACACATACACACACCAAAAACATTAAAACTATTAAAACTTCCTTTAGATTGGAGAAACTTGGAAGGTCTGTTGTGTTTTTCAAAGTGCAGGCAATGAACACACATCCTGTCAAAGAAATGACAATTTTGTTAGGTTAAACATAACTTATTTTTTTTGTTTTAGTGTTTGAAACAGGACTCACTAATTGGCCCGGACTGGCCTCAAATACTCGATTCTCTGGGATTACAAGACCACAGCACCAGACCTGTCCCTAGGAAGATATATGTTAATTACCCACCATTGTCTATCACTATATATATATATATATATATATATATATATATATATATATATCCGTTAGTGCTCAACAAATGCATTTATTTTTGATACCAAAAAGGGGTTATGGAACAAAAAAAATGTTTTTTGATTTTAAAAAATTCTACCAAATTTTATTTTAATACCATAGATATAGGCACAGGGAGAGCATACATTCAGAATGGTCATACTTGGGAGACCAGACCGAAGGGCAGATTCTTGCTAACTATACATGTGGGAGGATGTAGCATGAATAACAAAAACTTAGAGACAGATATTGGGGATCAAGGTGAAGATGAGAAGAGCAAAGCAGCCAACCATTGGAGAGTTCTTACCTCTACCAAGGCTCAGACCAAAAGGGGCGATCCTGTCCTCAGCATGACTTCAGACTGACTAACTCCTGTCTCCTCCTGTCTTACATTCCTCTCTAGTGCTGGGATTCCACTCCAGTGCATGCCCCACCACCGCCTGCCCTCTATGGCTAACTAGTGTGGCTGCTGAGATTAAAGGCATGTGCTACTACTGCCTGGCCTTATGTCTGACTAGTGTGCCTAGCTTTGCAGCTTGATCTCCAGGCAAGCTTCACTTATTAGACCATAAACAAAATATCACCACAAGAGGAACATGCCTCTCTCTCACTATGTTTTTGCATGTTAAGTCTACATGGGAAAGCCATCGACTCAGCTATTGGTATAGCATAGTCTGTTTTGCTCCTTAATTCTCTAGATACCTGGGACAATATAATGAAATTGTTGCCCATTTTTCCATTTTGTATGAACAATGACCTCATTCTCAGCTGTTTGGTGTGTGCTGATACAATTCTTAGCTCTAAGCAGTTGCCTATGATCAGCTGCATCAATTAAGGGAGTCCTTCCTTAGCTAGGTAGTCAGAAATGCACAGAGACTCCAAATGAGCCCCTGGGGAAGGACTCACATGCACAAATGAAATCATAATAATATCGGTAAAAAGGATACCTGTTGGGTTTCTTTTTTCTGTTTTTTTTTTTTTTCCTAGAGCAGAAGAAACCTTAGGGGATCTGAACACCTGGTGACATGGTTTGCTCAAATTCATTTACCAGTGTGTTCTCATTCCTGTAGGGGAATTAGCAGAGCGGTAAAGGTTTTTAAAGAATTCGGATGAAAAGCCATCTGTTCCCGGGGCTTTGTTCAATCTCAATTTAAGGATGGCTTTGGAGATTTCCTATTCCCTAATTAATTCCTCTAGATGAGCTTGTGGGGTTGGCTCAATTTATTTTTTGAGAGATGGAAAAAATACTCCCTTCAATTAGTCTTTTGTTATGCCGTGACTGAGATGGAAATAGCTTTTTGCCAAATGGAGCAAAGAGCTGAGAGATGCTTGTATTTGCTGTGGCCAGGTGTCCTGTGTCATTAGTCTGGGCTTTGATGTAAGTACCATTCTCAGGGTCTTTCAGATAATTGGTGAGAAAGCATGCAACTTTGCAGAAATCTGAGTAATATTTAGACTGAAGGATGGAGACAGGGAATCTGAAGCACTGAATAGGAGTCATATTTGAAAGCACATAATTCTAACAATTTTTCTGCTTTACAATGTGCAATACATATTAATTGAAGGCTCCTGCGACCAGGTTTTCTGTGTAATAGGCAGCTAGCTAGAGGGTTAAATGGAAAAGAAAGGAACAGAAATGAAAGGAGAAAAAAAAGAGGAGAAGACATGTAAAAGGAAAGTCTGTCTATACATGGCCTGCAGTTTTGAAAAGATACGTATTTTGAGAAAAAGAGCAATTGTACCTGCTTCAATTCTGTCTCCACCAAATCTCAGCATCGAACTCCCAGCTCATGGATGAGGCATTATCCAAGAAAAGTTGCAAGGTTGTTTAAGGCCATTAGTGCTGCCTCAGGCTGGAAGAAATCCAATCTATACCTTTTTGAATAGCATATAGAAGGATATGGTTTTCAAGAAAACTATCTGCACATTAATTTTAGGATATTAAATAATGGATCTTCATTCTGGTATTTGCATTTTCAAGGACCCCAGAATTCTGTCTTCTTCTCAGGCCTTATTTGCCTTTCTAAACCAGGTAAGTCTTGGAGTTCAGAGCTGCAAGGAGGTTGGCAAGTATGAGATTGGGGAAGTACAGCCAGCAGGATGACATGAGAAGACTTAAATTTTCCTCCTGGTGGATTATGGGAAGACGGAAGGAAGGGAGGCAGTGGAGTGGGGAGATTAGAACCCTGCTTTTAAATTTCTAACCTGAAATTCCTTACATTTATTTATTTATTTTTAGAACAGTTAAAAGATAGAAAACAGATGTAATTACTTCACTTCCTTTTTGACGTTTTGGAAAGACTGCCTGTCAGAATATCTCAACACAAAGAAACACATTGATTAATTGGCAATGCAGTGTGTATGTGTAATGTGATTTAATGTGACAAGGGTGCAGGCATGTGTTATATATAGGCAGCTCCAAACATTGTTGCTTCTAGAAAGGTCTGAAGTTACAGTATAGACTCAGAAAGCTCAGCAGCTGAGAGTTTTAGGGCTGAGTGCCTCACTAGAATTATACAGACATTATGCACAGGTGTTAGAGACAGAGTCACAGATTATCATACAGAGTCTAGGTGAACCTCACTTAATAGGAAGGTCTACCACTCTGACTAAGGACAGAGATAGCAAAGTATGGATGCAGGAGCAGTAAGTATCACAATGATACTGACAAGGCAAGGGATGGAAAACAGACTCATGATCTGGTTGCCATAGTGCTTCAAAGACACACAGAGACTTTTACAACATCCGCCCCCTCTTTATCCATACAGGAACTCATGGTGTTTAATGGTAGAAGAGCCTCCTCATCATGTTCCAGAGATGACAGAATGTTAAAAGGCTTATTAGACAGGACATGCCACATAATTAAAAGGGAAGATGGTGCTAAATAAGAATGATTTAACCATCATCATTCAACATGCTACATTGTTCTTATCCACCTGCATGTGACAAAAGGAAATTTGAGCTGCACACAGCAGGATCATCTCAATTATAGAAGTAAGAGACGGCAAGAAAAAACATCCGAGAAGACCTTTTGGAAAACGTTAGGGGAATAACTAAATGTGAAGAAAATGATTTGGGTGCTAGTCAGGATAAGTACCTGGAAGGGGCAGGAGAAGGTGTAGGGTTACTACAGGGAAACCCATGTCAGGAAGGGAGAATGAACGCAAATGAAAGATGCATAAATGCCCTATGCAAGCCTCTTACTTTCTGAGCTAATTTAAACATTAAAAAATAATTGCTTTGGAACTTTTCTTTACCACTTAGTGTCTCAGGTTGAAATTTGAGTACCTTCTCATGTACATTGAAGCTTACAGGACTGGTCCCCTGCTGTCTCTCTGAATTGAATTACCAGCCTGCCTACTTCTCCTCTCCTCCTGGTTTCATGAGTTCTGCCTCTTCTGTTGCTTCTGTCTTCAGCTTTATATTCAACCCCTCCCCTTTGGGTACCAGAGACACAGTGAACAACTAGCTCTGGCAGGGTTGAGTATGAGGGAGGAAGAGTTGTAGGTCAAGCTATGCTATTGCCCAGCAGACAAGGGCTTATTAAATTGAGCACTGGCTTTCTTAGTGTTCACACAGACTGCTGTAAAAGAAAGTTCTCTTTCATATAAGCCAGGCTATAAGAGTCAGCTATGTTTCTTTGTTACTAATCCATACATTCTTCAATCTTCTGTCTCAAGGTAGGGCTATATTGAAACTTTATTTGGTATCTGCTGAGAACAGTAAATTAAATAAAACATTTAAAACCAGGGCACAGTTTTTGACAGATAATAAAATGTCAGCATTTGTTGTATTATCTTTATTGAAACAACGCTTCTAAGTAATTCTTCAAGTTACTACAATTCATTCTATTGAATTCCCAGAATCACCAGCCATGTCCCAGAAGTGTCTGTACTTCTGAGGGTGCATACTTCACAGTCTACCTGCTCATATCTGGATCTCACTGCACCCAGAATTCACTCCACCTCTTTGTTCACACACTAAGTTTGCCTGCACCTGCAGTTTTCACTCTGAGTAATGGACAGATTCATCTGTTATGCAATATCTGTGTTCTTTCCATGCACAGGCAGGACTGTTTGCACATGCTTGCTTCTGAACAGAAGAAACTGTGACTCTGCTTGTTTGTTTGTTTGCTTTTTGATTTTTTCAAGGCAGGGTTTCTCTGTAGCTTTGGAAGCTATCCTGGAACTAGTTCTTATAGACCAGGCTGGTCTTGAACTCACAGAGATCTGCCTGCCTCTGCCTCCAAAGTGTTGGGACTAGAGGCATATGCCACCAACGCCCAGCTGAAGCTGTGATTCTTTGAGAGTTTTGAACCCTGATACTTTCACCTACTTAACTCAAAGGCCATTAGCAAATTTGCAGTCCCCTCATTTTTAGTTTGGTGTTTCCACTTCTGACTGTTATATGAGCATTTATTCTGGGGCATTTGCTTCTTATTTGTAGATAAATAAGATTGTGCATAAACATTTGGCCTGAATGTTTACAAGTTATGCTTATGCTTTCTCCTTCCAACTCTTGGAAATTTTAAAATATATTTCACCTAATGCAAAATATGCCACTGCAGTCAGAAAGACTCCATTTACAGGGCCAATCATAGAAGCCTAGGCATTGTCCTACTTTATTCTGGACATACTCAGTATAGTTTAAGTTAAAAATCCTTAAATGCTTTTTTGCTTTTTCTCCCTTTACCCAAATCACACGATGTTTATCAGAGATACATTTTAGCAAGCAGAATTGAGAGTGAATAAAGAAAAAGGACTGGGTACAGATGAAAAAGCATATGGACATTGTGATATTAGGAGGAGGTATGCCTTTGCTAGTAGAACTAGGGACACTGATGGTACTTATTGATTCAAGTGATATTTATTTAGGATGACCACTAATCACAATTTGTCTGGGAGTCATGAATTTTCAGGATGTGGACACTTTGTATTAAGCGTCCGTGGTCACTTTAGGTCGAATAAAATCTTCCAGTGCCAAATTTAATAAGGAGAAAATAAAGCAGTAGGCAATAAGCTGATTGTTTTGGAGCTTGGATTCAGAGACTTCAAACCACTAGTTACTAAAACATTTCTTAGTATTAAAAGAAAAATTCATGGTGAATTCTCTAATAATGGGAGCCCAAATCATTTTTCAAAAAAGGAGACTGAAAGATGAAGAGGGGTTCTCTCCCCAACTGTGGTTAGAGAACCCCTCCTTCCTGAGTGGGAGGGACAAGGCTTATGTCTTTACCGTGTCTATGAGTCATCCCCAGAGACCAATGACAAACAAGGGCAATGTGGGGAAGGCAATGGTGCTGTACCTCTGACATCTGGTGCCACTTGTGGGAAACCCCAGTTATTGTTAGCTCTCCCTGCCACCATTGATTTAGACTCTGTGCTTTCTGTACAGAGTTGTGATTATATCAGTCTTTGCCATAAACATTAACTTCTTTATACAAAACGGATATTTTCCCAGAGAATACAATTGGTATTTTTGATGCCAAGACAAGACCAAGAGGAGGCCCCTATGAACCTGAAGCAGAGCTTAAAAATCCTCAAACCCAATGGGCAAGGATCTTTTTAGTCTTGTTTATTTTTTAATGAATGTTATGGTAATTTAAAAGGATCTGCAGAGTATGTGGTGATATCATCAAGTGAACATGCTGGAAAGCCTGACATTAAAATGGTCTTGGGTTATCATTATTGCAGAGCTACATCTGTTTAGAATGTACTCATTTGTTACTCTACTCAGTAAATATTTCAGTTTATGTTTTCAATATCAATGAGCTGAAAAAAAATCAGGAAATTCAGATTCTTTTCTCTAAGTAACTGGCATTATGACAAGCAATGTTAGACATCTCCTTGTGGTAAGGTATTAAAATATTACTGGCTTTGTTTAAAACTGTGACACAGAATGCGTTTTTGGAATCTTTCTGAGGTGGTTTGGACCTTCTGCTTTCCTGGTAACCACAGCATCTACACTAACCCTCATGACACTTTGGGAATTTCCAAAGTGACTATTAACGAGGATCCATGAGTTGTGTAATGTTGTCAGTTTCAGTTTGCAGGTTATCTTGGAGCAGGTGAACAGGCCATCTTTAATCAGAGAATGGGGAACTCTTCATCCTTTAGTGGCTGTCAAGGCCAGAGCTTCTACAACTTTAACGTGCTTCTAGATTTCAGAATATTCTGAAGAACTTTCTGAATAGACAAGTTTAGAGTGAGGGACTTTGAGTATGGCTACTGCTAATCCACAGGCCATCATCTCCATTGTGGGGGATTTATAGAAAGACAGTGGGTTATGAGTAAATGTGGCAGCATTTGTATAGGACACTCAGAATTGATTAATCTGATTTGTCCTCACAGAGCAGTACAGTGAAGCCAAGCAAAGATTCCCTTTGCTGTGATAAACTTGCCTAAAGTCCTGTACTATGTAGTCATGTACTGTGATATTCTGTATGGCATGTATGATTGCTGGTGAAGTTTGGTTGTTGGCACTCTGTCACTCAACTGCCTGAAGATGTCTTGAACTTTTGATTCTTTCAGCTTCTTGCTGTCCTGGCCTTTCTGTTCCTACCCCACAATCCATTGATACTCTGTTTTTTGTTTAGGAAAGGGCAGGACTCCCATGAGTATAAACAAAACATGGCATATCAAGCTGTGGTGAGACTAAGCACCTCTTTGTGTACTAAGTCTGGGCAAGGTGACTAACTCAGCATGAGGAGTTGTGTCCCAAAAGCCAGTAAAAGAGTCAGAGACAGCCACTGTTCTCACTGTTAGGAGTCTTACAAAAGGACCAAGCTACACAACTGTAACACATATGCAGAATGCCTAGGTCAGTCCCATGCTGGATCCCTGGTTGTCAGATCAGTGACAACCTTGTCAGCCCCTATGGACCCAGGTTGAGTCTGTGAGTTTTCTTGTGTCCTTGACCCCTCTGGCTCCTGCAATCCTTTCTTCCCTTCTTTTGAAGGATTTTTCAAGCTCCACCCAATGTTTGGCTGTGGGTCTGCATCTGTTTCCATTAGTTGCTGGATGAAGCCTCTCTGATGACAATTGGGCTAGGCACCAATATGGCCTAGATGGTCAGTTCAGGCTATGTATCTGCTATTCTTAGGACTCAGGATAGCTAAAAAAAATTCTGTACAATAAAAGAACTTCCAGAGGTATCACCATTCCCTATTTCAAGCTCTCCTACAGAGCCATAGTAATAAAAACTGCATGGTAATGGCATAAAAACACAGACAGGTGGATCTATGAAATTGAATAAAAAACCCAGACATGAATCCACATATCTATGGACAACTGACCTTCAATGAAGAAGCCAAGAGTATACAATGGAAAAAGAAAGCATCTTTAAAAAATGGTGCAAATACACCCATATCTATCACCCTGCACAAAACTCAAGTCCAATTGATTTTAATTCTTAGTGGGATACAATTTACAATCACCTGCAGAAAGTAGTCCTTATGAGGAATTGTCTAGATTAGGTTGATGTTTGCATGTATCTGTGGGAATTGCCTTCAGTAAGTTAATTATGTAGAAAGACCAAATCTCAGTCAGTGACACAACTCCCACTGATTGGGTCATGGAACATGTAAGAATAAAGAGAGTAAGCTGAGAGCCAACAGGAATGTGTGCACTCTCTTCTGGCCATGAGCAGCTCCCTCAATCCCCTGCTGCTGGGACTTCTCTGATATGATGAACTATGAGCTAAAATGAAACCATTGTCCCCTAAGCTGTTTTTCCTTTTTTGGTCAGGGTATTTTGTCTCAGTGACAGGAAACAAAACTAGGACACATGCCAGGATACAAGACACAGGCTTTCTGATATTATACCTTGTAAGGATCAGTAAGCATAAAATCCCATTCATCCTTTGGTTTGTTTCTATAGATGACTCTTTTAAAAGAAACTCATATTGCAAGGGCATGGCCATTTATTTTTCCTATTGTTCATCATCAGGACTTTTGTGAATATATGTGAATTATACAGGAGTTTCACTGTGTATGCATAACTGAATGCAGCATCCTTTATTTTATTCACTCATCGTTAACCTTTCTTATCCTTTCTCCTGTTCATCCTTTTTATCATCCAATTACCTATCAGTTTCCCTTCTCCTTGCATGTTTCTTCTCCCAGATAAATTCACATATGAAGGGGAAAAACATTCTACACTTGCTTTGTGAGCCTGGCATGGCATGAAGTAGAAGGAACTGGAGATCATCATGTCAAGAAAAAAAAAGATACATTTAGTAAGCACAGTTGTAAATTACAAGAGAAAATAAAATAGAGACGAACAAGAGAGCAAAGACAACCTGAGCAGCTGATCTCAGTCACAGAAAGGCTTTAGTAATTGGCCAGAAAAAGTTTGGGCTCATAAGCAGGGAACTTCGGTTGGGAAAAAATTGATAATTAAAGCCAGGTGTTGTTGCATGTGAATTCCAGTAGAGATGCTGAGGCAGGAGGATTACCATGAGTTTAAAACCAGCTTAAGGTCCCCAGTGGCGTCCTATATCTAAACAATTGTAAGAATAAAAGAGGACGGATGTGCCTTGTCTTGTTCGTGGTTCAGTTTCTGAGAACTGAACGTAGAATTGAATAGCTCTCTCATAAACACAGTCATTTGGAAATGATTTCTCTTTAATTGAAAACTGAATTTACAGTTATTTCCAACAATTGAGACCTGTCAAATGTCCCTGAGTTTAAAGGAATCTGGAAATGCCAGCCTTCACCCTCTCCAAGTTCACTGTGGTGGTTAGTAGCAGCTTTCTGATCTAGTTTTTCCTCGGTGTATAATTGAGTGGAAAGCTGCTTCCCTCAAAGTGTATTGCTGCATTTCTGTGTGGCTGTTAATCAGAAGACAAATGGGCACTCACCAGGGCCTCCTGTTTGCACATAAAATAAAAGCCTTGTGGTCATGAATGCTTTTGTGCTAACCAAAATTGAAACCCAGTGAGACAGAAAGCACAGGACTGATGACTGAATAGAATTCATGATAAATTTACACGAAGGCCTGTTGATTTCACAATAATTTTCTATTTTCTTCATAGGTGAGAACTCTCAGGGATTATTATTTTTTTCTGTTGTTCACTAATCAGGCGCTTTTCCTTTTCCTATGACTCCAGCTTTTAGTTGAGAAATAGAAGAGTTGAATCATAAAAGAGGAGTCCAAAAAAACTTTTATTTGTTTGAAGGAAATTCTTTCCATCTGTCCCTGTTTCTTCCTTTGCTAATTTGGGTCATGTGCTTTGCTTTAGTCATCCATCCCAGGCAGAGAATGGCCAGGGTCCTCCCCTCAATGCCACAGCGAGGTCTGGAGGTCTACAAGTGGTAACCGAAGACTACCGGACTAACCACATCCTACAGAAACAGTAATAGCTGCTTCAGGCTGAGAGGTTCCACTGGAATTTGAGGCTAAGAACACAAAGTAAGCCAAAACCTCAAAGGTCTGTAAGGCAGGGTATAGCTTGATTGAAGGGGGGAATAAAAGAGGTGAAGAGAACAGAGAAAGTACCAGTTGCCAGAAGGAAGCAAGAGAGCCCTGTTTGAATATGTCAGTCATTGATGACCCAATCATATTAAGGATGGGAGTTGAGTTGTTAGAGCTGACTGCTGCTCCTGAAGATGCAGCTATGTAGGTATTCCAAAAAAAAAAAATAGAAAGAAAGAAAGAAAAGAAAAGAAAAGAAGAAAAAGAAAAAAATAAGAGAAAAAAAAGAAAAAGAGACTCTTCAAGACAGAGTCACATTTCACCTGTCTGTACTGAAGTTCTATATGACCTTTTTAAGTTTGGGGAACATTCAAGATTTCCCTTACATTATCTGTACTGTCATTATAGGAGCTAGAAAGTGTTTTGTTTTATTTTTCTTTTTCTTTTTTGAGCCATGCTTGATTTTTCTGAATGACTATTCTCTACAGATTTTGGAAACTTTGCCTTGCTACCCCATTGTGTGACTTAGATACATACTAAAGTCCATCACAGGGTTATCTCCAGTATAGCTCCTTAATGCATGTAGCCTTAAACATTTTTCTGCTTTGTTATCCTGATTTTCTAAATGTCTATGCGAGTTTGTTTTAAAATAAGACATTCATTCTTCTATATTCCTATATTCTTATCTGAAGGTGGCCTACCCGTCTCATTTTATTGAATTTCTATGGGGTTATGTTTTAAATAAAAAAGATTAGCAAAAATGAGATTGCCCTACCAGAAACACAGAGTTATAAAATTCAGTTTGTTTCTAGCTGTTTCTGAAGGACTATGGAGACTCAGGTTGCTTTCTGTTAGGCTTGTTCTTGGAACTCTGGACCGTTTTCCAAGGCTGATTACAGAAACCAGAATGTTGCAGAAGCCACACATGGGAGCTCCAGTCCTTGAGTCTCATTCTCCAGTAATCTCAGTGCAGGCCCAGGATTCCATTGAGACAGCACCCTCTCCTTTTTCAGTTCATCCCAGCTGAGGACAGCACACTAGAGGATGAGACAGGACACAAAGACCACATGTCTTTGAAAGCTTGAGACAGGCTTTGCAGTTTAGCAGCACCAAGTGTTTGAGAGTTTGCTTAATGCAAAAGTAGACTGTAAGATTCGAACTTCCCCAAACTATGTTTTCTAAATGACTTGAAGATAACTTCAGTGACACCTTAATGGTAGGAAGGTGATGATACACAGAAACCCAAGCATTATCTGTCACTTCATAACTTCACTGTGGAAGTTATCTGCAAATAAACTGTTAGATTAAGAAGACTGGCTGACCTTTAGGAAAGAATCAGAATTTAATAAGACTGCAGCTACTTTCTACTTTCAAATGCTGTATTTGGTACTTGTGTCTTTTGTAAATGTGATAGATAGCCAGACATGGTTACAGCAACTACATACACATGTCTGTTCCTGCGGTGCACGAATAACCATCCACTTTTGACACTGCCACCATGATGCTGGCTTTCTGATTAGGAGATTCCTGCCCCTTAGAGGAATTATTTATTTGTTTGTTTATTTATTCATTTATTTTGATGTACATGCCTGTGTGAGTGTATGTGTTTGTACAGATATTTGTACCTTTGTATTCAGAGGACAGAAAATGGCATTGGATCCCTGAGAACTGCAGTTACAGTAGTCTGAGGGATGCCTGGCTTGTGACTTAGGTGCTGGGATCTGAACTAAGATTGTATAGCAAGCGTTTTTAACTGTTGAGCCCCCACTCCAGTTCTTGTTTTTTTTTTTTTTTTTTTTTTAATCACTATCTTGATTGCTCTTCTCTCCTATGATTTACTTTCAACTCTCTTTTTTGAAAAAAGTTTCCAGTAGTGCTTTCTTCTGGTGAAATGCTCAGGTTTGGTCCCACATTTTGTTCTCTTCTTAATGAGGAAATATTCACTAGCTACTAGGTTATGTATTACTAAATACAGAATCATCTGCATTTCAAGTCTTTAAGGTGAAATTAGAAATTCCTTTGCAGAATGGGATTGCTCTGGAAACTTCTTTAAGTCTAATGATGAACAGCATGAGCTACAAGATGTGCTTGGTTGTGACTTTGAGGGACTAAACAAGGAACAGCTGATGGAAGGTTTAATGGGTTTCTTACTGTTTGGAAGAAGGTTATTTGAGTCTCTGTTCTTTAATGGATGTGTTTCTACTTTAATGTTTTCATTTCATTTAAAATTTAAAGCTTTTTTTTTTACATTTTCTTTCTTTATATTATTTCTGACATAAAATTGAACTGCAGGTCAATATTGTGTAGTTGCAATTCCTTGACTTTAATAAAGATACTTTCAAAATTTATATTATAATGTATTTATCAAATAAATTAATTCATTATAATTTTTACCATTATTGTTTTATAACTTCTCATACAATGTATTTTGACTCTATTTTCTTTATCCTCTCCCAACATCCCCCAGATCTTCCTCCCTCTCCTATTAACCCAACTTTATGTTATTTCTATCTCATTGCAAATTTTAGATGGCAAGGGGAAAAAATAGTATAAGTGAAACCTAAAAGGAGAACTCATTTGTATTTCATTTTAATCTTAGAACTTATAAAATATCTAAATACTCCCATATCATATGTAATTGTGTTAATACAGATGAAATGTTCAAGGAAAGGTAGGCTCCAAGTGATTGCAGCACATTAAGATACAAAGGTTGTCTTAAATTTGTGAGAGACAATATACAAGTTCATGGGTATAATCCTTCTTTTCACTTTGTATGTTGAGTAATAATTGTACTGTAGTCCTGGCTCTAATTGATTTGGCATATAACCATTGGATAATGCAAGATGTGATTCATGGAAGTTATATGTATAAAATGAAAGCATTGAATTCATCCACAAATCTTCCCAGCTTAGTCTTCTGAATAATTCTTTCAGAATAACTCCTGATTTCTTGCTCTCTGTTGTTTTTCTGTCAAGAAGGCATCATTCCCCATGCAGACTATAACTATGACTCAATGGAACAGAATGCTAAATCACACCAACTTGACAGCATCTGCTGCCAAACATGGTATGTGAATGATGGAGCAATCCTAGGACCATGCCACTGTGTTTCCACTGAGGTTAGATAGAAGCCCTGTGCTGGGTGTAGATCATGGCCAGTGCTTCTCATAAATTAAAGAATAAATGTCACACACTAACTTTAAAGAACATTAATGAAGACATTTTCCACTGAAATGCGTTGTCATTTTTATTGCTATTATTTTCCAAAAATATCATACAGAATATTTTGATCAGACCCTTTTCTCCACTCTTTTCCTTTGCATTTTCCATCTATTCCCTACTCACTGAACATAAAACTTCACACTCTTTTTGTCTCATTGTAAATTTTTTAGATGACAAGAATAAAAGCAGTATAAGTAAAATCTGAAAGAACAATTCATTTATTTAAGTTAATGTAGGAAATGGATTCATTTCTTCTATTTTTTCCTGAGAAAGAAAAAAAAATCCCTCCCATTGATTACCAGGAACCCCATGAATATTTAGAAGCACTTTTCAGTGGCCTTTGGTCTCCATTTTTGTCTACCTAAACTGGAGCCCAAGGCTCTGGGTGTATAAAGCATTCAAACATCCCCTTAATAGTGATGTCTATGTCATAACTTGTCATGGTTTCATACCTTCAGTGATCATTCATCAACAATAATTCTCAAATGTCAGTTTCAGGGTACAGCAGGTCACAGACAGTGTTGCAAAAATTTTTTCAGGTTTAAGACTTGTCTCTGCAGTCAGATTGGTTAACTTCTCCTTTCTCTAGAAGATATGGAACCAATTTGATGAAATTTCTGATTACTATTTTGTTTTCTGTTTTTGATTTTTTAAATTACATATAGCAATAACATGTTATATATATTTATACATTTTAATATATACATATATATTGCACAGTGCTGACTCATGAAAATATTTGATATTTATTGTAAATTTTTTGGGGGGAGTTAAATACATAGTAAGGTATGTTTGCTGTAAAAATTAAAGTCATAAGCATTGCAATCAAAATTTTACCTTTATATAAAATTTATCTTGGCATTATGACTTTGCTTTACTCTAAGGTTTTTAATTGTTTTATTTACAGAAAATGGCATGGGAATTATTTAAAAGTATTGGGGGTTGGGTAATTTTTTTTTTAATCTGAGAAATTTCTAGTAATTATTTGAAATAAAAGAATCTAATCAGTACCTTCTTTTGGTGGTATATGACAAGGTTAGTACATAAGAGCAGAGATGTGGCATTTCTGTTTTCTCTGCTCACTAAGCACTGTGTATAGATTGTATGTTCTCCTTTTCATCCTTCCACCCAAACTATCACCATACAGGTCAGCTTACACTAGGATGGTTTTATACTTGATATCACCCAAAGACTTTGTTTTTCTATCCCAAAAGACATTTCCAGATTGTCTTTTTCCCTTTTTGTAAATTTAAGTTTGAAACAAGCTTGTTTTACATTTCAAAACCCTCACTCTCCCCTTCTCCCCTGGATCCCCACCCTCTACCCCACCCCCTTTCTGCTCCTCAGGAAGGGTTAGGCCCTTCCATGGGGGATCTTTAAAGTCTGTTATACCATTTTGAGCAGGCCTGAGTCCTCCTCCATGTGTCTAGGCTGAGAGTATCCCTCTATGTGGGGTGGGCTTCCAAAGTCCATTCATATACTATGGATAAATACTGATCCACTACCAAAGGCCCCATAGATTGCCCAGGCCTCCTAACTGACACCCACATTCAGGGTATCTTAATCAGTCGTATGCTGGTTTCCCAGCTAACAGTCTGGGGTAAATGAGCTCCCCTTGTTCAGGTTAGCTGTTTCTGTGGGTTTCTCCAGTCTGGTCTTGACCCCATTGCTCATCACTCCTCCATCTCTACAAATGGATTCCAAGGAGTTCAGCTCAGTGTTTAGCTGTGAGTGTCTGCTTCTGTTTCCATCAGCTACTGGATGAGGGCTCTAGGATGGCATATAAGTTAGTTTTCAATCTCATTATCAGGGAAGGGAATTTGAGATAGTCTCTCCACTATTGCTTAGATTGGTTGTTGGGGTCATCCTTGTAGATTTCAGGACATTTCCCTAGTGCCAGATTTCTCTTTAAACCTATAATGGCTCCCTCTATTGTGGTATCTCTTTTCTTGCTCTCCTCTATTCTGTCCCCAACTCAATATTTCTGCTCCCTCATGTCCTCCTCTCCCTGCATCTTCTCTCTTTCTCTTTCTCTTAATCCCCTCTTCCCTCCCCCCTGCTCCCAATTTGCTCAGGAGATCTTGTCCCTTTCCCCTTACCAAGGGGATTATGTATGTATCACTTACGGTCATCCTTGTTTCTTCGATTCTCTGGTGGTGTGGATTGTAGGCTGATAATCTTTTGTTCTATGTCTAAAATCCATGTATGAGTGAGTACATACCATGTTTGTCTTTGTGACTTTGTTACCTCACTCAGGATAGTTTCTTCTAGTTCTATGCATTTGCCTGCAAATTTCAAGATTCCATTGTCCTCCCCCCACCCTCTGCTGAGTAGTACTCTATTGTGTAAATGTACCACATTTTCTTTATCCATTCTTCAGTTGAGGGGCATCTAGGTTGCTTCTAGGTTCTTGCTATTACAAATAATGTTGATATGAACATAACTGAACAAATGTCCTTGTTGTATGAATGTGCATCTTGTGGGTATATGCTTAAGAGTAGAATTATTGGATCTTGAGGTAGACAAATTCCCATTTTTCTGAGGAACTGCCATACTGATTTCTAAAGTGGCTGTACAAGTTTGCACTCCTATCAGCAGTAGAGGCATGTTCCCCTTTCTCCACATCCTCTCTGACATAAACTGTCTTTGGTGTTTTTGATTTTAGCCATTTTGCTGGGAGTAAGATGGTATCTCATAGTTGTTTTGATTTGCATTTCCCTGATGGCTAGTGATATTGATCACTTTCTTAAGTGTCTTTAGGCCCTTTTAGATTCCTCTGTTGAGAATTCTCTATTTAGTTTCATCCCACACTTTTTAATTGGATTATTTGGTATTTTTGTAACTAGCTTCTTGAGTTCTTTGTATATTTTGTAAATCAGCCTTCTATCAGATGTGTTGTTGGTGATTATCTTTTCCCATTCTGTGAGCTGCCATTTTGCCTTGTTGACCAATTGTGTTAAATGTTCATTTGGTAAATGTATTCATGAAGAGAACTTTAGTCCTAGCTGAATGTCAGTCAGACTCTGAGATAAAGTTTTGTAGGCCAGTAAAGGAAAACACTATACTTGGAATTAACTTCGGACAATTTCTTTTGTATACATGGAAGAAAGGGCTCTGTGGCACCTATTGGGCTGTAAGGGTTCTCAAGTTAGGACCAGAGTTCTGTTTTGATTTAATAACACATGGTGAGTTGTGGAAGACTTGGTTTCAAATCTCACATTTTCCATGAGCAAAGGGCATAACACTAAGACAATTATTTTCCCTCCCTGGACCACCATTTTTAAAGAAGGAGAGAATGTCTCACCATGTCTATTTTATAACACATTAGATAAATTTATAGAAGAAAACTCTCTCCCTTTATACTATATACTTCTTGTGACCCAAATGACACACATGCATTTCCATGTATGGAATGTTGGCATGGTCTCCAGAAAGCTATCCAGGATCTTCTCTTGCTTCCACTCTTGAGTATGACTTGTATATACTTCCCCTCCACAGTAGCATAAGAGTCCTATGACTTTTTGTAACCCACTCAATGTACAAGCACTTGAGTGGAAATTCTTCATATCAATAGTAATATAATCTTGGATACCATCACCCCACCTATCAGTTAAATTTGCAATATCTGTTTTATGGTTGGGGTGCCAGAGAAACTCTTCATAATTTCATACATTTTTTGGAAGTAAAACATTCATTTTATACTCCTCATGTATTTTGAGTCATAAAATAAAATATATAAACCTAAAAATAAATCCCTATTTATCTTTCTTTCTTTTCTTTCCTCCTTTTCTCCCTTCCATTACCTCTACTTTTTCTTCTTCCCCTTTTTAGTCTTCACGTTCCCTCAATTTTTTGCCCCTCTGACTCAGGACTTCAAGGATAGCTCAAACTAACCTGCAACTCAGGATCATCATTGTGACTACAGTTAGGTTTCAACACATGTGATTTGAAATTCTCCTGCTTCAAAGGCCAATTTCAAATAGTCTCCTTTCTAGTATAATGCTGTAGAACAATCTGTGTACACTGAAAATATATATTACTCTCATTGGTTATAAAGAGTTGACTGGCCTATAGTTGGGCGAGACCAGATTGGTTGAGAGAGTCAGAGTAGCAGGACACTGGAAAGAAGGGCGGAGTGTCAGGAGTTGCAAACAAGATGCAGAGGAAGGAAGAGATAAACATGGAATCCTGAGATATGGTACCAAGCCATGTGCTAGAACATAGATAAAAGTATGGGTTAATTAAAGTTATAGGTGCTAGCTAGTAACAAGTCTAAACTACCAGCCAAGCATTTATAATTAATATTAAGTCTCTGTGTGATTATTTGGGAGTGAGCTGATGGTACAGGACTAACCAATGAAAAAGAAGGAAATGAAGAAAATGTAAAAGATAATTCTGTACATTTGAAATTAAAAAATTAAAAGACTACATATGAATGATGTATTAAAAGAAGTTAACAAATTAAGAATCATTACCAACCTGATCTGTTTTAAGCAATTTACACATAAAGTAACATTTTTTTTACACTATATCTATGACATTCTTGAATTTAAATCACAAGAAAAGTAAGGTACAGAAACATAATATATTGAAGAATGCAGCCAATGAACAACAGAATTTAATGGAGAGATTCATGCAGTGCTCATTTTCTGCTGGAGCCTGTGGTGACAAATAACATACCTGAATATCTGTGTTGAACCACAGTTTTCCAAAGGGTGAACCATCTCCAGCTTCCAATACTGAGGGAGTGCCAGATATAGTAGGAAGTTAGGTTATATCTTTTATGAGAATTCTGTGTAAAAGAAAATATGGAAACATAGGAAATGTTCAAATTTCCCTGATTTTATGCTACTATAATAATACCTATAAATGATGATGTTTATGAAAATTGCCATGTCTTCTGGAGGGTAGAACAGCTCTGGTCCCATTCCCATAGGCGGAAAGTTAACAAGATGCTTCATTAATTCAAACTTTGTAGTTGCCTATGATGCTCTCATGATGTGTTTAATTTTTGGTTTGTATATTTCTTTCCTTACTACTGCATTGTCTTAAACTCTGGGATCCTAGCATTACTCTAAATATTTCCAAAAAGCATTTCTATTCTGATGAAATTTATTTGTGTACAATTGTTCCCATATGTACCTATATATTGCTCTTTTGAATAGCAGTCTGTTTCCCTATACTCTGCATCACTAAACTAAGGCCTATTAAATTATTTGAGATTTGAGACAGAGTTCATTGGAAAAAAATATTTTCTAATTCACTAAATATTTTGTCATGGAATTATATGATTATATTCATATGTATGTAAAGAAGGTGGAAGAGAAAGAAAGCATAGATGTAAGTATATGTTGATAGTTTTCATTTGACAATAAATATAATTCTTGTTAGGACAATAAGATTCACAATATTTAACTGTGTTGGGACAATGTCTGTACATTGTAAAAGTAATTGAATTGCAGCTGGTGGCAATAGCTTTGTCTGCCTTTGGGAAAATACACGGACTGTATCACATCTGGCTGAAGCAAACACTGCTGACAATGGCCTTGCTTTGTGTTTCAGAAAAAAAGTTATCATTATTTGTTTATTACTTGATTAATATATAAAGAATATTTAAACATCAGTTTATTCTATCCAGCACTCTTAAATTGATTATTCTCAAACAAATTGATAAGCATTGATTGGGAGTGGTGGTATATATACGTTAATTATGAAAAATTTTCTTCCTAGATTGGAAAAATCCAATTGAATCTTTATTCGATGAACTTATTTTAATGGCTTCATTACCAATTACATCTGTTTAGTGTATATTCTTCAATTATGCTAAAGAAAAATATTCCCTCTATTATTGTGATATTTTTGACATTGTCTTTTCAACCAAGATCATGGGCTGTCTATCTGAACATTCTAGAAATTTGGAAGAAGATGCATGCTTTTTCTCAACTAGAATATCCTTGCAAGCATCTCGTAGGTTGTACTGGCTGTGAAACTCATAAAATGAGTTTCCCCATATTCTTTATACACTTGTTTCTGAAAGTCCTTAATATTTAATGATTTGTTTTATTTCCCTTTTATCATGTCAATTTCTGCCTTTTATATTTTGAAGCCTTATAATAAATATGTCAGTTGTTTTATATGCTTTGGATGAACTAAACATTAATGATTATGTGTATCCTATTTAATTTCTAATGATATTCCCTATCCTAAAGTATATTTTATGTTGTGTTAAAGCCGACTCTCTCACTTTACCTACAGGAGGATGTGTGGTTAGATTCTATGGGTATATGCTTGAAGTCATTGCTGTTACCTGACATAACAAGTATGTTCTCTATAGACTTTGGGATACACATACCACCCTACAGCCTTATGAATAATCTTTGTCCAGTATGGTTTTAAATCCATTTTAATGTATTTTAATGTACATCTTCTTAATAAGTATCTGTTACAGGTAGGTTTCTCCCAGCCGGCTGGTCTGGTCCCACTCTTTGTTCCTCCCCACTGGCCGCCTGGTCCCGCTGCCACGCGAGCCCCAATAACACACTGAGACTCTGTATTTCATACAATCCTGTTGACCAGGCTAGCTCTGTCTTAATGATTAACCCATTTCTACTTATCTAAGTATTTCCACGTGGTCATCTTATCCGAGCATGGTGGCTGGAATCTTGCTTCCTCTAGGCTCTATATCCTAACCCTCCTAACTACTTCCTCTTTCCTCCTTGTCTCCTAGCCCCGCCTATCTTGCTTTCTCATTGGCCACAGTGCTTTATCCGTTAACCATATTTACAGAATAACATCTCCCATCAAGTATCTATATTGTGTTAAGCAGTTGTGTATGTAGCTTGAATACCATGTTTTAAGGAAGTGTCAGGTCATTTGTGTTCACTATAATAATTCACACTAATCGAGTGAAAACAAACCTCCAGGCATGTAGCTCTTAAATCTTCATCCATGATTTGCCTTTATTTTTTTCTCCATCTAGATGTGTTTTAGCTTGATGTCTGTTTGATAATTAATTAATTAACTAATTGTTATTGGTGTATTTGTCATCATATCCTAGAGAGCTCAGTGTGCTACTTTGCCTACAGTGCTCCCTCAAATAGAGTCACTCCAATCAACTGCAACTGCAACCTTGGAGATAATATTAACAGTATTTACCCACTGTTTCTCCCAACGTGAGCCATCATGAATTTTATTTATCCACTTATTATAAATACTCTAATGGGTTAGTACTGCATTTTCATTTTTAGGAATCTTTTTTCTAATTTCCAGGCAGTAAAAGATTTTGGCTACACAATCTCAGTTAAAACTTAATTATTAAGGAACATTTAGAACAACAATTAAAGAAAAAGAGGCCATGAGTTTGAGAGTGGGGTTGTGGGTATGGGGTGGTACATAGGATGGATCAGAGGAAATAAAGGAAACAGTGAAATAACTGCTCTCTTGTAAACTCATGGCCTCTTTTTTCATTAATTGTTCTTATATATATATATGTGCATATACATATATATTTCTACATAAATGGATACAACCTGCTGAGTTTGTACAATGTTGGCATGATGGTTGAATATATGTTTGCAGGGTTGAATAACCAAATGGTGTGTTCCTTTCTCCCTTTTCCATCACTTATTTTGCTGTTGTTCTTTGTGTAGGGTTGAGGCCCCATAGGCTTCTCCCTGTGCATTTTATCACATATATTGCTCATGCTTATGAAGTCATGTTGTTGAGACATGAACATCTTAGGAGACACAATCTCACAGCAAACTCCCTGATCATCTGGCTCTTACAGTCTTTCTAACCCTTCTTCTGGCTTGTACCCTGAGTGTTAGGTGAAGGAGTTGTGTTGTGTAGATGTATCCTTTAGGACTGAGCTCCTCAACTGTGCATTTTGTTTGGCTGTGGATTTCTGTAATGCTTTCTTTCAGTGGCAAAGTGAAATTCCCCTGATAAGGGCTGAGTATTACACTTATCTGTGGGCACAAGGACAAGCATCTAAAATGTATTTAGGGAGTGTGCTGGAATAGGAAAGTGATGGCTAATATAATTACATTTTAATTTCAAAATTGTTTTTATAAAAGACATAGTCTAAAATCTGCCACTGTCTACATATACACCACTGGATGCAGCTGTGCTCCAGGGAAACTTGATTTATACAAACAGGAAAGGGATTATATTTAGGAGATGGGCTGCAATGATCTGACCCTGCTTTCAGCAAACAATTCCCTTCTGCTGTCATTTAATTATTTTAAGGCAAGGGGCTACAGAATGAGAGCACTTGCTATTGTTCCAGAGAGCTGGAGTATAATTCCATATCAAATGAATCACTTATTATACAAGCCTCAGGGAATAATATACCCTCTGCTAATATGCACATTCCTCACTTCCATGTGTGTTGTACAGACATACATACAAATTAATCATTATTTTTTAAAAGCAGATCTGAAGCACAGTAGCCATCCTGTCCCTAAATTAGCTTTCCTTTTACTTTCTTATTCCACACTTGCTTTTAAAATGTGTGGAGTCACGGTCATATCTCTCACCTGTACACTGATGCAGTCTCCCTGTAGGTCAACACTCCCTGACCTCAGCAAGACTTCTGCACTCCCCTTACATAAGGCTGATGTGCTCTGCCTCCCTGAGTGTGTTCTCAGAATGAACAAAACCTCCTTGTTAATCATTTAGCAAGCATCAGGCAAGTTCACCTCTGTGTTTAGAGACATGTGCCAGGAAACCTCCATGTTTGCTGACTTCTAAAGCTCTCTGTGAAGCTTCTTCTGCTCTACAAAATAAGTCTGTCTCCCTAAGTAGAATTGATACCTTCAGAGCTCGATGACTTACCTGTGTCACAGTTCATCTCATTTGCATATCTGTGCCATGTCTTGAAGCCACTCATCCCCAGGCATGTTTCCATCTGCAGGGTAAGCTGAGATACACATACTTTAAGAGTGAAGCTACTGGGCACTGTTCTTATTTTTTTTCTTTCATGGTTTTTCCAGATAAATTTAAGTTAACTAAGATTAAGTTGCTAACTATGCTAAAATTTCTTGTGTTTCTATTTTCCAAATGTTGGTATTTATTTATAAGATGTTGATAACTTTCTTTTTGTCTTAGGAAAGAATTTCAAATATTTCCTCAAGAATATTCACTAATCTCTTTATAAAGCTGCAGTTCAGACTCATGAAGAATTTAAAAGCTTTACCACTTATCCTATGCTGGAGCTATAGGCTCATCCTAGTACTATGAGGGGATGTAAAAGAGGGCAGAACAAAGCTTTGCAAAACAGTAGCTATTTATCAGAATAAAATGTGATTTTCCAAAAGATGAATTAATTCTTGCCCAACTCTATTATTTTGTTTTCCATACAGAAGACTTTACCAAGTCATGTCTCTTCACTGGTCCTTATGAATAAGTCTCTTTTGAAATCTACATTGGCTCACCATAAGCATCACATACCTGCTTTTCCGACTCACTGAATGTTTTGTTGGTTGATCCTGCTCCTAGTTTTCTTCATGACCTGTAAAATGGCCATCCACAGCCTTCTGGCACAACTTCTTGCAGCCTGGATGATATTTCCTATGACTGCCTTTTGCTTCAGTTAGCCCAGATCATGTGCCCAGCATTGGAAGTATACAAAGTGTGGTTTAACCACAGAGCAGACTTCCAAGACAAAATCATAAATGGAGATACTTTAGCTAAGAATACTAAAATATCTGTACAATCTGTGAATTAAGAACTTGCCAAAGAAAAATAAATGGGAAATGTATGGTTTGCCTTTCAAACTTCTATATTAGAATAGACTTAAATTTGAAGTTATTCAGCTACAATATCTATTTCTGAAAAGTGCTAGTTATAGTTATGTTGGCTTTCTGTACACTCTGAAATTGAAGTGTTCCTGTGGTTTGCTTCCTGTAGAGTAACAGAACGATTCTTTAAATAGCTGATGAAGGATATTAACTGTCATCCCTGTGGTGATCTTTCACATTTCTGCATATTTTATCTGTCTGGTCTTTTACTTGATGGGTACAATGTCAAATGGCAACTGAAATAATTCTTGGTATATCTCATTAATGTTAAACAGAATTATCAAACATTGATCAATAATTTAAAATTATGACTTGAAGAATGACACACTGCTTAGATTAAGTAAAGAAATTTACATTTATACCTGGGAATGTACAAATCTGACCAATGGAGTATGCATGTGGACATGTTTAGCTGTTGCTTTACTTCTTAAAATTAAAACATACTTAAATTAAAATAAATATGTAAAGTCTTAAAATATGACATTGAAATGTGTACTGTATTGCAGCAATACATTATGGTTTATTTTCTTTTTACAATTGTAGTAAAGTTAAACAAAATGCTGCTTAGAAAATGAAATTTCTCCTGGTGGCTTTCATATACAAATGAACATGGTTTAGTTTGTGCATCATATGTCCCTCATAATTTTTTTGTTTTACTAGCTGATGATGCAACATGCTATAAAATGTAAAAGGGTTCTTTGTGTAGTCCTTAGTGCTGGTTTCAGTAACAATTGTATGTGTAGCCATCATTCGTGTAAAATGCACTATTTCTTCATTTCAGCAGTGTCATATCCAATATGGAAGCTCCCTGAGGTCCTTTGTCCCTGTGCTGTCTCATTAGTTTGGGCTTTCTCTGTGTCCCTGATTTTTCCCTGTTTTCCTCAGAATCCAGGGCAGACTTGTGGCATTCAGCTACACAAATCTGTCTGGATGGATGGAGAAGGAAAGCTGAGTTCCTAGTTGTTGAAACCTGAAACTGACATAATTAGCCTCTGTTACAGCATTCCTGACCAGGACTTGCCACACAACCAGAATCTAACTGCAGAATGGTAGAAAATATCTTTCTGGATGGGGAAGAAGAAATGGAACTGATAATCATCTCATTATTTTTTAGCAGGCACCACCTTTTTAAATCACAGAGCAGTCCCTAAAAGAAAATGCATATTTATGTGTCTGTGTTCATCTTAGCCTTACTTATTTTTTTAAAGGTAACACCATGACATTTTTTCTTCTATATTTTCCTTTGTCAATAGATTACTGATCTTTTAATAAATTGACCATTGTTTTCTGTGGGTATGAACAGAAAAAATGTATATATAACTACATGAAATAATATTAATTTCTCATATTCTAATGAATACATTTTATGACACTATAAAAAGTCTATAGCATATTTAGTCATTTCACTGTTGAGATTTAAATGGATTTAATATGAACTAATGGTTTTAAAGAAATTGTTATGTACAATTAATTAAAATCTGCTACTGAAATGCTTCCCATTAATATTTTTATATGGTTAAAGTAGGTCATCTTTTTAGATATAGAACCCCATCTGATACTAGGAGTTTAGGTAGCTGGAATCTAGAGGATGCAGCTATGGATAATCTCATTTAACCTTATGTTTGCTTGTTTGTTCTTGTTGTTGTTAAATAAGTAGACATTTTAGAGAGACACAGTTTATAATTTTAATAACATCAGAACACTCTTTTAACATTACAGACTTTAAAAAATTGTTTGGCTCTTGCTATGTTCATCAGATTTTCTCTGAAAATAAAACTGACTTTATAATTAATGGCCCCCAATAAGTGCTGCTACTGTGCTGGTGAGATGCCCAACCCTTCACTTCAGTTCACACGTTACTTAGTTTTGTTTATTTAGTTTCACTGACTTATTTTCTACCTCTGTGTTGTTCCATAGCCACTTGCAACTTAGATCATGTATTATTATACTCAGTCCTAAATGTGCCCTCACGGTGGTGTTTCATTTTTACGCATTTGCCAAGCAATCTATCTCCTCCTACCTATTCTTCTCCACAAAAGAGCACCATTCATTGCAAGGACACTTTGTGTTACTCAGGTTCTGGGGACACAGAAGTGAGGTTCTTAGGAAGCTCACTTTTTAACAGCTGAAGAAAGACACCTCAAGAACAACCAGCATACAGCAGGGCATCAGAAGAAGATCCAGTGAGGGGAGAAATTGGCTATAGTAGAGGTGGAACACCCTTTTAACCTCAGGAAAGCTGCACTGGAAAGGTGTGACTTGAATTAAAAAAAAAAAAAAAAAACAAAAAAAACGAGGAAGCAGAGAGAACATGGGACTAGAGGGGTTAAGGAAGCAGAGAGAACATGCTTGCATGGGTGTTACCTATAATCACACTTTATTACCTATTTATTTGTTGGATATTGGTTACTGGACAATGATCATCTTAAGGAAGAGCCCTTAAAATGAAAATATTAACACCAATAAAGGATATGGAAGAAGGAAAAGAAAGGGTGAAATGATGTAATTATGAACTCAAAAAGTAAAAGAAATAATAAAATTAGCACATGCTAAGGTGTTATGCATTATTGGTAGGTGGGGGTGGGATGCTCATTGGAAGCATATGTCAAATTCCTTTCCCACAGACTGTGGACTCCATGGTACTTTAAAAACTCTGAAAATTAAAACAAGGCTTAAGGAATGTTGATAACTTAAGTCACTGAAAATCTGTGAAAAAATGCAAAACAAATCAAAACAAACAAGAGAACAAAATAAAAGCAAAGGCCCTGCTGGAATTTATGGTCTTTAGAATCTTTCCCTTTTAGCAGATTATTAAGGAGAAACTGCCTTCTTCATCTTCATGTCCAGATGGGCTTCTGCTAATTTCCCTACTGTGCCTTCATTGCTGGAGATGGTTTCCTGTCAGAGGACTGTGTAAATTAGTGGCTTGATAGCTGAAGACCGGGTTAAGTGCTGTGTTTTAGACAGAGGAGAATTTATGCTATAAAAATACCAATGCTTAAGCAATCATAAAAGTATTCCCTTTTCTAAAGCCAATTTGACATTAACACTTGGCCTATCATCTAGCCCATCATGTCTTTCCTTGTAATCAGAAGGACATATGTTCTTTATCACTGAAAAGCACTGGCAGTTTGTAATCTTTTTCATGAAAAGAATCTTGTAATAAGATGGGGAAAGAGGTTAAGAAAACAATAGATGTGTAAATGTCATTGGAGGGTATACATCTGCAAACCATTCCCTCCTGAAATGCTGGAAGGATCGCAATATAAATACTACTCTATCACATGTTTTCCTTTGTCTAGCTCTTCTGTTGTCTGGAGTCTCGTGAGATGAAATGTACACCCTGAAACAGCATCACTTATGAACCACAGTGGGAGGATATTACACGGTTTTGAGCCCTGTTTGCACTATTTTAGCCCCTGGTATTTTGTTCTGCAGGTGCCAGGTCTGGTTCAGGGATGAAGCTCAAAGTTAAACCCAAGGCAATTGCATACACAGGTGGTTAGCCAAGTATGTGAAAAGCAGGAGAATGCTTTGTGTTAGAATGTGTTCAGAAAGTAGTTGGGAAAATTTCCAGGGTGCTGTGATGCCAGCATAAACAGGTGTGACTTCTTCACAGACAGTTGACCTTTCCACACTTCATCTCTTCCTCACAAATATGTTGCTGTCTTTTTTCTAGTTTTGTATAGATCATGAAAAAATGGACCACTGTGAGAAAAAAAAAGGTAGTCTAAGCATCCATAGTGAAAATGGCAATGTTTAATTTTATGCTCAAATTAAAGTGATTATCTACACACATATACATTTGCACAACATAAAGATGGGGAGAGGAAGATGGAAGACAAGAGAGAGAGAGAGAGAGAGAGAGAGAGAGAGAGAGAGAGAGAGAGAGAGAGAGAGAGAGAGAGAGAGAGAGAATACCATTCCTTGGTGTCTATGGGAAAATGGTTGTAAGACAGCCTGCAGATACCAAGAGATACTGGTATGAATGTCCTAAATTAGCATTAAAATTTGAATGCAATTAGTTTTGTTAGTCTTGAGGATCACAGTAAATATTCTTGATATTCAAAAGTACTTAGTCATAGGGAACTACCAGTGAGTTAGTGGGCGCAGGAAATCTAAACACTGTTGATAAAGGAGACTTATCATTTAAAGAGAATATCAATAGACACAGGAACAAAATCAAATGCCAGAGGCATCCACCAAAGAACACCAGATCAACCAAGGGCTCAGGCCTTGATGGAGCCACATAAAGCATGTTGTGGTCTGATAGATTTGGGGGAGCTGAATCCTATTTTCAGCTGCCACTATCTCAGTGAATTTGTTCATTTCCTCTAGTTTGAAACCAAGTAAAGCCTGACTTCTAGGTTTTAGGTTTGCAGAAACCCATCAGGCTTCACTAATGTCATTTTTTAAATTTGATTTAAGAGAGCTGCCATTTTGATTGAAGAATGTCTCAGAACTCGGGGGTGGGTTCCTCACTTCACATGCATAAATGCAAATGTCCAGGATCAGTGCAACAAACTCTTTGGATTTAACCCTGGTTTTAGACATTACCTGGTAAGAGTTTTAATCTGTTAAAGGCAGCCCTGTTCTAGTCTTTCTGTTTTAACACAGATTTTCTTTTTCTCCTGCAGCACCTGGAAGGGTCTTGGCAATTTTTTTCTTCTGTGGAATGTTTCCTGACATCCATTTGGAGGTCACTAAGAATATGTATGTGAATGGAAGAAATAATTGGCACATATGGAGAATGGAAAAGATAAGTAGCGTAAATTTAAGACTATTTTCCGTTTGGAAAGAACAACTTCTGCCATCAAATAGATTTGGCCACATAGTTCTGGTTAGTTCCTGCTGACTTGTCTTTGCTTATGTTTAAGGAAATATGGGATGAGTTACTCAATTAGCTAGAAGACCACTGAGCACACGCCTCAGATTTCTATTGTCTATAAATATTTATCAAGCATATGACATGTTTTAAGGATTGGAGAGAGGTACTACTACTGCTGCAGCTGCAGTAAGAGAAGGTACACGGGGGTAGATGACTGTAAAGTTCACTAGACGCTGCAGAGTTGCAGGCAGCACAAGATGCTGGATGAAACTCATGATGGGAGGAGAAGAGGGCATTTGTGGAAGGGCAGACAAAATAACAAAATGGGCAATGTATCCTTTTCTCTAGAGTGGCTTGTTGGGACTTCTCTATTGAAGGCCTATGTGGCATACTTTGCTTCCATTTCAGCTGTAGATAATCTTTTTTTTTTTCTTCTAGTCTCATTTCTACTCACATAACCTTTTATATAACTGTATCCTTGCAGGATCTTGCTAAAATAAAAGTCAAAGGAATTGTTGAAATGGAGTGCTACATGGAGCCAGGATTTTGCCTGTAAGTGAGAAGTTTTTTTTTTTTTTTTTGTATGTGTGTGTGTGTGGTGTGTGAAAGAGAGAGACTGTGTGTGTGAGAGAGAAAGAGACTGTGTGTGTTGTGTGTGTATATGTGTATGTGTGTAACACACACACAGAAAGAGAGACTGTGTGTGTGTGTGTGTGTGTGTGTGTGTGTGTGTGTGTGTGTGTGGAGACTGGGGAGATTAGAGGGTGTTACATAGGATACTAGTTGGCACTGTTTTCTCACATAAGACTCCTTTCTCTTGTATTCTCACTACTCTGCTGCTATACTGGTGCTACAGGTACATTATATCATATCCCTGGGGAGGATATCCTGTGACATGTAATACTGCCAGGGGTTCAAATACATTTTCCTCGGAGGGATACTCCCTTAGCCTAGGTACATGGAGAAGGACCTAGGTCCTACCCCAAATGACTTGACAGATTTTGATGATTCCTCATGCAAGACCTCCTCCTCACTGGGGAGTAGATGGGGGGGTGTTCAGAGGGGGCCATGGGAGGATGGGAGAGAGAGGGAACTTGGATTGATATGTAAAATAAGATTATTTCTAATTTAAGTAAAATTTATAAAATAAAAACAAAACAAACAAATATAAATAAAAACCAAATACATTTTCCTCTGTTGCCAGGTCTATAGTGTTTACAATATCTTTAATCTCTGAAAGACTCATAAGCACAGAACTCAGAAAATAAATTCTCTGTCTTCTAACATTTTGCAAGGAAGCACAGTTAACAGAAGATTATCAATGAATAATGGGGGAAAAGATCAAAAGGGAAAGGGTAGAGAGGGGGCATTTTAGACAATCTGGTAGCAGTAGATCTTGCTTTAACAATTTTGTTGTTATTATAGTGTTTTACTTGCAGCTAACAAAGAGGTCAGCTGGTCTTGGACAGTACAACTTTGAGCAAACTGCCAGGATCATCAATAACTACAATTTAAGCTGTTTCACTGATGTTTTCTCAACACACCCCTGCTACTCCTCAAAAACCTGCTTGATCTCCCTTCCTCCCTCCTTCCTTTCATTTTCCCCTCTTCTCTTTTGAAAAGTGTCCTTGGGGGAAACTACTATTTATAACCTATAGTGTGGTAGAAGCTTGTTTCTCAGCACAATTCAAGGTTTAATTCTCCTTGAGATTAGACTAGACTTTGCTTCTGGGTTCATGTGGAGAAGAAACAAAGAGGATTCTGGCTGATTCTCAATGCTCCTTATCTGACTAAGTTGTGACTATGCAGTGGAGTGATGAGTTGATGGGTCCCCAGCAGTCTGCCTTTCTTCCTCCAGTTTTCTCTGCTACATTGGAAAATCCTGAGTCCCAGAAGCCCAAGGAAGGAAGTCAAGGATATAGGAAAGACTGTATATAGATGCAGTGTCATAATAGTTGTCAACCTGAGCTACCTGACTGACTTGTGGGCATGGCTATGGACCACTTTCCCAATCACTAGTTCGGGTAAGAAGGGTCAGATTCCTTAGGATAGAGCCATCCTTGGGTAGGAAGTCCTGATTTGTGTAAGAGATGTAGCTGATCAAGACAGATAATACAAACCAGTAAGCAGTGCTCCTCTGTGGTCTTTACTTCAGTTTTTGCCTCTGGGTTCCTGCTTTGGCTTGTTGGAGCTTGGTAAATAAGAATGCTGAAGGAAATTCAGACAATGGAGGCCTTGTTTATGAAGTTTCAAAGAGGAGCAAAGACTCTATTCGGGGTATTTGTATGCATCTGCAAGTGAAGGCTTCTGTGCTTTACTAAGACAACCAATCTCTTATACAGTCTTGAAAAAAGCAGCTGTAATTAATATATGACCAACATCATTGAGGTGTTATCTTGGAAATAATGTCTTTATTAGCACACAGAAGCTGTGACCCATCAGGGGCCAGGGGCTTCACATCAAGCTTGCAACTAACTTGGTAATGTGTAAGACTCATTGACATGATACTGGTTTTGAAGGCATAAAGGGGTCATGAAGAGCAGTCGAGACTTGATAGTGACTGTCAAAGTTGGAATGAACTCGAAGAGAGGCCAGGAGAAGATGTAGCCCCAGTTACAGTTGAAAACCCATGATTAAAGAGGTCAATGAAAGAAGTTGCAAATGGGCACCGGTAACAGGGTTGGAGCTCATAAAGAGGAGACAGGAGAGACCACAGGGAAAGGTTCAGCATTATTTGTGGCTGAGATCCCCGTATAGGGACATCAGGTATGGAATGGAGCCTGCTTAAGCCCAAGAGTCAAGCTTTTTCTCTCTCTGTCTCTCTGTCTCTCTGTCTCTCTGTCTCTCTGTCTCTGCTCTCTCTCTCTCTCTCTCTCTCTCTCTCTCGTGTGTGTGTGTGTGTGTGTGTGTGTGTGTGTGTGTGTATGTGCACTGGAGGGCAGGGCTTGAGACTGTTGAGAATGAGGACAGTCTAAATCCT
This sequence comes from Cricetiscus sungorus, assembly GCA_030556225.1. Taxonomy (NCBI): domain Eukaryota; kingdom Metazoa; phylum Chordata; class Mammalia; order Rodentia; family Cricetidae; genus Cricetiscus; species Cricetiscus sungorus. The sequence continues at coordinate 69,457,106 of JANBXA010000372.1, read as the reverse complement.
TTGGAGCCAAGAAGCTCAGGAATGTGTTCTAGATGTTGCACATTGAAGTACAGGATTTGAACAACAGTGGTACATCTTTGTTTTGCTTACATGTGCTTGCTTCCATGCCCTAGGCCTTCCCTCTTTGAGTAAGAAAGTATTTACCTTGTTAATGATTTTATAGAAGCCAATAGCTAAGAGATTTGGATTTCCTAAGTAAAATCTGGGTATTAAATCATCATAACTAAAAATATAATTTAACAAAGATCCATGGGACTCTGACATTTGTACTGCATTTTATATTTTGATATTATTTTTGAGATTATCTGGAGATAGACAAGAAGGTGAAGTTTATGGTTTGAAGGAATGTGTTTGTGTTTAAAAGTTAACAATGGGTGGGATGCCATATTTAGTTTCACTTGTCAACTTCACTTACTTGAGAAGAAATAAACTTCATTAAAGTATTGTTTCCATCAGACTGCCTTGTGGGTATGCCTGGGAGCATTTTTAAAATTATTAATTGATGTAGAAGTTCCAAGGCCACTGTAGAGAGTGCCATCTTTGAGAAAGTGGTTCTGGGGTAGATAAAAAAGATAGCTGGACCAGCACAGAAACTACACAGGTCTGTATCAGGTCCTCAGCATATATGTTAGAGTGTTTATATCCTCTGATTCTTGTGCCTGCCTTTGGGACTCTTTACCTTATTCTAGATTGCCTTGTCAACTTTAATGTGATGGCTTTTGTTCTCTGTCATTATATTTTATTTTGTCATCTCTTAGAATCCTGTTATTTTCTAATGAGAGTCAGAAAGACAGTAGATTTGGATCCAATGGGGAATAGAGGTGGGGAAGAACTAAGAGACATAGATGGAGGGGAAAGTATAATCAGGATATATTGTATGAGAAAATCTATTTTCAAAAAAGGGGGAGGAAGAAAGGAGGAGGATGTGGAGGAGGAGGAGGAGGAGGAGGAGGAGGAGGAGGAGGAGGAGGAGGAGGAGGAGAAGAAGAAGAAGAAGAAGAAGAAGAAGAAGAAGAAGAAGAAGAAGAAGAAGAAGAAGAAAGCTAGGTAAGACAGAGAAAGTGAGGCAGGGATTGATATTCCCCATGACCTCTGCTTTAGTTCCAGCCTTCAGATCTTCAGATTCTGGTCCTGAATTCTTGCATTTGTCCCCATTGTAATGGACTGTAACCTATAAGTTGAATAAATTCGTTCTTCTACCAGTTTCATTTCTTTGGGTGTTTTTACACAGCAATGAAAAGTAGAAAAAGAAAACTAATAGCTAACATATATCAGATATATTAGTATTCAAATGCAAGAGTTTGTACTCATCAGCTTGTTATAAACCAGTACTAGCCTCATTGCATGAATTAGAAATGGTACACTGAGAATGTTTCAATACATTTCCAGGAAACAAATGTGTAAGTTTACTCTACTAAGTTCTTTGATATATCACCTACCATGTATTTTCCATTATTTTATTAAGCTACCAGTGTGATCAGCACTTCAAGAAACATTTAAGAATAATTTACTGGAAACAACACAATCTGAATGTGTTTTATTAACTATCAGTTCTGAGATATCATTTTATAAATGATGTTAAAATTTTTGAGACACTGAACACTGATGTTTCAAGACACTGAAGGACTCCAGGATCTTGTTGATTTCTTTGTCTTCAGTATGTTCTCAGTAAATGCTTAGTATATACTAGTTACCTTTCTGTTGTGGTGATAAAACACTATGACAAAGGCAGCTTATGAGAGGAAAAGTTTTTATTTTTGTTTTAATTGGGTTTATGGTTTAGAAGAAGAGTTCCTAATGTTGTGGGAGAGAAGGATGTAGGAAACCAGAGCAGGAAGTTGAGAGACCACATCTTCAGCCAGTATACAGGAAACAGAGAGCAAAATGGAAATAGGGTGAGTCTATATGTTCTCAAATCCCACCTCAAATGATGTACTTTCTCTAACAAAGCCATACCTCCCTAAACCTGCAAAATAGCACCAACAGGGGACCAAGTGTTAAAATACTTGAGCCTATAGGGAAACAGTTTTCATTCAAATGACTACATAAATTAATATCTGCTATTATTTCATGAGCTAAGATAACATTTCTTCCCCCACAGCATTCAATTATTTCAGAAATACTGCTATTTTGTATCATTAATTGCCATGTCATGAACTTCTTTCTATCCTGTTTGTATCCTAAAGTTTGAGATAATAAGCCTTGAGCTTAGCACATGGAGAATTAACATTCTGTCTTCCTTGCTGTATTTAATCTTGAGCAAAGCATAAAGGCTCAGGTACACACAAAGTGATTGGCCAACGTGTCTCCTGTGCTGTTGACTTCAAGGTCATTATGAAAGTAATATATTGAGAAGAATACAATTTGGGGGAAAGTGAAAAGGAATATGAAGCACACTTGTTTTCCTTCACAGGGAGTCCTAGGCAGGCTTCCAAAGTCTTTACTCTCTCAAACCCTGTGTTTACTCAGTGCGGAATGCACAGACATGGAGACATTAAGTTCCACCAGAGATCAAATTTACTTCACTCAAAGTTGCCCAAAGCAGTGCTATCTCAGATCCATAAGCTAAATCATAACATATATGAAGACACGTAGTACATTAGAGCTGAAGTAGTCATCAGCACATGGGAGTTGTTGGAGCTGTTAGGAGATCTTTTGTCACAAAAGTAGATAATATGTTGATTAAAGAACTTAGTAAAGGTATAGGTAAACATTAAAGACCACAAGTTTGCTTACAAACAAATCTTACATATCTTTTATTAGTCTCTGCATAGGCTGAATAACACCTGTAGGCCTTAAGTTTATAGCTGTCAATTTCAACCTTGAATTTTAGCATTAAGCATTAGGAAGCTGAATGTAAGTCATAAGAAATAATTGGAATATGGGGCAATAAACCTAATGGTAAAACATAGACTAGGCTGGGAGTGGAAGAACCTAAGCTACAAGGAATTTGGCAACCAAAGTGAACTTGGTGAATGACTGAGATGTGACATGAAATTTTTGACCTTTGATGATTGAATTTAGACACAGTGATGTGTGTTATTATATAAGCCATGCATTGGAGTGCATCTATAATCCTAAGAAATCAAGTGTGTTAGTAAAGATACAGCTTATGGAGTAAAGATAGGATCCAAGTACAATATATTTTCCATGGTTTGTAAAACATAGGTTGACTTGGTCAATGAAATTAATAAAATTAATATTTTAGTGTCTTAGATATGACTGTAATCATGTTAAAAATAAATGGCATGATGTCTTGTCTTTATAAAATGTGCCAGATAAAAAGAGACCAGGACTCAGTGATTTAAAGGGGCATTTGAAAATGTACACTACTGGACTTAAGTATCAAGAGATAAAACTGTTCTGGGTTCATGAGAATTAATAAGATAAATTTACAGGTGTCTAGGCTAAATGAAGATGCTTATTGTCCAAAACAGACCACTCTCTTTGCTTCTTTGTATATCCTCTACCTAAACTCTGCATGAAGAGAGACTATTTTATCTGGGCTTTCTTCCAATAGCTTAATGTTAAGCATGCTGTGTGTACATTGCCAAATGTAAACAAAGATGGAAATCTAGCAATGTGTCAGGTGTTATATTCTGATGATATAGACACGCATTGTTATAATTCTTGCCAGGTGTAATAAAAGGAAATGTGTGGAGGTCAGATGTACTCAATTTGGTTTCTGCAACACTTACTAGGATGTCTGTACCCCTCCCTCTCTCTCCTGGAATGTTCTTCCTTTTTCTGTGTAGTTAAAAGTAGTCACTACCATCTGTTTAATAAAGAGACTTAAAACCAGAGAAGGCAACATAAACACCACCCAGAAAGTAGGTATAATATTAGGTGTCCCTGATTTTGTAAGACATGAAAGCACTATGTAGAAAACCTGTGGTTAGAGACAAGATTAAGAAACACGTTCCAGTGTAATGAGCAGGGTTCCAGAAAAGATAAGACCATAACAGGTAGAGCAATAGGAAGCAAAAAAGGGCATGCCTAGCTGATTAATAGAATCAACAGTTAAAAAGAACAGATATTGTTTTATTAATATGTTCCTTAATCACATGACTACAGTTCAAGGAATTTCTTCTAACAGTACGTTGAAACAGAAGCTTTGTTAGAGGGTTGGGAATGTAGACTCTACAGCTCATTCCAGTTCTGCTTAGATAATCATTGGATTGTCAGGTGACACATACATTAACATTTGAGATGCACTGGTTTAGGAACACAAATAGCATCATCAAAAATGATGCAAAGAATGCAAAATTATAATAGAAGATGGCTTTAAGGACATTCACCTAGCTTACCACTTGGATGAGGAAAGTAGTTTTTTAGTGGGTAGAGATCCTGAACTGTGGGGTTTTCTAATAAGTGCACATTCTACTGTGCCATGTTGGGAGTCATTATCACTGACATTAGAGATAAGATTTTAAGATGATGAATTATCAAGTGAGGACCAGGTGAATGTTTCTGGTTATGCAAGCTATAGAGAGATGATGGCATGTGGGGAGAGAAATCTAGCTGTAAGGTGTAGTGGAGAGAGAATAGAAAGAATGCTAAGAGGGCATAAAAATCATTATATGGAGTATCCAAAAGAGAATGAATAGGAGATGAGAATCACTTGGAAAGTGGCATTCTGTACCTATTTCATCTGTGCTACGGTATAACTACATCTCAACCTTTCCGTATTGAATCACCCCATCTCCAATTCATCATATAAAATGTGCCAGGATATTTCTCAGGTATCAGCTCTACTACTTTCTTTCCCCTCACTCTACAGATCTACAGATCTTTTACATATATATATATATGTATTGTATATATATATATACATACATACATACATACATACATACATATATATATATATATATATTACGTTTTCCAATGTCTGTTTTTGTGGGTTCTCTCGTGTGTTCAAATGTGTGTGTTTTTGCACTCAAATGTGTCTCATGTGCTTTTTCTTTGGCTCTTTTTCTTCTGTTTCTTCATTTTGCTGTCCTATTATGGTTTCTTTGATTTTGTTTTATATTACTTTAGTATTATTCTTTAGATGCTGTTTTTTTCTCTAATGAGAAAAGAGTGTGAACTCATATGGGAGGGGAAGTGGGAAGGACTTGGGAAGAGAAACTGAAATCAGAATATATTGTATGAAGAAAATATATTTTCAAAGAAAGAAAAATAAAAAAAATTACAAATAATTTGTACAATAAAGTTATCATTTATTTAAAAAAATAAGGTGAAGTACAAATCAGAAAGACACTTAATATTAGTGCCTAGCCCTTACACACACAGGTGCCTGTATGAATATATGAGTGCATGTGTACATACATGAACAAACACACATATAAATAAAATTTAAAAGATAAATGAAAACCTGTTGGTTCATTTGGTCACCGAACAATCCATTTACAGCTTACATGTAGAATGAATCCTACTATCTGCTATGATAGACATGATCACAGATGAAATTATTTTAGTAGAACTTACAGTTCAGCAGTTATTAAGGTTTGGTGTGTGTTGGACACTCAACTGCATGTGAAAGAAAGACAAGATATCTGACTTTTCATAGACTCGTGTTCTAATAGGGGGTAAATGATGCTATACCACGTATTTGCTTTTTGTTTTTTCTGTTGTTATTGTTGGTTTTTTTACAGTGCAAATTGCCTGCTATGTATATTTTTGTTCCCTGCTGCTGTTTACTTATGGAAGCTATAATGCTCTTTCTGTATTCATTTCAAAAGTTTTGTTAAAAGAGGTGAATAAGTGTGTGTGTGTGTGTGTGTGTGTGTGTGTGTATGCACACACATGTATATAAATAAAACCATGATCAAAATCTATCAAACTTTGACTAGTCTAGTGGGTGACAGATTTCAGGGTAACTTCTGTAATTAGACCAAAGTATTAAAAACTATGTATTTTATTAGGACAATACTGTGAGTAGAGGCAGCACATATACCACTCACTATCTTCTTAAATAAAACTAATGTTGCTATTGTTATCATAAGGAAATTTATGCAAGAATTAGACAATTCTTTAGATGGACTTGATTCACATTATTTTATTCACTTCTTTTTCCCCCCTTAGTCATGATGTCTAATCCAGGGCAAGAACTAATGTAAGCAAGGACTCTACCACTCTGCCAAATTTTCAGTTCTTCCTTCATGTTCTTTATCTAATTTTGGAGCCTTGAAGTTGTGGTCTCTGAACTGCAATCAATCAATCTTGTTCAGTAGCATGGATACCAGGTGTCTCAGTTAGGGTATCTATCATTGTGATAAAGCACATTGACCCAAAACAACTCTAGAAGGAAATGGTTTATTTTCATATTACACTAAGAGAAGTTAATGCAGGAACTAAAAGCAGGGATCTGGAGACTGGAATAAAGCTGAGACCATGGAAGGGAGCCTCTTACTGGTGTGCTCCTTATGGCTTGCTCATTCTGCTTTCTTAGAGCATGCAGGACCACCATTCCAGAGTTGACACTGTTTATGCCTATCATGAGTCAGGAGAATGCTCTTACATAGGCCATTTGATGAAGGCATGTTCTCAGTTGAGATTTCATCTTCTTTAATGACTTCAGTTTGTGTCAAGTTGCCAAAAACTAGCCAGCACATCGAGTTATTAGTTTTCTACCAAGAAGCAACCCTGTGTAAAAACACAATCTAATGGCATATTAACTTGTAACTAGTGGTGTTTTCTAATTTTCTCAGCTTGTTCTGTGTAGCCATTTTATCTCAGGAGTTGAGCAAATTATTACTCTCAAAATGATATGCACTTTCGAGGAAGCAGAGCCCAGCTCTTTGGCCCACAATTTTGTTTTGTTAAATACCAGGAAACTCTCAGAAGGGTTAGGCTTGGGCAGAAAGATTTATCTCATTGTAGACAATGATATTACAGAGAAAACATTCATTTTGCTTTTTTGTTCTGCAAAGAATCTTACCAAGACTTGGCAGACTTTGAGTGACTTAAGTTACAGCATTTTAAAGTCTTTCTAAAGGACATTCTAACTCCCTTGAGCCTAATATCAGCCCTGGATGTTGGAAGAATAAGTGATATTTTGGGATGTTTAATGTGGGCAGAGCTGGATAGCTAGGCTGAGTGTCTCTTTAAGTTCAGGAGTTTCCATATTATGCATTGACCTTTTGAGATAGAGAATAATGAAGAACAGGCTACACCAGACTACACCCAGTTGTGAAAACTACTTTAGAAACACAGAAGAATGGTTATGGGGTATGACCTTGGGCCTGACTGTATGTGATAAGAAATGTTCCTGTGTGGAATCCTGCTGAGCACACTGGAAGGAAAAAGGTGATGCTGTTTCAGTGCATTGAAGACTGTGCAAACGAAAATGACACATGTCTTCAGAAGTCTTCAGAATTATTCTCTCATCTCATTATCTTCTTCTTCTTTTAAAAAATCATGAATCATTTTTAGTGTGGTAATTTTATTTATTTTACAAAGCACTTGGTTTCTCCTTGAAAATTTCCTACCAACTAAAGGGTAGATTTTGTTCCATATTGGTGAACTGATTTTTGCTATTTTAAACTTAAAAGTTAAAGTTATAGGTAATCTTTCTTTCCTTTTTTTGGCATTCTTTTCTTTTCTTTGTTTATCAAGACAGTCTCTCTGTGTAGCCCTAACTGTCCTGGAACTCTTTGTGTAGACCAGGCTAGCCTCAAACCCAGAGATCTTGCTTTTGTCTCCCAAGTTCTGGAACTAAAAGTATGCACCAGCACTGCCCAGCAGGGTAGTGTTAATGGGTTGACAAGCAGCATTAAATTGATTACTGTCTGTCTGTCGGTCTGTCTGTCTATCTATCTACCTACCTACCTATCTATCCACCCATCTACTATATGTGTTAAATAAATATATAACAATGAATGGTACTAACATACACTAAATCAATATTAGCTTTTCAAATAATTTGCATGAACAACAGCATTAAGAGAATTTTTTCCCACTAAATTATCATTTCTATAACAGAATCAATGCTGTTTATCTTAGTTATATTAAATAATGAAATAATGACTTGCAACCCTAATTCTTTAATGGAAATATGAGGAAGGCTTTGTGTAGCTTATACAGATTGTATACCTGTAACCCATTTCCTATAAGCAAATAGCTTATATGCCCCTTCATATGATTTGGAGCCTGTGATTAATCTGAGACATGCTGCTCTGGGATTCCCATCACAGCTACTGGCTGCTGAGCAGGTTGCCATGCAAAGCAATGCTACGTGTTGGACGAACAAGGGATGGCAATTAGGCACTCCCATTGCCCCACATTTGGCAGGCTCTAAAAGAGATGTAGCAATGTGCTTGTAGCAAGCCAAAGCAGCTCTGACTATAGCCATCCTCTCTTTGATAGGGGTGTGGCAAGAGAGTCACACAGAAAAAAGAACAGCCCGCAGGACAAATCTGTGTGAAAGAGAAGAAAAAAATATGCTTAACTGTCACAAAGAGCCAGAGGGATCCTTAGGCCCTTTCATTTTCCCCAGGGACAAGTGTGTGTGTGAAGTTTACCACAGGGTTCCACATGGTTCTAGGTTGAATGTTTTCCTGAATTGAGAATTTTGCGAGGAAGGGCAAGTGTGTTCAACCATGGTGGTTCATTAGACCAGGAGGGCAGGATCGAAGGAGGTTCAGCATTAGGGTGTTTTGAAAGAGGTTCAGGTGTCTTCCAAATTGATTAAGAATAAAGGAGTGGTCGTTCCCCCCAACTACTCTTTGTTTCAGCTAATTGCTCTTCACCAGAGGGTACATGGTCTGCTCAGGTGACAAGACATGTATACCACAAGAGCAAATAAATTCTGAGATTGGTGGAGAGTTTATGACAACTGTGGTGCAGTAACAGAGGCATAGGCCAACATGTTCCTGTTCACTGTGTATATACAGTGATGTGGGGTGTCCTTCTGTATACTGCAAATATGTGTTGCTTTTATTTGTTGATGAATAAAGCTGAATTGGCCTATGGCAGGGCAGAATATAGCTAGATAGAAAAGCCAAACTAGGTACCAGGAGAAAGAAGGGAGAGTATGGAGAGATGTCAACAGCCACTAAGAAGTAAGATGATGGAGCATTACTGATAAGCTATGGGCCATGTGGTGATACACAGATGAATAGAAATCGGATAATTCATATGTAAGAGCTAGATAGTAATAAGTGTGAGCCATGGGCTAAACAATTATAGTTAACATTAGGGTTCTGAGTGATTATTTCATAAACACTGCAGGACAAGCCAGGACACAGAAAATCCTCTGGCTAAAATACAGAGTTAGTATGTTCATCTGATCATGAAACTGAAGGAGTGTTTACTTTATAAATACCATGTAATAGGAGTATGGGCTGTGAAATAAAACATGGACAGATCTAGGCATGTATTCATAGTCTTGGCTTTCAAACCACCAAAGAAAGTTTGCATTGATTTTCTTATGAGCTCTATGGTACGTTCACATTTCTAATTTATAGTGTCCTGGAAGCTTAAGATGAATAAATCTAATCAGAGTTCTTCCTCTCTAAATAGTCTTGCTAAGTCCTTCCTCCCTCATCTACAGCAAAAATCAACTTTACATCTTCCTCAGTGCAGTGCCATCTTTTCAATTTAGCTAGTTAATGAACTGCTGACCTGTTTTTTTTATTTTTATTTCTATAGTAGAACTATTTATTTGTATGAATATGTGTTGTTTTTATAACCAGAAAAATAAAGTAGTGAAATCTAACAGGATGAGTGTGCTAGTGTCATCTACTATGACATGCAGAAAATGTTGCCTTGTTCACAGTGACCAGGACATGTTATGGTCAAATCTTCATAAATATTTTCTTTCCATGTTTCTTCTTCAGCCAATTACAAAATGAAACATATTGTTGTTTAGTACAGGATTATAACTCACTTTATAAGGTGCTACTGTTCAAGCATAGGGACCTGAGTTGAACCTCCCAGACACATGTGAAACAACAAAGTCATGCTTGTAATCCCAGTGCAGAGAGTGTGGGAAGGGTGGAGACAAGTGGATCCTTTTGTCTTGATGAGCCAGAGAAGCTCGGAGAGAGAACAAATAAGTCAGACGGCTCCTGAGGAGCAACACTTAAGGTTGTCCTTTGGACTCAACATACATGTAGGTGAGCATGCACATACCCATATGTGCATACTCTCACACACATACATGTATACACAAACTCACATGTACACATATACACACATATATACACCACACTGGCATACATACACAAACTCACATATACTCACATGCATGCATATGACCCACTCACTCACACACACACACACACACACACACACACACACACACACACACACACACATTCACACATATAGTACAGTGTAGCGCCCACACTACAATCTGTTCCCCCAGTCTGGCAAGGGCCTAGAGGTTGAAATAAAAGCCAACAGAGTGGGTCATTCGTGCAGCTGTATTGCGATTTAATAAGGATCAGGATAAACAATTAAGCCGAACAGAAGTTTATTAAGGGAGAAATAACTCACAACATAGGCAGATGTAAGCGGCCGGTTCCAGCGGATCCTGAGCCTTCAAGCGTCCACCACCAAAAGGGGCGGCCCGACCCTCTTCCAACCTTTTCTCCCCTCTCCCACCTGGCTCTGTCTCCGCCCCAATGGGCATGGCCTAAGCCACAGGTGCAGACAAGGTGAATATCTCACTACACAGCTGGAATGCTGAATGCTGAATGCCGAATGCCATTTATTGAAGGGATGGAGTGGGCTTATATGCTGACTCACAGCACAATGGAAAACTATCAAGGGTCTAGCATGTAAGTTCTCGGGCTTAGCTCCTCCCCCAGCAGATGTTAGCAAATCAAGAAGAATACCAAGAACTACTCAGGTGCAAGATGTTCCAGCCAACAGCTTCAGGGTTGCTCCAGGTGCCTCAGGGGTCGATGCAGGGATCAACAGTACAGCTGAACATTTATCAAGAGGAGCTACAAAGAATCCCACCTGTTGCCCTGCACTCATCCATCACTCAACTCCAGTGTAGAGTGGGATAGCACTGGCCCATGCAGATGAGTCATTGATACCATTTGCCTAGTTTATTTGCTGTGTGAATTTATGTTTCTTTCCAGACTCTTGAAACTAACTTGGACACATTAGAATCACAGGGATGAAATTAATATACACATATAATTTTTCACCAATGTCTACCTCCAGTAATTCATACTCACTTTGGAGTAAGGGAATCTGGGCAACATCATACCTTGCTTTTATTATTTCTGTAATTGGTGTAGTCATTGTACATATTTTGGATATTATACTTTGATATCTGTTGCTATAATGAAATATCTGGAGAAGAAGCTACTTAAAAGGAAAAGGAGTTGTTTGGTTTAGAGTAATGGCTTATAGTCTGTTACTGCAGGGAAGTCAAAGCAGGAACTTCAACCAGCTAGTCTTATCAAATTCAGTCGAGAACTGAGGGAAATAGATGCATGCATGCATAGTCAAACTTAGCCCTTCCACAACCATTAAGAAATTCAGGGATCAAACCCAAGGAACAGGGCTATATACTTTCAATTAATGTCCTCACATCAACTAAAGTAATCAAGATAATGCCTTACAGATATACTCACAGGCCAACCTGATTTATCCAGGTTCATTGGTATTCTTTAGTAGGTAACTCTAGGTTGTGTCAAGTTGACAGCTAGAACTTACCACCACATTTTGGTGAATATGTTTTGTCATATGTGCTCAAGTGATACATGGTTGTCAAGTTAATTGGAAATTAATATTTATTTGTCTTTAGAATATTCAAGCCATTTCTACCAATCATTTTGAAACACTAAAACAGTTGGTGTCAATCACAGTTATCCTACTGTACTACAGAACACTGGGAGTTGCTCATCCAACTCTAGTATGTGCTCATAGATCACCCTCTCTATATTACTCCAATCAGGCAGAGTATTTTTATTCCAAGTGTTTGGTATACTTTTCCTTTAATTCCCCCATCAACCAGTTTAGGCTAAGCTCATCCTTTGTTGCACACATTTTTCTCTATGTACCTATCTTGGTTTATTGTAGCTCGAGTCTCTATTTCTTTCTTAGATTATAGTACTGCTGTTCAATTAATGATGTTGCCTATGTTCATTCTCTATTGGGAAAGTGGATATTTTGCTTGCCACCTTGTCAAACTTGGTCTGTATTTCAAAGACCTCCTCACTGGTGGGTCCCATACACTAATCAATGCCCCTCACCCTTGTGCTCTATAACTACAACCAATATATATTTTATCATAGTCAGTACACGTTCAATTACCCTTGCATATAAAATAGCCATTTCTACCTTATAGCCTATGTTCTGATTTTCTTGCAATATAGTGTCCTTTTCAATTTCCTCTATAATTTCACATTAATTATTAAGTCACAGACAAGAACACTCACTGAAATGCTATTCTAGTGAACTTTTAAAAAACAATCATCCCAGTCAAATGTTTATGCACAGATATTATTTTGCCTTCAAATGCTTATTACAGTTACAGGTGGGTCTGTGGAATCAATAAGTAACAAATGCTTTATTAAAATATCCAACAACTAATATAATATGAGTTTGGAATGGATTAGGATTGGTTATGAAAAAAATCTAAGAATAAGACAACACAACAATAACAAGGACATTTCAATGTAGATTTATCCTGGGAAAATAGAGCTCTGATCTATACCTGTCATTGAATTAAGAACAACCCATATTTTGCACTTCAGTTTGGAAGTGAGACTCCTTCTTCCTGCTTTCTCCACAATGATGCACTAGAGATAAACATAATACTACACAAGAAGATACTGTTTTCAACAATATTAATAGTGAAATCCGAAGTTACACAATGAGTCAAGTTTTAAATTTCACCCACATCTAAGAGGGCTGCACCTGAAAATTTCTTCAGGGGCCAGCTTTAAGCCAATGGTTAATCTTAAGCAGAGCCCTAATTCCATATGGTTCTGTTGTTCTCTCATTAGTAGACTTGATCCCAACACTAGCTCTAACCCTCATCATAACTCTCTTAGTTCTAAACAATATCTAATTATAGCCATAACTCTAACCATAAACCCAACCCTCAGCCATAAGCCTAATTCTAAAATGTATATACAACACATGATTAAGAACAAGAAGGTCTACAGAAAGAGCATAAAAAGAAAGGATCTGGATTTATTATTTACTATGAATCTATTAAAATCTATAAAACATAAATGAACATTTTGAATACATTACTTATTAATAGTAACACCTTTCTATATAATTGTGTGTGTGTGTGTGTGTGTGTGTGTGTGTGTGTGTGTGTGTGAGTGTGTGTGTGTGTGTGTGTGTGTGTGTGTTTGGAGAGAGAGAATGAGGATACGAGGGGGGGATACCATTATCTTCTGAAGAAATGGTTTCTTCTTCTTTTTTGGGGGGGAGACAAAGCCTCCATATAGTGTAGGCTGGATTCAAACTAATAGTCCTCCTGTCTCATCCTTGTATGCGCTGACACTGCAGAGACAACTTATGTCTCTTGACAAATGCCACATATTCGTAAAAGAGAAAATTGAGTGGATGATTATTTTCTCTAATACATCTATTTACAAGTTTTTCTTTCACTAATTTTTTAACAAAGTAAAGCTGTTGCTTCCTTGCATTTAGAGGTCTGAGGATGAGCTGGAATTAGACTGGGTAAAATGGACTTAGACTCAGTAATTCCTTCTTGTTAAGAAGGTTAATGATAAGTTGATCAGAAACCTAAGATGCTCATCACATGAACCTGAACATGGTCCACTCATATGGTTTACATAAAAACCTGGAACCTGTGCATGTTACCTTGTTTACAAAATGAGTCTTTGAATATATAATTATATTAAGGATCTTGGGATGAGATCATTCTCTACCCAAAGGCATTTGTGCTTATGAGAAACAGAAGAGGAGAGGAGAGGGGAGGGGAAGAGAGGAGAGGAGACCAGACAGGAGAGGAGACAAGAGAAGAGAAGAGGAGAGAGGAGGGGAGGAGAGGGGAGGAGAGGAGAGGGGAGGGGAGGAGACTGGGAACAGAGGCTGCCCAGAGCATGAGTGAAAGAGGTAAGCAATAGTGTCTTCCCCAAAGCCTCCACCAGAAGTGCTACCTCAACACCTTGGGTTTAACTTCTACAGCTTTGTTAAATAAATTTCTGCTAATTTAAGTTACTGAGCTTCTTGTCCTGAGCTCTGGTGTCCCTGGAGATGTCCCCATGATGTGGTCGACTCCATAAAAATCAGAGAAGTAAAGATATAACTGCTGGCCAAAGTCCCTACTGGAAGCTACTAGATATAGAAAGTTTGATCAGAAAGCAAGCTGTTGCTGAAGAATCTAGAACTAATGGGACTAATGAGTATTTTAGATGAATCTATAATCTGTCTGTAATCAATTCACTTTACTACCAATGACAGATGTGATGCCCCTATTGAAAAAACAATTCAACAACGTTGATGCTCTTGAGGATCTCAGACCCTAAGCCTGGGGAAGGTATGCCTTGATATGTTCTCCAAGAAGGGCATGGGAAAAAGAGAAGGGAATGTAGGAGTCCCATGCTTTGGAGCAAGAGGGAATACTGGCAGGAAGGAAGAGTTCTGAAATATCAGAGTTGGTGTAGGAGTTAAGTGCCCTCTGGGGAGTATAAAATTCAATTCTAATTTTGCTTTAGATTCATTTTTAATTTAGAAAACAATCTGCATTCTATTTATTTGTATCTTATTGCATCTATTTAAATTGTCAGTGGTTTCTGTTTTCAAATATGGCAATGACAGAAATTTAACACATGGGGGAATATATATATATATATATATATTCCATGAGTGATTTTTCTACACTGAGTTTAACAGGCAGGTAAAGCAAGCTGCACCACTGATTTCCTTCCTCTATTAAGAGGTAAGACTTACACCATTGCCATGTGTTCTTTGTTTTAAGGACACTAATGTGTGATTAGCATCAGCAGAAGCTATTGGCAAAGGAGTCCTTCCACACCATGGCTAGGAGTCAGATAAATGGACTAGATGTCAGATTATAGAATCTCCCAGTTTTTAACTCTTAAAAATGACTCTGGGATCTGGAGTGGTTAAGAGTGATTTCTGTTCTCCTGAAGGACCAGAGTTTGAGTTCCGGCACCATATTAGGAAGTCTAAAACTTTCTGGAACTCCAGCTCCAGAGTATCTCACACCCTCTTTCATCCTCTACAAGTATCTGTACACACATAACATACACACACACACACACACACACACACACACACACACACACACCAACATAAATGAAAGTAAGAAATAAATCTGATTTTAAAAATACTCCAGATTTATAGACATCCCCCACATTTTTTTCTTACTACGAGTCCTTGTTTCTCCCACTAGAAGACTACTGAACAATCTCCTTGATCACAGGTGTATCTTTGGTTCACTTTTGTTTGCATTCGTTTTGCTTGGCACACATTAGGTATCTGTAATATATACATGAATGAATGATTACATGAATGAATGAATGAATGAATGAATGAATGAAACACTAAAAGTGATATTTGTATTTAGCATAGAGAGAACTGGACTGTTTTCATTTAGAAACGAACAGCATACAGGAACTTCCAGCCTATACAAGGCCCAAGAAATACTTGACAAATACAGGCTCAGGTAAGTGTACCAGATATTTTTCTTGTCTTCCTTTTGAGTGGAGTACTCTTGGAATGTGTATCTTTGACACCAGTGTGCCAGGTGTGGGCTCACATAACTGTAACCACAGTTCTCAGGAGGCCTGGTAGGAAATATATGGGGTTGAGGCCAATCTGCTGATATAGAATTCTAGGTTATCTTGGTTTATATAGATAGATCTTGTCTCAGGAAATAGAGAGTTTGAATGGTAGTTGTGGGAAAAGAAAAGAAGGAAGGAAGAAAATTAAGCAAGGAACTAGAAGTGGTATGTCCTATTTTCTGGAAACTAGATTTAGGAATCAGAAAGTGACGATTGGAGTCGATGAAAAAAACATTTAAAATAGTACCACATTCCCCATATTTTGTATTTTAACAGATATATAAAAAACTGTAAAGATTATTTAATAATGCACTCTTTATTAGGGAGAATATGTAAAAGCAAGGCAAAAGTCCTCCCTGTGTGAAGGTATTCAGCTTGATAGCCTGACATTCTGTTGGCTTCAACAAACCTTCCAAATGTCTAAACAGTCAGTTTAAAGACTCTGAATTGCCTTATAAGGAAAAGAAAAGGGAAAATAGCATTTTTTTTCAATCAGAAGAGTATTAAGTATACAGGATAGACCACGATATCTGTAGTTTGCTCTGTTCTCTGACACCTGAACACACAGAAGCAGAAAACTGAAGATTGTACTCTCAGAGAGTGAATATTCACGTTGCTGGACAAAGAAAAGCATAGAACACAAATTTAAAGACATAAGTGAAGCATCAAAACAGAAATCTGAGCTTGAGATACAACGGTATACAGGAAAATCTGTTGATTATAGCAGTCAACACACACAGACTAGTCTGTAAGCAGTTAAGAGTGTTTCTCAGGTTAGATTAAAAACTCAGTAAACCATTGACAGACAGATTACTTAAACCTAGTTAAAGTATTGACAATCAGATTAAAGATAGAGGTGCTCAAGATGAAAGAAAAAGTACAAAGTAACAGTTTCAGGGTGGAACCTGAGTGGCTATCAGGAGGGAACATGACATGAATGGTCATCACAAGGAAATGTGGCATGGATCAGGGTGCAGGTGTGACATAAGTTTTTATTAATCTGAAAGTCAAGCACTCATAAGCATTAGATGGCAAGTTTCATGTAGTTAAAGGAATCTCAGCTTCCCTATCCAAAGCAGGACAAGTCAAGATGTGAAAATAATAAGGCTGCCACAAATGTGAGTATAAATAAAAACTATTAACATATGTAAAATTAAATTACTAGGAAATAAAACATATAAAGTTCTTTTCATGTTACCTTGAATTATTTATAAAATCACACCTTAAAGTAACTTACCTGGGCAATTTCATCTATGCTATATTCTATGTGCACAATGCTAGGAACATTAAAACACTTATATAAAGGAGAAAATACTCTACTTCTGATAGGTAAATACCTTTTCTCGGTACATTTTTGGACAATCTGGTATAAGAAATTAAACTGACACTTTAAATGCACAATATTAGTTACAAAAATTACATTGAAATAGAGAATGGAAAAAAATTCTTAACTACTCAGGGTTATTAAATAGCTATTTAGTTATTATGAACCCAGAAAGAATATAAATAAAATCATTCAACAAAACATCCAGCCTCATTTTTTTTTAATTAAGGAAATTTTACCAAAATGAATAAATGTGGGAGCCAATGCTTTGGAAACAGAACAAAATAAAAGTACTAACTAAATGCATCAGGATTGTATATATAATTATACAAAGTTAGAAATATAATGAGGAACATATATTTATGGAAAGATATGTTTTTTGGGGAGTGTAAGAAAGAAAAATGAACTACAGATAGTTAACTTCTAAGAAATAAGTAGGTAAAGTTAGTGAAACCTAAACACTATTGTTTGTCTCCTGGGCACAAACACTTGACTCATGAAGTTACTTCGGTGGGTGGGGAGGTGAGGGGGAAATTAAAATAAAATATATTGTATAAAATTTTTATAAGAACAAATAATAAGGACAACTGAAAACATTAGAAAAAATAAGCTTCTGAAAAACCTTGGCCTTTCAAGGAACAGACACTTTGAAGTTTAATCAAATTATTTTACAAATTAGAGGAAAAATTTCTTTCCAATTACTACTATAATGCAAATATAATGTACACAAGGCTAAATGAACTTACATCATTAAATATATGGAACGTATGGACAACTTGTTCATAGATAAGTTACAAACTAATACATGATCATCGAGTTCAGCTCCCTGAGTGAATGATAAAAGTCCAAGAGGGGTTTGCTACAGAAGCAGAGAGCTGCACCAGAGGCAGCATCCAGGATTCATCTGCAAACATGCCAAAGCAGGCATTCTGGGCAGTGGACTATGCAAGTTCTTTTGTTTTCTAAGAATCCTGAAGCACACACTTGAAATGGTTGTCGTTAAACGTGAAGAATTAGCTGTTATATTTTAATTGAGTGTGGTGGTCATCTGCTATAAGAGTGATCAGTAACATTAAAAGGAAACCTTAAATTACTGTGCATCATGAAATTAACCTTTTATTTCAGAAATAATAAGTTGGTGGCAATTACTAAATATTTTGTCTTAGTCCTTTAAACTATTTGCAAATATGTGTTCTATTTATCAACAAACAGCCAAAAGAAGTGTTACTGGTACTGCCACCACAGTTCCTCCTCAGATTATGTTGGTTGGAAAGTAGTATTTTTACTTATTTTATATTTTAATTCAAAAGAGAAACCAACAGCAAGCCTTTTATCATGCTTAGCTTCAAGGCCTTTAGTAGCCAGTGCTAATCACAGGAGGCCTTTCAGGCTCCCTGCTTCACATCAGGGGTTATGCAGCTTGGAGGAGTAAAGAGACAGTGGACTGGATGAAATCAAGGTCAGGATGCTCTAAGCCCATGAGAACCCAAAGAGTTGGCCTTTTTATATCACAAGAGGTGTTAGCAGTGGCTGTCATGACTGAACTTCACTCCACCCTGAGGCTGAGGAGAATTTGACCTTCAATTCAAAGAAGGCAAGTAGAGATCAGAAACTGAGAACCAAATTTCCCATCATAATGTATGTTCAAAATATCCCTTAAAGAGGACTAACCTACAAAAGCCAAGAAGGGAATCTTCTCATTGCTTGCTAAGGGGGTGTACTAGTCACTTACAGGGACTGATGAACTGGGCCTACCTAGAAGACTGTAAAGACTGTCAGATAATGGCTTTATTAATTGTTAATGAACAAAGGGCCCTGTGAAAAGAGTAAGAGTGGATTGGAACTGATACAGCTATGGGAAAAGCAGCAGGTGGGTGCTTGGAACATGGAGCAGGAATCTACTGACATATTTGGGGGCCTTGACTGCTTGTTATATGAGAGCATTCCATATAGCATACATCTGAAGAACTGCCTAAAAGAACTGCAAATTGATTCCTAAAAGGAACTGAAAAGGGAAAATTGAGTGGATAACCTACAAATAGAAAGTGGGAAAACTCTCCTGTTTAAAAAGGAAGCCATCGGGAAGAACACTGCACACCTTTCTCCATTACTGCTTATTTAACCTTTATTGCTTGGTAAATGCTTCTCTGTATTTGTTCGCAGGGTTATTCAATCTGGAGGAAAGAGCAGTGAAGAGGTGTAAAGTCCTTTCTTAAAAAATATTCCTTCCTAAACACAAGAACTGCTCTACATTGCCTAGGGAGCCAGAGTTGTCATGAATTCGGGTTCTATTGTTAATTAAAAGGATTCTCAGCTGGCAGATGGGTAAAGATAAGCATCCGGATTTGAGATGGTTATCTGAAGCCCTGCTGTCATTACATTTCACAGCAATGAAAGGGCATCTACTCTTAGGTTCTGAATCACCAAAGATTCAATGGACACCTCAGCTTGTGTTCTTGCCCAAGTCCCTGAAATATTTCCCAGGTTTGCACTGTACCTGCCCAAGTATTGTAGGTATCGGTGTGTGATCAGTACTTGCCATCCTGTTCTGTGATACACTTCTTCCTACCTGGACAAGAGCCTCTTAAATGATCCTTAGAATTGAGGTCAGGATGGGAAAGAGTTCCCCTACTTCTCACAGAAGTCACTTAATGGCTTGAGTTCCAGGTGCTGAGAAGCCGAAGTAACAGGATTATTTGGAAAGGTAGGTGGGGCCTTTCTTATCACAAGGCATCACAGTGAAATTGGCATACCTCTTACTTGAAGCCTAAGGATTCGGAAAAGAAATAGACATAAAAGGGCAGAGACAGTGAAAATAGCCAGGATGAATATACTGTGAAAAAGAATGTCTTTTGGATTAAATCTCAGCATAGCTGTGGCCTGCTTATGAGAAAAAGTTATATATATTATACCAGTGACAGTGAAATGTGACTTCATTGCCACTATGATTTAGATCAAGTTTCCTTTTTCAGAAAGGGAGGAGGTCACATGATGAATTTCAAAGGAAATTTATCAAGTTTATTTTATATGTACAAAAGTTACATATTAAAAATGAAAGCTCATTGTACCTATTTATTTGGGACAAGAACAAAATGTCATCTTTACATTTTCTATAACCAGTGGCCATTTCACACCACACTAAATATCTACTCCTCAGGAAATGTCTCGCCTTAGTCTTTCCCCTTGCATTTGGCTTGGGGGTGTCTTCTGGTTATAACCAATTCACAGAATATGACAAGATTTTGGAGTGTGAGGAAGATGGTGAAGGGGGACAAATGAGCCATGGGACATTGTGAGACTTCACTCTTTCTAGTATCACAGAGCCAGATGTTGAGAGCACCATCCCCAAAGATAACACATGAAAACTGTATTCTTTGTGCTTGCAGGGAGTGCTGCTTGCAGGGTTGTTAAATACTGATATGATCTAGGAGGGCGGGAATGTCACCATTATTTGTGGACAGGATGTGGACAGCTCTAGGAAAACACATAGCAGGAAATGAGACCTTAACCCCCCTTTTCTTCATTGTTCTTCAGGTCCTCCTCGTCAACATGTGTGTTACTCCAGAGCTGAGTCTGCCAGACTCCTTACTGTAAGCAATGTCTCCTACCTTTGGGCTGTAGTCCCTCTGATGTTTTGGTAACACAGATTTACATCTTGCTCCTTAGCTAGGCTTTCTTGATTCTACTAGGCTTTGCCCACTGGTCTAGTGCTGATGTGAAGGCCAAATCAAGATCCAGTGGTTTACAGCAGAACTGCCAATTCAACTGTGAGTATCACTAAACACCCAATGACTTTGAAACTCTATGCAGACTTCTATGGTTATACACTTGTCCTTTTTCTTGAATACCAAAATTTAACATTTACCACAACTTTTCAAATAGTCATAATTGCTGTAGTTCAAGGAGGAACACAATAAGTTCTCTTGGGAAGAAGTGCGCACTTTATTTGTAGTGCTCTGTAAGTCTCTGATTCCTTTCAGCTAGCATATTCTTAATAAGAAATGGGAGATTTTGGTTCCAAGCAGGACCACCCACCTCCTTCACAGGTCTACATTCAGCTTCACAAACTATTGTTTATTACTCCATGAAGATCATGACACTGAGTGTGGTGCCACAGAAAATTTGACAGTAGTAAAGGATTTATGAATGGACAACAAACAAAAATCAATTCTGATACAATGTGTGGAGTTAATGAAAATTGAAAGAAAAAAAAAAACAAACAAAAGTGCGAAGCAAATCCAGCATGGAACGAATCTGAGATGCTTCTGGCTATACTCAGCCATGTTGAACTGCCCAAGCCATCTGACCGCAGGACACTAAAGAACACTGCCTGTAACACGCTGCCTTATATTCGAGACTAATGTGTGTTATAACAGCCCAAATCTAGTGACTACTGGTAGGTAGCAGTATTCTGCCTCTGAAGTTGCAGGCGGCAGGCACCAGGTCTGTGACTCACTCCATCCTTCAGAGACTCCTTTGGGACCTGGTAAGGCTGACCCCTTCTCTGCATAAGAATCATATGTCTCTAGGCTGATGAGAACAACTGGCTTGCAACATCTTCACTTCTCCATGGCATCTGCTTTCTTCATCGTCCTTGGCACATGACTGTATCTGCCCCAGGTCTGCTTCTGAACAGCACAACATAAAATAATGGTGAGTGCTGTTAAACCCTTGAGCTCATTTATGTTGCTGTTTGTCTCATGCAGATAATGGTCTAATTTGGGGGTATTTTGTGGGATCATTAACTTCAAATTAGTTTTATGATTCCAACTTTAATTATAATGCTCTTAAATTATCCTTGGCATGTTTATTTAGAAATACAAACAACATTGAACTTGCACAAGACTATTTTCATAAACTGCTAGTGATAATTTGTATTATGCCAGACCATCTCTAATGAAAAATTTTCCCTTCCAAGTGAATCCAACATAAAAGTATGGTCCCTGTCAGTCATTTATGAAGCTTGGCCTTCTTCTTCTCTTCCATTATTCATTTCTACAGACAGACATTTCCAGTCTTGTTTTGGGACATATATTCACCTTCCCAGTTTGTAAATCTGCTTTGTTTGTGGGGAACAGTCAAGTTTTACAGGCAGCAAAGTCATCTAAGCATTTACACAGCTTGTGACATTCATAAAATGAAGCATGTCTTACATATGTGTGCCAGTCAAAATAAGCAAGACACTGTTTTCTACTTACTTAAGATGATCCATACATTTCCAAGTGGTAGCATACTGTTTATTTTCTGCTCACAGGTCACAGGTAGCTCATTGTGATAACACAGCTATCATTGCATGAGTTCTTAACACATGACCAAGCCTGAGCAAGCATTGTCTCACCTAACGATGAAGGCCTTCTGCAAAGCAGGCAAGATTCCACCACACAGACCAGAAGCATGAGCATGCTAAGAAACTTGTTCGTTATAAAACCATATGAACCTGAAGTCATACCCCAGATAATAGGAAAGAAGAATAAATACACAGCAGACACAACAAATAAGTAAGGAAGAGAGTAGAATGCAAGGAAAATAAAAGTGAAAATTCAGAAAAAATAATCCAAATGGTGAATTTTAGCACCACCAACACTGTACATAAATTAAATTAGGGATAAAATCAGAGCTATGCTATGACTAAAGTTATGGACTTCATGCTTAGAATTAACAATTTAAAAATAGACAATTTCTTCAAATACTACAAACTTAAAACTCAACTAAAAAGAAATAGTATGAATGAGTCTATTAAAATTTCTTGAAAATCTCCTAATTAAAATATTCAGACTTAAGTAAATAGGACACTACATATTTGAAGAATTAATAAAGAGTATAAAAATCTCTTCCAGAAATATTTTTTATTTTATTAAGCCAGTCTCATAAAGATAGTACCAAAGGAAAAATAGTACCAAATGTTGAGGGAAGGAAAAAATACAGAAAAATATTTTTCATGAAATTAGGCAAGATTCTCACACAAATCATTGCAAATAAAATGCAAACTATAAAACAAATATAGTATGAGCAAGTCAGATTTATTTAGACATATAAATTAACAAACTAATCTGATATTTGAAATTGAGTCACTAAATTTTAGGGCACATGATCATAACAATTGATTCAGAAAAGTACACCCAAACATCTCATTCATATTAAAACTGCTAAAACTGCTCATAGCATTACTGAAGGAAAACTACTTTGCATTTATAAAATGCTTACAGGTGACCAGATGTGGTGGTACATACCTGTAATCCCATCACTCCATAGACTAACAATCAAACACATAAACAAGCAAAGAAGAGTCTTGAGAATTGACTGATAAAGACTGTTTTTGCCTAAAGATTGATTTTTTTCCCTGAAATGCAGCAAGTCATTTTCTTATGCCAAAACTAAACAGGAAGTTCAGTTTTCTTCCTTTTGCAATTAGGCAAAAATAAATAAATAAATAAATAAATAAATAAATAAATAAATAAATAAATAAATAAATACATAAAGCCTGAAAAAAATGAAAAGAAAGACACAGCAACATTGGATTATACCGGGACAAACAAGAATAGTTCATAGTGAAACCTGCCTCAAATAAATCAATTTAATGTATAAATAAAAGTTTGAAATAAAATTACACAAAATTTCAACAGATGCCCAGAAGAGTAACCTAACCCCTAAATATAGAATTCATAAATCAGTTCAGCTGTAAAATTCAAGCAAAAAAATCTCAGCATCTCTGTATGCTAAATAAATGAAAAGAAAATGCCCTTCAGTTTACATTATTTATAGATATTTCTCCTCGTCCTCCTCCTCCTCTTCTCCCTCCCCCTTGTTATTTTTTCTCTTTCTTTTCTGGTGCTGAGGAACACACAGAGAACAGTCTACACGGAACTTTGGTCTTCCAGTGAGATATATCTGGAATCAAATTGCAGATTTAATGCAAGCCTTAAAAAAATGCCAATGACTTGCTTTTGTTTTTAT
This sequence comes from Cricetiscus sungorus, assembly GCA_030556225.1. Classification (NCBI taxonomy): domain Eukaryota; kingdom Metazoa; phylum Chordata; class Mammalia; order Rodentia; family Cricetidae; genus Cricetiscus; species Cricetiscus sungorus. Next base: position 69,433,070 of record JANBXA010000372.1, on the reverse strand, counting down.
GGACATGCACAGTTTATTGTAAAACACATATGGGAAGATAAAAATCAAATAATAGTGAAACCACTTTAAAAGTAGAATAATGTGAGAGGCATCCCTGCGCCCGATGTATCTTAACAAGTGTGGAAGTCACACAGTACTATACTGGAGAAGGGAGATACATGAGGTTAGCAGAAAGAGATTCCAAATGCATATTTTAATAAATATCCTAAACTGGTCTTTACAGAGATGGAAAAGGAATTCTCTGGAAAAAGATTTTTCTTGTCCAACAGATTGTATTGCATCCATCTGTAGGAAAACCACAGACACTAAAACAAAACCTTGACTTGAACCTCACACTTTATTCAGCAATTAAAAATGGACTCGAAATATGCATCCAAGATGTGTCAAAGACCCAGCCAAAGACTACTAATATAAAATTCTCAGAGAAAACAAGAGATTTTTCTCAGATTTAGGGCTTTAGATTATTCTAAATTTTCTTAAAATGTACAATAAAAGACCAATTTCTAAAAATGAAAGGAAGAAAAGGAAAATAAAGGTAAAATAGAAATGACTAGATTTAAACCATGTTTTTCATGAAATGTCCTTTAAAAATTATTGAAGGACAATCTAGAAACCTGGAGGAAATATTTACAACTACATATACATGTTGCAAACAGGACACAGGATTACTATTTGGACTATATACACTTAATACTAAGTTGTAAGCATCACAGTTTAGAGTGGGCCTTAAAATAATGAGCACAAGAAAAGACATTCTGTACTATTCCCACTGGGGAAAGGAAACCAAAGGCATGGTGAAACAGTGCCATTCCAGAGTGGAAAAAATATAGCATAGTTCTGACACCCACCACTGCTGAGCACACAGAGCAACACAGAGCCACACAGAGCCACACAGAGCAACACAGAGCAACACAGATGGTTATACGCTACCATCTGTAGTGCAAAACACTGTGGCTATTCTAGAAACTAGTGTGCTAATGGCTTATGAAATAAACACTGGCAGCAGATCTAGCAATTGCATTGAGTATTAAGCTTACATAAAGTAATAATTACATTGATATAAACACTTGGACACAAATATTCATAGCAACTTTATTAAAAATAACCCAAAGTGGGATATCACACATGTGTTTCAAGTAATTAATGACTGAACAAACTGAGCAGCTATGTAGCATGGAATATAAATCAATGATGGGCAATTTATACACACAACAGTTTGACTGCATGACCACTATTTTCTGTTCAATGGGCAGGTCAACCAGATAAAGTTATGTGTATATGATTACAATTACATAGCATTGTTGAACTCTTGAAATTGTAGAACCATCAACGGTCCCGAGTTAAGGAGAGGAGGCTTGAAACAGGGAAGGGTGTGACTTTCTATGGGTAACAAGAAGGTGATGAAATCCTCTTTCTTGTGTTATTAGCACTGACCATATCTTGGGTGTGATTTTATCAATGGTTTTATAAGAGAAAGAAAGTGAACACAGTATATTGGACATCTGTATTATGTAATATGGATAAATGAAAGACACAGAGACTGACATTTGGGTTCAAACTTCAAGCTAAATGTCAGAAAAGTAAAGCAGCTGGCCACTAGCTTCTTACCTCTACCTCAGGCTGAATGGGCTCTCACCAAAACTCAGGTTGTAACCACTCCTCACCATAGTTGGATAATGAATGCTTCCTACTAAATACTGAAGACCCTGCTTCTATCTTTTATACCCTTCTAGTACTACAATTAAGGGTGAGCGATCTCTTTCTTTTCTGGACTGGTTCAATATTGTGTATCCCTGGGGGGTCTTAACCTCAGAGATGCTTCTACCTCTTAGTCCTGAGTCCTAGGATTAAAAGTGTGTACCACCACCTCCTAGCTTCTGACTGCTGGGATTAAAAGTGTGTTCCTGGCTTCTGTGGCTTGTGGATGACTTTGCTTGCTAAATCCTCAGGCAAGTTTTAATATTGTTTTAGTTTATAAAAAAAAATCAGGAAAAATCAAAGATTAAAACTGATTAAATCTCAAAAAATTAGATTAGGAACCTCCCCAAAGTTAGGATTGAGGAAGGATTTTGATTTTCTTTCCTGGAAAATAAAAACAACTATCTTGAACAATTTAAGACCTTTAGACAAATAAGCATCCAAAGAAGAAGGGAGAACTACCAGAAAAAAATTACCAAAAAAAGAAATAATCTGACCTAATGTGTGTAGCTTGTTGTTTTCTGCCAGCCCGCCTGCCACCGGTCTGGGCCCACAGCCGCGCTGGCCCCAAATAAGACACTGAGACTCTGTATTTGATGCAATCCTGTTGGCCAGTTACCATTATTGTTTATTGGCTAGCTCTGTCTTAATTATTAACCCATTTCTACTTATCTAAGTATTTTCACATGGCTCATCTTACCGGCCAGATCGGCGGGCCCGACATCTTGCTTCCTCCATGCTCTACATCTTGACCCCTCCTTACTACTTCCTCTTTCTTCCTCCTGGTCTAGCCCCAGCTATCTAGTTTCCTATTGGCCAACAGGGCTTTATTAATTAACCAGTATGAGAGACATATTTATAGAATAACATCTCCCATCAAATGTGATCTCTGAAGTCTCCAATATGATTGAATCCAAGCCAGGTGGAAGTCATACAAGCCTTTAATACCACATTTGGAAGACAGAAAAGACAGAAGCTGGCAGATCTCAAAGGTTTCAGACAAGCCTGATCTACAAATTGAGTTTCAGGACATCCAGAACTGTTAAAACAGAGAACACCTGTCTTGAAAAACAAAACAAAACAAACAAGCAAAGAAGAACGAACCCCACAATAGTTTCTCCAGGACTATGATAACACCATTAAGCTGACAATACTAACTAAAGATTGACTTTGGACTAGACTGCTAAGAAAAATTTCAAGAATATCAACTGAGATGATCCAGCCTTGCAGACTATTCTAGCCAGGACGTGACTTTAAGGATACAATCCCCACATTCCCAAGAGGTGGGTTTTTTTGGCCATGGGTTATGGATATTTGTCATACTTATGCATACATACACAAAAATGCATGTATCTACACATACATACATACATTTTATATATATTCACACACATTTATATACATATAAACAATACATATACATACATACACACACATTCACATGAACACATATATACATATGCATATTTGTTTACTGCTTTCTAGTTTTTATTTTTCAAGACAACCTGGCATCAAAATCACAATCCTTTTACAGCCTCCCTAGAACAGTCATGTGTCACCAAGTCTTGGTGTCACAAATATATAGGTGGACATGAATGGTAAGTGGACCTTCTAATAATGAAAAACTACTAAAAATCCTATTAGAAAGTAAAACATTATACTTCATTCATTTCTTACTATGGGATAAAAGAATGGAAATCAATTGTATCTCATTTCCCCATGAATTCAAATGCCATGAGGATGAATTGGTAGATATAGGGTATCACTCGACTTTCTGCCTTTCTGAAGACTCACATTGATCCTAGAGAGTTACAAGATAGTTACACCTACCAAAAGTTATACTCTCCTAGTGGGCCAGCTTTAAATAATAGACGCATCTCCAGGTGTTGCTGTGTGCATGTGTATCTAGGACTGGGTAAAATACCAATGGTTTCTTTAGTCTATGTTCAAATTTTCGGAAGAATTGAAGTGAGAAGTCAGTTGCACACTCTTGGTGTGTTGCATGAGAGTCAAAAACTCGTGATCCTCCTGCCTGTGCATCCTTCATCAAATCCTACGGGCGTGTGCCACCACAATGGGTCTTCTTAGCATTGCATTCTTTCTCTTTTGTTCTTGGATATTATCAAACAAGAAAGTACTTCTGGTAGAATCATCAAAGAAGGATTTGAAATAAGAAGGAAGAAACATCTGACACATAGCTGCAGGGTGAGATGAAAAAATGAGAAGATGGCAAGAGCAACATTTTGAGAAAGGGTCTTGCTGTATGGCTGAAGGTACGCTATTACTCAGGGTCTTTTTTCCTCAGCTCCTTGAGAACTAGAATTATAAAAGTTCCTCATGCTCTTCAGTTCTCCAAGTGAGATAAACTGCTTTTTAATTATATAAGGTTGCAAAATCAGTTTAGTGGTCCAGAAGGAGGCAGAAATGCAGCCTGAGAAGTTAGGGAAAACAACAAAACCTCACTTGCTATTTCAGGAGCGTCTTGGAGTGATTCGTATCTCTTAATCCTCATGACATATGAACTGGATAGAATTCCAGATCCCATATTCCAACCACTGTTGGTGAGTGGTGGAGTTAACTCTGAATCTACAAGGCTGGGATTTGTAGTATACGAGCAGAATGCTGGGCTATATTTCATGTCATTGAGAGATTATGCCTTCTGTATCTCCCCTACTCCAAGAAAGCTTTTCTTTTAAAAAAAAATCACAAGTTAAATTTCTAGTTTTATTGTAAAATCACTTTTACTTGAGTATGTTCAAATTATACTTAATAATTTTGGCATAAAATGTCAATTCTAAAGAGAATGTGGGACAGCTTAAAAATATATAGTTTTTATTTTCTATTTCTTTAAGAGATTTTAATAATGCAAGAAATATGCATCTAAAATGGATTTTTAAAACGTTTGTTCCACAATGTGGAATAAATAAAATGCCACTTAGAAAAATTTACCTGAAAATTAAATTCAACTGCTTTCAACACTTAATGAGTGTTTACCAGCAAGGGTGGTGATTTCATACATTCTTTCATGTCCCAAATCTTGTGTCTGGAATACTGGCCAGTTGCCCTCATTGTCTTTGGAATGTGGAAACTATTAGAGGTTGCTGCTTGTGAAGGAAAACGTGCCACAATGTTTTAGGAATTGCAGGAGGTTGTGCACAATACAGATGGAGTAATCAGATGGATGGCCACAAGCTTCTTTGTAGTTTTTGTTGTTCTTAGTGTGAAGTTGTAAGCTTGGCATTTTATCATCTCTCAGCTCATTTTAGGATTTAAAAATGCTTATATACTATCTGCAGGCAGATGGGAACATACCCAGCATTGATATTTCTTGGAGGAAAGAAATAGCAGGGATACTAATTTAGTAATGTCTTCATGTGGGGACTGTTTGAGACCTTGCCTATAGAAATTGAGCTTCAAAAGGTTTGGAGAACATAAAGTACCAATGTGAATGGTTTCTTTTAGATTGTGAAGCTAGGAACTTCTAAATTACTGGTCATAGGTTGTGTCTCTGATGCCCAGTAGAAATTAATGTCTTCATAACTGTCGTGGTTTGAATGTGCCCTCAAAGTTCATGTGTTTTGAAGTAATGTCCAGTTGGAGTGCCAAGAGCTGAGGCCCTTCAGAGTTTTGGTCATGACTCCTGTATAATTAGTGATTGAATCTATGTCATTGTCACAGGAACACTCTTTTTATCAAGCTACTGAATTTATTACAAAAGGGAGTTGGGCTTTTTCTTCCTCTCTAGACCTTTTACCACTATCATTGAATGATACATTCAGAATATCCTTACCTGGCATGCTGTACTTGACTTTGAACTTTCTAGATGATAGTATTCTAAGAAATAAATTCTTTATCTTTATAAATTCCCCATGCTTAGGTGACCCATTATAACAAAACAGGGAACTAAGAAAATACTAACTTTGCCTGTCTACCTGTCCCCAGGCTTCTGCAAACCAAGGTCTCTCTTAACTACTCAAAATTAAGATTTTTGTCATATGTTACTGATTCAAGGCTAATGTCGGGGTTTGAGGTGGGGCATGGAGCCATTGGAAGCTTAATTGGGATGAACCAGAGTGCTAATTTGCCATGTCTCAAAGTAAATGATAAAAGCAACAAATGAGAATTGAAAGAAGTAGGTCTGTAATCACTCCTAGAGATAGCATAAGTGAGGAGTCAGGAGCAGAAACTTTGCCTATGCCACCTCTTTCATTCCCAATATGGAACAGCACAGGAATTGAGGGTTGGTGGCATAGCAATCATAGAATCTTCTTATCAGGGAAGAGACCCACATAATAGACTCAAGAGAATTATGGCTTTGAGATTGTGGATAAGCAAGAAAAAAGGCTAGACACAGAAAATCCCAAGCACTGAAACTTGCTAGGAAAGCCTCTCATGTTCCTCCACACTGCACCCCCAGGAAGAGGACCCTGCAAGGCTCTTGAAGACCTCAGTCTGGGACTTAATGTTCATGGAAGGAATTTTATTTTATTGCAAACAATTTAAAATATTAATATAAGACATAGCCTTGTTAATGGATAAAATGACAATTATAATTTCAATAAAACAATCAATAGTTATACATTCATTTACAACAAAAACCCTAAAATTGTTAAGCTGTTTTTTCCTCATGGATTTTGACAAACATGTTCTAAATCTAATAGACTGAAATATATTTTAAGATTTATGAGATAAATTTGAGAAAATATTAAATAATTTATCTTATCAGATAAATTCTAGGTCCTTCCTTATAGTGGGATACTGGTGTGGATAGTGGGTGAGTGACATTTAATGTACTGAGGAAGGGATGAGGAGCAGAGTGGTACATGTGTTAGTGCCAGGATTTATGCACATTTTTTAAAATAATCATTGTGAACAGAAACAAACACTATAACACTATATTATTATAAGAGATGCAAAGAAATGATTTCAGGCAGAATTAAAGTCTAACGGGAACAACACCACGAAACTATAAAGAAGATCCTGCAAGAAAGTCCCCTGATGGCTGCAAAGCAAAGTGGAATTTCACAAACAAGACAAAACATACAATTCATAAAAAGGAAGCGGGTGATAAATTGGCCACACTAAAATGAATAAAGTCTGTGGAAAAAAGTGCACAATGAATAAAATTTAAACCCACAGCACAGACTGGCAGAAGATATTAACAATGAACATTGCCACGAACAGTTTAGGAGCCAAAGTACATAAGGCTTTCCTCCAAAACAATGAGAAAAGAATAAATAATCCAATGGAAATTGGGCAAGAGATGAATGAGCTAGTCTAAGAAGGAGGATGGCAAATGCCAATAAACACGGAAAATGCAACTTCATGTCCCCCTCCCCCGGCACAGAGAGACAGTGTTCAGTACTGTGTAGCCTTTATCTTCCAGAGATTAAACAATGAAAACACAAGCCTCATTACTTCAGACAGAAGGGAGGGTGGAAAACACCCATTTATTAACGGGATAAGGCACAAGCATGTACCAATAAATTTGAAAGTACACATTAAGTTGATACATTTTCAATGATCCAAAAAGTACAAAACCATGCTTGTAAGCCTGTGAATGTCGTTTCCTCTTTACATAAATATAATGTAAAATATATATACGTATATATATATATATATATATATATATATATATATATATATATATATATAGTCATAAAAAACAAAATAAAAATCACAAGTGGCAGGTTGTTATAGTGACCCAGTCAGTCCTTAGGATAACATTATGATAGAAAGCAAGTAGAATATTTTTCTTCTTTAGAAAAGAAAAATGAGCAAAATAATACCATGGATTTCATTTGGCTTGATGCACAAGAATACCTATTATATATCTCTGTTAGTATGTACTTATGGTGCATAAATTAGTAAAATTGTTCTAAATTGTAAAATTTAATATAAACAATACCTATCATTCACATTTTCTTTTCTGTGGTGGCGAATTAATAAAACAGCTTTATTTTACTAAGGTTTAAGGTTAGCAAGTTCTCTAAATAACTAAGGGAAACGATGAGGTAGATTCTTGTCTTATTTCATTGATCTTCTGTTTTCCTAAGATACAAAGATGAGGAACTTACACTGTCAATAAACAAAAATGGATGCTGAGGAGAAATGGGAAAGTCATTTCTTGATGTTCTTGGTGCTTGGATCTTGCCACATAACTTCCAACATGTGGCTGTGTCTAGCTAAGTATCAAAACTGTAGAGCATATTCTGTCTCAGGTCTAGTGTACACTCGCTCAGTGGCTAGTGCTCCTTACATAAGTAACTTCTAAGTTTAAGGTTGTTTTAGCTTCCCTGTTGTATTTCTGAAAAATGTTAGATACAGTAACCATTCCTGGTGAGTTCTGATGATTTGGTTTAGATGGTATGGAGTCAGGTCTCTAACATTCTCTGAACATAATCTTTCTGCCACAGAAAGTCAACTGAATACCAGGAAAAAAGCCTTGTTCCATGACAGCCTAATCCATAATGGTCAAGAGGCTGTCTCTAGTCATAGGCCATCACAGCATCCTGAGAACAAGGGAAGATCATGGAAACAAGGTACAAGCTAAATTGGGCAAGTTCTCTGTCGTGTGTTTGTTTATTTTCTTTTATTTATATATTTATTTTTAATTTATTTATATTTTACATATGTGTCTATTTATTTTTAATAAAGAGATGACAGTAGGGATACAGAGTTAAGGGCAACATGGATGATAGTAATACCTCCTCAATAAGGGTTTTAATTAGCACCTACAATTATGTAGCATTTATGAAATGTTTACAAGAATTTATGGCTCATAATATGTACTTTAGAAGGGGTTTCTTCAAGTAAATACATTCTCACATACATTTTACAGAGCATAATTTCTCTTGAGCCTGAATCATATTCATAATATGATTCTGGAACATCCCAAACTTCTTGGTGCCATGTCAAGTTGATTTAAGATGCTATGTAAAATTAAGTAATTGATCAACAAATAATTCTAATGGGCAAACTTGTGTCTTCCATTATCCCCCAATGACAGCAAAGCAAACCTATCATGAGCAGATGATGTAAACAACCACAAGTGATGACTGGAAAAGATGTTTGCATTATTACAAAATGTTGGAATATTATCAAAGATCTAACCTCAAACTTTTTTCCAAAACCTACCCTTGTGGTCTGAAGTAGACATATCATTATGGATTAATTTTTACCCTGTTTTTTACTTTTATACTTGATAAACTATTTTATAATAAATTCATGGAAATGTCTAGAATGTTACCAAGCTCCCATAGACCCTGCACTCTGCTCCCCATTTTATCATGGCTGTAAAATGTACAATGGAGCTAATGACCCATATTAGCCCTCCTAGTCTATAGTTAATGTCTTGATGGAATTACATTCATTCTTACTTAATTTCTCTTTTCTGTGTCAAGATACTATGTTATGCTACAAGTCTGAACTGTCCTTCTGAGGCTCTTATTTTGAATGTTTTTTTCCCATCTTGTGGCACTGTTTTAAAAGCTATGGAGCCTTTACATGATGAGGCCTTCTAGTACTAGGAAAGGGCTTCTGGTTTCTGGCTTGTGCTCTCTGTTTTGGTTCTGGAACCTTGTGATAATAATCTCAAACCTGTGGTTACAATCTTTTTAGGTACTGTGTCCTTCTTACTGTGGTGGATTGAAATCTCTCTGAAACCACGAGCAAAAATAACCCACTGCTAACTTCAGCTATTCTTGTCAAATATCTTATCACAATGACAAGTTACAATTCCCCATGATACATCTTACCACAGCATCTCTTTGGGCACCTCCAGGAATCATGGTATATCTTCTCAAATTGTTCCCTTAATTATGCTCAGCTAAAAATGGCCTCTGAGATTTTCCTTGTATTAGGTGGCTTATAGCATAGAAAATTCTGACAAGCATTTTATACAATAGCCTTCCACTGGGTTTATGTTTGTGTCTCTATTAGATTTGGGCCATAGAGTTCATTAGATGAGGAAGCTTAGCGATGTCATCTTCGACCCATTACATTAAAGGTATATATAAACAAACGTTATTGCTGAAGAATGTAAGCTCCATCTATAAGGCCAAGGGAGCATCAAGTTTCTCACATAAACCTATTCTTTCTGTCTCCTTCTTATGTTATATGCTTTGTAACTACACCTAAATATAACCCAACTCACTCACAGAGAGGTAACTTTACATTTATGAGATATTTCTATATTATTCTGGATTCTCTAGAAGAACTGAACATATGTATCATATTTATATTTAATTTATTCGAGTACCATAAGCTATGTTACAGTATCTAGTCCACCAATGACTATCTAAAAATGATAAGTCCTAGAATCCAATTCAGTTGAAAAGGGTATGTCTTAGCTAGCCTTCAGGATATACCAGAATCACCCCCCAAAAAAAGACTCTAATGCTGGTGAAGGAATGAACTTGCCAGTGAGAGTCAGAATAAGCATGAAAACAGCAAAAGCTTCTTTCTTCCATGTTCTTCATATAGGCTTCTACAAGAAAGAGGCCCAGATTGAAGGTAGATCTTCCAACCTCAAAATCTCTGGATTAAAGGTGGGTCTTTCTACTTCAAATTATTTAATGAATGTCTCACAGGTGTACTTACCAGTTTCATTTTATATAACTTTTCAAGTTTACTACCAGGAGTAGCCACCACAGCTGCTTCTCATTATTTGACTATTTAATATCTATCTCCACACTCAAAAATACTTGTTTTATATTTCAGATTATAGCTCAATATATATTATTTATGCCTGTGTTTACTATTTATCTGTTTATTGATATTTATAAATACTTGTTTAATAACTTATCATTCAATAGTACAGCATATGTTCTGTTGATCTAGTTTCTTTGGCTCAGAATTTGTTGCCTTTATCCCATTAGTGGGTCTTGTGGGTGTAAACATTCCCTTGCATTTGGACACCAAAAATCCTTCAGGATCAGCTGGTCTAATTTGTTTCTCAGTACAAAGGATAACCGTTTCTCAAATAATTCCTTCTTGTTAATGGAGAACTATATTTTACATCAAATTCTGGATTTATTACCCTTGGGATTTGGTACCTATGTTATCTTAGTGGGCAGAACAAGAAAATATATTCACGTATCCTAAAATGTAAGCAAACATATTTAATTCTGTCTGTATACTCTATTTCAAGCTACATATGAGCTGATAGTAACATTTTTCTATCTCACCAAGTACCGCATGGCTTATTCTAACATAGTCAGAAATCTGATTCCCATTATTCACCAATATTTTATTTATTTGTACAGTACTGGTAAGTACATACAGTGATTTCAAAATGGATAACCAGTTGCCCAGTGAGAAACAACCTTTTGTATGTGAGCAAAAGTATTTATAGATAGCTTTTATCTTAATCTTATAGATAGCACTAATTTCTAAAATTACTCAGGGGCCCCTTTCTCATCAATTTCTTTAGTGAAAATATATATATATATGTATATATATATATGTGTGTGTGTGTGTGTGTTTTGTAATACATGTATTTATATGTATATATACACATATATGTGTATACACATACACACACACACACACAATATATATATATATATTACAAAAAACACACACAAACACAATGACATTAGATTTTATTTAAATCCTGAACTCCACACCAGGGTTCTCAGATGCTGTCACTAACATTTCCAAATTTGTATTTATTATTATTCATATTTTGAGATGTAAAGATTTATGGATTTTTAGAAATGTATCATTTCCTATAGCTACTACTACAACTAAGTGCAAAATAGTTCTAAAAACCTAAAAAAAAGTATTATCTTCAGCACATTTACTCTTCATTCTCTCCAATCTCCAGTGATTGCTAGTATGTTTTGTCTCACAAAACTTTATTTCATGGTTTTGCCATTTCCAAATGTCATATAAATGGAACGGCTTTCTTACTTATTATAACATATGTAATATCTGAGTGATAGCTCAATAATCTGCATTGCTGTACAGCATTCTGCCATATTGAAGAACAATGATTTCTATAGCTGTTCACTCACTGGAGGGCTTCTTAATTCCATCGAGTTTTCAGTGATTGTGAACACAATTGGAAAAAGTATATACATAGAGCACTATGTACATAAATAAGTTTGAAAATAAGATGTATTAAAACTGGGGTGTGAAAAATGCTAGCTTGAATGATAAAAATTACATTGCGCTTCTTAAGGCACTGTTAAATTATCTATCAAATGACTTTGTTTCTTCTACATTTTTTATCCATCCATGAGTGAACATTCTGATTGCCACACTTCTTCACTAGCATTTGCTATAGCTATTTTCATTTGCCCCTTAATTTTAGTGCTACCTGAAAGAGTATCTTGTGGTTTGCACTTCCCTAGTGACATGTGATATTGAACATATTTTCATGCTGTTGCCATCTACTTATATACTATAGTGACATCTATAGTATAGTGTCCAGGTCTTAAGCACATTGTCCAACAGAATTGTATCTTTCCTTATTATTATTATTATTTGTATATTCTGGAATGAGCCTTTTATTAGATAAGTGTCGGGTAAATATTTCTCCATAAACTGTGGCAAGTGTTCACAGTATCTTTCGAAGTGGCATAATGATGGGAGATGTTATTCTGTAAATATGTTTTTCATACTGGTTAATGAATAAAGCACTGTTGGCCAATAAGAAAGCAAGTTAGGAGGGACTAGAAGACAAGGAGGAAAGAGGAAGTAGTAAGGAAGAGTCAACATGGAGAGCCCAGCTGCTCTGGCCGGTAAGATGAGCCATATTGAAATACTTAGAATCGTAGAAATGGGTTAATCATTAAGACAGAGCTAGCCAGTAAGAAACTATTAACTGGCCAACAGCCTTATATCAAATACAGAGTCTCAATGTGTTATTGGGGGCTGGCGCAGTGGTGGGACCAAGCGGGCTGGTGGAAAACAACTAGCTACAACATAGTGTTAAATTCAACCAACTCTAAAATGATTTCTGTATCCATACATAGTCCTTCTTGTATAAAAAACTCATCACAATACAGTTTGAAAAGTTGCCTTGTGTGTTTTTCTTCTATAACTTTTATCACTGTGAAATTCTTATACACATTTTCATGTCTTTTCATCCTTAGATGCTCAGATAATGTAACATCTTTCTTTTGAAAGGATAACTATTCACATGGATTTAAATCTATGCGTTGAACCTGTCCTCCTCTTACAGGCATTGGGATCCCCAAATTGTGACACTTAAGCATTCAGCACCATGGTCAGAGACTCAAATCAAAATAACTCTAAGGAATTATTCAGAGGCCATATGTGAAGATACTGTCTATGCCAGATTTCTGAAATCCAAAATGTGATGTAGGAGTTCATTGTAGCTGTTAGGTTGTGACCCGATGGTTCCATGGTTCAACAAGTGCAGTCTGGTGATGTGTTCTGCTTTCATTTTACACATGCAATTGTCCAGATGTTTATATGTGCAGCTGAGTAATTTAGATATTTAGATATTTATCTAATTTATTATGAGTAATTTATTCTTGTAACTATGTATAGCACATATTTGACAAAATAGAAATCTTAATTAGGTAGAGAAATTAATCCAGTCTATTTTGTATGTGCCGCTGTGACAATTAAGTATATGCTGCTTGCATTGACACTTCTGTGTTACAAAGCACTGTCTGTATAAATTAAAGTCAAAGGTCCATGTAAATTAGGAGAAGTCTTTCAAGTGTTCTTTGAACAATTCAAGGGTTCCATGTAGTCCCCAAATGAACTATTCTTTTTGGCACTTTCTAGTTATAGTTGTCTTCAGGAACTGCACAGAACATTAAATACTGGCAACTGAAGGGTTCATCTGAGATTAATTAAAGCTTAGTTAATGGAAGTAGCATTTGATGGTCTCTGCCTATTGTGAGTGAGTAGGCTGATCTGTTCCTTGAAGAAGTCACTCCTCTTTTCCTTTCTGTTTATTCAACTCACTTTAACACTGGCTTCTAAGATAGATTTATCACCAGGTCCTGACAAATAGTCATGGAATAAAATCCCACTTGTGCTAATCACAGCAGCTTTGTGACTTTTGTCATCTTTTTCAGAAAAGAATCACCTCCCCCCAAATGTAGTATAGGTGGCAGTACTAGTGTTATGTTGAGAATTCTTGTGCCTCCTTTCCTCCTACATGGAATGAGACTCACTGCTGGATGAAGATAAGGAAAGCAAGTAAGAGAAAGACTCGATCTTCTACTTGAGGTTACAACTAGCAACAACAGATTTGTGCCATTATGATCTCACTATTTTAAGCTAATACATTTCTAGTTAGTAATAGAAACAAGTAAAGATTTCCTCTTTTATACGAAAGAAAGTCTCCCAGCCAATAGCCTATTCCATTGTGTTTATGTTTCAGAAAAAGAGGAGGAAAGTAAAGGGATTTGTCTAAATTCCTATAACTAATTATTTATAGTAGCTGAGTTGTTATTGACAAATTCTGCTTTTGATACACAATTAATAGGCAATTATTCTCACCACTGCCAATCAATACATTTTATGGACTAATAATGTTTTAAGTAGTATTATGCTATACAGAATAAGACAAACATTTCTCCAAATGATGCATATAGGTCTGCTTCTGGCAATAAAAGGTTACAGAGATTGGACATCACAGCTATGCCCAGGATCAATCATTATGCTGGCCATCATTCATAAAGTGTTTTGCTACACTGCCCTCATGTGCTATTTGCTATTGTTACATACTACTTGACAATTGCCATAATCTGCAAGTTAGAGGCTTATGAAATTTAGTAAGGACTAACAGTAATGTCATGATCACCATATCATGACATTGGTTGCACGAATCTGAGACAATAGATAAGCTTTTTTTGAGGGGGGAGATGGGTTTCAAGACAGGTTTTCTCTATTTAACAGCCCTGGCTGTCCTGGAACTCATTCCATAGACCAGGCTGGCCTTGAACTCACTGAGGTCTGCCTGTCTCTGCCTCTAAGTGCTGAGTTCTGGGACTAAAGACATGCAATGCTACTTTCAAGTTAAACACATTTTTTTTTTCAAAGTATCTCATGGAACCTTCACATTTACCTTATATTTGTAACTTATAATGAGAGGTCCCTAATAGATGGTAGATTTTGTTTGAATTTGACTTCAGATGTGACTTCAGAAATCAATTGACTTTTAACATTTGTAAACTTACTGAATGAATAAGTGAATAGATTAGTTAAATATCTACCCATGGTATAAAATTTTTGCCCTAGAATTATTTTTGTGAGATACATTCTATCTAAAGGGAAGAGTGAAATTATTGATGTGGCCAAGGTATGTTTTAATGGAATCAGAGTTTGAATATCATCAGTCTCTTTGAGTTCAGTTTTCATATTTGGAATGTAAAGACACAAATAACTGAAGTATCACTTGGTATATATGAGAAACTGGTTCTAGGAAGGCCACAGAACCAAAATCCATGAGTTTTTGTTTCTCTTAAAAACAGAATGCAGTATTTGGCTATATCCCAGATTTGTCCTCCATCTGCTTCTGTCATACTTACAATCCCTGTATTAGTTACACTGCTGTAACTGTGCTATAATGCCATGACCAAATCACCTTATAGGTTAAAAGATTTGTTTTGGCTTATGGTCCAGGAATAGTCAATAATGACGTGGATGACATAGCAGCAGGCAGTCAGTGCAGAAAGCACACAGGGAGCAGAGAGAACAAGCAGGAAGTGGGGTAAGGTTGTGAAACCGTAAGGCCCACTCCTAATGATTCACTTCCTCTAAGAAAGCCTCTCACTAAAAGTCCATAACCTCCCGCAACTGCACAACTATCTGAGACTATGGGGAAACTTCTCATTTCAACCACTTTCCTAATGATATATGAATGAATAGGTGAATAGCCATAGTGAAAACTCTTGGAGCCTATAAGCTCACAGGTATTTATCTCATGAGGCAAAACACACTTACTCTAACTTTATATTTCCCCAAAAGTCTTTAACAGTTTCAATGCCATTGAAAAATCCAGTCTCTTGAGACTCAGGCAATTCCTTAACCATGACCACAAAACAAAACAAAATAAAACAAAAAAGCAAATCATATACTTCCAACATACTAACATGCAAACATAAAGAGAAACTCATAAACTCCCAATATACCAATATGCCAACATACACAATGTATAAAAATCATTCCAAAAAGGAGGAATGGGAGGGAGAATAATGGAGGGAACACTACACTAAAACAAGATAAGGAACTAATAGGATAAGCACCAAATCCTGTTGATTGATGCTTGGTACCTGCAGATTTAGTTTCATTGGGCTTAGATGGCTTTTGATGCCCTAAGATTTGCTGCCTGAGACATACATTTATCTCTTGGGCTGGTTCCACTCCCCAGAAGTTGTTCCTTTGGCAGATGTTCTATACCTCTGGCTTCTCTAAAATTTGAGATCTCTACCAAAACCCATGCTTTACCTTCACCTTCGTGTGATAGTTTCTCAGTTTCTTTGCAGGATTCCAGCCCTACCATACATTGCCTTGCCTCAGTGTTGCTCTGAAACCACAGAGGAAGAATACACAGCAACTCTTGCTCTCCCATTTTTTTCCATGAAACTGATATCAGGATGACTGTACATCAGTCAAAATTTGACTAGAAGCTTAGGTGGACTCTCATACTCTAGGACCACATACGCAGTAGCACTTGTTTGCTGTTGCTCTCCACTGACAAAGCTCCTTAGGTCTTGCTGTTGCTCTCTACTGACAAGCTCCTTAGGTCTTCTCGTTTACATTGGAAAGTTTATATGGTTAGCATCTTGTCCTGAAGGCACCATTCCATTCTCCCAGTGCAGAACAATTACAGCTTAACAGTTAGTTTCTTTTGATGTACATGTCCTGGGAGAACATTAAGCTTTCCGGTGTTCTTTTCCTTTCTAAGATGTATATTTTGTATTTATTCTTAACCCACTTGCTTCTTTCCATTTTCAATCTTCAGAAAAGTTACCAATAATAAATATACAACAGGTTCAATCCTCAGCATCACATCTTGAAATTTCCTATGCCAAAGAAATTAGCCCATTATTCTTAATTTTAGATCCAGGTAGGTTCTCAAGACACAAGCTAAAGGCAGCCAGATGATTTGGTAAAATATTATATGAATGGCCTCTAGCCCAATTACTAACAAAGTTCTTGCTTTCCTCTGAAACATCATGGACCATCCACTTCCTGCATTACTCTCAGAAATACTGTCTTCCAGACTTCTGGTAGAATGGCCTAATAATTTCTGCTTACATTATTCAACAACTTTTCTATTCTGATCTCTTCCACCTTCTAAGAAACAACATGGTCAAGGTCATCACGGCAATACCCCATTTTTGGTAGTAACTTTTATATTAATTAGTTTTCTGTTGGCATGATTAATACCATGATCAAAGACAACTTATGGAGAAAGAGTGTATTTTGGCTATAGTTCCAGAGAAAGTCCATAATGGCAGAGGAAACATGGCAGCAGACAACTAGAGAAAGAAGGTAAGAAATCACATCTCAAGTGCACACAGGAAGCAGAGAAAGCAAGTAGGAAGTAAGATTATGATATAAGCCCCCCAAACCTATTACCAGTGTACATATTGGTATATGTGTTTCTTATAATATAGTACATGAATTTAAAGATTAATCACAGCATATACTGTTTATCAAATAAGTAACTCTACAATTATTGTATTTCTATAATTTCCTTTGAACCACATGAGAAACATCTCAGTGGGCTATGATGTCTGGAAGAATATGGCAGCTGGTTGGAATCATAAGATAATTAATAGTTATATTGAGGGCTCTCTTTTTATTTTCTTCCTGATTATAAAAAATTCTATGTTCTATTTCTTTATGAGGTGACTGGAGAAAATGGACAGAAAAATTTATCTTTAATATTTTAGTATAGAAATGAGCATCAATTTCCAGAATAGGAAATCTTTTCCCATCCTCAGTTTGTTAATGATATTCAAAGTAGCTTGTGTCTAGGTTTTGTATCTTCAGAAAATAATTACTTAGCAGCTACCAAATGGAGAGAAGACAACAGGGAGCACATTTGTTTCCCCATTAGGAAAAGTAGCCACCACGTATTCCTGACTGTTTTTCCCATCATATTTCTCAACTTAATTAAGGGTTTGATCTGTTAACACTTAACCTCCAATAACATATCATATCCATCTTAACAGTCATTTAAGTACAGCACCCTGTTATGAGCAGTTTTCCTGCCTGCCTAGTCCCTCTGTTGCATTAGCCCCAAATAACACACAGAAATGCTGTATTAGATATAAAGCTGTTACCCTGTTAATAGCATTACTTATTGGCTAGTTCTGTCTTAAATATTAACCCTTTTTTTATCAATCTAAGTACTTCCACGTGGTCTTATCTTATCAGAGAGGGGGCCGGCGATCTGCTCTTTCTCCATCTTCCATCTTGAATCTCCTCTCTACTTCTTTCTCTCTCCTCTTAGTCTCCTATTCCTGCCTACCTTGCTTTCCTATTGGCCAACAGTGCTTTATTCATTAACTAATACAAGAAACTAATTTACAAAATGACATTTCCCATCAGCATACATTTCATCAACTAGACAGACAGATCATCAAAGCAAAATCACATATTACATTTTGATTAGTTCCTTTAGCCATGCAGTGCTGTGTATTTTACACGCTTTTATTTCCGCATGTAACCTTCTGTGTATTTTTTTTTTATTTACAATTCAGTATTCTGCCATCTGGCAGCTATTATCTTTTATTTATTTATTATTTATTTATTTATTAATTCATTCATTTATTCATTCTTCATTTGCTTATTGCCCTAAATTCTTTCCTTTATTATTTTTTTTATTTTACATGTTGATCCCAGTTGATCCCTCCCTCTCTCTTACTCTCTCTTCCCTCCCTTACATGCACCCTGACCACCCTCCCCTCCCATCCCCCCACCCCCATTCCACATATAGGGATATATTATCCAGGTGGGGTCATGTAAATCTGTCAAGTCATTTGAAGTAGGAACTAGGACTTCTCTCCTGTCTCTAGGTTAAGGGGGTATCTCTCCATGGGGGATGTGTTCACAAGGTCCTTTTGTGCACCAGGAATACATGCTGGTTCCACTGTCTGAGGTCCCTTAGACTGCTCAGTCCTTCTAGCTGAGACCCATATTCAGGGGGTCTGAGTCAGTCCTATGATGGATTCCCAGCTGTTAGTCTGGGGGGGTGCATTAGCTCCTCAGGTCAGCTGTCTTTATGTGTTTCTGCAACCTGGTCTTGTCCTCTCTCTCTCTGCATCTGGATTATAGTTTGACTCAGTGTTTAGTTATGGGTGTTTGCTTCTGTTTCCAACAGGTACTAGATGAGGGCTCCATGATGGTTGATAAGTTAGTTGTTGATCTATCAGGGAAGGGCATTTATGGTAGCCTTTCCACAGTTGCTCAAATTGTTAATTGGAGTCAGTCTTGTAGGTCTGTAGACCTTTCTTTAGTTCAGTTTTGTCTTCAAACCTATAATGGCTCCCTCTTTTATGTTCTCTCTCTCTCTCTCTCTCTCTCTCCTTCTCCCTCTCCCTCTCCCTCTCCCTCTTCTTTCTTCGATTCCTACCCCAACTCAATCTTCCTAGTCCCACACGCTTTCCTCTCCCCTCCCCTTCTCTTTCTTCTAGTTCTCTCTCCATTCACTGCCCTCCCCACTTCCCATGTGCTCTGGGGGGACTTGTCCCTTCACCCATTTGTGATGGGCCATATATGAATCTCTTAGAATACACCTCGTATCCTAGTTCCTCTGGTGGTGTAAATTATAGGATGGTGATCCTTTGCTCTAGGTCTAAATTCCATATATGAGTGAGTACATACCAGGTTCCTCTTTCTGTGACTGGGTACATAATTGAGGATGGTTTCTTCAAATTCCATCCACTTGCCTGCGAATTTTGATATTCCATTATTTTTTTTTCTTTTTCAGAGTAGTCTTCCATTCTGTAGATGGGCCACATCTTTTTTATCCATTTTTCAGTTGAGGGGTTATCTAGGTTGCTTCCAAGTTCTTACTATTACAAATAATGCTGCTATGAACATAGTTGAGCACATGTCTTTGTTGCATGGATGTGGATCATTTGGGTATATGCCTAAGAGGGGGATTGCCGGGTCCTGTGGTAAACTAATTCCAATTTTCCTGAGGAACTGCCATACTCATCTCCAAAATGGCTGTGCCAGTTTGCACTCCCACCAGAAGTGTAAGAGTGTTCCCCTTTCTCTACATCCTCTCCAGTATAAGTTGTCATTGGTGTTTCTAATTTTAGCCATTCTGACATGAGTAAGATGGTATCTCAAAGTTGTTTTGATTTGCATTTCCCTGATAGCTAGGAATGTTGAGCACTTTAAGTGTCTTTCAGCCTTTTTGGTTTCCTCTATTGAGAATTCTTTCAATTCTGTACCCCATTTTTAATAGGGTTATTTGGTGTTTTCTTGACTAGTTTCTTGAGTTCTTTGTATATTTTGGAGATCAGCCCTTTATCAGATGTAGGACTGGTAAAAAAAAAATTTTCCCAGTCCGTGGGCTTGGTTTGGTCTTGTCAACAGTGTCCTTTGCCTTACAGAAGCTTCTAAGTTTGAGGAGGTCCCATTTATTAATTGTTGATCTCAGTGTCTGTGCTATTGAAGTTATGTTCAGAAAGCAGTCTCCTATACCAATTTGTTCAAGGGTACCTCCTACTTTCTCTTCTAATAGGTTCAATGTGTCTGGATTTATGTTGAGGTCTTTGATCCATTTGGACTTGAGTTTTGTGCATGGCGATAGACATGAGTCTATTTGCAGTCTTCTACACACCATCATCCAATTGTGCCAGCACCATTTGTTGAAGATGCTTTCGTCCCCTCTTTGTATTCGTTTAGCTGTTTTGTCATAGGTGTGTGGGTTAATATCAGGATTTTTTATTTGATTCCATTATTCTACCTGTCTATTTTTGTGCCAATACAAGGCTGTTTTCAGAACTATAGCTCTGTAGTAGAGCTTAAAGGTAGGGAATGGTGATGCCTCCTAAAGTTCTTTTATTGTACAAGGTTGTTTTGGATATCCTGGGTCTTTTTTTTCATACAAAGTTGATTATTATTCTTTCAAGGTCAGTGAGGAATTATGCTGGGATTCTAATGGGGATTGCCTTGAATCTGTAGATTGCTTTTGGCAAGATTGCCATTTTTACTATATTTATCCTACCTATCCAAGAGCTTGGGAGATCTTCCCATTTTCTGGCATCTTCTTTAATTTCTTTCTTTAAAGCCATTTAAATTAATTTGACTTTGTCATTACTTAAGATTTCAATTTTATCTTTCTGCCATTGAACATAGTAATAATAACAAATATGGTTTTATAAAAGCTTGTGTGTGATCTTACAAATCTGAAACCCCTGTTTCTTCTCACACTGATCTTAGCATTCTTCCTCCAAGTTGTCTTAGTCTCTTCATATGAATAGTTCTTTAAAGTGTTTATATATTCTTGTGTGTGTGTGTGTGTGTGCACATGTGTATTTTATTTATGTGTGTGCACATGCAAGTGCAGGTGTGTTCTTCCATGCTTGCCCATGTGGAGGCCTGCAGTTGTTTCCAAGATTTCTTGTTCAATTGATAATCCTATTTTTTGACACAGACTCTCTTAGTAAACCTGGGACTCAATGATTCAGCTAGATTAGCTGGCTAGAAAAATCCCAGGATCCACCTGTCCCTGGCCCAGTAGCACTCATGTTTTGGACATTGCAGTGAACCATCTAGCTTTTATATGGATTCTAAGGATCTAAACTTAGGTACACACACTAAAATGGTCAGCACTTTGTCCCTGGCATCATCTCCCCCATCTCTTAAATCAATTTTGTCCTGCAGAGGATATTCATTTAAAAACTGATCTGTAAAATAGCTTGAGAACAGCTGTCTATTTAATAGACAGTAATTTCCTTCAGATAGAATTTAGGAGCTCGTTGCTCTTGGCATTGATTTTTTGCTAGGTCTATAATGCATTTGTCTCAAAGATTTATTGATGTTTAATAAGGATCAGGAGAAACAAATAGGCCAAATATGTTGCATCTACCTCGGCCAGCAAGGAAATACGACAAGGACTCTTCTTCAAGCAGTTTATTCAGGAACCTTGTACATCAGCTTCTGCCTCTCCCAGTCCCAATCCAGGATGTTAAAGCCTCCTGACTGCCTCCTGACTGCATCCAGACTGCCTCCTCAGGAGCTACGTCACTGGCTTAAATACTGACTTACAGCACAGTGGAAAACAATCAAGGGTCAAGTGTGCAAGTTCTCGGGCTTAGTTCCTCCTCAGCAGATGTGTGTTAGCAAATCAAGAAGAGTACCAAGAACTACTTTGGTGCAAGATGTTCCAGACAACAGCTTCAGGCTTGCTCAAGGTGCCTTGGGGTCCATGCAGCGCCCTACACAAATAGATGTTTATTCAGGGAGAAATAACTCACAACATAGACAAATGAACACCAGCAGATTCCTGATCCCAAGGATGCCTCTGGGTGTACTTCTGCCCCTTGCTGCAAGCAAGAGATTTCTCTAAGCCCCCTCCTCAGCCTTAGTTCCCCCAGGTCATGTCTGGCCCTGTCTCCACCCCCAATGGGCGTGGTCTATGACACAGGTGCAGACAAGGTGATTATCTCACTACAATTCCCCTTTTAGTCTAAAGAAAAGATTTGGGCTAGATAAAAAAAAAAAAAACAATATACAAAACAGTGAATAACAAGTGTGCTCTAAGAAAAGGAAACTCGAGATCATACAAGCTTAATACCTAACTATCTAGTCTTAGGGTGAAGTTTAAATGGGGTTACAATAGGGTTGTCCTAAGCTGGAAAGCTTAAGTCTAGTACCTAATATATCTAACTAGGAAGAGAGAATAATAGTTGTGATAATTTAATCTTCAACCTCATCAAAGACCTGAGAAGGAAAATAATAATATTAGGGTAAGCAGGAAGTGTGGATGGGCAACTTCCAAAAGGTGCAGCAAGGACAGAAACAGCATGCTACCTGGACAGTCATCCAGGGTCTTATAGCAGCATTGGTTTCAGCTAGTTTTGGCTAAGGCCTAGAGTACCTGACAGACTATAACAGCACAGGGAGGTAGAAAGGCTGTCTTAACCCTGACTTGGCAGGGTTCAGCAGTCTTTTATGTTTGTCTCCTGTAAGCACAAAAGACCACACGTCCAAATCAGTGGTCGAGGTGGGGGCACTTTTTTTGCCCAAGAGGCCATAGCTGAAGCAAGAATGGACTCCAGAAGGAGCAACAACAGTGTCCAACATTTTCTCGGGAAATGCACGATGTTGTCAAGAGCAATAGTGGCTCATGTCAACGGAGTACTAATATTAAAACATTTAAATGCCGTGTTTTGCAGGTCTATGAAGTCTTTGAAGATTAAGTATCTATTTCTGACTAATCTCATAGGTATAGGAAACATGGGTGAAGATAATCTGTAATATTCAGGAACCTAGCTATAACACTGATAGAAACTTCCCTAGTAAAGCAGGAACAAATACCTAAGCAATGCAGCTATGTATGTATATATATACATCTAAAGCAGAGGTAGAGTAGTAATGTCTAGACCAGAAATAGAACTATAAAGTGCAGCATGATAAAAATATCCTAAATTGTATCAATATACAAAATAGTCTTGAACATAAGTAAAAGTATACATACATAGAATATGGTAAGGATATTGTGCCAAAACATCATAACTGGAGAGATTTTTACAATATGACAACATATACAGTTTATGTACAATTCTGGGAAGGGAATAAACTTAATTTTACCTAGGTTACAACATATAAGAATATATAACCATGTAAGCTGTATTATACTAATATCTCACTGTTACTAAAATAATTCACAAAAAGATAGGCTAATCTACCCATATCCCATTTAACCATACCTTTGGCATTGATTTTCTTCTAGGTCTATAATACATCTGTCTCATGATTACTTTAACCAAGTTTCATGAACTAAGACAATTTGCAACTGAACTAGAGTCATTAAGGTGAAAATTTAAAATCATGTAGGTTACACAATTGTGTGTTTCACCTAAGCCAGCTTTCAACCTGGTTGGGCTTTGAGACAAGCATTATTAAATAAAAGTCAAACTTTCACACTTGTGGAAGGAGATGGAAAACTGAAGAGAAGAGAGGAATGACAAGATTTCTGAATCAATAATCACTTCTGTGTTAAGATAACTATCCCTATACACAGGCAGTACTGTAGAGGGCTAGCTGATGGATGAATCTGCAAAGAAGTAACTGATGGTTTTGAGAATGTCATGATGGGCTCTTATCTATATACTCGTTTCTGTAACTTTATACATAAACACTGCAAAGGCATCACTCCCACCCTGAGCCTGTCCTATGTTCCTTCCTCCAAAATTCATATCTTCTTTAATTATTATTTTTACATGTGTGTGTGTGTGTGTGTGTGTGTGTGTGTGTGTGTGTGTGTGTGTGTGTGTGTGTGTGTGTGTACATATATGGACACACTTAAGTATAACCTAATGAGTTCACTTAGCTATGCTGTCTAGGGCTGATAACTTGGGATTTGGTGACATATATAGGACTTTGTCCCTGGAAATGACTAACTTTTATTCTCTTAGCAGGCACTGATCACCTGTAGTTTTTCCTCCTGGGGTGGGACCATGTGAAATTTCCTCTGCATATACTGGCCTGTCAATTAGTACTGTCATTATGTTATTCTTGGTCAGGCTCTCCTGTCTTGGTCTTCTGGCTTTTAAACTCATCCACCTTACTTGTCCACAACTTTTTATTGAGCCTTGTGTGCAGGTGTATGGATTGCATTAGAAATGTATTAGCTGTGGCTGGGAAAGCCTTAGTCACTTATTTTCTGGATTTTGACCAGTTGTGAATTTCTGTAGCAGTCTTATATGTTACCAAAAGAAGCTTTTTAAACGATGGGTGAGGACTGTGCTTGCCTATGAGTGTATGTATATAAACTACAGGAGAAATTATATAGGCAAACTGGAGTGGAAAGTTCTCTCTAGTGTCTGACATCTCCAGACACAGGGGGTTGGCTAGGTTTACAGTACCAGGCATGTATTTTCTCCTATTGAGCAGGCTTTTAATCCAATTAGACATTTGTTGGTTACCCCAAGATAAAACTGCCACTATTGAACCACTGTGGATAACTTACTGATCTGGGCATTATTGTGGTTTAAAGGTTTGGCTACTGATTGCTTTTCTCTCTTGGCAGCTTACATAGCTCCTTGTGATACCGTGACAGCCAATCATCAGAGAGGAGTGGCCCTATATTAATGAACCATCCCTTGATATTTCTGTAAAATACTGCAATAAAGGAAATTTTGTAATAAAAAAATAAATGGGAATAAAGAATTAACAAACTAAGCATATTCTCCCGATGTCTCTTCTCCAATCACTTCAGCAAACATAGATGCCTTGTCCAACCAGCATGAGGAAGCTCTGAACATCCAGCCTGAGTGAACTTCAGTTAATTATCCAGATGCAGCACAGTGGTAAGTCTGTGTCCAGGTGGTTTCATAACTTGTCTCTGGTTATAGAATCAGATTTACCCCAAATGTCTTTGTTTGGGTTATACCCCTAGAAGTTCCCCTGGTAGGAATCCTGAAAGTGTATTACTTTATTTTTTTTCTCTAATAATTCAGTCAAGTTTTAGTAGACCAGACAGGCAAGAGATGAGTTTTCCATAACTCCTCGTTCTTGCCAGGAAATCTCTGGGCTGGCTACCTTACTGTCTTAGTGTTAATTCTGTCCATTCTCTTTCCGCCCCAATTGGATGAATTCCTTCCATTTCGGGTTAGTGAGTTCAAGGACCTTCCACAAGTTTGCCGAGGATATGGGTTTTCACCTTGATCAGTGCAGTTTCTGATATTCTCACATCTGTGTCTCCGTGTTCCCTCCGTGTTTGAAGTAAAGTCACAGTGAAAAAACCTACCATCTGCATTTTACATGTTCATGAATCCATTTTTCCCAATGTACTTTCCATTTGGTGTACTTGTTAGGAAATTTAATATTAGACACTAAAATAGCAGGTGTTGGAGCCAGAGATCTTGAGCTTGAACCCTGGCTTTACCTTCTAACAGTGTAGTGATGCTGTGGAAAACATTTACTATTTTTCATAAAGCTCAGATTCACCATACTGTAAGTATTCATAATTCCTATCAACAAAAGTGTAGCTGCCTTATCACTAGTCTCAAAGCCACCTGAACTATGATCCTATTGGTTAGTTCTTCAGCAAATCCTAGTCAGTTTGTTACCTGTGACTTCTGAAATGTAAGTTTTTATACTTTCTACACCTGTGAATAGTTCTTAATTGCTGGTACAGGTTTTACTTCTTTATGTAATTCCCAGGTTTCCTATTTTCATAAAACTGAGAGTATTTATAGTGAGTACTTCATTATGTTATCTAGAATAGAATTTCCTAAACATTATTGTTTTCATTTTACCTGCTGATAAAGGGAAATATTGATGCTTTATTAAGTAGGCTAAGGATAACCTAAAATATTGCTAAACTCCATAACATTTTGAAAAGCATTCTTAAAGTGTCAATTATATTCAATTGTGTTAACCAGTGTTTCCCAAACTTTTTTAAGATAAATTTTATTTAAATTAAAGACAATCTCATTTCACATTCCAATCCCTGTTCCTTTTCCCTCCAGTGCCCCCCCACCAACACCGCCCTCATCCTACCACTTATCCACTGCCCAAGGAGGATGAGGCCTCCCATGAGGAATCATCAAAATCTGACACAGCATTTGGGGTTTGACCTAGACCCTCTCCCATGTATCTAGGCTGAGACAGTGTCCCTCCATAGGGAATGGGCTCCCAAAGTCTATTTGTGAACTAGAGATAAATACTGGTTCCACTGCCAGAGGCCCCATAAATTTCCCAGGCCTCCTGACTGACACCCATGTTCAGGGGGCCTGAGTCAGTCTTATGCTGGTTTCCTAGCTGTCAGACTGGGGTCCGTGAACTTCCACTTGCTCAGGTCAGCTGTTTCTGTGGGTTTCCCCAGCATGGTCTTGACCCCTTTGCTCATTGCTCCTCCTCTCTGCAAGTGGATTCCAGAAGTTTGGCTCAGTGCTTGGCTGTGAATCTCTGTTTCTGTTTCCAGGGATCTGATTATGTCTTGTTTGAAAATCATATGGGAAACTTCTGATTCTTCCCTCTATGGTTTGAATGTTTTTCTTCATTTTACAGGCCTTTGTTTAGATGCTTTATTTTTAAAATTGCATTTATTTACCCCCCCCCCCCCGTGTGTGTGTGTGTGTGTGTGTGTGTGTGTGTGTGTTTTGCGGGAGTGTATATTATGGTGCACATGTCGAAGTTAGAGGGCAACTTGCAAGAGTATCTCTCTTTGCAACCATGTGGGTGCCAGGGATAATATTGAGGTCACCAGGATTGATGGCAAGTGCTGTCACCTGTTGAACCACCTCACAGCCAGGCTTTCAGCTTCTCCATAATCTATTATTTCCTCACTTTGTCATTGACACTCATGCATTTCACCTGTATTGAGAGGACGACATAAGTGAAACAGAACCCTTATGAGTGAAATGGAACACAAATCAAGCGGTAGATCTTAGCTGACTAAAGGAGTAAGAAAGGGGGTTGCCTCTTCATCTGTGGGTGGCCCTGGGATATAGGTCATGATTAGTGGAAACACACCTGGAAAGGAGCAAGAAAGGATGAAGACAAATTAGAATCAGAGGGGGTTTCAAAGCTGAGGTGTCTGTGAACCAAAGGACATACCAGAGGCCATATATGGAAAAACTGCTAATGCATGCCTTGTTGAGCTGTGTCTTCAAACTTGCCCATGAAAAGTCTGTCACCACATGCTACTGCTATGGCTTGAATATTTGTGTCATTCACCAAAGGCACACAGAGAAAGAAACTCCAAGATGTCAATATTGTGGGTCATTAAGAGGTTGAACCTCTAAGGAAATTGTGGCAAAAACCCTTCTCACCACCTCTGACACTCCCCTGTGGATTTAGTTCAACACAACCTCCTTTTGGTACTTGTGTCATGAGGTGGTACAATGAGGGTCAGCCCTCACTAAGCTTTGGCTAGACCATGTACAACATATTTCCAAAGTCATGAGCTACATAAACTTTCTATTTTATTTAATAATTTTACCTGTTAATAAATAATTTTAAATTTCTTTCTGCTCTAATATTCTTTCTGTTGCTCTGATAAACATCATGGTTGAATGCAACTTGGGGGCGACTATAACTTCAGCCTGCAAATTATTGAGGAAAGCCAAAGCAGGCAGTCAAGATATGAGCCTAGATGAGAAACTATTGAGGAATACTGCTTACACTGCTTATTGCCCTACCCTCTGGCTTGCTTAGCAGGCCTTCTAATAATACCCAGGCCTACCTTTACAATGGGCTAGGTTCTCCCACATCAATCATCAATCAAAGTAGTCTCTCACAGACATGGCCCCTGGGACCATTCTGATCGAGGACATTCTTAAATTGAGGTTCATTCTTCCCAGGTGACAGTAGGTTGCATTAAGGTGACAATAAAAGATAACTAGCACACTTGCCTGAGGTAGTACCAATGAAACTCTGACTAATACCTCTCCTTAGTTCCAATTCACACAGTTCCCAACTCAGAACTCAAGAGATCTGCAATAGAAAAACCAAGGGGTTGAGAAAGGTGATCTACCATGTCAAAGTGAGGCAGTCAACTGTAGCAGGACCTACTGTCCTTCACAGACTTTTCAACACAACCTGTCACTATGTCAGCCAGGGCATAGTTGAAAATGGTGTTCCTTCTCTACATGCTGACTCAGTGAAGAATGTTCCACTGTGGAATCATAAGGATTGAAAATATATTATATAGAGAGAATGAGCCCAATCAACCTAAAAAGAGGAAAGCAAAACTCAGGGATCTGAATATGTCTTGTTTGAAAATCATAGCTGTAGTCACAATGGCAAGGTGAATGAATGGCAATTCTGTTTCTCTGTTCACTTGTTTTTCCTACTGTTTTCTTCCACAAGAACATTATTTTACAGTGGGTTTTGTGTCACATTGAACTCCTATGCCTCTGGATAACTTAGGATACATTTTACATACCTGTGGACCTAAACATATATTTTTCTGGTCATTATTTTTTTATCAAATACTATAAGTGAGTGGCCTGGAGTCTATGTTTCATTTGTTAGAGCTGTATTATCAACAAAGCTAAATGCCTGGCCAGACAGCCCCAGTCAGGAGATTTCTGACATTTGGCAATGTAAATGAGAATAGCTTTGTTTGGTAGGAGGCCAGAGAATATCTTGTTGTTTAGCCTTTGATCTCTACCCACTGGCTACCAGTAGCCATTCCCAGGTACAATTATCAAACTTCTGCAGATAATGATACACATTTCTTTGGGGCCAGAGACAGATGGGAATATGAACAATTTGTTCCTAGTAAACATCACTAGTGTAGCAACCATTTCATTTAGAGGAGCACAACCCCTCTTGTTGTCAAGCATTGTCTGTCCAGCAAGAAAACTGATTTTTATTCATGCAACAAAAAATTACACTGTCTAAATGTCACATGAGAGACTTTCTATTTTTATGTGAAACTATTTTTCTTTTAGCTGAGAACTGGACTTATTCTACAGTAGTATGTACACAGAAAGCAGTGAATTCCTCCAATGATATTTTTATTTATTTTATACTAAATCTTGTATTTAGATAATTTATTCCCAGAAAAAATTAACAGAGATTATGAAACAGACATGTCAGTATTCAGATGTCAAAAATAAGGACCCGGTTATAAGATGGACTCTTTCCATTTCCACGGAAATGCAAAGATAAACCTTGGAACCAGTGTTACTTTCTATGTATGAAGCTACATTGCAGAATGAAACAGTTTCTATATAGAATTGGCTGATATATTCATTTGTCCTAAGACAGTCTATCTAACTGCAGCTTTATACTTTCTTGGTGCATTGCTAGTAGGAAAGAAATGTCTAAACAAAGAAAAGTGGGGTTTCTTAAGTGAAAGGTGAAAACAGACCCAAATTTCTTGTGTGTAGCTTCCTGACACACAAGAACTAAGAGGATTATCACTGAAGATGTAAATTCTCTGTGGGCTCTTTAAAATATTTCCATTCTGACACGCCATCAGCATTTTAGTCTTTGAATCTCCTTCTCTCACTTTTAATACCTTCCAATGACCTCATAACTCTTCTGAAGTGAGGGGATCTGCACAACACAATGGTATAGGAGATGTTGAAGGTTCTGCAGTACCTCCTTCTTAAATGTCTCTCTTCATTATGCCACTGGAGACCTCTATTTTGTCCAAATTAACACTTTGTTTCTCAGAACCTGCCAACCTTTGTATCTGTTAGCAGTTTTGTCTGGAAAGATTTTCTTTTATCTTGAAATTTGTTCTCTCTTATATTTAGATCTGTCCAAGATTAAAATCTCTTAGCTTCAGAAATTGATTCCCTGGTCTAAGCAAACTCACATCTACATAAGAACCTATGACACTTTAACAAAGATAGGTCACATATAAACTGAAAATATAATTATTTAAATTATTTTTAAATTGAAAATATTTTTTGGCAGGCAAAGTGCAGACTGTCTTGGAACTCACTTACTTACTTTCGGTTCATAGACCAGGCTAGCCTTCAACTCAGAGGCCTGCCTCTTCCTCTCAAGTGCTGGGATTAAAGGTGTGTACCAACACTGCCCAGGTAAAACTACATTTTTATACATTATATTCTGATTATGGTTTCTCCTTTCCACCTCATCATCCACCCAAATCTACACTCTCACCTCCCCTCTCTCTCTCACACACACACATACAAAAGAAAACAAGCATATAATAATAAAATAAATAACAATAATAATAATGATGATGATGATGAAGACAGACAGATGTAGAGAGCTGCAAAGTGCCACACCTTAAAGATGGCTCTGGCTTCTGCTTTCCACCTCCCTGAGAGTGAACAATCTCTGGCATAAATAAGCCCTTATTTGGTTAAGTCTGTTCAGCCTGTCTGCTTCCCCGTTAGAGTAGCCTATCTGCAAGGTCCAAGTAACTCACTGGGGTTGGTTAGTGCAAGAGGATTTAAGCCTGTGCAGGGGTCCCCCAGGGTCCCGCGGGTCAGAAGAAACATGTTCAAGGATCCTGATTAAAACTGCATGAAGAAGATCTTCCCGGAGTCACGTCTTCCTTGCTGGTGAGAGGCGGTCACATGTGGCAGCCCGTACAGGGAATTTTCAGATCAGAACTTCTCACAGTCAGGGCAGCACTGGTTAAGTTCCCAAGGTAAGTTGGGACCAAATTAAGGCCCTCGGTAAAGAGGCGATAAGGTCTCCGGTAAGGAGCAATAAAGTCCCAGGTAAGTTGGGACTAAGTTAAAGACCACGGAAATAAGCGGCAATAAAGTCTCAGGCATTGAGCGAGAGGTTGTAACGAACCAAAAGTAAAATTTTCAAAAGGGGGACTTCTCAGTCTCATCCAATTTTTCTGGCTCTTCAGGAGCTACTTTTGTCAAAGAAACTTAAAGAAAAGCACACTAGAAAGATTCCTGAGTGAGTGCGATGCCATTGCACCCTGGTTCGCAGTTTTGGGAGACCTCATGGTAGCGTGCTGGGACAAGTTAGGCAGGGATCTTGATTTTGCTTGGGAACAAGGGACGCTAAAGTCCAGAGTCCGACCTGTATGGATGTTAGTGCGTAGCTGTATCTAAGACCAGAGTTACTGTAAAGAGGCAATGGAAAAAGGGAAAGCTGTGCTAGAAATGTTACAAGAAGAAAGATCAGAAGATGTTGAGAGCACCGGAGAGTCAGGTACGGACGAAACAGATTCTGAGGAAGAATTGCAAGCCCTCGTAGAAAAGGTTCAGAAATAATCCCTTAAGGGGCAGAAGGGGAAGGGAGAGGAGAAATGGCACAATGTGGGGAGGGGAGGGATCCTCCTAGAACAATGCCTTTGGCACCTTTTCCTGATCAGAGTGAGGAAGGGCGGGGTCCAGGTACAGCACGTTCCTTTTGCCCTGAGGTCTGGAAAACCATATGAAATGGCTTAAGCCTGGCCTATCCAGTTTTCCAGGATGCCCAAGGCAATAGATATGAGGAGCGTTTAGACTTTGCAGAGAGACCATTACCTTTAGGGCTCTGCTGTAAGTCTAAAGAAACAGGAAGCCAGGCTGAGACTGGGGCTCAAAGGTTAGCCACTTTGCTGATTTGCTCAAGGCTCAGGGCTTCATCTCCAGCCCAGGAGAGTGCAAATTCCTGCAAGAATCGCCTGATGGTCATTTCATACTGAGCCTTGGTGACATTTTCTTCATCACTAAAGCTGCCTTTTTTCTATGCATGACCAATTCCTTACCTTTTCCTAATCATCTACAGTTGTCACTCTAAATCATTGGACCTCTACCTTCCTGGTGCTGTGGCCCTTTAACACTGCTCTTCATGTTGTGATGACCCAATACAATAACATTTTGTTTATTGCTACTTCATAACTGTAAATTTGCTACTGTTATGAATCATAGTATAAATATTTGTGTTTTCTGATATTAGTATAAATATTAGGTGATCCCTGTGAAATACTCATTGCCTACCCCCCCCAATAGGGTCTCAACATACAGGAGAACTTCTGCTCTATAATCTTATAACATAATCAAGAAATTATATTTATTTCTTTTTGTATTAAAACAAGTAAAATTTTATCATACCAAGCTTAGACCTGTTTTTTCTCAGTTGGTTGCACTTTTACTTGTCATGTATGTTCCTTCAGTGAAGCTCTTATGTCCTTCCCAAGTCAAAAGAAGAATTCCTTTGTTCTCTCATCCAAGGCTCTGTGCCTACCTCACAGCTCAGAGGATTCCAACAGAAGCTCTGCTAGACAGAGCTCTCTTTTCCCTCATCATGGCACCGACTGTCATTTATGTTGCCTCATAGCTCAAAATTCTACTGGGCCTTAGACTGTGTTTCATTCTTTCATTTAGTGTTTTCTGTCCTATGCCCATGTAGCCTTCCCAGAATGAGGAGTGTTGTTGTTAATGGCCTGACCTGATAATAATGCTTAGACCTAAGCTGATGCTCAATACATATTAGGATAGCATTTTTCAGTACTTTAAACAACACCTTTCTTTTAATACATCATTTATAAATTTAGATTAATTTTAGCTTTCAGTCTTCTTAATGCCACAATCTTTTAAAGTAGTTCCTCATGTTGTGATGACCCCCCAGACCATAAAATTATTTTTGTTGCTACTCCATGACTGTAATTTTGTTACTGCTATGAGTCATAATATAAATATATGTGCTTTCCAATGGTCTTAGGTGACCCCTGTGAAAGAGTCATGTTACCCCCAAAAGAGGTGCAACCCATAGGTTGAGAGACACTGATATCAAGTCTATTGCTTCAGTTCTCATCCTCTGCTTTTCATAAGAAATTTGAATACTTTGCTGTAGAATGAATTCTAATTGGTCTTAAGAAAACAACAACAACAGCAAAAGCTTGGAGTTAGATATGTGGTAAATTCTGCAAGATCAGAGAAGTATTGGAGCCAGCCACTAACTTCTTACTTCTATGAAATCCTCAGACTGAAAAAGGGCTAGCTTCTGTCTTTTTCTGCTTTTTATACTTTCTCTGCCCAGTCATATCACTTTCTGTCCCCACCCTCCTAGCACTGGGACTAAAGGTTTCAGATCCCAAATGCTAGGATCAAAAGTGTGAGCTCTGTTTCTCTTTTAGACTGGTTAAATCTCACTTAGCCTTGAGTGTGGCCTTGAAGTCCTGATCTTCCTCCTTCTACCTCAAAAGTGCTGAGATTTAAGGTGTGTGCCACAACTGCCTGGTCTCTATGGTTAATTAGTGGCTTGCACCACCCTCTGATCTTCAGGCAAGCTGTATTTTTTAGAGCACAAACAAAATAACACCACAGTTTGGCATTGAAAAATTTGGGAACTGTGTAATGTGATAGATGAACTGGGTTTATTAAACAAAATCAATACCATGTTTAATCAAAGCTATAGAAAACAAAGTTGAAAACAAATGTACAGTATAAAATTAATACTAACAATATATATAATTCAAGGGCTTTACACTTGACTGTGAGAGTTTACTCTATTTTGATATGTCAGTTCTGTAGTGACAGGATAAACAATTCTTATTACCTGTCAACCAAGAAATAAATGCATCTTCCACTATTTAATTTCAAATATTAATGATATGAGTACTGATTCCAGTATTAATTCCTCACATAATTAATAACTATTTACTAGAAGAACATGTTTGAGTGGTTCCTGAAAGAGCTTGGAAGCTTAGCAGAAGAGACAGTTGACAGACAATCCTCAACATTGCAAGCTTATTCCACAATTGTTTTAACTTCAGCATAGTGGCTGTACCTTAATCTACTGCTATTTCAGCCAGCAATGGCAACTGCACAGTTACAGGCCTATTTCTCTAGCAGCAGCCTGGCTACACAGGATGTAGCCTGTGCTCCCAAAGGCACTGGCACTCTCACTACCACTAAATCTCTACCATTCTATTTATGAGAAAGATGAGATTCAATGACTGGAGTGAAAATCTGAGAGCATAGAGAGGCTGAGTAGCAACTAGCTAACCTTGTGTCCTTGCTGGCATCCACAGAAGACCTGTGCTTCTGTTTCACCAAACCAGAAAGAGCTTTGCCATTCAAAACCCCATCCCACTATTTCCGGTGTCTCCCTGTCTCTTCTGGATGCCCTCTGAGGCTCTATGATGACTTTCCATCAACTAGTTGCTAATGCAGTCTCCTGACAAACAAGGTTAATTTTAATAAACTCAGGGTTCACAGTGTGATTGACTATCCCCCAACATTATTTTGTCTAAATAAAAAGGAAAGGTTTTTAACTAACAGAGTAAAGCTATATACAAAAGGAACAATTATCAGGGATTGTCTAAATAAAAAGGAAAGGTTGTAACTTTAAAACAATAAAGCTATATACAATAACAACAATCACCAAGTAAGGATTACCTGCACAAAGTCCATTCCATTTGCATTCAGCAAATTCAGAGAAACTAATCTATTATCTATATTATCTTGGTAAATCCAAAGTTTTGCACCTAATTCATTTTCTATCCTAACTTATATTACCAACCAAAAACTATATTCTGAGATCTCTCAGCATTTTCTTAGAAAAACAATTAAACTTTTATGTCTCTCAACCTTATACACTTTGTACCCTTTGTGAGTTTCATTTCTGAATTTGGTATAAAGGAAAATTATAATTATAACTTTCTCATCTTCAACTCCATCAAAACCTAAGAAGGAGATAATAATGGCCTGAGTAAACAGTAAGTCCAGAGCAAGAGTCTTCTAGAAGTATAGAAATGACAGAAGCAGCTGGCTACCTGGACAGTCACCCAAGTTTCCTCTGCAATGGTGGGACATCCATCTTCAGCCTAGCATATCTGGTTTTGTGAAGCAGGAATTTTGAAAGACTGTCCTATCTTGCCTTGGCAAAGTATTTTAGTCTCCTTCTTTTGTATCCTGCCTATCTAATTTGGACAGGATACTGTCAGCAGTTGAGGAAAGGGCAATTTTCTCCCAGTGGCTAACTATACCACAACAAAAGCAAACTCTATATAAAGATTCTTTGATGTCATGTACTTTAGGTTCCTGAACTGTTTGGAGGAGACATTAAAATGTAATATACAATTAAGAAATACAGGTTAATAGTTAGTCTTCTATAATAATCAAACTTGCTATTATGTTAGGTGTGTTTTCAAGTTTAAACGGATATATTTTAAATATATAGGTCATCTTCAAAGACTTCAAAGACCTACAGAATATGACATTTAAGATGTTTCAATAACCTAAGGTTCTTTATGATAGTGAGTCATGTCTGCTCCTGGAAACACTTTTAAAAGGATGGTGAACCTCAAAGACCATTGTTCTAGCCACACAGGTTTGTCAGTTAACCATTTTAAAAATAGGGCTATTGTTACCTTTGAAAACTTGGCAGCTGTTTTGCCCTGTGTTTTGTACAACCTGAACAGTTGGTGACTGGCCTTCATAATACATTTTAATTTATTTCTCAGAATCATATTAACATGTGCATATTTGTTTCTGAGATGGATAGATGTTAATCTGTGTTTTCTATTCCTGAAACAAATCACATCAGCATAAATGTGTTGCTATGTTAATTATATAGTTTTAAATTTTCCATCTTGTCTTTATGGTCCTATACACTGGACTCATCTTGCACTTTGTTTTACTGAGATAAAGTCACACTTCCCAGAAACAGAACATTTGCTTCCCAAATGGATGCCAAGATTTTGATGAAATTTTTACATCTGCATCTGTGTTCACAAAACCCTCAATTTCAATGTCATTTATTTGTATTTTTAGCTTTTGTCTTTGATAATTTATAGAAGTTTGTCAAAATACTTGTTTTATGGTCTCTCCTGAAAATTTTGTTTTATCTACTGATACTGTCCTGTCATTCAGAGCAGTATTGTTTTTAACAACAGGCATTGAGTTTTTTAATGTTCTGTGGAGGAATTTATCTAATGTTGACAGGGAATGAGTGAACCAGATTTGACATTGAGGCCTGCAAGAGGCCTGCCTAAGGTGTTTCCTGATGAAAAAGTTACCTTCTCTGTCCCCTGTTCATCTGCACCTATTAGTTCAATGCCAGCCTTTGCCACATCTTCTGCATGCTCCAGAAGGCTTGTGTCTTCTGTTTGGATTATCCCTAGGGGGGGAAAATATTGCTTTAGGAACATCTTTCCTACAATCCTTTTTCAGATGACCTAGTTAATCACAATTAAAACATTTGACCTTTTCACTTTTCTGAAAAATCTTAAAAACTACCTCTCCCATCAAAGTATCATCATTATTGTGAGATACAATATCAGCTGCATTTCAGATTCCTTCATCTATGACTGATGACTTTGCCTTTGAACTCTAACCACCCTTTTGCATTCTGAATTAGCATTTTCAAAAGCCAAAGATTCAATTAATATTTGTCTAATATCTGGACCTGATATCATCCTATTACAGCTGAGGTCAATCTTTGTAAAAAAAAAAATCAGTGAAAGGTTCTCTTTGGACTTGTATAATTTTAGTAAATAACTCAGTTCACTTTTCTGATTCTTCAAACCTGTCCCCAGCATTCAAAGCAGCTGTATGGCATAGAATTAAGGTGATATCATCAAACATAGACTGTCTTTGCAAATCAGCATACTGACCTTCATCGAGAACCTGGTTTAAGGAAATCTCATGACCTCTAGCCACTCCTCATTTTTCTAGGACCTTAGCTTTCTCTCTGTACCATGATCTCCATTGTAACTGAGGACTAACTTCCAATACTGCTATCACTGAATCTTTCCAGTCTTGTAGAATAATGCTGACCCTAGTGACCCATGAATTTATTATCTGCCTCACAAAGGTTGACTGCATACCATATGAAATGACTACTTCCTTAAATCCCTTCAAGTCTATCATTTCTACAGTATTTCAACTGACTTTGGCATACCCTTCACAGTGCATATCCTTTGGTGGCCAAAGTATGGTAACTATATAAATTATGGTTGATATTCTAATAACCTTAGGCCTCTCCCCTTCAGTTTCATTATACAATGGTGCTGTATGGAGGTTCTGCTTAAATTCCTCTATCTGTATCTGCATATTTTCTTACTTTCATTATTAGGCCTTTCTAAAGCTGTACTTTGTCAGTAGTAAGTCTTTGTAAAGCTTGTATCTTATCAATAAAATTTTTCTTATTCTCATTCCTGAGAATTGTACCTTATCAGTCAAATTATCATATTTGGCACAGTTATCAAACCACCTTTTTAAGGATAAAATATTAGTTACCAAACTGAGAGTAATTATAATTAACTTTTTGTCAATCCCAGCTAACTCATTTATCCACTTATTTATAATTTCTACTTTTAAACCATCCATAGTAGTACCATACAGGGTCCCAGAACCCTGCATTGTGATGTTTCCTATTCTTAATGTGGGAAAGATTTTTCTTTTTTAATATTATTTAACTCTCTACTAAAGGACCTTCTCAGGTATCTTGTCAAATATACTGATTTCTAAATAGTTTTTCTATGGTGTTGGTGGTGAACTCAAGCCCCCCCCCCAACAATTTCCAAGAGCAAACCTGCTTTCCAAAATTCTAGCAAGTGACAGCCACTGGCTGTGAGTGCTGGAGCAAAAAGGCCCAAGGCAACTATAGCACAACCAGCTGGTGTGAGTCTTCTATTTGTGTGACCATGCCCCACATTGGGTACTAAATGTTATTTTGACTTTTTCACAATGGCTGCACCTTACTATACTGCCAGCAAATGGAACTCCACAGTTTCTGGCTTACTTTTCTAATAGCAGCCTAGCTACTCAGGCTGTAGATTTAAGAAAATTCTGCATTCACAGGCACTGGCCCTGTCGCTGAAGCTAAAGATGCTTTAATTCAATCTCCATC
Source organism: Cricetiscus sungorus (assembly GCA_030556225.1). NCBI lineage: Eukaryota > Metazoa > Chordata > Mammalia > Rodentia > Cricetidae > Cricetiscus > Cricetiscus sungorus. Next base: position 69,394,943 of record JANBXA010000372.1, on the reverse strand, counting down.
ACTATTTATAAACAATACTTGAGATTTGAAGGCTGGGATAAAACCCTAAGAGCTCAAAGAGTCTGAGTAGCAACTAACTAAGCCTTTCTCTTTACTGGCATCCACAGAAGACTCATACTTTGGCTTTACCAGATCGGAATAACCCCCAACACACTATGTACATTATCCTTATTTAATGAGTATTGAATACTAGATTCCTTGCTCCAGAGATGTAAAAAAGTTTTATTTACATATAACTCAACAAATTATAGACTTCTCCATTTGGGAGTAAACGGTTTACTTAAGTCAATTGGAGAAATTGAGTGGCTTTCAAGTGTTTACAAATGAAAAAAAAGTATTATTTGTGGAAAATTATTTAGTGATGATCTGGTTCATGAACTTTACTCTTCTGCTAAATTGGGACTCTTCCTGGAAATATGGGTGACCACACCTTACTCAACATTTTGTTTGGCCTTTCAATCTGCTAGCACCCTTGTTGAGAGAAGATTCTACCCTGGGCTGGAATCACAGCGCTGTAGATCAATGAAAGAGCCCTTTCTGGTATACAGTGGCCACCTCCCTTCTGTTATGTTAAGGAGTGATGGAATCTGACACACAATATCTCAATCCCAGGAGAGTCATATTACTGAACAGTTGAAAGGTGTAAGGAATGGCTGCAGAGAAGAAAAGAATGGAGTGGTTGTTTAGTCAAACAGCACCTCTTAGGTAACTATCCCTGTTGGGCTCCTAAATGCTGTTTCTTGATATTAAATGGAATGTGGGTCGTGGAAGTAATGCCATCTTCCATTCATACAGACTAAAGTCAAAATCTAGCTCCTTGTTTGTCTTCCATATAAGCAGGGCAAACTGCTTTCTCCATGCAGTGTGATTTCATTGAAACTCTATATTCTGCTAAGGAAAATACCACTATTTTTCCTTCCTATTCATTCTCCATCCATTTCACGTTATTTCAGGCCCCATGTGGCAACAGGTAGTATACAGGAAAGTGAACTAAATAATAAAAATGGCTTCTAATTATTCAGAGCTTATCATGACCCAGGAATTCCTAAGTTCTTTATGTGTATTAATTCATTAATATCCCTATGAAGAAGATATATTACTGTGCCTATTGTTTAGGCAAGAAGGATGTGGTAAGATGACTGGCTGCTCAGTTTGCCACTAAACACTCAGAATCTGTATTCTTAAAACAGAAACGAAAGAACTGAAATCATACAACTCTATCCCTGTGGATAAGTAGCAGATTAAATGCAGTTTTTTAAAGATTCCATCAACTATCGAGTTACTCATTCAAATACGACTCAGTGAATGATTCAAAAAAGAGATATAAGTGCAGGTACATGGCTTTGAAAATGTAGAGCTATCTGAGGACAAGAATGAAGGGGAAGCTGTAAAATGATACCTAGAAGAGACATTGTCAAGGATATTTGTGTGTATGTACCATTAATACTATTATTGTTGAAAGCAGCATGCTTGGCAGTAATTTCATGAGTATACATTTCACTAATCAGATCCACAGAGAAGCAAAAAGTGTGAAGAGAATAATGTTTTACATGAACTGTGAAAATACACTTTTATTATGTGTTATTTCATCCCAAGCCTCACACAAGTCCCTACACTTATTGTTTCATACAAACCCTTAACCCCCATTAGATAGTACTTCCCACCTTAAAGGTATCTTTACTTTATAGTTAGTTTACTAATTCACATGCCTAATGACTCTAAATACACAGTCATAGACATATACAGAAGTACAATATAGCAATTTTCTGTCATTATTATAAAGCAGGCAATCAAAAGAATCATCATAATATTCTATGTTGCTAGATTAAACTTTAACATCCATGATATGATTAGTTTCTGCTGATTGTCTATTGTTTTCATGTCATTATACAGTCAAACGTGTTTAAGTAGACCATTCTGAGTCAGAGATCATCTGTCTGCATTAATATACTGTTGAGTGACATAATTTTTTCACGAGGGAGGCAACACATGTCTAGTCATCCAAATAGGGAACCAATGACAGACCAAAATGTGGATACCATCAAAATTCTCCTTGGTGAACCAATTAATTTTATTGTGGCTCCTTACAAGTATATGGGCAAGAGGGTGAGTACAAGAGCAGGGATGACTCAAGGACAACTGTACCACAAAAACTCAACCCAGCAGGGGATGACAGGTCACACAATCTGAAAACCTGGAGCATATTTCACAGGCTTCTCCCAGCTTCAGAGGCTCAAGAGTGCTCTTTACAAATGATCTAGTTGGTCTCACCCTTTTCTGAGAAGCTCAGCTGTTTTATGCTTCTACCAGGCAGCTGCTCTGGTCTGTGTCTTTGTTACTCTTTGGCTTGTCTGAGAGCCATGTTCAGCAGTCTTTACTGTGTACTCTAGGCAGAAAGAGAGGCCAAATGAATCTGGTATGCTTCAGGGACTTCCTGAGGCTATTTTGAGTTGTTTACCCTCTAACTTAAAGCAATTCCCTGCAGGATGGAGGAAACTGTTACACAGCTGATGTAATTAATGATTCAAACAATGTGGTTTATTTTTTTAAAAAATGGATGTGGAGGTTTATTTCAATTTAGATCTCTCTCTCTCTCTCTGATGTTAGATGAAATCTCAAAGTAGTTTCAGTTGCATTTCACTGATTGTTAAGGATGTTGAACACTTGATAAAATACTTTTTAGAGATTTTTATTTATTCTTTTGAGAAATCTCTAAAATAAAGAAAACAATTTACAATAAATGCTAGTGAGGAAACTGGAAAGAGAAACCTTTATTCATTGGTTGTGGGAATGGAAACTGATGGAGCCACTATGGAAATCAGTATGAAGACGTCTCAATGAGCTAAAAATAGATCTGCCACATTGCCCACATGTACTACTCCTTGGCATAGCCTCAAGGAACTCAATACTCTACTGCAGAAATACTTGCTTAGCTATGTTTATTGCCATTTTTTCAAAGGAAATAGATGGAACTAGAAATTATTGTGCTGGATAAAGTAATCCAAATCTAGAATGACAAATGACACATGTTCTGTCTTTTTTAAAGAAATACTTTTATTTACTTTGTTTTTTAGAACCTATTTTCCTTTCCTGACTTCCACTTCTCTCAGTCCCTCACCCCATTTTCTATCTGATGCCCCCCACTCCTCCTCTTTTTCTATGCAGAGGAGGGCAGCCTTCCCATGGATATCAACAAAACATAGCATACCAAGTTGAGAGCTGAATGAAACAACCTAATATTAGAATCAGAGTCCCAAATGCTGGTAGGAGTCAGAGACAGCCCCTAATACCACTGATAGGAGTCCTACAAGAATATCAAGCTACATAACTGTACTTTATACGCAGAGGTCCTAGGTCAGGGACTATGTAAACTCTCTGGTTTTTGGTTCAATCTCTGTGAGCCCCCATGAGCCCAGGTTAGTTGATCTGTGAGTTTTCTTATGTAAGCTGGAGTAACCACAGTAGATAGAAAAGCAGAAAGGGATCATGGAGGGAGGACAAAAGAAGAATCTCTAGAAAGGGAGATACTAGAACACAGGAACCATGAAGATGAAAAGGGAAAAATAGGGTAGGTGTTGTAATTCAAGAAAAGCAGCACTCCAGAGAAAGGTAGCAGGAAAAGGAATTCAAGCAGAAGGTTTTGTTTGTTTGTTTTGTTTTGTTGTTTTTTTGTTTTGTTTTTGTTTTTGTTTTGAGAAATGGTTCCCAAAAGTGGGAAAGGGGAAATGGGAAACTAGCCTTTAAGACAGAAGCAGCAGGAGAGAGGAGAAAGGAAAGAGGGTGAGAGAGAGGAAAGAGGGGGAGAGAGGAGAAAGAGGGGGACGGAAAGAAAGAGGGGGAAAGAGAGGAACAGACAGAGAAAGAGAAAGAAAGAGAGAAAAGAATGGGAGGAAGGCAGTGCCCTTTTAAAAGGGAACATAGAGAATATGCACAGGAGGTGCTCTTAATGACTACAACTGAGGGCATATCCTGTCAGAACCTTAAGGACAGATCAGTACAGATGTCTGAATACTAACAGTAGAGATGCTTAATAGTAGAGAAAAAAGGGTATCATATAGATGGAGGGAGGAATAACAAATAGTACTAATAATATTTGAAAAAATAGGGAAATATTAATTTAAAAACTTACTTAAAAATATATATATGTATATTTATAAATACATACATACATCCATGTTACATTATAGAATAGCATTGTGCAAACAAGGTCCACAGGCTCACAAAATCTCAGGTACCAGATAAGGAAACTGCCCTTCATCCCCCAAGCCCCTTTTGAGTTTTTTCTTGGGGGATCCCAAGAGATTTCCAAAACGATACAGAGTATTGCCTTCTAGAAATTGAGGAAAAGTCCCTTTAGCTGACACTTCGCACTCAGACACACAACTTGGGAGATAAAGATGGAACTAACTAATTCTTTCCCTGAGGAAAAACACTTATAATATCCAAAGATGTTATGTAAGGTGCCTAGGAAGAAAAACAATCAACAAATCTTCCCAACTATAAAGTCTAAGAACCACAGAGATGACTAGCATGGCAAGATATCCCCAATGGCACAACAGTGGCACTTGCATATTTTAAAAATATCTGTCTGTCTGCCTGTCTGTCTATCTATCTATCTATCTATCTATCTATCTATCTATATTTATTTATTTATTTAATATTTTCCTTTGAAAATCCAAAACAAGATGGACATTGCTACAGGGTTCCTGCTTCATGGAAGAGTCTGCCAGACTTTCTGCAGGACACAGAGAAAAGTGACTGACAAACTGCCAATACGGTGGACATTTTAAAGTTTCCTGCTTTTCTGAGAAGTCTGCCAGATGCACTATGGCCTATAGGCTGTAGACGGAACATTACAGAAGAACATTTGGTGACTGACCAGGTAGTGAGTTGTCTCTGTCATTTCTAGAGTTTATACTTTAGCCTTCTGTGGTCTTTGATGGAGTTGAAGACAGATAGTTATGGTTATAGTTTTCTTAGTTAGGATTAAAGATAAGTCACATATAGGACTTTAGACTCACAAAAATAGAATAGATGATGGAATATTTTCTTTAAATCTTGCTAAATGTTAATGGACTAAACATTGTTAACTGTGGTTCTTATTTGATAACTGTTGTGTGATATATTTTGCTATGCTAAGGTTAAAACCCTTATTTTTATTTTAGACAGAAAAGAGGAGATGATGGGAGATGCCATTCTGTAAATATGTTTCTTGATTTGGTTGATGACTAAAGCACGGTTGGCCAATAGGAAAGCAAGATAGGCGGGGCTAGGAGACTAGGCAGAGAGAGGAGGGAGGAGATCCAAGATGGAGTATGGAGAGAGAACGCCAGCTGCTCTCTCTGTTAAGATGAGACCATGTGGAAATACTTAAATTAATAGAAATGAGTTAATATTTAATACAGCACTAGCCAATAAGAAACTAGTAACAAGCCAGCAGCATAATATAAAAAAATGAAAATATTTTTCATACAATAGATTCTGATCGTGATTTCATGATTTTCCCCTTCCCTGATTCCTCCTAAATCCTTCCCACTTTCCCACTCATCCAACTCCATGCTCTTTCTCTCTCTATTTAAAAAGCAAGCAAATGGGCAAACAAAATCAAAATTAAAATAATAAATAAATAACAAAGAAAAAAAAACACAAGAAACACATACAAACATATACCTTAGGAATAGCCAACAGCTGTATAATTAGACTTAAAGCCTGCTCAATAGGTGGGAATCTCTAAATAGTTAATAAATATAGTTTCTAACTTTATCCTAAATTCATATACCAAAACACAAGTGCAGCTCTTACCTTTCACAGGAGAATCTTTATTTGTGCAGTAGATGGAAATTACAACAGAGTTACAGAACTAGTCAAAATGCAGACAACGTAACACGTTAAGGAGCTTAGCTACAAAGGCACAACTACAATGTGACCTCTACCTCAAAACTTTGGGGAAAACTATCAAGGAATGGAAAAAAGATTATAAGAGCCAGAAGACCAGGGTGCCAGCTGTGTGATAGTGTCAAGAATACTATGCCCATGAAATCTCAACAATATTGTCACCTAAGCAAGACTTGCATAATGATCACACAATTGACATGCCAACACTTACAGGCAAGATTTCACAAGGTTCCATTCATAGATGAGGACAGACAATCAAACATGATTGAAAGAGGGATAATCAGACCAAGTTGTGGTGTCATACAACTTTAATCCCAGCACTCAGGAGGCGGAGGCAGGTAGATCTCTGAGGTCAAGGCCAGCCTGATCTACAAAGTGAGTTCCAGGACAGACAGAGCTATATAAGAATACAAAAACAAACAAACAGAAAGAAGAAAAGAGTGAGAATCAATTTTTTCCAGATAAATCCCTTGATAGATGATCTAATCCCAAAAGGTCAGCCCAAACACATGTGTTTATGAACAAAACTAAATAGACTGAGTAGGATATATATTTGTGTGTGTGTTTGTGTGTGTGTGTGTGTGTGTGTATGTATGTAATAGAAATAATTGAATATATCAAAAAGGGCGCCATAGGTGGACTTACAGGAATGAAGGCAACCAGGGAAAGAAACATATTAAGAGAAAGGGGGTTAAATTACATAGAGTATTCATGTATGAAATTCACAAAAGAAAACAACAGATTAATTTTAAAAATGAGATTTTTAAGTTAACTTCAAATAATCCACAAAGTCAGAAGATAAAATGGATCACTAACAAACATAATTCCTTTATTTTCAATAAGAATTAAGTAAGAATGACATTAAGTGAAGTTGGTCTTAGCTTTGGTTTCCCAGGATTTAGTAAAGTCAGTAATCTCCATGCTTAATGTTACCACTTTCTGAGCAAATACTGCATTCATTTTCTGCCCCATATTCAGTAAGCTGGTATAAAGGCTTCTCTGCAAAAGGGAAAAATTTTCTGTCTGAACAACTGGATCCCAGGACATTAGTCTGTGTTGCTTTCTGTTAAACCGTAATATTGCCTTTTCATGGGTCTCAAGCTTGCAGGTTTTCAGACTGGATCTCCTGTCTGATTGGCTGAAATATGGACAAAAGTTGACCAACAGACAAGAACCCAAGAATAGAATGTCCATGCGAGTTTTTAATTAGAAAGCAAATCAGTTCTGTTTAAAATAATATTAAAAGTAATGTAATTGAAGTTTCATTGAAGAACTTCACAACTGTTCTTCCCTGTGTTCAAGGAAGACTTTACAGGGAGAATGGTTGCCACTGAATTAGGGAGCCAAACTAGAAAGGGAGAAAACTTATCACTTGATTGCAGGGCGCCAAAGTCAAAGTTCAGTATGGCTTCCCTCAAAGTTCAGTATGACTTCCCAACTGTAGTAGAGTCAAACCAGTGAACTGTCAAGAAATCCTGGTTCTCACAGACCTCAGGTACCAATTATCTAATTGCAGTGTTCCTCGATGGGAAATGACAGAGCAGCTATCAAATTCACATTTCATTGGTATTGACAAAAATGTTCACGTTCTAGCCTGAACTATAGTAATCAAATGCCACAACCCTGCAGTCAACTTCCAGCCTTGATGCAATGACAGATCTAGAGGTACATTCTAGAAGACACCAAAATTACAGTGGTTCTGAGCAGGAACTTTTGAGGGCCAGGATATTACCAGAGTATTAGTTCAGACCTACTTCATAAGTGGGTCTAGTAGGTCCTTCAATTACTTCTGTAGTTTCTTGCTCAGTCTTGATCAGTTTTCTTTACCCTGACAAAAATAGAGAGAAAAAGTTAATTTCTGAGGTTTCAATCCAAACTTGGCTGGCTTCCTGCCTCAGTCCTAAGGTGAGGCAATATCAGATTCAGCAGGAGTTAGGAGGCTCTCATTTTCTCATTTCATGGCATCCAGGAAGCAAGGTGAAGGGAGAGAGTGAGAGAAACTGAGGGAAGGAGGAACGGAGGAAGGGTGGGAAGGAGGGAGGGAGAGGGAGGAAGGGAATGAGGGAGGGAGGGGAAGAGGGAGAGGGAATCTTAAGTGAGGTACTTCCTGTAGGTCCTGGTTCTTAATGATTTACATATTAACTCATCAATGGATAAACCAACTTTTAGAATTAGAGTTCACAGGGTCTAATAGCCTAACAACACTGCTATGGGACCATGCCTTTGACATACAGACTTTGAGAACCTTGAAATTTTGGTATCCCAATCTTAACATTCTCAGTTACAGATACAGTAGATGTATTCAGGAGCTCTCTATGAAGGCAATTACAATTGAGAATCCAATTGGAAGTCACCTGTGCTTAAGAGAGTAGCAAGCTGATAGAGACACTGCATCCCCAGAAGATTGCAGAGAATGATGCTGCCATCAGGGACTACAGCAATCAGCAATCAAACAATAGAAGGAATCTTGCCATCTGGTCTAGCTGGTTTGGTTGCTTGAGCAATGTAACATATATTCTGGTATCTGTTCTGCAGATTTCAGTCTGAAATGCTTTTTCTTTATCTCTACCCAAAGAGACAACTTAATGTTATTTCTCTCCTTTGGGCACAAACATACCAATTCTCTAGGCTTATTTTAGTTTATGGGGAACTTGTTCATCGTTCCTTTCTAAAAGATAAACTGGTTCATTTTAGCTCTTCACCCATGGAGTTCTTGGCTGGGTGGTCAGAGGATTGAATTCACAAATGGGAAATTTCAGTCAAGAAAATGTGAAGAAGGGTAAGGAATATCCCTCCCCATCCCCGAAAACACTAAAGTTGTGGATCAATTTCTGCCTATGCCACTCCAGTGAGTGGCATTAGAAAATAAAGATTTTAATAATCGCACAAATAAACTGACCTGCTTCATCTAATAAGCCGAAAAAAGAAAGAAAGAAAGAAAGAAAGAAAGAAAGAAAGAAAGAAAGAAAGAGAGAAAGAAAGAAAGGAAGAAAACAGACAAAAATAGTTGCCAATTTGACAAAAACCCAGTTAATGCAATCAATGCATGTGTCTTTGAACTTGAACTCTACAGGTTGGCCAGCCTATCTTTTAATTGCTGCCAGCAAATACAGTCCTGAGACACAATGTGTCTTGTTCTGCAGGGTGAAAAGCCATCATCCCGACAGTATATCAACTAAATTATTGCAACAGCTCTATCATGGAACATGAGGTATTTTATTGCAACAAATGCCTTAGATAAAGATTTGTTTTCCTTGCATGGAATATTGTGGCCCCAAACTGCCACCCAAGGGTTTATACGGTGGAGAACCACTGCTGTGGTTTCTGCATAGTACTGTTTCTGATCCTTCAGACAGAGGTTTGAAAACCGCAATATCAGTTTCTGGGTCTTTTATTAATTTGTGTTATATATTGGCATCCACCGTTAAAGTACAAATTCATTTAAAAAAAAGTCTCTTGATTCAAGCTGAATATCAGAAAAGCAAAGCAACCTGCTCCTAGCTCTCACCTGTAGTCAGGCTGAAGGGGCTAACCCACACATGAGCTCTTCACTGAGCCTCAGACTGCTGCTTCTCCTCAGTGTGGCTGGAGAATGAATTTTGATTTCTGTTTTATACACTTCCCTAATGTTGGTATTAAAGGTGTGAGCTACAATTCTATTTTAGACTGATTCACTCTGGTGTAGAGCTGGGTGGCCTTGAACTCAGAGAGTTCAGTCTATCTCTTAATCCTGAGGATTAAGGGTGTGTGTCACCACCTCATAGTGTCTGACTACTGGGATTAAATGTGAGTGCCTAGCTTCTAAAGCTAGTGGCTGAGGTTGCTTTTCTGAATCCTTAGTCAACCTTTAATGAATCATAAATAATATCATCACTAAAGTTGTAGTAGGTGTGAAGTGATATTTCATTGTGGTTTACATTTATGTTTCTCTCAAAATTAAGGATGCTAAATGTTTTACTGTAGATATACTGGTCATTTTTATGGCTTCTGTTGAGACAGTTGTTTGCCTTTATATTTGTGTTTTATTATTGTTGTTATTATTATTCCTGTTATTGCTACTGACTTTTTGCTTTCCTTATATGTTCTTAGCATTAACACACTGTAGGTCAAATATCCGCTAATGTTTTATTCCATTCTGTTGGTATTTCTTCATGACTACTTCCTTTGAGGTGTTTTTGTTTGAGGTAATTCTACTTGTGTGTGTGTGTGTGTGTGTGTGTGTGTGTGTGTGTGTGTGTGTGTGTGTGTTTTCTTAAAATACATGCATTTTATTATGTAGCAAAAAAAAAACATTTCTAAGACCACTGTGAAAGAAATGGGGATTTCCTTGTTTTCTTTTGTTTTGCTTAGCATTTTTATAGCTTCTTTCTGATGTTAAGATCGTTTATTCATTTTGAACTGATTTTATTATATTGTAGAAGAAATGAATTCAGTTTTATCCATCTATTTGTGAATATCTGTTTTTACAATCTCCCTTATTGAAAAGGCTACCCTTCCCTACTCTGTGCTCTGGCACCTTTATAGATTGGTTATATTCCATATTGCATGCTCTCTATTCTGTTCCATCAGTTCCTATGTCTCCCTATTAATTAGTTCCTTTTGTTTTTATTATTATGGTTTTGAGAACAATTTGCAATTACAGACTATGATATCTCTGGCTTTTTCTTCTTTAAAAAATAAAGCATGGACAAGTCTAGCTTTCTTTGATTCTATATATTACGAAATTATACTGTGGAAACATGATTCTGAAAATCCTGATAAAGTTTGCTTGAATTTGTGGTTACTGGTGTTAATGTACACAGTCAGCAATGCTAATTCTTCCACCAAGAAACATGTTTACTTTCCATTTGTTTGCATTTTTTACAACAATGTTGAAGTTATTTGTATATTATTCAACTGAATTGAACTCCAAGATGGATCAATCATACAACTAGGGTTCAACTTGGTGCTTGGCTATGCTGCTAACCAGAGAACCTGAATGTGGCCTCTCCAACATGATAATCTCAGATCAATAAAATGGTTCTCATGGGGGCTTCTTCAGAATGAGCAGAGTATGGTAGGATCACAGATGTCTGTCTGGCTTGGCCACAAAAGTGATTTAATATCTTTTTTTTTTTTTAACCAAAAATGAATTACCAAACCAGAGGCATGTTCAAGGGAAGAAAGAAAAAACAAAATAAAACAAATGAAAAAAAAAAACTAAAAATAAACAAACAAAAAAACCAAGCCTCTTTCTTTGAGTGTCAGAGATGTTGTTTAAAAATATCATGCAAAATAACCCAGGGCCCTGGTTATTTTGAAGTAGTATAAGACAATAATAGGGATTTTGACATGAAATCAGGTTTGAACGTTTTCCATCCCTCATCGTTTATGTGGCTTTGACTGCATTAATAAAGACCTGTTGGTCTCTTGACCTTCTCTTTTGCTGATATCTAACTTGTACCTGAAGGTGTTATCTGTGTGCAATTCCAGGATCTATTGAGTATAATTCAAAGGCTCTTAATTGTCTAATTTTATTTTCCTTTTTCCTTTATAGACAATAGATACCCTTCAAAGTTTGTGCATTAATACCAGAAGACAACAAATAATAGTTCTCTCTGCAGGAATGGTAATAATTACTAATGAGTGCCTTAGTCTCTCCTGTTTTTGCTATATGTCAGGCAGGTATTTATGAGATACTCAAGGATGCAGTAGAACCTCTTGGTCAAATCAAAGTTTTTGGTTCTTCTACTCTCTCATGAAACTTTTTTTTCTCTTTTTTTATGAATTACAGAAAGGGAAGTTCATTATATTCAGTCAGATGTTTTATTGTACAGAGTTCAAGAAAAATCCGTTATTTGGAATCTCCCACATACAAAGTTATTAACTGAATGAGCAAATCTAGTTTAGGGAACAATAACAGGTAAAGTACAAAAGCCAAGGACACTCGACATGGTACAAAATGGCACATGTGGAAATCATTCGTACTGGAAATTTTCACATGGCATAGATAAAAGTACTCTTCTGCAGGGATTCAGGAGGCATGCTGGGCATCCCCTTACACTACCTCCACACCTCTGCCAACTGGAGCAGTTAACCTTGCTTTTGTTTTAATGAGACAAAGATAAAAACTGAAGCCCTGATGATTTCATAGGAGCATGAGCTGCCCGTGTCTCTGGCTATCTCTTGCACCCATTTGCTGTTGAGACATACTTGATTGAAAGCAGATGTTGTTCCCTTGGCATGGCCCAGTGAATACACATTTTTCAGAGACCTCTGTGGTTAGGAAGAGGTATGCAGGGATAGTTTTTCTGTCCATCATAAAAGATAAACAGACAGATACTTGATGATTTTTCAGGAGGCTTTCCTGAGTCTAACTTAATAGATAACAGGTATTCACATACCTCCCTATGATTGGGTGTGTTCTACTCTCTAAGGTCCCTGCAGTCTTTTAAAGTGTCACATTGACTGCACCATTGACTCTTGCTTTCCACTCTTGTCTTGAAAATTTAAGAGGTCGTTATCATAAAATCTCTATTTCCAGCTTCTGGCTCTACTTTTCATATAATGACAAATAAGTGTTTTTTACGCTAACTGTGCCTTGGGCTATTTTCTGAGCAGATGGAACCCTGCTTTGAGAACTGGAGAGCAGTTTTCTTGTTTCCTTGTGGGAAGGGAAAGTGGGGAGTTTTCAATGGAGCAATAGAGTTAAGCAGGCATGGGTTTGTTTGGAATAACAGAATTTATACAGCTTCCATTAAGAATATCTAATTATAAATAATTACACTAAACTGATTTAATTTCATCTTCTAGAACTTTATTACAGCAACAAGCTCAACCACATGCATTTTGTTAAATAGACCAATGCACTGTGAAGGGGAAAAACATTTAACAAGATTGATCTGACTTGCATGGGAAAAGAGGGATTAACAATAATTGAGCACATTCTGCAGTATCATTTCCCATTCCATTAGAGCTGAAACATAAGTAGGTGTTTCAAAAAATGAGTTCACAGTAAAGAATTAGCTTAGTTTTATTAGATGCCCCTGCCCTATTTAGGCGTTAATGCCAGAAATAGGAAAACAATTGGCTTAGTATTGAGCTAAAATTTTAAATATGTAAGAAATTAAATTATTAAGGCTAACTGCTGACAAGTGACTGTAATAATAAGAATTGATATGAATATTTTTCTCAGCAGCCCATAAATGCATAAAGATATAGGTGTTTTCCCTCTGAAGATGAAAAATGAGCTACATGGTTTAGAGTGGTTGCTTTGGAAACCCATATTCAGCTCATTTTGAAAAACTAATGAGATTTATTATATTTCCACCTGAAAAAATATAATGAATTTATATGCAAAAAATCAGATGCAACAAAAACATAAGAATAGAGTCTAGGTATCACTACTAGCCCTACTGTAGAGATCATGCAACTATTTATATCTGACACATCACCCTCCCGATGTACTGTTAATGGGTGAAAATTATTTTATGGAATTGTTAATAAAGTATATCATGCCTATAAAAATGATAAAAAATGCCTATTCTTGGGACAACATCTGAAAACTCTAGCTAGAAGCCTTGCTGTTCCCATTTGCATGCATTGAGCTAATTTCTTTAACTTCAAGAATTTTTACACATTTTTAACTGAAGTAGAATTGCATACCCTTCCCTTTCTTTATCCTCCCTCAGCTGCTCTCTGGAATTCTTCATCCAACTCTTCCCATGCTCCCTGACACTGAAGTTGATAACTTCATTTTCTTTGACTTTCATTATTACACACACACACACACACACACACACACACACACACACACACACACACACAGGGATAAATATGAATATACAAATATAGAGATAAACCTACTTAATCTGTTTTGTTCTTTGTGTGTACCTGATTTCATGGCAAAGCACTTCATATTAGATAATCAATACATAGGCTCATACTGAGAGAGCTCAATTCTTCCTCTCCCATACATTATTAGTTATCTATATTTCTTCGTTCAGGGGTGGGAGCCAATTAAGATTTTCCTCTGCTTTATTAGCATGCCTATTGATATTGCCATTGTTTCTGTATTGTTTATGCAGCCATTTCTAGGAGTGAGTGTTTCACAGAAGAATCCTTGGTATTCTGACTCATACAATCTTTCTGTTCTCTCTACTATGATGTTCTCTGAGCCATATAGATGCAGGAGCTATGATAGAGATGTATCTATTGGGGCATTATGTCCAGCAGAATTTTCATGATATTCTCCATTTGCTCTAAATAAAATATTATTTGACAAGAAGTGGTAGCTACACTTCTCTGTGGCTATAGGATAAGACTTAGTATGTAGTAAGGGATTATGCTAGCCTAGCAAAGTACAGTAGTAGATTCTTTTCTAAGATCCATTACCTCATTAGCGATCGAAATTGTTAGATTTCCATTATCAGACTGGTTTTCCTTTCTGATGAACAGGCTTAAATTCATACAGACTGCTCTTACATTCCAACCAATATGTGAGTGCCAGTTAATGCACACTTAGGGATATATTCCCATGTTGCTCATTGTGGTGGTTCATATTGTGTTACAGCAGAAGTCTACTAACTGCTTCCCTCAATTTGCAGCTTTGATATTGTTTTGTTTTCTGTTAACAAGGAAGCCTGACTATAGGAAGGTAGCTTTCAGCTGAGATCCACCTTCATCTACATCCTGCACCCCGTGTTTAGTGTCTTCAACCACAGGGGCTTACTTCAACCTCTGAGAGAATTATGGTATTACCCAGACCAACCTTTTGAATGGAAGTTTACTATGGTTATTGTACTTTAATCTCTCCCTCCCTCCCGCCTCCCCTCCCTTCCTCCCTTCTTCCCTCCCTCTGCCTCTCCCTTTCTCTCTCTGTTTCTCTCTCTCTCTGTCCCTCTCTCTGTCCCTTTCTCTCTCTCTGTATATAAATACATACATACACATATATTATGTATAATATTAGGTAAATACAAAACAGTGATTCCTTGAGGCTTTATCAAACAACATTGGTGTTATTTGACTTACTTCTCTCCTTCTCTCCTTCTTTCCTGACTTCCTTTTGCCTTCCCAGTTGGAGCCCTTGCCTCAGGTTTTCCTGTTTCTCAGTCCATATGTAATCTGTATTCTACTATTTCTATCTCAAGACCTCTTTTTTTCAATAAAGTGGAAGCCATCCTGTTTCACCCTCAGATTGGGTCAGTCTCCTTCCTTCACCTACTCATCTCCTCATTGGGAGCTGAACTCCTCTGGAGCTGGACACTGGCATGTGACCATAGACATGTTGGCTCAGGAGTCAGTTCTCTCTTCCCAGTAGTTTTATCTTGGATTTGAACTTAAGTCCTCAGGGTTGTTAGCAGGTACCTTTGCCCTCTGAGCCATCTCTCTCCACTCTCAACAGTGGCTCTTTTATAGAAAGGGTTTTTGATCAAACTGCTAGAGGAGATGAAAGCTTAACCTAAGGGATTCTTCAGAGGGAGCCTTCAAGATGGCCAAAACACCTAGCATGAAGGCATTGGGCACATGTAAAACTCCGAGGAAAGATAAGTAGCCAGTGGCCTCGGAGTACATGGATAATGAAGGCCTTAATGAAACAGCAGATCTGAGAGGCTCTGGATTGCGGGGCCATCATGCAGCTTTGCCATTTGTTTAACTTTTGAAAAGGAGAAACAGAACAGATATACTATTAAATATACTTTTAGCTATAAAACTCTCAGTTGTTATTTTGAGAATAGTCTTTTAAGAAGTCAATATCAAAGATACCTATGCCCATTAGATCACTAAAAGCTTTAATTTTAGAAGAGTAACATTGCACCAGTTGCATTATCACATTGTTACCTGTGAATATCACCAAGTTGTTAGCAGTGGAGTCTGTTAGCATGAGTTCTCACAGAATATTTGAGGAAATGTCAATTTTCCCTAGCAAGGGCATCAGTACCCAATCAAAAGTGATTTTATTAAGACAATGTTAAGATTCCTTACAGGACATATGTGACATGAAAGGGTTCGGATACTGGAGGGGGACATACTTCAGAGGGTATGGGTGTTAGAGGATAGATGACAGGATAGGACAAGTAATCACACTGAGGATATATGAAAAGTTACATGGAAATCTACTATTTTCTGAGCTTATTTTAAAAGACAAGTTACAAAAGAAGAATTTGAATGGAGGTACCCATCCGGAATAGTTAATGTTTCTCCCAGAGGCCATAGGCTATTTAATACAAAATTCTCAGTGCCAGTTGTGCAATTATACTCCATGAACCGTTGTTCAGGGAGTCCCTGAAAACTCCCCAAACAGCAAAGGCCATGGCCATTTTTTTGGTTGCCCTCTAGAACCACACAGTAAGACCCCATTGATGAAAACATCATACAGTTTAGTACAAGAGCACAGAGAAATCAGACTAGGACTGAGGTAGGAACTTCCTCACTGCTAGCCCACTTTCATAGAACTAGAGGTACTATGTAGGGTACTGAGGTAGTGGTGGAGGTATGGGAAAGCCATCAACAGTATTGCTCTGGGTAGATTTGATTAACTTTATGTCTGGAAAGCTATAAAAATGATTTCTTAAGCAAGCTGGATCACATATGCCATAATGACATGGCTGTTATGGCAACTGAGGGCAGAAAAATCACTTTTTGTTTGGATTTGAGGCCTACTCCATGGGTAGTAACTTATACATGGTACTGTAAATTGTTCTAGAGTATATAGATCCTACCTAGAAAGCAAGGGTCTATTATGGGGATAACATGAAAGAAGGCAATATAACTGATGACTAGAATAAGGACTTGTAATTAATTGACCATTAGACACTGGAATTCAAGACCTTGTCAGAGTTTTGTTTCAGCCGAAATGTAGAAACCAAAGTTGACTAAACACAAAAGAGGAAAGAAATGGGAGACTGAGTGTAGGTTATTCTTTTGGGAAAATTAGTATGAGATGGAATGAGTGAGATGAGATAAAGTCAGGCAAAGTACAACAGTGCTTTTTTGTTTGTTTGTTTATTTTGTTTTGTTTTCATTACAGTATTGGTTTGCAGGCTTCTCTGTAGTAGGATATAAAGTCCACTGAATATATGTCTAGGAGTGACATAGCTAGGCCCTATGGCAGGTCTATGTTTAGTTGTTTGAGAAGCCACCAGACTGACTAGCAGAGTGTATTAGTTTGTATTCCCACCAACAGTACATAAGGATTCCCCTTTTACCACACCATTCCAGCATCTCTTGTCTGTATTCCCAATAACAACATTTCTGACTTGGGTGAGACGAGTTTTCATTTTCATTTTCCTGATGGCCAAGGATGCTGAGTACAGTTTAAAGCATTTCCTTGTGGTTTGCTTTTCACCTGTTGTGTATTTTCTACTGAGTTAGTTACACAGTCTACTTTTAAGTTGTATTTATGCATTTTCCAAATGTTTAGTCTCTTTAAGTTCATTGTGTATTCAAGACACGAGAGTGCTACCACTCTGTGAGTTGTGTATTCATTCACTTCATAGTTTCCTTTGCTGTGTGTGGAGCTTCTTAGGTAAATGAGATCCCATCTGTTGATTGTTGATCTCATTACCTGAAATTTCAGGGTCTTATTTAGAAAGCCCTTACTTGTGCCTAGTATGCTGAAACCTACTCCAACTTTTGCCTCTAATAACTTCAGCTCTTATGTTGAGAATCTTGATCTACTTGGAGTTGAGGTTTTTTTTTTTTTTTTCTTTTTCCTAGTGAGAGATAAAGATCTAGTTTTACTTTCTGTGTGTTGAAATCCAGTTTTCCCAAAACTATTTGCTGATGATACGTTCTTTTTTTTCTAATGTTCATGTTTTTTCTAATTTTTTTATTCACAATAGTTACTGACCAAAACCAACTTAAATGACCATCAAAAGATTTATGACTAAGAAAAATATGGTACATAGACACAATAAATAACACTCAGCTGTGAAGAAAAATAAAACCATGGGATTTTCAGGTAAATAGAACTAGAAAAAACACACTGAATGAGATAACTCAGGCCTATCATGATAAATGCAGTATGTTCTCTCTCATATTTGGACCTTAGCTTCAAATATTTGTTTTGGTTGTTTAATTTGAAGCACAAGTAGAAGCTGGAAACAAAAAACAGACTTTTTGTGGGGTGTCACATAAAGTTATGAGGTATGGTAGATTATAGGAAAAATGAAAGCAAAGAGATGGTATTGGGACAGATAGGGTTAAGTAAAGAGAGGCCCTGGATAACAGGGGAAATATGGAAGTGAAGGGGAAGGCTACTCAAAAAACTGAGTATGAAAAGCCAGATGCAAGCCTGCTGTCTCACAGCCCAAGTTTTAAAAACAGTAATTTGAAGGATAGAACAGATTGAATGAAAGAAAGGTGGGAATACTAGGAGATAACATTAAGCACAGATGAGTAAAGGAGAGATGTGGGGGATAGGTAAATAAACTACGTAAAACACAGGTTAAAAAAACAAGTAAAAATAAACTAGCAACAAAACAAAACAAGACAAAACGTAAGGATGTATGATGTATGGAAAAGTCCTAGAAAAACTATGTTAGTAATCTAATTCCAAAATACAATGTTAAATAAAAAGGAATTTGAATTAAATTACCCTGCACATGTTGCTCCCATAAAAGGAAATTTCAGGATAAAGCATGAGATACATCCTTAAGAATTATTGGTCAGAGAGGCTCCTGATGTCTCCAAAAATACCACGTGCTACTGTTACTACCCTTAGTTGGTCACCACACATAAATGGTGAAACTCCGTTGTTGAAGACAACATACTTTGGCTACAGGATGTAAAAAAATAATTGGAAATGATATGATAGTTTATGTAAGTGACCCAAAAACTCTACTAGGGAACTCCTACAGCTGATAAACACCTTCAGCAAAATAGCAGGATACAAAATAAACTCAAAAGAATCAGTAGCCCTACTATATACAGATGACAACGGGGCTAAGAAAGAAATCAGAGAAATGTCACCCTTTACAATAACCACAAACAACATAAAGTATCTTGGGGTAATGCTTACCAAACAAGTGAAAGACCTATATAGCAAGAACTTTGTGTCTTTAAAGAAAGAAATTAATGAAGATATCCATGCTCTTGGATAGGTAGGATAAACATAGCAAAACTGGCAGTCTTCCCAAAAGCAATCTACAGATTCAATGAAATACCCATCAAAATCCCAGCACAATTCTTCACTGACCTTGAAAGAATAATAATCAACTTTACATGGAAAAACAACCCTGTACAATAAAGGAACTTCAGAAGGCATCATCATCCTCAATTTCAAGCTCTACTATAGAGCTATAGTCCTGAAAACAGCCTGGTATTGGCACAAAAATAGACAGGTAGAATAATGGAATCAAATTAAAAATCCTAATATTAACCCACACACCTACAAACACCTGATTATTTACATAAGAGCTAAAAGTATACAGTGGGAGGAAAGCATCTTCAACAAAACATGCTGGCACAACCGGATGATAGTGTGCAGAAGACTGCAGATAGACCCATGTCTGTCACAATGCACAAAACTCAAGTCCAAATGGATCAAGGACCTCAACATAAATCCAGTCAAACTGAATCTCTTAGAAGAGGAAGTAGGTGGTATCCTTGAACAAATTGGTATAGGAGACCACTTCCTGAACAAAACTCCAGTAGTACAAACACTGAGATCAACAATTAATAAATTAATAAATCTTCAAACTAAGAAGCTTCTATAAAGCAAAGGACACAGTTGACAAGACCAAACGGCAGCCCACAGGCTGGGAAAAGATCTTCACCAATCCTACATCTGACAGAGGGCTGATTTCCAAAATATACAAAGAACTCAAGAAACTAGTCAAGAAAACACCAAATAACCCTATTAAAAAAATGGGGTACAGGACTGAATAGAGAATTCTCAATAGAGGAAATCAAAAAGGCTGAAAGACACTTAAGAAAGTCTTCAACATCCATAGATGTGGCATCCTTAGATTTGCATCAGGGAAATGCAAATCAAAACAACTCTGAGATACCTTCTTACTCCTGCCTGAATGGCTAAAATTAGGAACACCAATGACAGCTTGTTCTGGAGGATGTGGAGAAAGGGGAAAACTCCTACACTGCTGGTGGGAGTGCAAACTGGCACAGCCATTTTGGAGATGAGTATGGCAGTTCCTCAGGAAAATTGGAATTAGTTTACCACAGGACCCGGCAATCCTACTATTAAGCATATACCTAAATGACCCACGTCCATGCAACAAAGATATCTGTTCAACTATGTTAGTAGCAGTATTATTTGTAATAGCAATAAAAAAGTAGCAAACCAACTTGGGAATGTTCTCCCTGCTGGAGAGCATCATGGTACTTGAAGGTGCTATGCAGGTTGTTGGGAAAGAAAAGACATCAAAGGCCTTACCTACTCTGACACTTCATGCTGTAATAATAACATACCAGGCATGATCAGCCAACTTGTGCAGTAGTGGCATGCCTGCTATGGAGTAACCTACCAGTTTCTGCTGAAATTTGAGTCCTTATCTACAGTAGAGAATTTCATGCCTGTTACTGCTCTTCTGGACAATGGCTGCAGATATCATAGGTTCTACAGTGGAACCTAATACTATAAAGTTGGTAATGTTCTCAAATTGCATTCTGTAGCTTTGTTTTGTTTTGTTTTGTTTTTTCCTCTTTGGGGCCCCACCACCCAGATTCAAATTAAATGCACAGAAACTTATTCTTAGCTATGAATTCTCAGCCTCAGCTTGACTCGTTTCTAACCAGCTTTTCTAACTGAAATTATCCCATTACTCTTTATCTATGTTTTGCCTCTGGGCTTTTCACCTTTCTTTATTCTATATATCTTTCTTCTCTTCTTACTCTGTGGCTGGTTGCATGGCTGAGTTGTTGACCCCTGGCATTCTTCTCTTCTTCTCCTTTTCTTGATTCCCCTCTCTTCTCCAAATTTCTCCTCCTATTTATTCTTTCTGCTTGCCAGCCCCACTTATTTCTCTCTCCTACCTACCTATTGGCCATTCAGTTCTTTATTAGAACAATCAGGTGGTTTTGGCAGGCAAAGTAACACATTTTTTACAGAGTTAAACAAATGCAGTTTAAAAGAATGCAATATGTCTTTGCATCATTAAACAAATATTCTACAGTATAAGTGAATGTAACACATCTTAAACTAATAACCC
Organism: Cricetiscus sungorus; assembly: GCA_030556225.1. Classification (NCBI taxonomy): domain Eukaryota; kingdom Metazoa; phylum Chordata; class Mammalia; order Rodentia; family Cricetidae; genus Cricetiscus; species Cricetiscus sungorus. Next base: position 69,373,899 of record JANBXA010000372.1, on the reverse strand, counting down.
ACAAGAGCCTTTTAAATGTTTATGTTTGTATCCATAGGCCTACAATAACCTCAAGTTAGGCCAGAGAAATATTTTGCCTTGGACAACAGGCAATGCGGATTTACACAATTGTTCAAAGTGCTGAAAATAAAGAGACTTAGCACACAATTCTAAATTGGATAGCTGTGTTAAATCTCCAACCACTAAAAGTCCGGGAAATATCATGGGAGCAGAGGCAGAAAGAATATAAGAGCTAGAGGATGGGAAGGAGTGCTATGAAAACAAATGTCTTTTGTACACAACACAGTTACCAAACATATGACATGTCAACATCTGTGGTCACCTGTACAAGACCTTCACAAGATCAAGACAACCAAATTCCTGGAATAGATGTGTTAGATGATTTCCAAGCACCATGCCTTACTCAGAAGCAGCTGACAGCTGCAGGGAAGGCAAGATACTTCCTTTGTTAGGGTGTGGCCACTGGTGAGTATCTCATGCTCTAGTGGATGGTTCAAGTCCCATTGTCACATATCCAGCACTAACTAGACATTGTGGGATACACCCACCACACACACACACACACACACACACACACACACACCTATGTGTATATGGATGACTGACATGTGTGGGGGAAAATATAGAAATAGTTAAAATCATCAAAAAATGAAGGAAAATTAATCTAAAATTATTATTTGAATAATAAAACAACACTATTTTGAATGGATAGAAATGATCCAGTAAAGGAATCAGTGTGGTTACACTTAGTGGAGAAGACAGCAGTGACATAGCAAAGAGCATAGGATCTAGTCGCTTTGGTGGCTTTTGGTGGGAAGGTGGATAGTATTTGTGCAGATGGGGAAAAGGAAGAATGCATAAGGAGGTGGTGAGCATTTGAAATTCATATTCACAGTGTTTTCATTTTCTCTAGTCAGTAAAGTGCAAAATGATCATCTAGCAGGAAGATTCACAGAGACCTGGAAGAGAGAAGAAAGGAATGAGATTTCACATGGGGAATTGAAAGAGCTGTTGAAATTGGCAGAGCACGCTATGGCATTCCCTTACAAGGACTTCAAACACTGGCTTCTGTCTCTGCAATGGAACAGATTCGTGCTCTTAACCCTCAGATCAACAGCATGCTACTTTTGTGTCCAGGGAATATTAGCTAAATCTAGATCATCACTGAAACTTGTTACTATGTCAAATGGTGTCCTAAGTTCTGTACAAATTCATCTGCACACATACACCTTTCTGAATATTCCTGGGATCTCACACAATTTGGGTTCTTAGAGGCCTAACTTGTTCTAATGCTGTGTATGTATGTGCTCAACACTGTGCCTTTGCATAGGCAGTTCTCCTTTTCTGAAGAAACCTGGAAATTGCTTTTCTTCATCTAGACTTCTTAAAATGCTGCTCCTGCTCCTCTGTCCTGTCAGCTTGGAAAGCAGAGCTTGTAGGCTTGCCTAGTGAGTTCTAGTTACTCTAGAACTCAGTTCAGAGCTTTACTCTGTCAAACTGTATTATTGTTTAGTGAGTCTGCTTGCTGTAGATCAGATTGTTTGTAATTATAGAGACAGCATCTCTCCTCCCCCTCCCCCCCCTGTGTGTGTGTGTGTGTGTGTGTGTGTGTTACTTAGACTGTTGAAGCAAGCATTTACCTATCTTTCCTCATTCCACAATAAGTTGTAGGAATTTTAACTTATATTTTATAATTGCCTCTTTCTACCAGATTTATGAGTTTTTAATTTTACAATAACACAAGTGCTGGCATTGGATTTTGGCAATGAGAGATATCAAGTTATAATGAGATGAAGAATATGTAATCTAAATTGGATATAATTGTGGACTTCTCTCAGATGGAAATGTTGAATGGAAAAAGTCTGTAAATAAATGAAGTAATTGTCCTGGATTTATGGAATACTAACTGTCAAGATATGTTTAAGTAATAAATGGTTCATTCCTGGTGAGGTTTCCTGTGCTTATCTTTGTGTCTTTGATGGAGCTTTGTGTGATAATGAGTATTACATACTGATCAAGTTAATGTAATAAAACATCTATTCTGAAAACTAAAGGTCTACCACAGGAACACACAGTATGTTGTCCCTTTCAGAGCTGTTCTTCAGAAGTGAGTTTTAGCTGAAGAGGAAATGGTCTCCTTGTGAAATCCACAATTTTGTTGCTTTGTTATTGAAACTTTAAGGAAAAGAATGATTGAAGTAAGTGAAGTCAACCATTGGTACTTGACCAAATACCAAGAACAAGTATGTGCCAGAGGTTACAGAGAGCACATTTGGTAGAAAAGTTTATATTTGATTATGACCCATGCTGGGCATTTCTTTACATAGAACAAAGCTTCTCAAGTCCTACTTCTTAGGCTAAAATAAAATTTGGCTAGTGTCTTTCAAAATGGTGTGGTTGACTGGTAATGCAGTTGGAAGTTGGCTGGTGATTGCACCTCTCCACATGCCTATAATTCTAAAAGCAATGCCTGGGTTCTGAGAGAATGTATTGCAATAGCAAATATTTTAAGAGACCCGGGCAGAAGGCATACTTTTCTTATGATCTAACCTTTGAATTTCAAGAACCCTGCTGTTGAAGTTTTGATGAACTAGCTCACTAAAGTGAACTAAGGGTTACATGAAGGAAGAAGAGACTATTTCTTGATGAGGAGATTATAAGGCCACACTATAACATCATGAAACAGGAGGAATATAGTAAATATAGTAATAGCCATATTTTAAAGCCATTAGAGAAAAGGAAAGCACATTTTATTGCTGTCATTATCCTCTCTCAGATTACCACCATGCTTTTCTTAGATTATAAGGAATTGCTTAGCAATTCTCTTTTCTTATCTCCAGGACACTTTTTCTTCAAAATTGTCTTTGACAAGCAGAGCACCTTTTATACAGTTAAAACCCAGAAATGCCTTCCCATGACTATAGAATTAGCTCCCTGACCTCTTATCTATAGTGCCCCGTGCACACTATCCCGGAACCCCATTTGCTTTGAACATGTCTCTTTAGAGTCTTCCAAGACAAATTCACCGAATGACTTTCTCCACTTGCCTATCTTCATTCTTCCCTGGTTACATTTTAGATTAAATTTTTAGTATAACCAGATTTAACCATACCTCCACTGGACTTCCATAACAGGTGACTATAGACAGACCTTGAGCATATCCCCACTAGGTTTCTGTGATACCACTAGCAAATTATTACTCAAATAGAAATGTAGTTGCTCTGTTTCCTAATACTTCTTTTAGCCTGAAATATTTACAACTATTTCTCATTACCCTAAACTCCTTTTGATGATATGTTTATAACCATCACCCAATTACTACACATTGTAACAGACCATAGATATGCTAGTGATCAGCATTTCATGTCACCTGTTTCCATACTTTATCTTTGTGTATAGATAAGACCACTGTGTCCAGTGTTGGCATAGAACATATTCTTATTCATTAAGGTATACCATTTTGTCACCACAAATATACCTCAATACTTTATAAAAGGACACAGAAGGTAAATAAAGTAGAAAACAATATCAAAGTGGTAGCTGCAAACTCCTAGAATATTTAATATTAAATAATATACTTTAACATATGGATCCAAAATACTTCGAGAAAACTCCTAACATTTTGAATGAAGTAAAATGACAATAGGAACACTCTAGTATATCAGTACAATAGAACCCTATTCAGCAAAGACTACAGGGAAAGAACTAAATGCATAATGCTAAGTATATGATGCCATACTGAAATAGCTACATACTATGTAATTGTAACAATATGATATTATGTGAAATACAAAATTGCACACAGAGATGATCAGTGGTTTCCGGGAACAGGATAAGGGAAGGGTAAATAGCCTGAGCACAAATATATTTATACACTGAAAGTATTTAAGGGGCAGATCCTTAAATTCCATTCATCAATCTTAAGGACGGAAGAGAGAAAAGCATTTAACTAGAATTTTTATTCTAGTTAAGCTGAGTCCTTAGTTCTTGTCCTTGAAGCCAGAGATAAACTTGAAAATCCCCTGATAGTTTCTCAATTGTGACACATCAATCATTAATTCCCTGTTTCCCCAAGATTAAGATATATATATATATATATATGTATATGTATATATGTATGTGTATGTATGTACATGTATATATATATATACATGCATAAAACAAACACACATCTAATCCATACATTCATACACATGTATATTCTAATGGATAACATACACACACATATACACACACACAAAACACATACATAGATATCTGTACTCATGCACAGATACACATGAACACTCATATATACATTCTGTATAGGTATCATTACACACAAGTACTTATTCAGTTGTCCCAGTCTTGACCCTCCGTGTCTAGTACTATCTTCAGAGCTCTTTTGGTGCTTGAAAGTTTATAGTTGAAAATGAGTTTTTAAATTATTCTCATAGAGTGAGAAAAATTGATCCAGTGTTGGTCCTCTGAAATGTGTTTATACTTCTTGATTTTAATATAAATTATTACTTGGTATTTTTTAATCAAGATATTTTAGTGTAGTTCTTTCTGTAAATGTTCAGAGGCTGACTATGTGTAAGTGACTGAACAATATTAGAAAATCTGAATGGCTGTTGCCCACCTTGAAAAAGTACAAGATCATCTGTCTCCTCTTCTTACATACAAATCACTCTCATGTCTATAGTGATATCTCATACATTTCTTATCTATAGTAATATCTCTCATATATGTCAAGCTCATTTTTCTCCTCTGCTTACGTACAAACCACTCTCATAGCTATAGCATTATCCCTCATACATTTCAAGTACAGAGTTTAGGAAACTTGATCTGCAAAATCCTCACAGAAATAAACAATGAGTTCCCATCAGAGATATGTAGAACACTCATTCCACCAATAAGTGTTATTTTAATTGTGAAGATGGAGAAATTCTTCATGCTGAAAAAATGAAACTGCCAATGCTAAGATGGGTCAGAACTGCCAGACTGGGAGGTTCCTTTGGCATGGTGTTATGATTTGCCTATGATATTCCATGCCTAGGTTTATGTGTTAAGTGCATGATCCGTTGGTGAACTATTTGTGGTGATGCTAAATGGTGATTTCCTTTGAAACACACCTCTAGAAGTGGGGCTAGACAGTAGAAATTAATTACTAGTGGGTTAGGCCTTTGGAAGTTTAGCCTTGTAAGCCTGAGAACTGAGTTTGGATCACTAGGATCTATGTTTAAAAACCTGAACATGGCTGCAAGTGTCTCTAATCCCAGAATCAGAGGTTTTTCTCTGAGCTCACTAGTCTCCCAGTATAGCGGAGAAGATGTGCTTCTGGCTCAGTGATGTACCCTGTATTAACAAATAAGGTGGAAAATGATTGAAGACCACACCTCACATTAACTTCTGGCCTCCAGCGACACAGGCATGGACAGATGCTCTAGCACACACATCTGCAGACTCAGGAACACATACCCCACATATACATTTGTAAACACACATTAAGGAACTACAAATAGTGCTATGTCATACTTTCTCATCTGGATGTGATAGACCTTTGACCATCATTTGATGTCATGTGCACTGATTACATTCTGGCTTCAATGTCTTCCAAGTTTACAGATACTGGGGAGTGGAATCTCCCTGGAAATGCTGCAGAGAGAATCCATGAAATCCATTCCTTTGACCTCAGCCTGCCTTTCAGATGTGTACTTTAGAAGTATTGCTTCACAGCAGTTTCAAGATTTCAAACAAAACCGTCTATAGAATTCAAAACATGAGCAGAGTATCAGTAACCTTCACAAATGTGTTTCAGATTATAATAGAAATTTGAAAAGACTCAAGTCAGGCTGAAGGGAGTGACTAATGAACTTCACTTTGAATTTTGAATGAGCTTCTGCTGTATCCATCATCTCATTTGATGGGCTTATTTCCTTCTTGTTCTGAAAACACTCCTGATAACTGAACCGGAGCCTTGGGCATCTAATCCAAAATGGCAGCCCTTCTGAAGACAACCCCCACAAGTGACTAAAGAGTCACTTCAGAGATTTCCTCATGGCCAGTGCTGTGGATCATACAAAAGAGAACAACTTATGGTTCTATGCAAAGAAGGGGCTGTTCTGTTTTTGTTTGTGTTTTGTTGTGTGTGTCTGAAAATATTTTGTGATTGGTATCATAAACAGCCTTTGAGTTTCTGAAGGATCTAGAAATAGAGTGGAGTGTGTAAGGAACAGGAAAGTTTTACAAGGACACATGTGTGGAATTCTGTGTAATGTTGCCATACATGCATACATTGTGAAGTATTCAATCAGGATAAGCATATATTTCTTCTCTAACAAAGATCATTTTTGTTATAAAAACATTCAAACTTATATTTTCTTTAGTTTAAAGCATACTCAGTACATCATGTATGATTTTTCTACTGTGAAATAGAATGTGAAAAATGTTTTTTCCATTCTAATTATAAATTATATACATCAGATAAACATACCTTTCTCTGGCTCCTCTATTTGCAGGCTCTGGTAATCACGATCTATACTACAAAATAAACATTTTTAGATTGTACATATGAGGGGATAATGTGACATTCTTTTCTTTGCTACTCATTTCATGTAGCATAATGATTAGCAGAATTCCCTTTTTTAAGGATGAGCAGCCTTTCCTTGTACATACGTACCTCTTGTTTCGTATCTCTTTGGAAGCTACTAAATATATGGCTTTCTTCCATTGTTTCTCAATTTGTTTAGCATTGCAATCAATACACACAAGGATGCAGTTCCTTCCACAAATTATTTTCTTTTGAATATGCATACAGAAGTGCTGAATCACTTGTTCATTTTATTTTTAAGTTTTTGATGAACATTTGTATGTTTTTTTTTCCATAAGTGTGACTGCATACTTTACACATTCACCCACAGTGTGCAAAGCTCACTTTAATCACATCCTCATCGTTGATTATTATTTACCTCAATTTTTTTTAACCCAAATCATTCTAATGGAATTGAAAAAGTTGTGTCATTATTGGTTGGATTCATAATTCTATGCTAATTATGCATTGCTTTCATGGATTGGAAGGCCAGTGAGATGTTTTCCTTTGAAGCATGTCTGTATAGAGGTACTTTTTATTTTGGAGTTAGATTGTTTTATCTTTCTTTCTTTCTCTTTTTTCTTTTTCTTCTTCTTCTTTTTTTGTCAAATACAAATATTACCATGATCTTTATTTTTTTACAATTATTTTATTTATATTACACACAGTCTTATTTTTTATGTCAAATTCAGTTCCCTCTTCCTCCCCTCCTCCCCTGCCCCGTACTGGCTCCCTATCTCATCCCCTTTCTGCTCCCAAGGGAGGGTGAGGCATTTCTTGGGGGATCTTCAAAGTGTGTCACATCATTTGGAGCAGGGCCTAGGCTCTCCCCATGTGACTAGGCTGAGGGAGTATCCTTCTATGTGGAATGGGCTCCCAAATTCCATTTGTACACTAGAGATTAATACTGATTCACTACCAGAGGCCCCATAGAATGCCCAGTCCTCCTAACTGACAACCACATTCAAGGGTCTGGGTTGGTCCTATGCTGGTTTTCCAGCTGTAGGTCTGGCGTCCATGACCTCCCACTTGTTCAAGTCAGCTGTTTCTGTGAATTTCTACAGCCTGGTCTTGACCCCTTTGCTGATCATTCCTCCCTCTCTACAACTGAATTCCAGGAGTTGAGTTCAGTGTTTAGCTGTGGATGTCTGTTTCTGCTTCCATCAGCTACTGGATGAAGGCTCTAGGATGGCATATAAGGTAGTCATCAATCTCATTGGGGAAGGGCATTTAAGGTAGCCTCTCCACTTTTGCTTAGATTATTAGTTGAGGTTATCCTTGTAGACATTTCCATAGTGCCAGATTTCTCTTTAGATCTATAATGGTTCCCTCTATTATGGTATCTCTTTTCTTGCTCTCCTGTATTCCCCTCCTCCCTTCCTCAATCTTCCTGCTTCCTCATGTTCTCCTCTCCCCTTCTCTTCTCCCTTCCTCCCCTTCTCTTTCTTTTAATTCCCTCTCTCCTTCCCCCATGCTCCCAATTTGCTCAGGTGATTGGAATTGTGTAAGCCTCTTACGTGTAATGATTAAATATCTGCCTGATACTGTCCACACTTGTCTTCTGCACTTGTCTTCTGTTCCTTCAAGTTGATTTCAATCTGATAATCACTTATTTGGCTAAGCAGAACCTTTTTATTTTAATGAGATGCCATTTTTATATTTTTAGTTTTGCTTCCTGGGATTTAGGGTTTAATGAGAAAAAATGTGGCTAATTCAAGGTCCTAACACACTGGGCTTTCCTTCTTCTAGTAATTTCATGGTTTTAAACCTTGCACATGTATCTTTAATCCATTTTGAGTTTGTTTTTGAATATACTTAGAGAGAGTGGGAGTCTAGTTTCATTTTCTCCATGGATCCAATCTTCTTACATTATGTGCTTTTGAGGTATGAGCTTATTCCAGAATCCTGAACTGTTTCATGGCTCTGCATACGTGTTTTATGCACTCATATCATGCTTTTCAGAATGGGTTGAAGTTGGTTCTGTGGTGCCTCCAGCTTTGTCCATTTAAATCAGGGTTCTTTGGGGTCTTTTGTTGCTCCATACACATTTTAGGAATATGTTATTTTTTTTTCTATTTCTATGAAGACAGTGATTTGATATGTAGCAACCTCCTGGTTGCTTTGAGTAGCGTAACCATTTTAACCATAATGCTTCTTCTGACATGTGACTGTGGTATCCTTCTAATTCAATTCATATACAGTTTCTCCATCAATATTTTACAGATATCATTGAAGAGATCTTTTATTTCTTTAAATAAGTTACTAAGTTATAGTTTTATCCTGTGCTATGGATATAAAACAAAGAATATGTGTGGATAACAGATTTAAAGACACAGTGCGCTATTATTAAAGTAGACCTCATGCTGCATAACAGGGTAATAGAGTTTTAATTTGATAGAAACTGAAATTTTATATCCACATTCACCTACTTTTCTCTGCCACCTGTGTCTACCATAATTCTTTAACTATGTTACTAAAGTCTTGTATTTGTCAATTATTCCCTGACAACACTAGATAAGTTAATCCTAAATTAGTACTTCACATTATAAAATATGAATAGGAAAAGTGCTCATTTCTACCACCCACTGGACCTACTTGACAATGTGCTCATTCCTAGGTCTGCTGGCATTGTCAAAATTGAAAGAATTATCAAAATTGAGTGCAACAGATTCAAATGCAGATTATTCTTAAGAGTGCTTGAACCATGTGTGTCTTCTGTGTTTCAGATGGCTTTCCAAACTGGGTTTTACAAGATAAACCCTAAGCAAGAAGTGTAGTTCTAGCAATAAAATTTAGTGGGTAGGGGAAATGTCTGAATCATGACCTGTGGTTCTATAATGTGTTATGTGTTCAATTCTTCAGGTAAGGTTTGCCCTACAGAACTGTTGACTCCAGACATTGCATTGCCAACAGTGTCCAGGTGGATCTGTTGTCCTGATAATTACCATTACCAAAAGTAACTTGCAAGAGGAAAGATTCATTTAGTTTGCTCTTCCACATCACAGTTTATCACTGAGGAAGTTGGAGCAGGAACTCAAGCAGTAACTTGATTATCAGTAACCATGATGGGATGATGCTTGCTGGCTTACTCTCTGCCCCCTCTAACTCATGCAATGTATGTATGTATGTATGTATGTATGTATGTATGTATGTATGTTTTATGCATGTATGTATATGTGTGCATTAGTATACTATATTATATATTTGTAAGATTATATATAAACTGAAATTATATATGCATATATAAGTATATGAGTTAGAAGGGGCAGAAAGTGAGCTAGCAAGCAGCATGTGTGTGTGTGTGTGTGTGTGTGTGTGTGTGTGTGTGTGTGTGTATGTGTGTGTGTGTGTGAATCATTTGCTGAATGAACAGTGTAACCTACAGTAAACTACACTGTAGGATGTATTTTTTGAAAACTCTTTGGAGGAATGTTATCCAACTTCCAAATAAATATTCAGAGTCTTATTCTTACTTATGAATGTCTGGCCTTAGCTTGACTTATTTCTAGCTAGCTTTTCTAACACATTACACCATTTCTCATTAACTACATTTTGCCTCTGGACTTTTTACCTTTCTTTATTCTATATATCTTTCCTTCTTACTCCATGGCTGTCTGTGTGACTGGGTGGCTGGTCCCCAGCATACTCCTCTCCTTTTTTTCTGGCTCCTCACTTCTCTTCAGAGCCTGGATTTCTCCTCATATTTATTCTCTCTGCCCACCAGCCCCACCTACTTTTCTCTCTCCTGCCTAGCTGTTATCTGGTCTTCTCTTTATTAGACTAATCAGGTGTTTTAGACAAAGTAACACAGCTTTACAGAGTAAAGCAAATGAAACACAAAAGAATGCAACACATCTTTGCATCATTAAACAAATACTCTACAGCATAAATGAATGTAATACATCTTATACTAATGTTCCACAATACTATGTCAACCTACATAAATAATCAAATACTACTTCATAGACATGGCCACAGACCAGCCTGATGTAATTAGTTTCTCCTCTCTAATGACTCCAAATTGTATCAAGCTAACAATTAACATTAACCACCAATATAAATATGATAATATCTTTCTTAAGTTTGAGGAATTTTACAGCTTCCATCTTACTAACTGCTAGAATAAACATTAACTAACATGTACAAAAAAAAACCCCATTTCAGACATCACATGGAATTGGAGATCTAGGAATTTATATGGATGCCTATATATCTGAGTTATCAAGACATGCCAATTATTTATTCCAGATTGCAGCCAGACACCATGCCTTTGAGTGTTCCCAGTTAAATGCAGTTACAAGTTAAATGCAGGTTGGGTAACCTCACCACCTATTGTCCTTTCTTGTGTAAGAATGATGTATCAGTGAAAGAGTGTCCTGGCACAGGTTTGTGGATAAGGACCATGCTTAGAAAATCAAACATTCTAAATTATATTGGATTTTATTACCATTGTTAGAAGGCTTATTTGAGCTACAAATACTTAAATACAGATGACCTATGCATCTCTAATTTTATATCTGATTGGCATCTCAAATTGAACACATCCCTAAAGAAATTAATGGTTGTCTTCCCAAAGGTAGGCCATATCAATGTTACCTCTTGACTAAAATTAAATCCCTAGAATCTGATTTCTAGTAGTTAGAAATCTGGGAGTTACCTCTGGAACCTCCATCAGCCTCTTCCCTTATCTTCAATATTTAGCCAAGTCCTGCCAATATCTGCCAATTCCAGAGAGATCAAGAAGTCTTTGAGTTTATGTTTCCTTTTCACAGTCACTATGCTATTTTAACTTTTGGTATGTAAATTCTGTGCTAGAGCAATGCCTCCCCACCGCACATACATACATACACACACACACACACACACACACACACACCACCAATGCTTATACTGGTTGTTTGCCATCTTTACTTGTTCAAAGTAGTAGAAGAATTTAGTAGAGCTAGAAACTGGATAATAGAACACATCCTTCTACCTTCATTTGCTGCCCATACTCTGAGAATGCAGATCCATACCCTTAAGCAAACTTCACACAGTGTGGATGCTTCCTGTTGCACACAATACGATACTTTGCCATATAAATCCCCAGTCCTTTTACTGAAAGCTGTCATATGCTGAATCCTTGGTATGGAAGAAAGCCCTTCCCACTTAACCTACTGCTGCATCCTCATTTCCTAGTCTGTACCTGTATAGCTTACTCAGAGCAGTCTTTCTGAAGTTCCCATGTCAAGTTGCCTTTCACAAACATAACAATATGAACTTTGCCTTATGACTTACAGGTTTGTTTACTTGTTGGTGTTTTAAAAATTAAAATGTCTTCACTCCAATGAAAGGCAACTTTAAAATTTAAACTTTCTCTAGATACTAGGAGTAGAGAGTTGGCACAGCAGTTAAACATTTGCTGCTCTTGGAGGGAATCTGAGTTTGGCTCCAAGTACCCTCACTGGGTGGCTCACAGTGGCCCAATATCTGTATCTCCAAAGAATCTAATGCCTTCTTCTGGATTCAACAGGTACTCACCTGCACAAACGTGCATGCACGCGCGCGTGTGTGTACACCACACACACACACACACACACACACACACACACACACACACACACACACACAAAATTATGTATAAATAAAATCTTAAAATTCTTCACAAGCATTATTTCTTTCTGTGAATTTGGTGTACTAAGAGGTTGGTTGAATTTTTTCCTTTCCCTATCCTCCTTCGGAGAACTGAAAGGGATGTTCAGTAGCTCACAATGGTATTTGTCACATTCAAATAGGAAATGAGGAAAAGCAGAACAATTATTAGCCCCCAGCAAGACTGTCTGTACACAACATGCTTGATTTTTTTTTTCTTCAGGGTTCAGCGAGCTCCAGTACAATGACTGACTAAATTAAGCATGCAGAGATCATCTGGATCGTGGGAGAAATGTTAGTAAACTGTTCCCACTTAAATCTAGGGAAGATTTGCTCAAATTAGATTTGTTGAATGAGCCCTAATTTTTGGAACTAGCCTGACTTATATGCAATTATCAATAGAGATATAGATAATGAAGATAAAACTGTTTATTACTCATGAAGCAGTAGAACTTTTGCCTTTGTTTAAACTCTTCTAATACACTCTCCATCCATTATTCTATTTGCTAATGAAAGTTCAATAATCCCGCGCCTTGATAAGACTCCTTTGGAAGTCTACTTTGTAGTCCTGCAGTTCTCTGGCTCTCTCTGCTATAGAACACATTTTGCCATTAACATTTCCTATTTTTCTGCAAAATCAAATTTCTCTTTATCCCAGAGATGAGGCTACTTTGCTGGATAAGGTGATGGGCAACTTGTAAGGGGATTTGAATGTGTACATTGGCATGTGTTTGTCTAAATGGTCTGCTGAAACTATGGACCATGTGCACAGCTGATTTTCAACTTAAGTGATGATAGGATTTTCATACTCAGTTGCTATAGGAACTGAATCATACAGCCATATTAAAGGGAAAGACTAACACTTACTTTTTGGCCAAATCAGTAAAACTCGCGAAATCCTCATGCATTTGGAATGGGGCTATGTCCAAGCTCAGTTCAAACAGAGGGCACTGGTGAGGCCTAAATTAGAAGGACACTTAATATGGGTGAGCTGGTTGAAACATTATCCATTAGATTTGAAAAGAATACTGACATTCTAATTCCATCAAAAAACAAGGCACTTAGGAAAGCGGACTTGGGGAGAGCAAGCCACAAAAACCCAGGGTTTAATTCCCATTTCTCTTATAGGACTCATCTAAGTCAATTTTGAGCTCGGTCTCTTCGGCTTCTATGTTCAGGTTCTTACAAAGGCTCTGCTTGCTTATTCAGCTCATTGTCTCAAAATCCAGCTATCACAGAATCATCCCAATATTATTCCAAAGACAGAGTGATACTGCTTATATATTAAAGTTTCCCATTTTGTGGAGTTTTTGAGACTTCCATGACATTTCCATTAATTGGTACCATTTAGTGAACTAAATGTGTTCCATATTTTTATATAGTATGGTGGAGTGGCTTAGAGATTAGAAGGTTTTCATTTAGGAGCATACTGTGTTTATCATAAACACTTCAATGTGGATAAAATAGGTAGAAAGTCATGACAAAGCAATGTAGCTTATATTAAGTCTTTTGGGACTGGAGTTTGTCAAGGACTTCTGGGAAGTGTGGCCATGGGTTTTCATAGCAAGACACTTGACTAGAGGGGAAAAAAATGAAGGAAGTTTTATCAGGCCTGTAAGGTGCTCAAAGAATTGTGAGAAGGACCACGTAGAGGACAGAAGTCCTGTGGTAATGCCACAAAGCAACACAGAGCTATGCTGTGGGCTGTCCGGTCTTCAAAGACCCAGGGTTATGTAGAACCAGAGACAGGAAGCAGGAAGGTAAGAAGCAACCCTGGGTCTAAATCTTTCTCTACATGTCCATATGACTCACCTGTACTAGTTTACATTGACTGTCTCCCACTCCCCTGACAAGGTATGGAAAGTGGGTTTAGACAAAGAGATGTATACTAAGCTCACCTATAAGACTGAAAATTAATTATTTATTACATACTCCAGAGAACCTGGAGAGGTAACTGAGAGGTAATTTGAATTGGGAGGGAATGAGATAGCAGCACCAATTGGGTTTCTCTACCTGATACATAAGGAAAATTGCAAAAGCACTAGGAATCTAAGCCAAGCAGTTCTCCCAGACATATTTACTGCTTAACTATAGTGAAGAAAAAAACAAATGTATTTCTTTTGATGTCAGTTCCCATTGCATTTTGAAATGAAGGACTTAAAAGCATCCCTACCTCTCTGCCAGGCTCCTTTGTCATTAGGTGTTTTGTTGAGGGTTTGACTGCTTGAGGACTAAAAGCCCTTTATCTCCTTTGTTGAAAAGTCACATCATGGGGAATGACCACGTGACACAGGTAGGATTTTGTGGCTCATTCTCCTAAAAGAAACTGGATGGAATTGAAGGTTACATCTTAGTCTAGATTCTGTACACTTGACACAACAACTCTGAAACCACTAAATATCAGAAAACAAAATTTATATATAGAATATATCAAGCCAGCTTCATAAATGAAAGCTTTCACCTGGCCTCCCTTTGCAGAGATGGGCTGAGGAATGGGTATGGCTGCAGGGAATGAAGTCCCTTTGCAGGCAGATTGGCTAAGTTATGGGTACAGTTGCAGGGAACAAAGTGTTTTTGGCCTCCTTTTTCTGGCTGTCAGAAGAACACCACTCATTTGCCTCAGATCAAATGCCTGTGACTCTGAGCCAGTTGTAGAGAAAACCCAATCTTTACCACCAGATGTGGGATTTTGAGTCTCTGTCTTCCAGATCTGAATGATTGCAGCCCTGGAATGATCCTGAAAAGTACTTTTCCATCCTTGGTGTCAGATCCTGCTTCATCTGTTTATTTTGATTCTTATTGGATGCCGTGACATGCTGTGAATAATATTACTGAAATATGACTTTTCTCCCTCTTAGATTGTGAGATATGCCTCCTTCATTCTTTCTAGCTAGACACTCATGCCTCTCTTAACTAGTATGGCCAATAATGGCTTATCTGCTGACCTCAGGATTCTTCCCTACTGTTCACAACAGCATGTTGCTGGATCAAGAAAGAAGCAAGTTTACATATTAATTTGAGGTAAGAATTGTAGATCATGTATAACTGGTGAGGCTTTTCTCATTAGACGTCTGGCATTAACAAAGATGTAAATTTCCCTATAAGTTAACAGCAGGTTACCTTTTGCCCCTTTAGGAACTTTTTTTTCCTCATTTTTCTTTAACTCCCCAGTAATCAAGAATTTATGGCTACAGAAACTCAATGGTCCTGCAATTCAATAATTACTAAATATACCAGTTTTTCTTAGAAGAGAATATAAATAAAATTTTGAATAGAATTGTCAACAAGTTATGTAGCCATTACATGAAATACTGATTCGCAGGCTTGGTGGATGAAGAACTAATATCCACCAGCATTTGGTTCCCTTCCCTCTAGACACCCTTCATCTTTACACTGAGATAGATCAATCTTTTAATTTTGCAGCTTTTATCCATACAACAATGAAATCAAAGGAGCAACAAAAACCCACAAAACTGTTTTGAGGAAAAAGAATAATCACTGTGTTTTCCCTTGGGCATTCTTCCTCATTCAAACCTCAACAACCCTACCCTTTGTCTTATCATCTTCAGTGGTTGCTTTCAAAGGAAAGATTGGCTGGAGCTGGGCTTTCAAGGAGCAAGAAGTGAGGATCTATTAGTTATGTTTCTTGCTGAGGTGATAAAATACCTGGCAGAAACAATTCAAAGGAGGGAGGGCTTGCTTCTGATTCATAGTTTCAGGTGATTTCTACCCAACAGGGCTCAGCAAGCACTTACTGCTCTTGTAGAGGACCTGGGATCTGGTCCCAGCACCTACATGGTGGTTCACAGCTATGTGTTCTGGGAGATACAGCTCCTTTTTCTGGTTTCCATGGGCTTTCTGTATACAGAAATATGCAAGCACACATACATACACATAAGAGTTTAAATACCCACCCCCCCACCACACACACACCAAAATCTAAGAAAGGCATTTCAGATTCAAATGGGTAGATGATAAACAGTGGGCATTAAAATGATTTTAAAGTCCCTTGGAATCCAGCAGTCACTTTAAGTTCTAAATCTCTTTGAGCTCCAATAAGAAATTTGGTAGAAATGGGGTGGTGGATTTAGAGGATGATCTTGGTTAAAAATTTATTCACTTTCTGCTCAGTATTTGAATGGCTGAAAGGACAGAGTTGGGAAGTACAGCTATGATGCTGAACTTTGAGCCCCACTCATGATGGAAATTTAGTTTTCTTTATGCTTTGTTATGGTCTCCTAAGGTTGAGCTATCTACTGGAAGTGAAGGCTGAATTACAGTGCAAATGAGGAATTAATTAATTGTAATCAGTGAGTCTGCAATGGACTCCATATGATACAGAGGACTTTGGCAGAAACATGGTTCTACACATTTCTTCACAGCATTTATAGATTAGCTGATAAACAATATAGCCTGTGCTTATGCCCTAGCATTTTCACTCATACAGT
The DNA here is from genome assembly GCA_030556225.1 of Cricetiscus sungorus. Classification (NCBI taxonomy): domain Eukaryota; kingdom Metazoa; phylum Chordata; class Mammalia; order Rodentia; family Cricetidae; genus Cricetiscus; species Cricetiscus sungorus. The sequence goes on along the minus strand of JANBXA010000372.1, from coordinate 69,357,249 downwards.
TACCAGCATTTCCAACGAGGAAACTGTAGAGTAATCATGTAAGCAAAAGGTATTAGAACTGATAGGAGATAGACGTGTTAGGCTCTTTCTTTTGTCAGCTATGTCTTTATGCAGAAATCTGCCCTCAAGGGAGACAGAGGACCCTCCGAAAGCCATCTACCACCTGCTCCAAACTCCAAAGATAAAAGTTCTCTCCCTGAGAAGTAAGCTTTTCAGAGTTCAGCTTCAGTTATTCCTGCATCCATGGACAGATGTTGAATTACTTCCTATACTTTGGTCCCTAGCTTGCATTATCCGGGGTTCATTCGGTCATGCCAAAGATGCTAAACAAATACCAAGCAGACATGTTTGCCTAATCCCCATTACCTTTACCATAGTTCAATGTAATTTCTCCAAATGTTTCATTTATTTTATTTCAGAGCTTGTGACAGTCAGGATTTGAAGTACAAGCCTGCATCTGCAATCCATTTGCCATGTCTCTCCAGTGTGTGTGTGTGTGTGTGTGTGTGTGTGTGTGTGTGTGTGTGTGTGTGTGTGTGGAGAGAGAGAGAGAGAGAGAGAGAGAGAGAGAGAGAGAGAGAGAGAGAGAGAGAGAGAGAGAGAGAATTTGGGAGTTTTTTAAGCATTGAAAAACAAGCAGAGAGAGAGTAAGAGCACATCTGTTTTCATAAGAAATCATGGAACCTGGCCCCTTTTCAGTGGGGTATTTTACTACCACATGGCTTTAATCCTACATCTGGGCCTGTTGTTTTATGAAATATTTCCCACAGATGATGTCAATTATAATTTTTGTCCCGGTCGTCAATTTACGAACTCTTGGAATAAGACAAAATGAAACAACCAGAAAAAGAACAACTTATGTGGTCTATTCTCTGACAAAATTATAGCTGTGTGATACACATCTAAAATCAATAACTCTGCTAATGATTAGCAGAACACACTGCTTGGTTTATGGGCAGGGATGGGGCCCACACTGTGCACATGTTTGGCTCTGGATTGCATTTTTTTTTTGTTTTCTGTGTATTTACCAGCAGATGTCCAGCGTTTATTTAATGCTTCTCCTATGAGCCAGTAGTAGGCCATGTCAGCGTCTGTGTGACATTTATAAGTCATCTGCCAGCAATACAGGTGGAATGCTTTCATGAGGCCTTTTCCTTCTCTCTGTGGTGATGATCTATCAGAGAAATCAGGGATAAGTCTTTATAGAGTTATATGGCTATTAAGATGTGGAGCTCTGATCATGTGTGTAAAGAATTCTGGATTCCAGCATATGGTTTTTTAGAATTGCTTTGAAAGGAACGTTTGTGGTGTTCAACTTTAGCAGCTGGTCTGAGGGCAAAAGGTTTTCCAGAGAAACAAAGAAACACCATCAGACTGAAGCAGAGCCAAAATGTTGGCAGCAAATGCAATTTCTCTCTATTTGTAAGGATTCTTTCACTACACGGAGATAAACTGGATTCCTTAAAACTTACTTCATGAATACACAGTTTTGTAAGTAATAAGAAACTAGAAGATTGGGGGTTTAAATTGGTTTGGGGGACAATGTAGTGCTGAGGAGATCCTGTCTCCTTCTGGTGTATCGGTGCACAGGCTGGCTTCAATAAAGGAGCTACTACTGAGGTTGTGGCAAACTTGATTTCAAAAAGAAAGGGAGTGGAAAAGAGCAAGAGTTTGGGAACAGTCTAAATGTTCATAACTCTTCTGTGTGACACAATTCTTCATATTTAACTGTGGAAATTCAGGGTTTAGTTTGAATGTCCATAGATGAATGAGCACTTAATGAGGTTTAGTGTTTGTTAATGATAGCCCACAAATACGTATGATTGGTTCTATTTCTTATCATTGTACCTCTATTTTCTCAGAATGTCACTTTGGACTCAGTTGGGGCATATCACAGTTGTCAGAACTGCAATTTGGAAAGAAGGGAATTAAGAATTTGCCAGTGATAACATCTGTGTACATTACTGGTTTTATGGATGTAGGCTTGCACTGTAAGGGTAGGGTTTCTTTCAAAGAGTCTATGTTTAACCAGCATTTTTTCCTATTGAAAACAGATTAAAACTTTGAGGAGGACACTGTCAATGCTACGGTCTGATCTTGTTTAGATGGGGTCTGCATTAGCTGCTCAGGGGTCCCGGCTCAGCTCCTCACTAAAACCCAGCCTGCATCCTTCATTCTTTTTCTCTGAGGGTTATCCTTCAAGACATCACTTGTACCTGATGCCACATTCAAACTACAGCAGTATAACCAATGAGTAATCTTATGATTCTTGGAAGAAAGTGATCATCAGGAAAACCTGAGATCTATAGCTAGTCTTACATCATGAGTGTGAGAAATAAATATTTCTCCTTTATCTTTTTCTTTAGAGACACTGTATATCCACGACTACCCTCAAACTCTTGCCTACATCTAGCCTAAGCCTCTATAACACTGGGACTCTAGGTAGTTTATAATGAAGGGTGTGGTTGTGTTTCAACTTTTAAAGTATGGTCACCCCTGCTCTGACTGTGTCAACTTGCTCAAGTCTTTTCTCTTCCTACCTTCTCCTCCTCCTCCTCCTCCTCCTCCTCCTCCACCACCACCTCCACCACCACCACATTCGTCATTATACTCATTTAAAAGAAGATCTTCACTTTTCTCTACCCTTCCTGGCTGTTCTCATTTACTCATCTTTAACACCTTGTCCTTACCATTTCTTTTCATCAGTCATTTAACAGGGGCTAAGTTAAATGCTAAAAGCAATATAAACACAGAGAAGCACTTTTTAGGTGATACTTATAACAGAAAGCAACCAAGCCCCAGTTTGAGTCTGGTATAGAATTCTAGAAACCATAATGAGCTCTGCTGGGACATAGAACCCTCACATTTGAACAGTAACTGGAAATATGGGTAAGAGGACTTTGCCAGGGAAAAGAAAAGGAGAGAAGTAAAAGCAGCACAGACACATAAAAGCATTACCCAGAGGCTAAGGTTCAGAAGAGATGGAAGGTGATGGAAGGTGACAGCTGAACAGCTTTGCAGTCACTCACAAACACTCCACAAAGGAGGTCCTCTAGCTTTTGCTCGACAGGAACCACAGAGAGCAAAAGCATGGAAGGGGATTTGTTCTCAGGTTGAGAAGTCTGTTGTTCTTTCTAGAGTAGAGCCAGGATCAGCACACTTCTAAAGTTTGTTTGAGATGCTACTACCGTACCTCTCACCATACCATTTGTAGGGTCTGTTCTGCCACCCCAAGGGAAGAATGGAATACTTCAGCAGAGACTTTAGTAGCAATATCCTGAACTATTTACTGCTGGCCCATAACAAAAACAGGCATTTGTGTTAGAGCACTAGAAGAAGGAAAGAATTGTTGATGAAATAGCTACCAGGACCTCTCTGTAATGGCTGTGGCCACAGAGGTGAGTGGTACTAGCATTAGGATTAATGAGGACAGAGGAGAGAGACATTACTATGGTGGGATTTTAAGTCACTGTTGACTAATTAGATAAGGACATTATGAGGGGAGGAGCTTTGTATAATTTCTTCATTTTTCCAACATAGGAAGTAAACTAGGTAGTTGTTCACAGCAATGCATACAGACACAGGGACAAATGGGAAAAGGAAGGAAGGAGTGAATGAGGAGTATGGTTTCAAACATTCTGAACATGAAATGCTCATGAAATTTCAAGGGTTGGTCCCTAGGTGGTTGATATGTGATTAAGAACAGAAAGATGGATTCTGGTTCTTTTAGGTCTCTCTTTTATCTAAATGCTGTCTATCTGTGGTGTAACAAAACTTTTCCTGGAGCAACAGAATATGCATGTCTCCTCATGCATGGGGATCCCATGACAGAAAAAGTACAATGGGTACCAACAATGTCCAATTTGGTGAACCAATGCGTATTATTGGGGTTACTTGTGGGAATATGAGTGAAGGGTTAAACATAGGAACAGAAATGACTCAAAGACATCAGAGCCCATTCCAGCAGGCTCACAAAGCATGGACAAGAGGTACTAAATTTATTTGCTGAGGGGTGAGCCATTACATTTTCATATCCCATACCTTTTCCATGGAGAATCCCTACATTTTTCCATTTATGATTAACTCAGTTGGCCTAAATTAATCTGTTCAGACTTACTGAGGGCTGAGCATGGATGAAGCTCTGTTCTACTCTTTGACACGTGCTGATTCCCTGTCTCTGAGAAACCCTGGGCTGTCACTGTAGCTGTAGCCATAGCTGTTGTCTCTCCATTCACCATTCTCTGGTTAGGAAAACCATCTCAAGCCCTAACACAACATTTTCTCTGGGAGATGCATTCTCCCTAATATGAGGGGATAATTACACACACCTGGGACAGGCTTGATTGTCTTTACTGCATTGTTCTGTCAGGATGTCTTCTGTGAACTGTGAACTGCTCCTCAGGCTTTAAAGCCTTGCAGTGGCTTCTTAGCACATAATCTGGCTATCATCCCCCCCCCCAGCAACTACCTTGATACGAATCATGCCACATTTTTTTTCATGTAGCACATACAGACCTTTCCTCTGCTTTACTATTTCCTCATATCCTCTAGGCTGCACTATTACTTTAAGAACCCTCTTTACACACAGGTAGAAGTCACTGAGATCTGCCAAAATCTTTCCTACTTTGTAAAGATCTTGCCTGCCACTGAACCACTAAGTAAAACCACTAAAGTTCCATACCAGCCTTGGGGTCCCTGCTGAATCAATTTTTTTCTTTAGCTCTTCTGTGAACATAACTCTATCTGGTCCAGTGAACTGGGGAACTGGGGTTCCTCTTATTCCTAGTTCTGCCAATAGCACCCATCCCTTCTCTACTGATTTCTATCCATGGGCATTTATGGAGGCTTCAGATGGATAAAACAGAGTATTCCCAATGGCTCTGATAAGCCAGTCTATCATACACTGACTTCCCTCATATTGTCTCAGGTTGTGTAGCTTTTGCCTTAAGAAAGCACAGGTAGTTACTTAGCACTGGTACTTGCCTTCACAGCAGTCAGATAGATGCCACCTGCTTTCATGTCCCACAGCTGCACTAGCCATGATGTGGCAGGCTCTTTGAATTACTTGTCTGAAAGTCTTTCCTAATCCCGGTAGTTCAAGTGCTGAGTATTAACTGATTATCCTAGTCTCTTGTATGGTACCACTGTAAAGGTCCCATCTGCACATTGGGTCACAGATTCTCCCTGTTTTTCTTGAAGGGTATCTTCTAGCACCTTTACCACATTTTCCTCCTTATCCTTCTCTGAGTCTTCCTGAGGGTTCCAAGGTCTTGGATCCCAGGAAGGGATTTGGGGCATGGATCTAACTTGTACTCCCTTTTTCTTCTGACCCCTGAGCCATGTAAAGGGTCAAGCCACCACCATCTTGTCATTTTTTTTTATGGAATTTACTTGTCAGATCAAAAGATGAGAATGCTGCATGGTAAAAAGGGGCAAAGAAAAAACACCCCGACCCTTACTTGGGAAGAGGAATTGAAATCCTAACATTCCCTGAGCATGGAGTCCCACCAATTGCTGAGGCCCCTGAGGACTAAATCCTACCAATCCCTGAGCATAAAGCCCACCAATCCCAAGTCACCATGGAAAGCCCCCAACACAATAAATCCTATATAAACTCTGTATTAGCCACCCTCCTGGTTTCTTCCCTCCCAAATCTCTTGAATGAGGTTTGGTTGAGAACTTCTTGGGCTGGAGTTGTGCAGAGAAGGGAAGTAACACTTTTCACCTGGAGGCAGGTTGGGGCAGGGCAGGGCAGGGCAGGGCAGGACTCCAGGGGACCTAAACAGAGATGTAACACTTTAACTGGGGAAACTGATCCCTGGTGCAGAGCTGTAAGCTGCTACATTGACTTTGTGGTATTCCTTGGCTCCTGGCTGCCAGGATATCTTTCCATCCAAGCTACAACACTTAGAGATGTTAACCTCAGCCCCCTTTCTTACTGCAATCACTTCTTTACACCGGCAAGTTCCTGCTTGGTATCATCTCATCCCCCCATGCATTTCTAACTACACTTAACAGTGTCTAGGTAACCCCTGCCTATGCTTGCAGACAATCTTTAGTGCAGTAATCTCAAAGAGTTTACTCTACATCTTTAACTGTTTTTAGGGCATCTCCATAGTCACATGGTGTAGAAAGCCGCTAAGTGCCACGCCTTAAAGATGGTGCTGGCTTCCGCCTTCCACCTCCCCATGGGTGAGCGCTCTCTGGTGTAAATAAGTCCTTATTTGCTTAAGTCTGCTCAGCCTGTCTGCTTCCGCGTTAGAGTAGCCTATCTGCAGGTTGTACATGGCTCACTGGGGTTGGTTAGCTCAAGGGTATTTAAGCCTGTGCAGTGGTCCCCTGGTCTCTCGCGGGTCAGAGGAAACATGTTTCAAGGATCCTGATTAAAACTGCATGAAGAAGATCTTCCTGGAGTCATGTCTTCCTTGCTGGCAGGGGTAGGCGCGTACAACATGGTGGACCACATTTAACAAGCAGGCATGCCATTCCACACCACAGAGATGAAGGCTGTTATCCTGGATTCCTCCCACAGACACTCCTAATTCTGATTCTCCCCCTTATTTGTACATCTCACTACCTATAGCAAGAAGTACGCAACAACTGTCATAGCAGAAAGACACATTAGCATATACCATACAGGGAAGGACATCTCTATCACAGCTCCCTCCCTGGATGCCCCCTTCAGGCTTCTCGGCCTCAGTTGCATGACTTGCTACCCATAACCAGGACCATGCACTCCTTGCCATCTCATCTTTAGTTCTATTATGTCCTTGCTCAGGTGTCAATAATATTATGTGTATGTGGCTTAAGGAGAGCAGCATCATCGAAACCCACCCCAGCACAGATGGCAACTCACAAAAGCTGCAAACATGGAGCACACTGCACAGCCCACAGGCAGCTCAGCTAGTTGAAGAGTGTCCTTTCCAAGTGACTCTGATCTAAACCTCTTCTAGGCAGTTCTGCTGGTCTCTGTTTTTTCCAGGCCACTGGTCTGGTCTCAAGTCTTCTTTGCCCCTTGGCTTGTCTGATAATAACTTTTCCTAGCTTGACTTGTTTTCTCTGTCAAAGAGGGGCCTAGTGAATCTGGTCAGTTTTGGGAACTTCCTGGAGCTATTTTGAGTTGTTTACCTTCTGGCTTAAAGAGCCTTCCTGCAGGATGGAATGTTTCAACCCCAGAGGAAACTGGTAAACAACAGTGTCCCAGCAAAGCGTAGTATCTTGTATGAGTCATTACTGTAGCTTTGCTGGGTTACATTGTAATTTTCTGGATAGCAGACATTTCTCACAGTTTGTTATAAACTATTTACCCACAGCACTTAATACCTGGCATGTCAAACTCTCACTAATCATGTATTCCTTCATCTCCTAGGAATGAGCTCATATGTATGTTTGATATTATTCTCACTCTCAACGTCAGCTGATTCACAAGTATGTAATTCCAGCCAGACAGGATCGATCTCAAAGACAGCTGTCATTTATTAATATCCCAAATCTCTTGAATGTCTTTGTATTATAATCATTCTTTTTTTTTTAGAGTCATGCTCCAGTGGAATTCCAGACCATAATTTCTATATTGTTGTGCAGCTGAGCATGTGCTTCCAGCAAACACACCTCACCTTACACTATCTGAAGATACATAGGAATGTTGTGAGACTATTCACTTCTGAAATAAGATGACAGACTATTTGCTTTTACAGAGTAGCTGTGGGTTTTGATGTCATCCTTCTGACTAGGTGGATATTAAACCATTAGTAGTAGAAACCATGAAATTTTCTTTGACATTTCTCCTCGTTGGGTCTTTATTAGTTGTATGATATTTAAGCTTGGCTCCTGCATTTTCCAAAACTCTGGCAAGTAATTAAAGACTGCCGTGTGTTCTTTAAACTAGTTAAAATGGTATGTTTGTTACTTTCCTTGTAGCTGTGATATCTACCTGATCTCCCTCCTCAAAAAAAAACAAACAAAAAAAAACAAAAACAAAAACAAAAAAAAAAACCAAGAGAGTAAGGGTTTAGTTTGGCCCAGTCCATCATGATGGAGAAAGTCATGGTGGCAGAAGGAAGCTTGAGACAAGGTCATATTGCATTGCATTCAGTCTGGAAATGGTGCTACCACATTTAGGGTGATTTAGGGTAGGTCTTCCCACCTCAATTAACAGAAGTTAGGGTCTCTCTTATTGATATACCCAGAGATTTATTTCCATGGTAATTCTTAATCTTACCAAGTTGGCAATCAAGATTAATGTCACATCTCAACCTCTAGTCAACTTGACATCTAAACATCACTTTTCAGTCATTTAATCTGTAGTGTATCTATGTACTGTAAGGATGAAAAAATTTAGCCTGACCCCAGGAAGCTGGAAGTTTAAATCCCAGAACCTGTTCCCTGGCAGTGAGTAGACAAAAGGTCACACTCGTTGCTGTTTACAACAGAGCTATTTATGTCAGCACCTGTGAGTGAGTGAACACAGAAAATGAGCATTGTCACCTCACCCAGGAGCCCGTGCAAATGCATACTTCCTGGGCTAAGTGTGGGCTTGGATAGTTTAAATCGATTGGTCTGCTCTGGATGCCATGAGATGATTGGTTTATGAAGCACGGCCTTTGTTGTAATCCTATAAAAGCTGTTGCAATTCTGTACTCAGGGTCTTCAGCCCTCCTACCCCTGCATGGCACATGGCTGTTGACCCCAGTGCACTTGGAATATAAAAGACCTCATGCTTTTGCATCAAGACCGCTTCTAGTGAGTGATTGGGGGGGTGCTTTTCCTGAGTGGGAGCGTGAATGTCCACACTCTGTGGGTCTTTCAGTACATCCATCTTACACTGAAAAATACATTCATTTCATTTTCAAATATCCCTAAATTATTTAGCTATTCTAACACTGTTCAGAAGTATTAATAGTCTTTTGTTGTTGTTATTGTTTCCAACAAATCTATTAACTATAAATCTCTGATCAATTGAAACAAGGTACATACTTCCAACTTAAAATGCCACAGAACAAACATTCCTCTTCCAGGAGAGAGGAACATAGGCCTAGCTGTTTAAGATTGAGTCACATCACAACCTACATGCAGCATAGAAAACAACTGATCCTGCAACTCAGTGCCCAGCAACTGAGCTTGCAGTTATCATACTTGCTACAAGGGGCTTGGCTACCCAGCCTTTCGGGTTTTGCTACTCGCAGCACATGTATTTTTTTCTCTTTTGAGCTGGTTTTACTCCATGTACACAGATTTCCTTCCCATGGTTCTAGTATCTTTAGCATCATGGGTCTCCATTGAAACTTAGGCTTCACCACTTCAAAACATGTTATCACAGAGCCTCCTTGTAAGAGCTCCAGCCCTACCAGATATTGCCTGATCTTAGAAACTCTGGAACAATGGTTCAAGACCTCATGAACCCCCTCAATGTTATGTCTTTCATGCCTGCAAAATCAGTACCATGTGGCTACTCAAGGTTATATATTCATGTTTAAAGATTCAAATCTGAAATCCATAAATATAAGAGAATGCAAGGCATTTATTCTTCTGGGTTACCTCACTCAGGATAATTTTTCTAGCCCCATCCATTTTCTTGAATATTTCATGAGTTCACTTTCTTTACAGATGAGTAGAATTCCATGTGCTAAGGAGTGGCGTATATAGGTCATATTGTGGAACTATTTTTAGATTTTGAGTATTCTCCACAATGATTTCCATAGTGGCCACACCAATTTGCAGTCCTTCCAACACTGAATTAGGGCTCACAATCCCCACATCCTCTTCAGCATTTTCCAGTTGTTTGCCTGATCTTAGTGATTCTGACTGGGGTAAAATGAAATCTCAAATTGTTTTAATTTGTATTTCCCTTATTGCTAAGGTTCTGAGATATTTCTTAGCAATTTTTATTCCTTTTCCCCCCCCATAAACCTCTGCTCAGATTCTTAGCCCATTGATGTGTGGGATTTGGTATCTTGACTTTATTTCTCAATACTCTAGATCTAGTCCTCTATTAGCTATATTGGCCACAAGTACCCTCACTCACTCTTTGATTCCTTTTCATTCATTTGATTGTTTCCTTTGCAAAACAGAAGAATTTTACTTTTATGAGGTCACATTTGTTAATTGTTGCTCTTAATTTCAAAGCAATTGGAGGTCCTTTTAGAAATCTTTTTCCTACACCTATATATATATCCTATAACTTCTATCTATGTTTTCTTCCAGAGATTTCAGGTTTCACATTGAGGTATTTGATTCACTTACTATAGATCTGGGTCTAATTTTATTCTTCTCTATGTGCATATTCAGTTTTCCAGCAACATTTATTCAGTGCTGACTTTCTTTATTTCTTTACTACTTGGCATTTTTGTCAAAAAAAAAATCAGATGGCCATAGTTTTGTAGATTCATGTTTAGGTTTCCTGTTTTATTCTACAAGTAGAGTTGTATGCCAGTCCCACGCTGTTTTTATTACCTCAGCTCTATAACATAACTTGAAATCTAATATGTTTTTTCTTGCTCAGAATTTCTCTGATTATTCAGGGTCTTTTTTTGCTTCCATATGAATTTTAGGATTTTAAAACAGTTTCTTTGAGGGATTCTGTTTTCATTATTTTAAAGATTTATTTCTTTTCACTTTATGTGTTTGGGTACTTTGCCTGCAAGCATCTCTGTGTACCACATGCATGCCTGGTGTCCATAAAATTGGCTGTAAGCCACCATGTGGGTGCAGATACTCAAACTGGGATTCTCTGGAAGAGCAGTCAGCAGCCTTAACTGCTGAGCCATTTCTCCAGCCTATGGCTCTCATGACAGATAGGCTGAAAATCTATTAGTTATTCCGTGCATGAAGCTGCATGTCTCAGCAGTCTCAATCTTACTCTGGAATACTTGAGGACTTCTGAAGAACTATTGTTCTTTTATCTATGTTGGAATTCTGAGGATGTTGAACCTACTACCAGCTACAGTACCAAGATAGACAAACTTGACTATGAGAGTGTAGGCAACAGGCAAAAAAAGCAAGGTGAGGTTTTTTTTTTTTCTTTTTTTTTTTTATCCTTTTATGTTGGCTGCCAACAGAAAGTGTGGTCCAGATTTAGGGCAAATATTCCTTAAGCTGATTAAGAAATCTCTAAGCAGGACAGGGTGATTCACAACTTTAATCTCAGTGCTTGAGAGGCAAAAACAGGCAATTCAAGGGCAGCTTGATCTACATAGTAAGTTGCAGGCTAGAGAGGGGTACAAAATGGCACATAATGAGACCCAGTTCATCTCAAAAAGGAATAGTCATGAGAGAAGAGAAAAATAAAATCCTTCACAGGAATGCACCATAGCATTCCTGTGGACTCCAGATAGAATCGACTTGATAACCAAGATTAGTCCTCAAAGATGGTCATTTTCACAATGTTAATTTTATCAAACCGTGAGCAAAGGAGATCTTCTCAACCTTTCAAATGCTGCAACCCTTTAATACAGTTCCTGATATTGTAATGACCCCAGCCATACCATTATATTCATTGCTACTTCATAACTGTAATTTTGCTACCATTATGAATCATAATATAAATATCACATATGTGTCCCCTGTGGAGGAAGGCTGTTCTATCCCCCCAAAGGGTCTCAACCTGAAGGTTAAGAGGTGCTGTTCTAGAGTCTTTCATAATCTTTTTTTCAGGAAGATAAAGTTCTCTTTACGGAGATCTTATTCTTAGATGCACTTTCAAAGTGCTTTCATCATGATCTTTTTCTTAGAATGGGTTCTCTCCATGTCTCTGTCTGTTTCTCTCTCTCTGTCTCTGTCTCTCTGTCTGTCTCTGTCTCTGTCTCTGTCTCTCTCTCTCTCTCTCTCTGCGCGTGTGTGTGTGTGTGTGTGTGTGTGTGTGTGTGTGTGTGTGTGTGTGTAGAAAGGCTACTGATTTTGTGAGTAGCTTTTTTGCGAAGGGGTCATGCTAATCTTCTTTGTATCATGCCAAATTTGGTGTATGCACTGCCAAAGGGAGCTCTAAATGGACTTTATATTCTGCCAGTTTGCTCAAAGTATTGGTGATTTCTAAAAGCTTTCTTTTAGGTCTGTGTTTTAGTGGGGGATCCTTTAAAGAGGTATTCCCTACTTAGGTTTCACTTAAATTGAATTTTGTTCTCAGGTTCTTTCCCATTATCCCCGTGCATGGAGACTCTCAAAAGAATATGGGCTATTGCTATTACTCTTGGTTGCCTCCATGAGGCTGAAGGTAAGTCATAATGCTGAAGACACCATATACTTTGTACTTGAGACTAGGAAAATCCAAGGTGGATCTGTCTCAAAAGCTTCCTTCCTGGGGTCTGGTATTTATGGTGCTGGAAAATGCTGTCCTAATTACTTTTCTGTTGCTATGATTAAACATGGTGACAACTTATAGAAGTAAATAATCTAGGACTCACAGTTCTAGAGAGATATAGTCCATGACCATCACGGCAAGAAACATGGCATCAGGCAAGCAAGCAAGGCACTAGAGCAGAAACTTGGAATTCACATTTTGATCTATGAGCACAAGGCAGAGAGAGCTAACTGAGAAGAGCATTTGCTTTTGAAACCTCAATGCATTTCCCAATGACATACCTCCTCCAACAAGGCCACGCCTCCTCATCCTTCCCAAATAGTCCTACCAACTGAGGACAAAATGTTCAAATATATGAGCCTAGCGGGCCAATCTCATATGGGACCACCTGAGGTGCTGTGCAAGCTTCAGAGGGAGGTAAGTAAGTCTTAATTGGTAGACAATCATGAGCTATGACAATGACCCAGCATGGCAAGATATCCATAAGGGGGCAATAACAGCATTTATATCTTGGCAGTAGCTAATAGCTGTTTAATTGAACTTAACATCTGCTCAACAGTAGGACAATCAATCCTGGTACTGGAAATATAGTTAACTACCCATGGCTACTGAAGTCATGGTTCTCAGATAACCTAGCACTACCACATTACTAAGCAAGCATAATTCCAAAATTCACTCTAAATATTTCTTTTACCCAAAGACAAGTGTAGCTCTCACCCCTCATCAAAGAAGCTTCTTGCTTCAGCAAATGGAAGTCAAAATGCAGAAAAATAATAATGGAGGACCAGCTCCAGTCGAAGTATCTACAACCCAACCTTTGCACCTACAGCTTAGGGAACATTTCAAAAGAAGTGTTATGACTGTAAGAGCCAGAGGAACATAATCTGCTGTGAGATTACATTTCCTAGAAATGACAGGGAAGTTTTAGCTATGGTAATTCAGCAGCATGGCTGACAAAATAAGATCTGAACAAGTACAGCATCAATAGATATACTAACACAAAATGGGGAATATCATGGGGACCCCACCAATAGACAATGAATTATAGGCAACAAAGTATTGTTCAGAGAAGGAAAAGTAGTTGTTCTTAGGAATAAACCTTTTAATTGCTTATCAAATACCAAGTGGTTAGCACTGAAATGTTTTGTAAACAATGAATACTAAATGGATGGAGAAGATTGCATTAATGCATGTATTACACTTAAATACTTATAAAAATAGTGATTATAGAATAGAAGCTGATTTTCAACTTAAAAAGGGACAAGTTAGAAACATAGGAGGGGTAGGATAGAGGAAAAGGAAGGGGGAATGGTATATATATACACATGCTTTTCAAGACAGGGTTTCTCTGTACTGCTTTGAAGCCTGTGTTGGCACTAGCTCAATACACCAGGCTAGCCTTGAACTCACAGAAATCCACCTGCCTCTGCCTCCCTAGTCATGGATATAAAGGCATGTGCCACCAACATCCGAAGTATATTTTAATTTAAAATTTTGTATATATGGTATAAAGGGCCACTGGAGAAAGTAGGAAGAGTAACAGTGGAAACAAGGAGAAGAGGATTTAATTTCAATAAGAAGAAAGGATGATTGAAATCTATCCCACTGGAGAATAATTACATTTTTCTTTATTTTCTATTTGTTATTTGAGAATTTTGTGCAATGTTATTGTGATCATTGTATCTTTACATCCTGTTTCTCTGGGAAACCACAATGGCCAAGACAACTTATCAACTGAAAATTTTTATTGGCTTACAGTTCCTGACAGATAAGAGTCCTTCATGATGAGCAGGCATGGCAGCAAGCAGGCATTGTGTGTCCTGAGTGTGTGTGTGTGTGTGTGTGTGTGTGTGCGCGCGCGTGCGTGTGTGTGCCTGTGTGCATGTGTGCGCGTGTGCGCGTGCGCGCGTGCGCGTGTGCGCGCGTGCGTGTGTGTGTGTGTGTGTGTGTGTGTGTGTGTACACCATACACTGTTTTGCTAAATTGTCATGTGCTCTCTGGGCTCACTGTGAGGCTGACTCTGTGAGCAGGGATGAGCTCCGCCATTTCAGACTCAAGCATGTTTTTCTCAAAGTATCCTGTAAGCTCCCTTGACTGGGAATGGGCTGTCCTCCTAACTCTCACAGAGAAGAAAAAATGGCTCAAGAGTAAAAACACTGTCCTGAGAAGAGCTGGCAGGTGAACCATTTCCAACAGATGCTTCTGTTGCTTATCCATGGTATAAAACTGCCTGCAATGGGAGAGGCAGACTCAGCGTGGGAAGAGAGCTCATGGGGAAAATCTTTCTCAGCTTCCCAGTTGGCTTCTGCTGCTTGAGTGCCCACTTTGACAATATTACCTTTATCTGCTGTTCTTTGTTCTTTTACTTGGCAGCCTCACCTGAGAGGACACTCTGTGATATTGAACTCTCTATTGGGAATAAACTGGTGGCCTTAACGGAGCCTCCCCAGGCATTTTTGGCTGGAGGTTTTTGTTTGTTGAGTACCTGATTTGATGACAATGTACTGTCTGTAGTCAGTATGTCTACGTTCCTGCTTAGTTTCTGTGAAGAGGCACCATGATCGAGGCATCTTGCGAAAGAAAAGTGTAAACCAGATGCACGTGGTGCTAGAAGAGGAACTGAGAACTTACCATCCTGATCTGCAGAGAACAGGCAAAGAGACACACTAGGACTGGTGTGGGCTGTTGAAATCCCAAGTTCCCAGTGACACACCTTATCCAGTAAGCCTACATCTACCCCATCAAGGCTAAACCTCCTAATCCTTCCAAATAGTTCATCAACTGGGGACTAAGCAAGCAAATATATGCACCAATGTGAGGCATTCTCATACAAACTGCCACACTATGCCCATCTTCCATATATCCATCATTTATTCTTTTACCTTGCTTGCTCTATACTTAATTACAAAATGAAATATAACAGTACTTTAGATCATTCTCCAGAGCACAAGGAACAGTGTGTATAGGGGGCAGGTTGCTGGGGTTGAAACCCAAGGTCTTGGACAAATTCTTCATCACTGAGCTAGAGTTCAATCCTTTCACTCTTTATAACTCTTAAAACACACACACACACACACACACACACACACACACACACACATACACACAGACACACACATTTGGTACAGTGTCGTCTTAGTTTATAGTGTCATCTCTTTACACTGTATTACTTGTGAGAGTCATTCTGGGAACATTGAGCCCCGTGCAGATTTTATCTCAGAATCTCCTAAATCCCTGGCAGGTCAGCGTCTACTAACCAAAGAGACATTTGCTTTGGGATCAGCAATCAGAGTTTCAGCACTTCTTCCCCTTAAAGTGCTTGAAAGAGTTTGTTTTGCCCACTTAAATATAAGGCAGAGTGCTGGGGAGTGTGGCCTAGGTGTGAAGCTGGATAGATGATCAATGTAGCCAATGTGGATTCCTATGTAAGTTGACAAAGGTACTTTTTGGACATTTACAACTGTTTCAAAAGGTGAGTGTTGTGCACCATATTGTGAACACTTCAGCCGGGAGCTTTTAATTACACCAAAGAAAGAAGATGGTGCAGCTATAGATCCCTGTGAACAGGTTTCTGTAGAACCATGATAAAACTTACAGCAAGATTTTTGCTAATTGGATTGCCATTACTTGCATTACTGAGCCATACTTAGTGCCTCCACCCAAGATCAGGTTTAGAGGACTGTGGAGTTCTTGTGTCTAGCACAGGGGAAACTCACAGCACAGAGCTTATAAAACAGCCTGTACACAACCTTTTATTAAGAGAGGAGGACCACATCAACCATACTGGGATTCGTCATTTGTCTTGAACTATTTACCAAACACAAAACCTAGTTTGGTTGGATTTTTTCCCCTTTATTTTTTAAGTCTAAGTCTTTCCTGGGAAATGTATTCCATATGCTTCTGAGCCATTTACACTTAGATCATCAAAATATTTTGCAAGAACTATTGATGTCCAAGATGTCTTTGAAAGCCACTTCCCTTGTAAGCAAGAAATAATTCTTTGTTTTGTTATTTTTCATTTATGCTTTTTCTTAAGAATAAACAACCTAGGAACCCAGAAAGAATGAAACAAACACAAGATTCTGAAGGGGTTCAGCAAACCCTGTACATACAGCAGAGATTCCCACAGGAAATTTACCGGTTTATTAGCATACTGGTACATAGTATTCTTACTGATTAACACCAAAAAGATTTTAATGCCCTTTCCAGAAAAATATAAAAGTTGTTATAAAACAAAAAATGAATTAAAGTTGTAAGTACAGAAAGAATAAAAACATAGCCAATCCTGATTTCCTGATAAACTCAACATGTCTTACTGGTTCTGGTAAAGTTTTCTATCGAGTGTTCAGTAATAAAATAGGCTAAGTAAAGCTAGAAGTGCAATAAAACAGCTATTATTATATTAGATATCTATTATATGATAGTTCAGTAATAGAATAATTGTGTAGTATCCATGTATAAGGTCCTGTATTCAAATTAATATTCTGCTCCCAAATAAATAGTAACAATTAAAAAAATAAAGTGAGCAAATATATTGAAGTGATTTTATGAGAGTGAGTAGGCATGGATAATAAGTATGTTAAAACTCCTTCCTTTACTGGATTTCTATCTCTTGTGTTGCTGACAATTACCTGCTAACCCACAAATCATGTACCACTGGTGACTGTGCTAAAACACCAACTAAAAAGCAACTCAAAGAGGAAAGGGTTTATTTGCCTTTCATTTCCCAGGTCACAGTGCATTGACAGAAACCAAAGCAGCAAATCAGTACAGGAACTAGGAGGCAGAAGCTGAATAAAAACACCATAAAGGAGCACTGCTTACTAGCTTGCTCTCTCTTGCTTGCTCAGGCTGCTTTCTTCTACAAGACTAGACTACCTGCACAGATGTGGTACTGCCTACAGTGTGCTGAGTCCTCCCGCTGCAATCATTAGTCAAGAAAATCCCCCACAGGCCAGTCTGGCATTTTCTCAGATGAGTTTCCCTATTCCCAGAAGACACTAGATTGTATCATGTTGACAAAATCCCAACCAAGACATGGGCATATGGTGTACTATGAGGTTATGATGTGAGAGCCCCTTAAATACAAGTATTTGTATACTGTAGCAGTTGATGTGATAGCTTTAATGGCTGCTAAATAATTAGGAGACAGGTCCCTTCTGCTATATATATACACTAGATAAAGAAATTACTTTGAATGGAAGGGGATGAGTGATGCTACATGATATTCAGAGGTGTACAATTAAAAACGTATCAGTTGTTTATATCTGGAATTTCACCTTTATTTTTGGACCCCAGTCAACCTTGTGTACCTACAACAATAAGTAGAAAGGAGCCCATGTGGTGGAGGTAGCTACTATAACTGATTGTGCATACCAGATACCTTGACTGTGGTGCTAAAACTGCCTTCCTTAATACCAGATTATTTTATTTAAGTGATTTTAATGATCATATTTGTAGCTCACTCTAATGTGCATCCCTTTCAACCCTTGTTTCTGTAATGTTCGGTTTCCACCAGTAGTGACTACTCTCATGAATGTAACATTTGTACAGGGTCTGATCCTGGTATACAGCAAATACATCTTCTAGGCGACCTGGTTGCCTACTTTTATTTTCTTAGCTTTATGTAAAAAGATGCTAGCTCCCTATTTGTTGATTTTTTCCTCTCATAAACATAATGTGATAATATTTACAGATATGTCAATCTTGAGTAGCAATCGGTGCTTTATATAGTCATTTGTTGAGCACATGCAGTGTACAAAGGAACGTATTGCTTGGTCTCAGAGAGGCCCAATCTATAGCTGCCTATTCACTCCCCAAGTTTTCTATCTGGTCAGAACTTACTGTAACAAAAACTTTATATGATGTTATAAATATGATAGTAAAATATATGTATTATTTATTGGTAAATAAATATCAATCAAATAGAAATCATGAAAATGGCCTCATTTACCAAGAAGACCCTTCAACTCTGGTCATGATTTCTTCATGGCTACAAAGCTTAGACAGTGTCCAAAGATGAATTCAGCTCTCCTGAAGAATTTTCTAAATAAACTGAGCCTGTGTAAAAGAATGAGGTTCCCTATGTCCCGGGAAGTGATAGGACTAAGAACTCAAAGCCTTAGGTGGCACCTACTGTTTAGAATAAGGTCGGCTCACTCATGCTGACAACCAACTGTCTATCAAGTGGTCCAGACTGAAAGGCCTCCGTTCTACCCCTGAAACCTCTCCACTCCTAGACCAGAAGAGCCCAGAGGTGTTCTTAATCTGAGGACTGAGAGATTAGGGAGCCATACCCACTTTCACAAGCACTTTTCCATCAGTGGTTCATGTTTGTTGATTTCTCACTGGTCAGATCAGGTCACATGGCTGTTCTTTGGTTTACAATAGGTAGTCCCCACAAACTTTCATAACAAAAACTATGCTCTCAGGAAGGGCTGGAGACTTAGGCCATTTTTTATATCCTGCTACAGATCCCAGCCAGCATTGGGATTTGTAATTGGATTCCTTAAGTGAAAAATATTGTTCCCAAATTCAGTTTGTACTGTTACTCCCTCACCCACATGCACACACAATACAGGAAATTAGACTAATAGCTGTGGAAAATGGAAAAGAAAAAACTGTCCTAGTTCCTTGGCTAATCTTAGATTCTGCACTGTTTTAGTTTAGTCCAATCATGAATCATGAACACCAAAGTCACACTTTTCTAAGAAACCCAGTGTTGTTTTCTATTTTTGTATTTTGATACTTACTGTGACTGTCAAGACTTCCTAACTTGACTTAGTTAGTAACTATATATTTGAGTGTTTTCAAGCAGTCATTGTCTTAATTATCTTGTTGATTATTTTTATTATTATATTGAAAAGAGGGGAATGAAAAAGAAATCAGACTCAAGAAACCTAAAATTAGGCTTACTGAAAAAAAAAGTGAGAAATTAATTATATCCTGCCTATTTTTTCCTTTTTTTTTTTCAGATAAAAGCCCCAAATTCCCACACAGATCAGATACCTCGACTTAAAATCCAACACAAGTGTCTCTATGACAGCCTCACCCACCAGGAATCCTGCTTCAACACCAGAGGTCTTCATCTCCTTAGCTATGTGGGGATGCAACGATATGATATTTCTCTGCTCAGAAAGCTCCCTCCACTTCAGTCAGCTGCTTTATCCTCTTAGGCCAGTCTTGCCAGCATCTCGCACAACTCATTTTATGAATAAATCATTCTGTCTTATGTCAAATCTGTAATACATAAGGTGAAATGATACCTCCCACTTGAAATTTTACAGTGCCCTCTTCCAGAATAGAGTCTGAAAGTCTTATGATAACGGATTCCACTTAGTTTGAATTCAGCTTTACAGTTTTAAAAGTTTATTGGATATATGTACATGCATTTTGTTGGCTAAGAGCAGATAATAAACAGCTATTTCTAAGCTATTATGAAGTTGTTTTTCATGGAATGCACTGTGTAAAGTGCTACCCTCTAAAACCACAGAATTTTATTTATTTACCCCCAAACATTGGAGGATATATTATTACTAAAGACTTACCTTTCACTTAGAACTCTGTGCTATGGACCTTTCCTTGCTCTGAATTAGTGGGGAAAGCAGAAATTCTGTATGTTAGGTAAGATCCTATCAGTTAGAAAAATGCCCTGTGGCTGAGTTTCTCTCTGAGCTCAAAGAACTCAGTAAGAGTAGTGCTGCCTGCCAGGAGGCTGGGGCTCAATGCCTTTGAATGTTCTTGGTCTCCCTGGACTTCAGGTACTATTGAGATACAAACTAAAATTATACAGCAAGGATTCTTTGTATATTGCCACTAGGGAGAAAAATCAATAGTGGTTTTTCAAATTGCTTCATAGATTCTTAAATGCCTCAAGTAGAGTTTGCATCCCTTTAACTGGAGCTGTGCAATGCTATGTGATGCAAGGCTAACAGAGAGCTGTCAGTGATTGGGAGATTTTTTAAAACTGTGTCAAAAAAAGATATACTTTAGGCTTTTAACTTTTATTTAATTAGCAAATAAAAATACAATTTGAAGAGCTGGATTACTATCTGAAATTGAAATTAAAAGCCAAACAATTCAAAACAAAACAAAATAAAAAAAAACAATTTACCAAATCCAGTTTCTTTTTCTGTAGAGAAAGCCACGCCTACAACCTCTGTGTTTTTGTTGAAACTCTGAAGTCTGCTGAGACTACACTTTTCACCACTGATGGATGCAGACATGGCACACTCTTTGTGGATCAGAAAGCTGGAAGGACCTTTAGGTATGGACAATAGAGACTGGTTCATGTGGTTTCAGAGAGGAGCAAGGACCCAGTCTGGAACTGGGCTAGCGTCATTTGTGCCATACTCTCCTGAAGAATCTGGATACATTTTCCACATGTCCTAAATTTCTTTGCTTGGCAGAGGAGATTTCAAACACAGGATAAGATTCAGGGTATGCAATAGCTCTTATTATCTTACTCTTCTAGGTCTACAATTAAAAAGAAAGGAAGGAAGGAAGGAAGGAAGGAAGGAAGGAAGGAAGGAAGAAAAGGAAAGGAAAGGGGTCAAAAGTCTAGCAGAAAGATTAAAATTGGGATGCCAGTCAAGGAAAAGATCATGAGATAATTAAACCCTAATGACAAGAGAGCTTTGAAAGCAGTTACAACTATTAGACATATTAGACCCATCAGAGTGAAATCATAACGCTATGCACTGGGACAACTCGGTACCTATCCTGGATACAAGAGCTCCCCATTAAAGGCTTGTGAAAATGTGAATCATTTAATCATTTGAAAGGGAAAAGACTAAACTTGGGAATAATACTGAAGTGGTTCCTTGCTACTTGAAAGTAACTAACTGCATGGCAATTATTTCCCCATGGTCAGTACACATAAGCTGATAAAATTGTCATCCAATGGAAATGAGTTCTATCATGAGCTTGTAGCATCAATTTGTCACAAGCATATATGTAACACTTTTATTTTTACAGCAATAAGGCAGGATTGAGGGTGTCATACAGTCCTGACTCTAGACAGTCACTAAAGCTTGGCAATATGTGATAGAATCAGAATACTTGCAAAGAGGACACAAGAAGCGCTGTATGAAGTTGTGAAGGTAAAGCTTAAATTTTAGTAGATCTTGGAGATATCAGGACCATGGGACCTATGCTGAGGAAAGCGTGGAGTCAAGTGGACATGTCCTAATATAGAGGCTAATTATATTGCAGGTAGCACAGATAGTAGAGAAGGACTACTTGAGTGCTTTGGATCTAGAAAATATCTTGCCTTGAACCCCAGATACTAGACACAGAGCAGAATTTAGTGTTTGTACTGCTGAACCTTAGTCTTGCTTTTTTATATGGGATATCATTCTGTATGCTGTGAATATGTGTTAATTTTATTGGTTGATAAATAAAGCTGCTTTGACCTATGGCAGGGCAGAATATAGCTAGGCAGAAAAGTCAAACTATTCAATAGAGGGAGAAAGAAGGATGGAGTCAAGAGAAGACACCAGCTTCAGCCAAGGAACAATATACCAGTGAACCACTGATAAACCATGGGCCATGTGGTGATATACAGCTTAAGAAAAATGGGTTAATTTAAATGTAAGAGCTAGCTAGTAATTATCCTAAGCCATTGGCCAAATATTTATAATTAATACTAAGTCTGTGAGTGATTATTTTGTAAGCAGCTGTTGGACTGGGCAGGACACAGAAAATCTTCTGGCTACAGCTTTTGTTTGATCATTCCCTGCTATCAAACAGGGAATGTTTGATATGGCACAGAATAAACATTCTCATTCCACATGGGAAAGGTGGGAAAGGAACTATGGCCCTACCTTTCCCATTTGGAATGAGAATGTTTATTCTGTGCCATTGTATATAGGAACTATGAAACAAAGCTTGTTTTTTTATTACATAGAATCTCACAATTAAGAGACTGTTTTAATCTTGGAAGACCTGCACTTGTCCTTTTGATCGAGTTTGAACTTTAAAGGTTATCTTATAGATGAATGTCCTTCCCAATATATATGTCCTGTAGGTACCACCTATGTTTTCTTCTAGCAGTTTTATGGTTTACGTTGAGATGAATGGAGTTAGTTTTCATGCAAGGTGATAGATACGGATCTGCCTTCATTCTTCTCCATGTGGAAATACAGTTTCCCCAGCATAATTTCTGGAAGATGCTGTCCTTTCTCCACTGTATGTTTTCAGCATTTTTGTCAAATATGGATAGCTGTAGTTACATTCACCCATGTTTGGGTCTTCCATTTTGTTCTGTTGCTCTAAATTGCTGTTTTTTTTTTTTTTTTGCTGGTATCTACTTTTTATAATTATTGCTATGATTCTGTAATATGTCTCGAATCAGGAATAATTCTAGTATTGCCCTTTCTGCTCTTGACTTTTTTAAGTATCTTTTTTTAAATATTTTTTTAATATTGGTGTCTATGTATGAATTGTAAAATGGATTTTTCTATTCCCATGAGGAAATAGAGTATGATAGAGCCTTTGATTGGGATTGTACTGAACCTGAAAATGGCTTTTGGTAAAATGTCCACATTCTTTATATTAATTCTATCAATCCATGACCATGAGATTATTTTTCATTTTCTAATATGTTTTTATCTCTTTCTTCAAAGACTTAAATTTTTCATTGTTGAAATCTTTCACTTCTTTGGTTGGGTTTATTCCTGGAGATTTTATTTTCTCTTAAGTTTTATCAATGTTCACAGACTCCTCACATTTTGTTAGTGGTGTAAAGGAAATATATTGGTTCTGTGGGTTTTGTTGTGGTGTCTTTGACCTCTATGGCTCTCATAGGAGCTCACAGAGACTAAACTAACAACCAGAAGATCTGCATGGAACTGACCTTTGCCTTCTGCATGTATGTTACAGTTATGTATCTGGGTCTTCTTGTGGGACTTCTACAGTGGGATTAGGGGCTCCCTCTGACTCAGTTGGCAGCTTTTTGAACCCTATTCCTCATATGTGTTGCCTTATCCTGCCTTAATACAAGGGGTAGTGCTTAGTCTTACTGCAACTTGATATACCATGTTGTTTTGATATCCATGGCATGCCTGATCTTTTCTGAGCAGAAATGTAGGAGGAGTGGATGATGGGTGGGTCAGAGGGGAGATGGAGAGGAAGGAGAAACTGAGATTAGGATGTAAAAAAGATTATAAAGTAAAAGATTTCTCTATGTGTTAAAAAATAAAAAGAAAGAAAGAAAAGCTATTGACTTTTCTGTATCCTACCAGTTTGTTCAATTGGTTGATTATTACTAGAAGTTTTCCTGTGGAATTTTTTTTAGTTCTCTCATTTATAATATATTATCTACACATATTTGTAATTTGACCTCTTTTCCTATTTTATGCCCATTTAATTTCCTTCTTTCATCTTATTGTTCTAGCTAGTGCTTCCAGCACTAAAATGAAACAGAGTAGGAATAGTGGACAGTTCTGTCTCATTGTGATTTTAAAGGGATTCTTTCAATTTTTTATACTTAGGATAATAATTATTGTGAGTTTGTCATAACTAATCTTAATTATATTGAAATATGTTCCCTCCAGTTGTACTCTCCCTAGGACTTTTATCATGAAGGCTTGCTGGGTTTTGTCAAAGACTTCTTCTGCATCTATTGAGATGATCATGTGACTTTTATGTTTAATTCCATTTACGTTATTACATTGATTGACTTGTGCATATTGAACTATTTCTACATCTGCAGCAGAAAGCCAACTTGATGAATTTTAAAATATTCACTTTAAACATTCTGAATTTGTCTCATGTAATATCTCCATGTTCATTTCTTTTTCTGTTAATATGGGTAATTTCTTTCTTTTGGTTAGTTGGACCAAATGTCTATTGACCTTTATCTACTCAAAGAACAAGTTCTTAGATTTGTTGATTCTTTGTTTTTGTTGATTGTTTCTGTTCATCAATTTCTGCTCTGTTTTTTTTTTCTAATATTTCATACAATCTAATGAATTTAAGTTTGGTTTGTTCCTATTTTTTCATTTATTTAGTTGTGCCATTAAATCATTAGTCTGTGTTAATTGGCAAGTGGGACTTCATAAAACTAAAAACAGCTTTTGTACAGCTAAAGAAACAATCATGTGAAGAGAAATGACACAAAATAGAGAGAATTTCTGTCACCAATAAGAACCCCAGTAACAGGTTTGAGAAATTCCTTATGAATAGTTGGTCTTAGGAGTCCAAAAGTCTACACCAAAACAATATAGGCTATTACCATTACTCTTAGTTGCCTCCTAGAGTTTGAAGGTAAATCTTTATCATTGAAGAAGCCCATCCACTTTGGGTATAGGACTTGGAGAGTCCAAGCTGGATCTGACACAAAAGTTTCCTCCTAAAGGAATAACTTTCTTAGTATCAGAAAGTATTATACAAGCTGCCAGGGTGTCAATTATGCCTTTGAACTATAACAGTAACCAGTATAGCAAGTTTTCTCCAAGGTAAAATGGTGGCGCTCTTATCTTGGTAGTAAACAACAGCTGTCCAGTAAGATTTAAGATCCCTTCAGTAGGGAAATTGGGCCTTGTACTGGAAACCTAGCCAACTACCCAGGGCTGGCAAAGACATGGAACTTAGAAGAGAATCCACTACTGCCAATTTACTAAAGCAGCATAACTCCAAAATTCATTCTAAGTGCATATCCTTTGATTCAAAGTATGTTTAGTACTCATTCTTCATCTTTGCAGTAGGTAGAGATCATCACAGAAATCCATAACTGGTCAAAATACAAAAAACATCTGGACACATGATTTTCAGACCCAATTGATGTGTCTACCACATAAATCTTGCACCTAAGGCTTAGGGAATATCACGGAAAAATTATCAGAAGATTGTAAGATCTAAAGGACTAGAAAATAAACTGTGAAATTGTATTTTCTAGAAAAAAACAGGAAAGTCTTTTCCTATGACACCTCATCAATATGGCTATTTAAACAAAATCTAAAATTGTATATACCAATACACATGCCAGCATAGAAAGAAACATTCATACAACACACCAAGCCATGTATATCACACACACACACACATACACACACACACACACACACACACACACACACACACAGAGAGAGAGAGAGAGAGAGAGAGAGAGAGAGAGAGAGAGAGAGAGAGAGAGAGAGAGAGAGAGAGATTCCTTAAGCTGCTGGTAAAATTTAAAAGCAAAACATTAAGGCACAGACATTTTCTTAACATTTTCTTATTTGCTTAAGTGTTATGTCAGTTCATTAGTTTGTCTTCTTATTCTGTAATTGTCTTTGTTATGCCTCTGCCCCCTTTTTTTCTTCCATAGATTTAATTCAACAAACATCTACGCTTAATTTTTTAAAGGTTTCTGCCTTCAGAACCTAACCTCCAGTGCTTGCTTCTTGAAGACCTGCCTTCTCAAAGTGAATGCTTAGAAAGTACATTGTGAATAAAAAAAAAAAAAAAAAAAGGAAGCAATAAACTATAACTTAATTCAAAATTTCAGGCAAATCTCACAGCTATGTTAGATCATAGAAGATAAAAAATATGACATTTTAGAACTCCATTTATATAAAGATGGGAGATAGGTGAAAAGTTATTTATAGGGCAGTCTGCAAATGGGCAGTCTGGCTGAGCTTCTCTGAAGTCATAACATTTTCTAGTCCTATATCACATGCATTGAATACCTGTGGCGTCTGAAAATGCACTAAACTATCATTAGTCTTTAGGTTTCTTAGTTCTTTCTCTAGGGTTGAGGCCTTGTGAGCTTTCCCAATCCACATTGGGTGGAACAGAAACTTCTGTCTACAGAGCATTGTTCTGAGTTGCCTATCCAGCCCTGAGTGGAGATCTGGTGTTATAAGCTATCTAAAGAAAAGTGAGAGGAGTAATTATCCCCTGAATGAGGTAATGCATTTTCCCCACCAGAAGCCTCTTACCAAGCCAGTTTACAAGCCAGTTGCTTACAGAGTTCCCATCAGGCAACACTGTGGAGCTTCTGCAGTGTGCTGGCTCTTCTGAGTTCAGATTTTAAAAAGCTGAACATTTCCTTTACTTTCCTTTATTCATCTTTTGGATACTGACCAAAGGATAAGTATACTTTTCATGGCACTGGGATTTTTCAACTCTTTCTTTGATGCTATCCTCTCCTTTTGTCACATGGTTTCTCCTCAGCCTCTGTTCCAATCTGTGTGGCCCTATCTTTTCCTTTTCTGCATTTCCCCTTACTCATCTGTCAAGAATTACTGTTTGGCTGGGTTATTGGTTTCTCTTAAATCTCTAATATAATTGTCCTGGAGCTTCCTTTAGTGTCAGTTTTGAATTTAGTTTACCTACAAAATTAAGAACCCCCAAATGGAACCTAGGTTTCCTGAGAAACAATTCTATACTATTTTAACATTCATCCTCTCTGGTCAATGGATTTCTTCATGAGATGAGAACCTAGAAGCCACCGAGTCCTTAGAAATTTTGGGTGGCCATGACCTCCTGGTACTTGAGTCAAAAGATGCTTTGGTTGTCTATTCTCTTCGATTGAAGAAACTGAAGTGATCAACCTTTTCTAAGACCTGTGAAAAGTTGGTCCTTCTACTTGGGGTGTCTCTGCACTTTGGAGAAGAAGGAGAAAAAAACTTTAGAAAAGCAGACAAATTTACAACTCGTGATTCTGAAATGAGTTTCGTCTCCATACAGTTTATTTATAAGCGTATTTTCTTTATCATTTCACAGTACAAATGTTTTTTAAACAAGTGATGGTATGAAATTTGGACATCCATACAGACAAACGTACATGTATTTTTTAAGTGTGTGGGAACTTCAAGTACAAATCTAATTTGCAGACAGAAACTCTTGAAAAGGTTCAATTTGACATGCATGTTTTATAGAGAATGTGTTCTATGAATCAAATACCTTTTTAACTCAGCTAAAATCGAGTTGCTATAGTAGTTTGATGGGGCTGTATTTCTTTAAGTAAGAATAATCACCATCTGAATATCTTCAATGGGTGTGCTATGGCATATCAATCACTTTAAAAAAATCAGATTAGGCTGTCCCTCGTTTGTGAAACTGACACTAATCAACTGTTAAAACCAACTAGTGGGGTGTACTAATTTTTTTAATTAATATTTCTTTGCTTTCTCAGTTTTGTGAGTCACTAAATTTTAAGCTAAATATACATTCTTCTACAAAAAGAAGCCAATAACATGGTTACTTTGCTCAAGTTCCCCAGAACAATCTATGACATTCATGAAAAAAATAAACAAGGAAATCTCAGCACACCAACTTGCCCTGTAGAGAGGTGTTCTTTCTCCTGCCTGCATCAGAACTGCCCTGGGGCTTATTAAAAGTTCAGATTAATGGTTCAACAGGAAAACTATTAAGTCACAGTCTCTGGGATGGCTTCTATGAAACCAAATGCTAATCAATTTTGGTTTTGAAGCGAAGCAGTGATTGATCTCTTGGTGTAATTTTGGACAGATTTGGCTTGAGAATCAGTGGTACTGATTTGCTGACACTATACTATGAACTCTTGGTTATCTGCAAAAATAAGTTTTGTAACATTAATAAATAATGACTCAGAGATTGATCATGGGTTTCAGGTTTCCAGCTGAATATCAGGAAAAATAAAAAAAAAAAGCAACAGGTTACTAGCTTCTTATCTCTACCTCAAGCTGAATGGACTAGTCCTGTCTCCATGATCTCTCACCAAGCCTCAGACTGTAAACTTTCTTCAGCATAGCTAGAGAATGAACACCTCTCTGAGACGTTGCTTCTGTCTTACATACTTCCCTAATGTTGGGATTAAAGGTGTGAGCTATAATTCTCTTTTAGAGTGATTCACTCTTGTGTAGATCTGGATAGCCTTGGACTCACTGAAATTAGTCTGTCTCTTAATCCTGAGTCCTAGGATCAAAGGTGTGTATCACTGCCTCCTAGCTTCTGGGTGTTGTGATTAAAGGTATGTGTCACCACCACTTGATCTCTATAGCTTGAGGCTGATTTTGCTTTTCTGAATCCTCAGGCAAGCTTTAATACATCATAAATAATATATCACTATAAATAATGTCCTGTGAGGTAGCTGCCAGGACTATGTGGGCTCTCATATGATTGTTTCAGAACTGTTTCCTGGGCTATTAACAGTGTTGGTTATGGCACTCTCCTTGTCTACCAGATCTTCCCTTCAACAGAGTGAGATGTGCATAAAACCATCATTTAAAGATGTTTATTTATAAGGTGACCCCTGCCTCAAGGAGAAAATTAGACCAATTTATCTGAACTTTGATCCCCATGTCATCTTGTCTTGTTCTCTAATATAGAACCTAAAGGAGGAACAAGGATAAATCTCTGCCTCTGTGAGACAGTGAAGCAAATAAGTAAACCTAAATTTAAAACAGAAAAAAACAGTCTGGTACCCAGAGCCCCTGGTGTCTTCAAGGTCCTGTCAAAGGAAGTGCACTTGAAAAGCCTTCTCTTGTTCTGCCTGGGTGGGGGCATTGCATCATCATCTCCAGAAACTCATTTGGGCAGAGGCAAGAATCTGTACTTGGAATGGGTGTGCTTGCTGCAGGAATGGTAACCACTGTGAGTATAAATAGAGCTGGAAGAATAACCTTTTTGTGAACTGCCGTGTGGTAATCATCAGGAAGCTGCTATGGCTTCAATGGCCCTTTTATAACATTACATGCTACTCCCCCAGCTGCCCTTCACACACAGGCAAGGCTTACTTAAGTTACCATTTTTAATGCAAATCATCATAATGGCTTGATAATTATTTCAATTGGCATTTGTGAAGCCATTCAGTAAAAGACCAGCCAAGGCAAAACCTTCTCTAATCTTCCCATCTTTCATACCCTCTGGTTTGAGGTGGAATAACACAAGAAAGCCCCAAAGCCAGAGGGTTTTTGAAGTTTCTTCTTAATGAGCCCAAGTCTCCCTCCTTGTTACTCTACAAAGTGAACTCAGCCCAAGCTAAATAAAACAGCAAGAGCATAATATTTTGGGTGGCTTGAAAGGAGAGGAGGCAGTGACAAGTGACCCCTTCCTCTCTGGCTTAGCTTTCAGTTTGGTTAGTCAGCCTTTTAACAAGTTGTTGTTATTTTGAGAAAAAAAGATAATAAACATCTATTGAACACTGTGATATGCTAAGTATTCTAAAGGTGTTTTGTCTGAGAGGGTCTTTTTTAAAAAAAAATATGCATCTACTTTTAAGAAACTCCCCTAACAGGGTTATATTCCATTTTATACTGTGAGAATTTCAGACAGTACTTTTTGATCATACTCTTTTCCATCCCACATCTACTCCCAGATCCTTCCCTATTTTCAGTCCACCCAACATCACATTCTTTCTCTCCTAAAACAAACAAACAAACAAATACAAAGGAAAAAGAGCTAAACACATGGATTCTGATCTGTTAGCTAATCTGCCCTGAGTATTGGGGTCTTTCCTGGATTGTAGCACTCCATTTGCAAATAGCTTCTTGGCTAGGGGTGAGACTTTGTGGTCTGGTCATTTCCCCTCCTTCTGCTGGGATTTCATGTAGCTTGAGCTTGTTCAGGTCTTATGAGTGCTATATGGCAGTCCCTGTGAGTTCATATGTACACCGGTCCTGTTGTGTCTGGAAAATGCTATTTCCTTAAAACCGTCTACCACATCTAGCTCCTTTTCCACCCCTTAATTGAAAGTAGATTTTCTGTTTCCTCACATAATATATCCTGATTAGATTTTCCCTCCCTCTATTCCTTCTAGGTCCTTCCCACACCCCTCTCATCTGAATCTACCTCCCTTTCATTAGAAACAAACGAACAAACACCTCAGGCTTCTAAGGAATAATGATAAAATTTAAAAAATCATTTAAAACAAAAATGAACACATTGGAAAAGGACAAAACAAACAAACAGAAATAAAAGAGCCCCAGGCACAAAAAACAGATATAGATACATAGCCCCATTCATTCACACTCTCAAGAATTCCATACAAACACTAATCAGGAAGCTATAATATATACCCAAAAGACCCATAATGTAAAAAGAAAAAGAAAAATATATAAATAAAATAAAAACTCAGATAAAATGTTTAAAAAAGCGCCATCATAACATGAGCCAAGGAGATTCCAAAGATGTCATTGAGTTTGTTTTCTGTCAGCCTTCTAGTGCTGAGCTTACAGCCTACCCTTACCACTAAGACACCTGGAGAAAGCTAAATTTTCTGTTGCAAGTGGTTACTCACTTCTAGTTCTTAAAATCTTCTAGTCCCCCTCTTCAACATAGACTCCCTGAGCCTTGGGAGGATAGATGTGATAAAGAAGACATTCCATTTACTGATGAGTGTTCTAAAGTCTCTCCCTCTGTACATGTTGTTCAGCTGAGGGTTTCTGTGTTAATTCCCATCAACTGCAAGAAGAAGCATCTCTGCTAAGGCTTGAGTAGTGCATTTATCTATGGGTGCAGAAATATGTCACCAGGAGTCATTTTATTGTTGTGTTCGTTAAGTAGAATAATAGAGGAGATTTTTTTAATTGTTTCCCAAGTAAGCAGTATTCAGTTTATGTATGTTTATGTATATGAAACACAGATATCCTCCTGCCTCTTTATCTTAACCCCTGTTATAATTAGAGTCAGACAAATTCAGAACTGAGAAAACCAAGTCCTACCTACTTGGTGTTGGTGTGCATGGGGTGATGGTAAAAACAGTGACTAATAACCACCTCAATTTACCCTTAAGAAATTGGGCTTGATTTTTTTTCCTCCAAAACCAAAGGATGCTTTCTCAGCAATATACTTCTATGAAAAATTCCCAGATCCATTAAAGAATTTTCTTGTCCAAAGAATGAAATCTCCCTCTGTATAAAGACATACTATTATTTCCTTCCCTGGGAGTCAATCCAGTTGGGCCACTCAGTCACCTGACCAGGAGACCACCATTCTGGAATACTGATTCAGGTTAAACCATACTTAGGCAATGGGGCAAATCCTTCCCAGAACCCAAGCTCTCTGTGCTCCTGTGTGTGCCTTGCCAAGGCTCTCTATTTTTCTGAGGCCTTATTCTGAAAATTATAGCTCCATCTTCTTCCCTCCCATCCTGCTATAGTTACGCAAAGTCAGGTTATGCTGTCCCAGACACTCTGGGCTCTCTTACTCTTTTATCCATGTCTAAATAGACAATAAGGTTCATAACAGTATCACTTAAATCTCTGTGTCTGTCTCTCTCTCTCTGTCAGCAATATATATATGCAGGCCCATAAGCCAGGGTGTGATTCACTTCTTTCAGCTTTCAGATCTCAGCGGTAGGAGGATGTTTCTTGTTGTCAGACTGTCTCTGATTTCCATGGGGCAACAAAAAGGCAGGAGTTTTACATGGACAAGAGGGATGTGCAACTCCAAAGGCATAGGGACAATGAAGAGGAATGACATATCTAGGTGTAACAGTTATATGGAGAGAGATTTGCTTGTTCTGTATTCAAGCAGTCTTGAGTCTGTCAACTTCCTTTGGGAAGGAAGAATGATGTCTACTATTCTCCTGCAACTCTGTCACCAACCAGTCTGGTAGGGAGTTAGAGATTCATGGACAGATTCTCTGTAGAGTATTCTATCTACTTGTATCATAGCTGTGGGAAACAGGCTATAGAAAGTAGGCATGAAAGGAGCAGAAGTCTGGTCTAAATTCTTCCAACCCAATATGTTTTATCTTGCCACCAGTATGGCAAACGTTGCTATTTTTATTTTGTTTTTGTTTTAAATTTGGGATCCATAGATCTTAAATATAATTTATCTATGTAGATAGGGAGAGAAGGGGAGAGAGAGGGGAGAGGGAAGAGGGACCTTTCTGTCTGGATTTTAACTGAAATTAAGTATTTCCTTTAATTTTTTAAAAATATAAACAACACACTATATATTAATAGGTTTCTGAAAAGAGTTGGACAAACATTATTAAACACCTCAAGACTTCAAAAAATATTATTAAATAGCTGGCACCCACCCACCCTGAACTCTCAGAACTGGGTAGTAAAGGACAGGGGAATCCCGGGAGCTCACTGACCAGCCAGCTTAGCAGAAATAGTTATATCAGATTCACAGAAAAGCCCAGTTTTAAAAGAAATAGTAAGTGATTGAAGAAAACTTTGTAGACTAATCTCTGATCTCCACAATTAATGGTTCCAGGCCTTCATGCACACATGGATCTGTACACAAACATAAGCAATTATTTAATTATTTTAATATATTTTAACTGTCTCATTCAATACATCTATAAAATGCATAATTATGAAATTTTAATCTATCACATTTTGTCAGAACCCACAGAAATGAATCTATTCCATTTTGACTTAAGGTCAGAGTTTTTGTCTGCCCTTACTTTTCCAAGTGGAAACAACAAGGGTGTCTGGCCTAAGATGTAAATGCAACAGGATGCCTGGCCTAAGGTGTGGTTGCTGCATGTCCTGCCTAAAGGACAGAACACTTAACTCTGATACAGTTACTTGATGTTTTGGGTATTGAGATGCTAATTACACTTGCCTGTTCTTTGTATCTTGATAAAAAAAAATTCCTTTGTCATCACTGCCCCCTCTTTTCACGGTGATGTAAAAAGACTTTGAATAAATATAGATGGTTCAGTATTTTGCTGAATACCCTCCCAACTCTATCTCTTGTCTTTTTTCTAATTATTTTCCTCAATCCACACTCCTTCTTTTAAGCATGGATGAGACAGACTAGTTAGAGGGACCAGACAAGAACCCCTTGAAATTGGGTTACTACAACATTTTACTGTGGGTTGTGTGTTTTTAGGGTGTTAGGCAGCAACTGCAAAACGTTGGGCATGCTTGGCCAATTTTCTACCACTGCTCTAAATCATTCATCTATACCCCATGATTTCTGTGACTATCAGTAAAATGGATTCCTTTGTAAATCTTTTGTACTTTATCTCATGCATTTAAAACCATTGTTCTGAACTATGATCTTTGGCTTTGTCTGGGATGTGATTCCCCAGAAAATAATAATGGTAATAATTAATAGTTCTGACCTGCAATAATGTCAAAGCAAGCAAGCAAATGAGCAAACCAAACAAAGCCCCAGGCCATGGAAATCCTAACAAATAAGAAACATGGATGAGGAGAAATCTAAACAAATCTAAATGGGCCAACTTAAGTTGTGGTTCTTTTGTTTCCTCAGCTTGTGTTGTGTAACTTCCGGCCTGCCTTGGATGTCAGGGTGACAGGAACACCCAGCTACAATGAGTTTTGGAAAATAAGCAACAGCCAAATGGCTATTGTCACTTTGATGTTTAATTCTATTGCAATTATTCAGGAACAGAAAACAATATTTGGTCACACTGCAACATGGTAAAAACCAGGCCCATTCTGTCACAAATTTATCTTTCTTTTGTTTATCCACTAATTTCAAGTTAAACACTCTACTCGGAGGACTGCAGTGCTATACTGAACCAAATCAGTAGCATTAATGAAACAAATGTATAAACAACACAAAATTCTAAAAATTGAGGTGGCCCTGCCTTTTCCTAGGAGATTATTTAGACTACTGAGCAATTGCAGCCATTTCTTTAGATCATCAGATAACATTAAGTAACTCTGTGCTGGAGCCCTTTGTGTGGATTCTGTACAAATCTATGTTTGGACTCACAGCATAAATTTGTAGTTTTGGAAGCATCACACATCATAATGGAGCAGATAAGTAAAGACAAAATGCTGATGAGAAAAAAAAAAAAAGAAATTTGCTATTAAGTCCACTACTATGAAGAAGTACATGGTACCACGAAGGAGATTCATTGTCTCACCCTAAAACTATAGCACCAGATAACCCTGATTGGTCATCTGGAATGCAGGCCTGCTGTGGCTGAGGCTGGCAACATGTCATGAAAAGGTATAAATAAAGTTTTAATGGCAAGCCATGCAATGTTTAAAGTCACTCACCAATTTTCATTTCATTTAAATATCTGTAGAAATGGGAATATAAGTCCTCTAGATCATACAACATACCAGTATAGAAATGTAAAATAAAATTACTTTCAGCACTTCCATGGCTCATATTCATATATTATGATCCAAAATAATATTTTCCTCCTCTCAGGATGCTTATGCATTTTGACATCTGAAGGAGAAGGGCAGGGAACGGGAAAACTGAAAGGAGACAGAACGGGTGGTGCTTAGTATCACTTCTAGAATGTACAGCAGTGTAGCGTGTATGTTTCCGCCAGCCCGCCAGTCTGGGCCCACAGCCACGCCAGCCCCAAATAACACTCAGGAGACTCTGTATTTGATACAATCCTGTTGGCCAGTTACCATTACTGTTTATGGGCTAGCTCTGTCTTAATGATTAACCCATTTCTACTTATCTAAGTATTTCCACGTGGTCGTCTTACCGGGGAGCCGCGGCGGGCATCCTGTTTGTTCCCGGGGCTACATCTCAACCCCTCCCTACCAACTTCCTCTTTCCTCCTTGTCTCCTAGCCCCTCCTGTCTTCCTGTCTCATTGGCCCAATGGTGCTTTATTAACAAGTATAAGAAACATATTTACAGGATAACATCTCCCATCACAGCAGTGTTTCTTAGAAGACACAGCATGTTAGAATGGAGAATTTGACATAACCGATAAAACACAGACCACTGTAATATCGCTTGAGAAAAGAAATAACTTTCTGGAAGATTATTGACCTGACCTAGAACTTGCAAGCATGCACAGGTGAGATTGTAGTGAAAATGATGAACTGATCAAGGTAAAAGTACAACCACATAAACCTTATCCTATGTTAAAATGCTGGCTATGGATCAAATTCATTCTTCTCCAAAGTAAGTATGTTCTTGATGAAGTAATTTCTTTCACGCTTTCAGCATGCAGTCTGATATTATGCAACTGAGCAGAAATTTGAGTCACTTCTGTAATCTCTTGACTTAAGCTATAGTTTCTACTGTTGTTTTAGTCCTTTTCACAGATTGGCCTCCATCTCATGGAAACACACTTGGACTGTACTGATGAAAGAAAGAAAACAATGATTCAGATTTTTGCTCAATATAATCTTGACTCAAGTTTAACTATTATTTTTTAATGCAGGAAAGCACTGTTAATAGATATGAACAGACACATGGAAATTTAGTGCATTTAGTGTGTATTACAAGATCTTGCCTCCAGCTGTCTTCCATCGTGGTCATAACACTCTTTCAACTCTTTTTCCTCCATGAAGGAATTGGACTTCCTCAGTCCCATACCTTGTGTTTGTTGTTAATTCTTTTTCCACTTTACATAGCCACATTTACCCCCAAGTCATACTGGTGATGGTATTAGAAGACTCTTCCTTCCCATGCCCAGCTATGTCTTCTGATTTATGTACAAGCCCCTTGCCAAGGAAATGGCTCAAATTAACTCTCAGTTACACTTCAAAGTTCCTTTAGAGATGACGAAGTTCATTGCAATACCATTTTTTAAAAGTCATTTCTCTATGTGGGTGATTGACATGTAGGCATGGAATGGCACTCTGACTTTTATGTATACTCCACTCTTCTCTTTTGGGTTAACCTGGGTGGATGCATAAGCTCAGGAATATTTGCCCCCTATCTTCAGCTGGTTGTGCCCTTTGAGGCTACAGAGCATCTCAGGTGTCCTTCATTGGGAGGATAGAGCATTAGTGAGGTTGGATTCCATTCTTCATGGAACAAGAGTTTTCTTGACCCCCAAATTGCTTCTACCTGTGTACAAATTTGATTTTCTCCCTATCTTTCAGTTCTAAGGGAACTCTAAATTTTTCCATTATTTTACATGTCTGAATATTTCATCTTTCTACTATTTCCCCTGACCACACTCACATAAATAGTCAATAATAGTCAATAAATAGTCAATTAATCACACTCTACTTCCTTATTTTAATTTGAGCATGCTGAGTGTTTCTGCTTCAACCTTGATGGCAGAGTAGGGAAATTTTTAGCTCATGGTTGATGAATAAAACAAGCAAGTGATTTAGACTACATTTAAATTCCAACTCCATTATCTCCATGCTATATATTATTTTAGCTGATATAAGGTTCAGTTAAATATAAAAATCTCTATCTGAAAGGAAATATTGAAGGTGGTACAATAGACTTTGCTTATTCTAAATCCTGGCTATGTCTTACTTTTTAATCAGAATGTCAGTGCTGCACAATTTCTAAATTATATCTGTTCTAACAAACTGAAGGTCAGAGAGCAGTAACAAAAGAATGAAAATTAGTTTATGCATTTACATAGCATATTATGTAAATGTTTATTATATAAGCAACGAAACCCCTAGTTTACATCTGTCTGTAAATATCTATACAAAGTCATTTGTTGTTTAAATGCATTTTAAAAATGTAGAAGTAGGTTGCATGCTGTAATGCAAAAATATATTACTCTTTCCTTAATATTAAATAAATGTTAATTTCTTTAAACATTTTAAAAGATTCATTTATTTTATGTGTATGAATATTTTGCCTACATGTATGTATGTGCACCAATCAGTGTTTTGTGCCTATGGAGTTCAAAAGAGGACATTGGCTCTTCTGGAACTGGTATGATGGATGGTTATGACTCATTATGTAGGTGCTGAAAACTGAATCTTAGCCCTCTGCAAGAACTAAAGGTGCTCTCTCCCACTGAGCCATATCTCCAGCCCCATATGTAGAATTCTATTTATGTCTGTATGAGGTGTACCTGTTCACTTGGAACCAGGATTGTAATTGTTTAAGTATATCATAGAATGCTCATAGCTTTTACAATATCTCCATGATAAGTTTTGTTAATATGCAGGCCTGTAGGTGATGAATTATTGCAAATGTTCATTAAGCACAGAAAAAGGAGTAATCCCCTGACCTTCGCCAAAATATACTGATCACCACAGCCCTGGAGTAGCTTAAGAAAGTAGATTACAGTCAGAATGCTATTTATTTGCTTGCTTGGATAGTTTCTTTGAGACAGAATCCTAGGTAGACCTGGATGACTTCAAACTTAAACTGGCTTTGAACTCCTAATCTGTCTGCCTCTATCTGCTGACTACTGGAATTATAGATATACTACCACACTTGAGCTGCATAAGCCATGTTGAATCCTTCAAATGGTTGTCCTTCATTCTTGTTGCCAAGAACAGTGTACCTACCCAATCAAAATTTGCTTCCCCCCACCCGTGTGTGTGTGTGTGTGTGTGTGTGTGTTATGAGTGTTGTACTACTTAGTTTTAATTTGTTAACTTTTCACAAGTTGGGTTCTGAATTCATGTCTCATGCTTGAGTCTCTGTTTTTCTCTGTCTTGCACTCTCACTGAATCCAGAATCCACCAACTGAGGACAATTACCAGACAGCAAGAAAAATTCAGGGATTTTTCTCATGTCTATCTTCCAAGAGCTAGGCTAACTTTGCATGTCTGTATAATCACTCCTGGGATTTTATAGACATGAGGTTCTGAATTCTGGTTGGCATGCTTGTGTAGAAAGCAGTTTACTAAAGAGTTATTTTCCCAGGCCTCCCTGGTCCTTCTTTCTTAGCACGTGATATTTGGGTGAGTTAACTTTATGAAAGAGATGTGAGGAAACAATTCCCCATCTTATACTTTGTCCTGAAAATAAGAGATGCTACCTATCTTCACATACTATTAATGAGAAAGTAACTAATTCCCTTGGAAGATATAAAGGGCATAGATATTAAAAGAACAATTGCATAGTAAACATCACTGCCAATTCCAATGTGAAATTTCTTATTTAATTGTAATTGATAGACTAAAAAAGGCCTATGTTTCTAATGTGGATAGGTCAATTCTTTTCATTAAGACCAAAATACTTCAAAAATGCTGATTGTGGGTTGGGGGAAATTACTTTGGGACAAGTCATACTCTTTTCTAGGTACAGATTTCTCTATCATTATTTGAAATCTCCATATTACACAGGTCATTATCCATAGGATACTTCCTAGAACATGGAAGTTTCTTTAAGCATGCTTTCCCCATGACTGCATTTGTTCTAGTATAGAATAATATATAGAATAATGGACTTCATTAAAAGTGAGGACTCCGAGAAATCTTCCCTACATTCTCAATTAAGATAAGAAATACTGTTTTAATCAAGATTTTTAGAAAGAAGATTGCACACTTCCCCACAGTAATTGACCCTGAAATTGAACAAGTTGAAGCCCAGTTGGTTTCTCAGGGCAATTTGCAGGGTTTTGCTTTGGTTTTGATCTCAGGGTAAATGAACCACAATTGTTCTTTATTCTTGTTTAGCATAATTTTTTTCAGCTTTGCTTTATTTCATTTATTCCTAAGTATCACATTACTCAGTTGCCCTTGGTGTTTTTCTTCTTCAAGATGCCTAGTCCCAGTCCTGTGACTCATTCCTTATAGATTTATTCCTTACACTTGACTGTGTTTGTGATAACTGCTTTGAACCTCTCTGACTCTCTCATTTTGCCACTTCAAGGACAAGGCACTGAGAGTGACTAAGGTGTTCTTTTTCAGCACAAATTTATTGAAGTTGCCATAGCTGAGCATTCTTCAGTGGTAAAACGAGGTGTAAAATGCACAGAACCATACTGTTTACTAGAGCTGTTAATTCTATACAACTTGATTGCAACTAGTCTTCAAAAACGTTCTTAAAGGTACTATGGTTTAATTTTTCATGTTTCTGTGTGTATTTTCCAGTGAGTTTGGGCCTGCCATCTGTCTGACCTTGAAAAAGAGAATAAAATGTTTTTGGCAAAGAGCTGAAAAGGGATCTCATGGGAAAGTGAATCCTCACATGAGTGTCAGCTGGATTTTGGATGGTGATAAAATTCAGATCATTTGGATAAACCCTGGATGAACAGATAATGTTTTGCAAGAACACTTGAACTAACTCTGAACCCCCAAGCATGCATGGTTCATCTATCATTGGTATCTGTGAGGCAAATGCATCTATCTATCCTAATTTCATAGAAGATCTTGTTGCATCAAATTCAAACAGTTGTAGTTTTACTGTAGACTTCAAAGTCCTAACCAGTCTTGTAGTATGGCGAGAGCAAACTGCACTCTGGAAAGCTGTTTGGTGAATTGTATCCTATTTCAAAGCCATCTTTTCAATTGTTGTATTGCCCATCTCAGTGTCTGCTATTTTTCTAGTCCTTAGTGAAGAGTTGAGCTCATTCGGTGGGAAATACCTAAGCCACTGGTTGATTTTGAAGTCAGAGCAACTGCGGAAGAATAGCACAGTTCTCATACTATTCACAGCATCTTTGGGATTTTTAGATGAACAGGTCAGCGGGCTTCAAACCCTAGGAAACATTTCAAATGAGGCAAAAGCTGTACAAATATGGCTTTGAGCAGTATCACAGTTGCTTCCTTTCTGACGAAGCAGAACAAAACTGAAAGATCCTGCACTTATATGTTCTGCCCAACTCATGTGACTTTAATCAGGGATACATAAATGTTTTTCCCTGCCAGTCTGGTCCCACTGCTACGCCAGCCCCAGATAACACGCAGAGATGCTGTATTTGATATAATGCTGTTAGCCAGTTTCTAGTGTTTCTTATTGGCTAGCTCTGTCTTAAATATTAACCCATTTCTATTAATCTAAATATTTCCATGTGGTCTTATCTTACCAGAGAGAGGGGCCGGTGTTCTGCTCTCTCCATCTTCCATGTTGAATCTTCTCCTATCTCTCCCTGAATTCTCCTTGTCTTTTTGTCCTGCCGGTCTTGTTTTCCTATTGGCCAACAGTGCTTTATTTATTAACCAATAAGAGGTGTTGGTTTATGTCACATTGTAATGTAAAGCATACCCCTATATTCTTATTTATTGTGAAAAGGACTCCTTAGGCAGTAATTTAGAGTATATGAAATATCTGTCAGAAAATTATTTCATACACATACACACATGTGCACATATGAACTCTTGTAATACTAGCAGTAGAGCCACCAAGCCCATGCCACTTGTGATAAATTAATATATAATGATAAGGGGCATGTACAAAACACTCACCTTTTCTCTTGGCGATCATCAGTTTCTGTCATTACTACCATGTTATGTTATTGAGGGGTGAAACTGTGTTCCTTCAGTGTTTAAATGATGAAACAGTGACCCACAGTCTGTTTGTAGAGCCAGACCCTAGATGGATATACAGACCCTCATCCTGCCAGTTCATCTCACAACCCTTACAGTATTGGTTGGCTGACTTCTTTTACATCCTTCTTTAGGCTGTTCCTTAGTTAATTTTTTTTTTTGCACTATTGATTCTCATAGTCTTTTTGTGTTGCCTTTCAGGCTCTGAAGACTTACTTCTTGCTATACCTTTTTTTTCTTCCATTCAATCATTCTACTGGTTGATTTTTTTTCACTTATACAATATAAACATTGGTAGTACCACAAATTTTCAACAAAGTGATTAAGGAAGTGAATTTCAAATTTTACTATTAATTAATAGTTGCCCAAGGCAATTATTAAAATAGAGGGCATTCAGTCTTCATGGTTTATATTTGTTTATTTTTTTCAGTTTTCAAATGATGTTATAAGAAATGACCACAAACTTAGTGGTAAAAATCAACATGTCATGGTATGAATCTGAAATGGCCCAGTAAATTTATGTTTTGAATGCTCAACTCTCAGATTGTGGCCTTGTTTTGAAGGCTGAGCAATTTTTTTAGGATACGGGGGTCTGCCTAGTAGAAGGAGGTCACTCTGGGTGGGTCTTTCTCAGTGAGAGCCATCTCTGCTTCTGGCCTACTTTTCTCTTATTCCTGGTCTTCTGCCATGTCTGTAGTTTTGGTCACGTTGTCACACAGCCCTGAACCATGTCAAGCCTCCTTGCTATGTCTTCTAACTGACAGAAAACAAACATTTACTCCTGTATATTTCTTCTGTCAAGTAGTTTTACATACCAATGCAAAAAAAAAAAACCAGTACAGAAAAATTATATCCAAGAATTAGATTCATTGCTATGCCAACTTTGATCTCTTACTCTTATGCCTTTGGAACTAGTTTGTTTGAAGAGTTTAAGGATAAAAGTCACCCCCTAAAATGTCGTAAGCTTTGCCTAATGAATTATTATGGTAGGAATGGGGAAGATCAGAATGCTGATGAAAATGAAGTCCCATGAGGCTCACAAGGGACTAAACACTCTGCTGAGAACTAAGCTAAATGCCACTCATGTTATATCCAAGCAAAAAAATTAGACTGGATTCAGCTTGTGTCCTGAAAATGGGAGTGAGGCTGAATTAAAAAGTCATGGATCAGTATTGTCTTCATTAATGTTACTATTGCTATGTTGAAACACCATGACCAAAGCACTTTGGGGAGGAAACACTTCTATATTACTGAATGTCAAGGAAAGGAATCTCAGCAGGAAGTCAAACAGAACAGGGACTTGGATGCTGGATCTGATGCAGAGACCACAGAGAGTGCTACTCATTCACTTGTTCGCCATGGCTTGCTCAGCCAGCTTTCTTGTAAAGCCCAGGACCACCAGCTCAAGGATGGAACCACCCACAATGGGCCAGGTACACCTACATGAATCACTAATTGAGAAAATGTCTCATAACTGGATCTTATGGAGGCATTTTTTCAATTAAGATTCCCTCCTTTCAAATAACCCTAACTTGCATCAAGCTGATATAGAACCACGCAGCACAAATGTATTTAGAAAAGGAAATTTAAAGACAGTATAACATTCAGATTGTGGCATGATTATTATTCTTTCTTTTCAGCCAGATTTACAGTAAAGATTCAGAGCTACAAAAAATATAAGGAAGAAGTGGAGAAAGGTAAAGTTTGGGAAGCAAAAGTAGAGGGATATAGCTTTAGACTGCAAACAAAGAAAGTATCAACATAGTGATTTTTGTTATTATTTCTATCATTATTATTATTGCTGTTGTTATTATTATTAGTTTTGTGCAGGGTCTCATCATGTAGCTCTGGTTGGCCTAGATTCTCTCTGTAGACAAGGCTTGCCTTGAACTCATGGAGGTCTGTTCTTCTTTTGCATCCCGAGTGCTGATACTAAAAAATGTAAGCCACCATATCTAGACATATTTGTACTTTTCACAGGAATGATAGAAAACAAAAGTTCCTTGATGGCTATACCCCATCCATGAAAGGCTCAAGCATATAACGTACAAAGCTATTTGATTATCTCTCATTTGATAGAGAAGAATTGAAGAGACCTATGCTATAAACATTTCTAGCCAATTGTACATGGACTGGGGCACTATTACTGGGCAGGTGTGAAGAAAGTCTGCTCAATCTCAAAAAGAGAACTAGCTACAAACAAACGTAAGGATAGTTCCAGAGTTAGACCTGGTGGGAAAAAAAAATGCATTTACTGGGCTTACTTTACAGTAGTACAATCATTGGCAACTAAAAGTCAGTTTCATCATCATTGAAAGTACAACCAAACATAGGTGCTTATCCTTTTTTGTTTGATTATTTTTTTTTTTTTTTTGAGACAGGGTTTTTCTGTGTAGCCCTGGCTGTCCTGGAACTCCCTCTGTAGACCAGACTGGCCTCAAACTCACAAAGATCTGCTTGCCTCTGCCTCCTGAGTGCTGGTATTAAAGGTGTGTGCCACCACTGCGTGGCTGTGATTATTCTTAAAGGGTGGAACACTGCAGCTCTCTGCACAACTTTCAGGCAGCTTGAAAGGAGAGAAAGTCTCCACTCCTCAGCAGTCATGACTGCTTATATAGCCTTGGTGAAATTGCCTTGTCACTGACAAGTTTCAGGGACTTCCTAAATGTTGTGAGCTGTTTGCTTCCTAAGTTGTGATAAGCCAACTCTTCTTTTAGAATTTCCTGAGTCTTCTAAAAAATTGATTATTTCATTCATAATATTTAACCTATATATCTATATTTAATTCCCACAAAAACACTTTATATAGAGACACACACATTGATGAGTTCTTAAAGTGTTGCTGGTTATGTACACGTGTAAAGGCTGACCACTTGGAACAGGATCACTTATTAGGGAACTTTTCTCTGGAGAACACTAAATCTTCC
This sequence comes from Cricetiscus sungorus, assembly GCA_030556225.1. Classification (NCBI taxonomy): domain Eukaryota; kingdom Metazoa; phylum Chordata; class Mammalia; order Rodentia; family Cricetidae; genus Cricetiscus; species Cricetiscus sungorus. The sequence goes on along the minus strand of JANBXA010000372.1, from coordinate 69,314,006 downwards.
TTTCTTATCAGCCATCAATTGCCTGAAGTTCTTCACTACAGGTGGGTCTCTGTGAAATTTCCCTCATCCATGTTAGCAATCTACTGGTGTTGACATTGTACAGGTCTTGTTTAGATAACTATGTTGCTGAGATTTCATGAGTGCATCTTCCCTGATATATGTAGAAGACACTATTTTACAGCAGATGTCTTGGTCTGCTCTCTCTTACAATCTTTCTACCCCCTCTTCTGCCAAGTTTCCTGAGCCTTCTGGTGTAGGACTTGTGTTGTAGATGGATCAGTTGGGGTTGGATAATCCACAGTTACTTATTCTCTAAACTTTTATCAACTATACATTTTGCTGATTGTTTCTGTTTGGTGCATAAATAAACTTCACTGATGAGGGGTGAGAGCTACACTTATCTGCAGGTATAGGATAAGTATTTAGAATGTTGTTAGACATAATCAGTTTAGGAAACTGGCGGTCATAGATTCTTCTCTAGGGTGTGTGGTCTGATCAGCTACAAGTGGTGGACTAATATTTAAAGTATCAAATAGGAATATTCTTCTTGTTGAGAAAGTATTTCATTTACTTAGTTATTGAGCAAGAAGTACAGAAAAGGCAGTAGTGTCACTTCCTATGTCTTAGTGAGCTTCTTGTCAGGATGCAATATTGTAATTCAGAGGAAATTGCTATATAAGTTACTTATGATCTCTGAAGTCAAATACTGTTATTTTTTAATTGATTAAACTTGTTCTTTGAATCTTCCAAGGTAGGAGAATAGAATATGGTCTTATAAATGGATAACGCTTCTTCAGGGGAGTGGCAATGAGTACATCAGTTAGAGGCTAGGACAGAACTAAGCTTCTGAGTAGTTGTTCAGTACAAATCAGACTTGTAATTTTTGTTGTTCTTATGTTGGTTTTGTTTGTTTGCTTCAAAAAGGAGAAATAATGTGAAGTTGAGTGAGTAGGTAGAATATTGGAGGAATTGTGGGAGAGGGGAAGAATTTAACACACACACACATACACATACACACACGTATATATGTAATTCTCAAAATAATAAATAAAAACATTAAAAATTAAATAAACTAGAAGTTTCACTCCATACTAACTAGCATTCACAGTGCTCAATGTTGTTAGACATGCTACTAGTATTACTCGACAAGTAATCATTAGTGTTACCCAGATATAAGCCCTTCCAGCTATAATACATAATAGGGACCTGCCTGAAAGACATGCCCACTGGTGTAAAAGTGTCATGCATGGTATGGGAGTTACCAAACCCTTTTGATTAGATTGAAGACCTACTCTATGACAAGGAATAGATACCTCAGATTGCTAGAGTGACCAAGAACCTGAGACTATATATATTAGGGCTCCAGGGAGAAATCAACTACTGTTATTCTACTAAAAGGACAGCAGTAAAATAATGCCTAATGGCATGTTGCTATTCCCAGAGATCAGTGCATCACTCAACTATTATCAGAGGAAATTCTTCTTGTACTATATGCTAATTAATACAGAGCCCCAAAACTGGACAATGTGCAGAGAATGAGAAACTTTGGGGAACTTAGTCATAAATGAAATCCCTTTATTATACCCTCCCACCTCAAGGTTCAGGGATTCATGCAAGTAAGGAGGCAGAAAGATTGTAAAAACCAGAGGTTGTAGATGACTTGAAGGAAATAGTATTTTCTAGATAAAACAGGGCTGATGCACCAGAAACTATGAAAGAATGTACAAGACCTCTATAGGGTCAAATCAGACAAATTAGAATGAGGAGGCGGGAATTAAGTAGGTCTTAGTTAGGGTTTCTGTTGCTATGACAATACACCATGACAAAAAGCAACTGAAGGACAGAAGAGTTTATTTTAGCACACAGTTCCATATCACAGTCCATCACTAAGTAAATCTCCTGACTTCCTCAAGGCAGAAAACCTGGAGACAGGAACAGATACAAAAGCCATGGGGGAGAAATGCTTACTAACTTGCTTTCCATGGCATGTTGGGCCTGCTTTTTGATTCTGAAAATATCATATAGCAGCCTTATAGATATTTATAACTACAATACAATTACTTAAATTTTAATGTGCAAAGCACTATTTTTTTTTAAGTTTTAAATCAGAAATGTTAGGACTATGGGTGGGGAAAAGATGTCTCCCCACCATCAATGCCTAGGCAGGTGGAAGAGCTGGCCTTGTGGTTACATAAGAGGAGAAGAATTGTCCTTGTCCCAACCAGCTGCAACACTCAGAAAAGCAGGCTCTGCACCTCACCTGGGCAACACAACAGACTCAGCTCTGTGGCACAGGTGTGGGTGAGCCAGCCCCAAAGTAGTGAGCCTGGAAGACCTAGCCCCACTCCTCATCTACCATATGGAGGCTTGGATGGGTATGGAGGGAAGAGATGCCCCTACTACCCATCAATGCCCGAAGCAGGTGGTAGAGCTGTCCCTGCCATAAAAGAGGGAGAGCTGTGCCTGATCCTACCAGCTGCAGCTCTTGGGAGAGCAAGCCCTGCACCATCAGAGCAGCACAATTACAATAGAGCCAGAGGTGTGGGTGAGCCACCCCGAAGTTGTGAACATGGGAGAGCTGTCCCCATTATTCATCTGACATGTAGCAGTATGTACAGAGGAGAGATGCCTATCCCCTGCCCATCAATGCCTGAGACAGGTGGAGGAACCGGCCTTGGGGTCATAAGAGCAGGAGGGCTGTCTCCACCCCTCACCAGCTGCAGCACTTGGGAGAGTGACCCCTGTACCTCACCTGTGCAACCCAATAGAGCTGGCCCTGATGTTGAGGGTATGAAAGAGCAGACACTAAGGTCATGCAAGCAGGAGAACTGGTCTCACCCCTCACTCATTGTTGCAAGAGGTAAATTAGCCAGGGCAATGCAGGAGCTCTCACCCTGGTGATGAGGACAGGGAATAGCTGCCAGGCTGACCAACCCTGCAGCTGCCTAGACCCAGGAGTATGAACCAGGATTATGACTTGGCCCACCCCAACATCTGCCTCATCTATGATCTACTGGAGCATGTGAAAGGACTGGTCTTGCAGGTCCAAAGCTGCAGGATCTCCACAATACAGGTCAACAACAGGATACCCAGAAAGAGTTCTAGTGAGGGCCCAGCTTTGATGGTATAGTAGAAATGAGAGACCTTGAATCACATCAATGACACTTTGCAATGAACACTTACAAGTGGAGATATATGGACAAAGGGCTTTATTGCATAACTCACTGTGTCACACTGCACGTTCCATTAGGAGTTTTTTAATCCCCATCTTTTCCTTTTTCCTCTTAAACTTTGTTTTATTTGGGGTGGGAGTACAGGGGCAGAGGGCTGATGTGAAGGGATGGGGAAATGAATGGGATCAATATACACGATGTAAAAGACACATAGAATAAATGAAAAGAAAGTAAAAAATGTTAGAAGTTTCATGAAGAGTGTTAATTTTATTATTTGAGAGACTTGTTGTACGGCACTATTCTGTAGTTACGCTGTGGCTGTTTATCTTGCATAAATATTACCAAAGACTTAACAGCAGCATGGCACAGAGTTCCAAGTCCGTATTTTCTTTTCTTCCCCTAGCTAAGAAGCGTGATGCCACAAGGTAGTTAATATTTTCTTATAACCTCATTCTCTGGGCTGAGTTCCAGCATGAATGGAAGCCTTTTAAATGATATATAAGCAAAATCTCATGCATGGAGATGTGGCCTGTATTCCTGAATTATAAAATACATGGTTCATATGTATTATCACACCTCTTTACATTGTTCCCCAACTAATTTAAAAATGTTATTTTCATAAAAATGGACATTGAAAAGTGCCTATCCCTAAGCATTGTACTTTCTTAATATCTATTACATGGATTTTTCTAAAAGGTCTGTTTTTCTCTAAAAGACACAATAGTAACAAAATCAAATCCTAGAAGATGGCATTTAACAGCAAAAGGAAAGGTTTTTGCTGGCTCTTAAATTTCACTTTTTATTTTCATGCAAAGAAGGCTGCTAACATAGCCTCAGAAGTAACAGAGCTGCCCATAGTTATCTCTGGTCTTCAGGATTCTTGAATTGCATTGCATTTCATGTTTGTTCTGAGGCATTTTGGGAAGGAGAGAGGGAGAGAGAGAGAGAGAGAGAGAGAGAGAGAGAGAGAGAGAGAGAGAGAGAGAGAGAGAGAGAGAGAGAGACTGAAAAAGAGAGGCCATGAATTTGAAAGTAAGCAAAGAGTGGAGGGGTAGATGAGGGCTTTAAAGAGATAAAAGGGAAAGGGAATGATTTGTAATACTACAATCTCAAGAAAATAAATAAAAATAAACAATAAAAGAAAATAACTTAGGGTGCTGCAAAGATGGCTTAGAGGTTAAAAGAGCTTACTAGTCTTGTACACAACACATATTCAGTTCCTAGCACCCATGTAGTACAGATTATAACTACCTGTTAAGTTCAGCACCAGGGGAATACCTTTTCTGGCCACCATGTGAACATATATGTACACACACACACACACACACACACACACACACACACACACACACACACTTACTCACAAGTAAAAATAAAACAATCTTCTAAAAATAAAAGCACTCATACTTATATGTTTACAAAACTTGAACTTAGAGCACATGTGTTAACTTTTTTCTTAACTACACATAAGTGAATGTGCTGTTTCAAGAACATGTTAGTCATCAAATTAAATAGAAAAGCATTTGCTGCCTGTGCCTATGTCCCTAGATAAATGAATTACTTTTGTGTGTACAGAGAGCAAAGACTGAGATAACTTCTTTTGCCTTCATGTATTGCTTCACTACCGTGAAAAATATTAACAAAGAAACATGATATGTAAAGATGCTCTATCCCTATTTTAAAAATAATTTACTTCTATGATGTATCATTCATAGTAAAGAAAATTTCTGATTTACTTATTATTATTGATTAATACAATATGTCCTTGTTTCCAAATTCCTGTGTTTAGGCAGAATTTTCCATCCCACCAATCAGCTCCCAAATATCCACGCAGAGAATTCTTATGAACACTTAGCCAGTACCTTAGGCTTGTTTCCAGCTAGCTCTTATAACTTATATTAACCCATTACTATTAAGTTATTTTCTGCCTCATGACTTTATTATTACCTTTACTTTGTACTGCCCATGCTGTTTTCCTACTTTCTCCATATCTGGTTGTTGACTCCCATACCTCTGCCCTTCTTCCCCGTAACTTCTCTAAACTTAAAATCCTGCCTAGCTATTGGATGTTCAGCTTTTTGTTAGACTAAGCTGAGTTACAAATCTTCTCAGTGTACAAAATGATTATTCCACAACATCTATGACCTATTCAATCAACTACTTCCATAATGGTTATCCCTATCTAATAGGACAATGTGTATAATTCATCACTGAACATGAAAAGAATATTTGCAGTTAGTTCATAACATGTCCAAGATGGTTCATGTTACTTTAAAGGACATAGGCCAGGCAGACGCCATAAAGCTTTTGGTAGAAGGTGGAAACTTGCTTTGATAAATAGATTCATGGTGTTTTTATGGATATAAGATTGTTGGTAGAAAGCCTGCAGTCATGAATAATCTTAAAAAGTCATGAATTTTGCATTAGTGTTTGAAGGGCTGAATGTAGATTTCACAATTAGAATAAGAAGTATAAAACTTAAATACCCCATAAGTAGCCTAAGTCCTTTGCCAATAAGACACTCTCTCCCTATGACCTGTTCTTGAACTGGAAGTAGTTTCTAGATGCAGGGCTTTCACAGTCTATGCTACTTCTTCTTCCTCTTTAGGTGGAAATATAAATGCCTCAGTTCACTTATTCTAGAATGTCTTAGCTAAGTCTAGCTTATTATGCTTCACAATATGGTTGTGTATACTCATTCTTTATGAGTCCAAAGCTCTTTGAAACACCCAACACTTACCTTGTATTTTAATGTAGGGTAGCAACACCTACAATCCCTTTAAGAGATTCTGAAGTCTAGATGGCTTATTTCAGTATTACCTCTTTTTTCTTCTTTTATTTTTCTAATCATCAACATCCATATTTACAGAGTTAAATGAAACTTTATAAGTCTTTAATAACAGTACTTTATAATGATCAATGCCAACAAGTGCTTTTTTTGCTGACCTAAGAAATACACACTTTTATATGCAGGGTAAAACGAACAAATAAACAAATCTTCATAATCATCAACAACAAAAAAATGGGTAATATATGCAAAGCCATATGTAAGTTGCAAGCCAGTGGATAGAACTGAAGTTATAAAAGGAACTCTAGACACAGTATGTGTACTGGGGGTGGGTAAGGTTATATGACTAGAAAAACAGAACATGCCATAAGCAGGTCAACTTGGTTTCAAGAGTAGCTTCAGGAAAATAACGCTGGAAAATTCCCAAGAAACTGAGAAATGTTACTGGCCTTTAAACCTCTTTTGGTGTTGTGGTTTCTTTTTCATACCATGAGGACCCCAACCAAAGATTGTGATTGTTAGTTAAAAATAAAGTTAAATACATGCATGCATGCATAAGTAATTTTTAAATCACATTGAAGTATCCTAAATATTCACTGTGAGTGATACAGTAGGTTGTGGCAATTTATGTTGAGTTTATGCATGTAGTAAACTAAAGATAATCCCTAGTGACAACTATTAATGGTTCCATCTAAGTTTTTATATCAGATTTCCTTTGAATTAATGCTATCTCCATCTATGATAGGTTCCCAGCCCCATGTAAAATATGTTGATATAATGATAAAAAGAACTTTTAGAAAAGAAATGTGGCCAACATCAATAAAATTAACATGATTTCCTCATTTCATGCTTTTGTCTCCTTGATTCAAACACCTGTTTCTAATACTTTATGTAGACTTTGTCTGTTTGTTGGACTTTTTGGAAATGCTCTGGGGCTGTGTTGTTGTTATGTATGGGAATTTTTCCTTTCATCATTTCTTCATTATTGGTGGTTGTTTGAAGAGCAGTCTATAGGACATCAGCACTAACGTCAATAGGAAAATCCCATATTTGTCAACATCCCAGATCTTATCACTAGAACACACATTTAAACAATATTTTCATGTGGAGACAAAAACTGGAAAGATTGATCAATTTGATTTTTGATGGAAGAGCATAGGGAAAATGATGATGTTTATAATAGCAACTAAAGGAAAGGGCTAAAGATTGCTATTGTAACATTACCATATTTTCTCATTTGTCTATGTGTATACAGATCACAATTTCTCATTCCTAGGTTCAGGATTTGAATTTCCTGTCTTTAATAAGCTCCTAACAGTTACCTGTATAGCTTGTCCATGATATTTTTGGGTACAAAGCCTCTAGAGCAGTAGATATCAAAAATGGGGTCCTCATGGTCTAGAGAAGTAGATATCAAAAATGGGGTCCTCATTATCAATGTGATTCTGATGCACTTGTGGGTGGTCAACTTCTGTCCTAGATTTGGAACATATTGTGCCCTGATCCAATTTTTACCTGTCATTCAAGTTAGAAGTCATCATCTCAAAATGCTCCTGAAAGTTTTCCTCAGTAACCACCCTTTTATTGGAGTAGTATTTGATCCTCTTAATGAGCATGGGTGGCAGTCTTACTTTGTAGAGTGTGTTTGTGTGTGTGTGTGTTCTTTCCATGTATGTGTGCTCATGTGTGTATATAGGTGTAGGCATGTGTGAAAATAGTGGTCAGGTGTGTAAATTTAGACTGCCGTGTTTTGTCTTGAAGACATGACTGCTACTTCAATAAGATAAACTTCACTGGTGCACATGATTACAATTAAGCGAGATATACACTGCATGTTACAGAGTGTCACCAGTAGGAGAAAAGCCAATGTGTAATGTGTATTTATACACATAATATTCTCTATATTATATAAAACATAATATACATAAAGTTACTTATATATTAAATCTGCATTTTTATGAACAATCTACTGAAAATTTCTTTTTTCCTCAAAAGCATTGGTGGAAAATTGTATATTGGCAGACTTTTCCAAAAAAATTTCTTGAGGTTGTTTACTTAGACTTCAGTCCAAAAACAACAGAGAGATAGGTTTGTGCAGGGCTGGGATGCAGGTAGCTACCTCAATTAACCCATTGTCTCATCTCCAAGGCAGCTGAAAGAGGAGAGGGCAAGTCGGGAAAGCATCCCGACTCCCTTGTGCACACACATTCTGATAAAGTTCATAGAAAGGTGAGAGCCTTAAAGTCATTAGCAGAACTGGAGAAGAGACAGAGTGATGCACATGAGCCCAAAGTATCTTAGAAAACCTGCTCCAAAGTTTTGAGGGCTTTGGGGGTTTTCTGGATGCTTTCATTTGGGGAACAGCTGTGTATTGAATCGAGGTCATCAGATACAGGAGGCAAATTTGTAGGGACAGTTTCTCCAGTTCTTGTCAAGCATCTAGGTCCATCAGAGGTTACACATTTCACAGAACCTCTTTTCTATATTCACATCTGGTTTTACTATAAAATGTTTTTCCTTCAGCTGTTATCATGGGTTGGTGGGTTCCCATGTCTACTTTCCTTGACTTAAAGTGGTTTGTGACTCTGACCAAAATAAAGCCATGTGATTTCTAATGTTAATTCAGAGATGGCAGGGAAATTTCTATCAAGTACTTCTGCACCTATCTTCAGAACATAGTATCCATGTTGAGAGAAAGGCCAAGCAGGTATGAAGAATTCCTTGTAGCAGCAACTTGAGCTGAGAGCCTACCTACATCAATAGTTCTTGAAAAGGTGGGTAAGTCTACAGACATCAAGATGTGACAAAACAGAACTTTACCATCCTTATTGAACTATTTCCAAATGCCTGAATCACTGGATTAATTAACATCAAAATATGATTATTGCTTTAATGGATGATGTTTTATGTGGTAAATTTAGCTGGAAAAGTTCTCTGCAAAATTAAAATATACACACATAAAAACGTACTTGAGAATATGTAGACATTACTCTTTTTAGACTATTTCCTTCCTCCTTATAGCACTTTGCACTTTCAGAAAACAGAGCTATCAAGGAGTATACATTTCCCATTCCTTCAATTCATTGTTCATCTACAGAATTGTCAGATGACATGGTAATGCAATGTAAATGGTAAAGACATCAGTCAACATTCAAAACACTGATACCAACCTTATCAAATTCAAAAGTCATAAATACATTTCAAGGATTAGGTTCTTTTGTTAAATGCAATTTGTGTTACCTGGGCCTATATTAGGGGTGGTGTCCGATATTATACAATATAGCTTTTTCATTGGCTATTTTGTCTCCTATTATTAGTTTAGGACAGTGGTCATCAGATAGACTATCAGGATTCCCTCATTACCTCTTATCCACATGTTAAACCTAAACACAAATAGTTGTGAAATCACAAAGCATTATTACAAAACATAAATTTAAAAATTGTTACATTGGTGTCCATATGGACCATCATGGAGATTCCCATGGCATGACTACTGCTGTACATCTGTGGGGAGCAGTGAGTTCACTGTGTCTTACTTGGACGTCAAGGCTGGTGAAGATGCCTGAATAAAAATCTAAAGAACATGCATATACTGTGGTACTACAGAATATTTAGAGTTTTCTACGTTCTTACAAATGGAAGAAAGGGTGCATGTGATACACAGAGATTAAACACATCATTATGGAAAAAATGGTGATAGTTATTGGAATTTATTCCTGCTAAATACTTTTCATACAAAGGACATGGTTGCTCTGGATAATGTGAGAGAGATGCAGACTTCATAAACTTATAAAGGATTACAAGAGAAAATATGAACAAAGTAGGAACACCACATTTATAAATAATATGTAAAACCATAGCATCTACAATATAAAAGGAAACTTGAACTGTGTTGGGAAGAGATGTGCACATCTGGTTGTTTCAAGGAATGATGGTTAGATTTTCTCTTCTACCTTAGTATTAATATTTTGTCCAGCACCATGTAGGCCTCTACGACTACATTAGAACCTTGAAAACAGTGGGGCCCAGAAATGGTACAGAATTTATGACAACTTTTGAACAGACAAAAACTGAGAATTTGACAAATTTGACCTGTGTCCTCACCCATGGTGACCTAGAAACCACCTTCTGTAACAGATTATGGAAACACATATTTGACTGGCTGTGAGAAAGCAGGTACACATGTTCAGGTAACACTTCCATTTTTTTAAAGTTAGCCATTAAAAAGTCTCCAACCAGAGGTTAATTTATCAATCTTTCCATGCTTTCTCACTTGTTCACTAATCGGTATCATTTAGCCATTCTCTTTGGAAACTTTGAGTCCAGAATGGAGGCAGAAATTATTGAATCTTTGTTCAACTGTTTCAAGTGTCCTTGAGTCTTGTTTCATCTGATTTAGAAATCAGAGCAAATCAGTAAGACTGAGGCTAAGAAAAGGTAAAATGACTCCCTAAATATGACCTCACTAGCTGATGAGATACAAGACAGTTATACAGTATATGTAACTCAACATATTTTATTTTAGTGGATATATCACATGAGGGTAAAATCTGCTTCTTTATAAACAAGAATCAGTTATGATATACTTGGCTTTGTTTTATATTTATTTCTTTGCAGATAAGATTCTATTCCAGATTTTAATTATTTCTATGAAAAGTTATATTGTGGTATACACCCATAGTCCTAGTTACTCAGTAGCCTGAGGAAGAAAAGTAACTTAAACTCAAGAGTTTATTTTTATTTACAAACATTAATAACTTTTCTAATGTCTTCATATTTCCAGAATACATAAAATTTGTATTTGTGTTTTTGTATTAATAATGAATGACCTATTGTATTAGTGAAGCATTTCAGGCACTCAAAAGTGCTTCGATGTCCACTGGTTACATTCTATGTTAGAAAGCTGAAGCCAAAAATTGAATATAGAAGATCTTCCTGTCACAGCCTCACTTGCTGCCCTTTCTATGAGAGATGTCACTGTTCTCCAAACATGTACAGATGCTATGACTTCACAATTAAAATGAGAGTTATATCTTGATCCTATGAGAAAAAGCAGGCAGTGTGTGTGAGAGAGAGAAATTTGTCAAATTCTCTCTGCCATCTCTTACCTTCCAATCTCTTAAAAATTAATTTTTATTTAAATTAAAAACACTCTTATTTTATATACCAATTCCAGTTCCCACGCCCTCCTGTCCTCCCATTCCCCCCACCATCTATCAATTCCATGCCTCATCCACTTCTCAGGGAAGGTGGGGCCTCTCATGGGAGATCATCAAAGTCTGTGACATCATTTGGGCCAGGACCTATGCCCTACCCCCATATATTCAGGCTGATGGAGGATCCCTCCTTAGGGAATGGGTTTCCAAAGCCCATTCATGCACCAGGGATAAATACTGGTTCCACTGCCAGAGGCCCCATAGACTGCCCAGGTCTCCCAGTTGACACCCACGTTCAGGGGACCTCTTCATTCCTATGCTGGTTCCCCAGCTGTCAGGCTGGGGTCCATGAACTTCCACTTTCTTTGGTCAGCTGTTTCTGTGGGTTTCCCCAGCATGTCTTAACCCCTTTGCTCATCATTCCTCCCTCTCTACAACTGGACTGTAGGAGTTTGGCTCAGTTCTTAGCTGGGAATCTCTGCTTCTGCTTCCATCAGCTACTGGATGAAGTCACTAGGATGGCATTTAAGGTAGTTATCAATCTCACTATAGGGGAAGGACATTTAAGGTAGTCTCTCCACTATTGCTTAGATTCTGAGTTGGCACTATCTTTGTGGATCATTGGAGATTTCCCTAGTGCCAGATTTCTAATTAAGTCTATAATGGCTCCTTTTGTTAAGGTATCTCTTCCCTTGATCTACTTCTCTGTTCTTCCCCCAAATCGACCTTCCTGATCCCTCATGTTCTCCTCTCCCCTCCCTTTCTCTCCTCCTCTTTTTCCTACATCACTCCCTATGCTCCTGTTATTCTGTAAATATGTTTCTCATACTGGTTAATGAATAAAGCACTATTGGCCAATGGGAAAACAAGATATGCGGGACTAGCCCACAGCCGCGCTGGCCCCAAATAAGACACTGAGACTCTGTATTTGATACAATCCTGTTGGCCAGTTACTATTATTGTTTATCGGCTAGCTCTGTCTTAATAATTAACCCATTTTTATTTATCTAAGTATTTTCACGTGGTCATCTTATCCATGCTCTACATGCTCACTCCTCCTCACTACTTCCTCTTTCCTCCTTGTCTCCTAGCCCCACATAGCTTGCTTTCCCATTGGCCAAACAGTGCTTTATTCATTAACCAGCATGAGAAACATATTTACAGAATAACATCTCCTATCAATAAAGAGCTATGAAAAATTAATTATAAAATATTATCTCTGCCAACCAGGAAATGGGACAACGTATTGAATATACAATTCTCCAAAGAGAAAGTAGCAATTTCAAATAACAATGTACTCATCTCTTTTTATTTTATGCATATTAGTCTTTTAACTACATGTAGGTCTTGTGCCCACAGAGGCTAGAAAAGAGTGTTGGATCTCCTGGAATTTACCATATGGGTTCTGGGAATTTTAATCTGGTCCTTGGCAAGAACAGCCAGTGTGCTCTATTGGTGAACAGTTTCTATGAGCCCTTTATAATAAATTATATTAAAAATGTTCAACATCCTTAGTCATCAGGAAAATGCAAATTAAAAGTTCTTTGAGATTCCATATAACCGAAACTAGAATGGCCAACATCAAGAAAATGAATGGAAAGAAGATATAAGGTAAAATAATCTCTATTCACTAATGGTAGGAGAATAAGCTGGTACAGCCATTATGAAAATCATTATAGAAGCTTCCCAAAACTGAAAACTAGGATTATTAGCTATCTTCCTTCCAGGCACATACCCAAAGGATTCTGCATCTAACTACAGAGATACTTGAACATCTCATGTTCATTTGTGCATGTAATAGTTGGACTTCTGTTCCTATAATAAAAGCAACTTGAAGAAGAAAGGATTTATTTGGCTTACAGGTTATAATTCACTATCAAGTGAAGTCAGGGCAAGAACTTAAAGGCAGGCACGTAGAGACAGGAACTGAAGCAGAGACCCAAGGGAACATTGTTTATTAGCTTGCTTCCCTTGGCCTGTTCAGCTACTTATATAGTCAAGGATCACTTGCCTAGAAATGGCATTGTCCATATATGATTGGACTATCCTATACCAGTTATCAATCAAGAAAAGGTCCCATTGGCATGCCCACAGGTCAATCTGATAGACAAAAATTGGTCAGCACAGTACTCTTTGTATACTGGTGAGAAAATTAATCAGTGAAGATGTCTACCAATTGATCAATTGATAATGAAAATGTACTGTATTTATATATAACATTTGGAAATTAGAAAATTTTCAGGAAGATGGATAGAACCAGAAAATATTCTGTTGTCATGAAACCCAGGCTCAGAAAAACATGTAATGCGTGGGTTTTCTCATATGTATATCCTAGTTCCTAATTGTTAAATATGTTTATTTAGGTGGGAGTATGTGTGAGTTGAGGTGAGGAAACTAGAAAGGAACCCATGATGTGGGGTATGGGTAAGAGGCTTTAGGAGAGGAGGCATTAGAACATGTGATATATAAAAGAAATAGTGAGGACAGAGGAGTATATCAAGGATGGGAATGGTCAAGGGACAAGTAAGGAAGAACACAGGGTGTTGCATTTGCAGAGAATAAACTGCTTCTAAAATACACATATCACAATAACCCCTAGAAAACAACAGAGCATAAAAGTATGGAAAAAAAAGTATTGCAAGCAAATGGAAGTAAGAGACAAGCAACTATACCTATTCTAATACCTAACAAGATAGACTTCCAACCAAAGCTAATCAGAAAAGACAAGGAGAACACTAATACTTAATAAAGGAAAAAGCCATTAACAGGACATGTCTGCACCAAATATAGTGACACTTGATTTCATTAGAAATATTGTTAAACCTAAAAACACAATTAAATACCATATAATGAAAATGGGTGATTTCAATACCTGATTCTCACAGACAGATTGTCTGGGAGAAAATAAACTGTGAAACTCTGGAGTTAAAACACATCATAAATCAAATGGACTTAACCTACAAACTCCACCTAAGCACTAATTCACTTTTACTAGAAAGTAAAATTATTTTTTTTTCAAAAACCAATCATGTTAGAACACAAAACAAGTTTCAACAAATATAGGAAAATTGAAATCATATTCTGATTTCTTTCTTAACTCAGAGGAATGAAGCTGGATATTAGCATCAATAGAATCTACAGAACATATGTAAACTCATGCAAGCTAAACAAGATCCTCCTGAATTTCAATTGGTTCACAAAGAAATCCAAGAATATTTTTAAAAATCTTATAATTAATAAAAGTAAAAATGTAACATATTAAATGCTATGGGACACAATGAGGAAGTACTAGCATAAACATTTTATAATTTTAGAATAATCTTGGAATATATTTAGCCAAGGAAGTAAAAGACTTCTAAAATCATATGTTTAAGACACTGAATAAAGAAACTGAAGAAGACACCAAAAGATTGAGAGATCATCTATACTCATTGGTTGAGAAGATTAACTTCGTAAATGTGGCTATCCTACCAAAAGCAACCTATAGCTTCTGCCGCAGATTGCTCAGATCTCCACAGGTCTGCGTGGAGATCAAGACTCAGATGACCAGGTCAGGAGCGGCTTCAGCTTCACAGACAGACACAAACACACTTGAGGAGGTTTGCGAACTGCTGCAATTTTTACTTCAGATCATCAGGTTTTAAGCAGAAATTTCAAATAATAGATCTTTGGCCACAATTCAAAGAAAATTACAGATACTCTACAGAAATTAATGCACATCAATAATTCCCTTGAAGCATGAAATCACAAGTACATAACCAGGGGAACTCCTTCTATTTTGGCCTGCTGTGGTCAGCCTGCCAGACATTTGGTTCACTGAGTTTAGAGAATAGTCATTGTATTTGAACAGTAAGCTTACAACAGTATTGACAAGAACTCTTGCATTGTTTTTTGGGCCCTAAGATACCCAAAAGACAAGTTAGAGTTTTGTAGTAAATCCCACAGCAGCTTTGCTGTGGGCGGGCTATTTTCAGGCAGGGTCACATTGGAGGCAATTTCATACAGCTTCAACCCTATTGATTTCTCAGGCCTTGAGCTGACACCTGTTTGCTCAACTGGTGCCATGAGTCTTGTGGTTGAGGGCACAGGGGACATTCATCTGCTGATCACTGGTCTGCAACTCTTTCAATTCTTGAAACTATATCTGAATGTTCTCTAGGCTTCATTGGACTAACAGTGGAGCTACAGGCCAAAACATTCATAATCAAAAAGCATTAAATAAATAAAAATGTGGTATATGCAATGGAAAATTATTCAGCTAATAAGAAAACTCAAGTTATTAAATTTGCAGAGGCAGAGGCAGATGGATCCCTGTGAGTTCAAGGCCAGCTTGGTCTACAGAGTGAGTTCCAAGACTGTTTCCATAGCTACTGAGAAACCCTGTCTCAAAAACCCAAGAAGCAAAGCAAAACAAAAATAGAAATGGTGCTGGGGAAAGTGGATGCCCACATGCAGAGGGGTGAAATTAGGTCTGTAGCTATCACTTTGCGCAGAAATTAACTTCAAATGGACAGTGAAACTGTTAGACGAAACCATAGTCAGTTCTCTACATGATATAGGTGTAGGAAAGGAATTTCTGAATAGGAGTCCTTTTGTCCAAAAATTAAGGCTCAAAATTGACAAGTGGAACTTCCTGTAACCAAAAAGCTTCTGTGCACATTTGAATAAAACAATTTTTTCAGTTGAAGAGGAAGACCACAGAATAGAAAAACATAAAGAAAATAAATACAGATCTTTAATAAATAGAAACAAACAAACCCCATTAGAAAAAAACAAAACAAACAAAAAACAAAAACAAAACAAAACAAAATAAAAAACAGTATGAGACCTGAATAAAGTTCCCAAAGAAGAAATTATTTTCATCACCTCTTGCATCTGTGAAATGGAAATCTAAACAACTTTGAGGTTTCACCTTACCCTAGCCAGGATGGGAAAGTTCAACAAAACAGTGAACAACAAATGATGAGGGTATGTGAAGGAAGGTAAAGCCCATTCATTGTTTGTAAGAATGCAAACTGGTACAGTCACTCTTGAAATCAGTGAATCCTAAGGGGGGGGGAAACAACTAAAACTTAATCTCCCATTTTACCTAGTTATACCACTATTTTGCACATACCCAAAAGAATGAACATCCTACTTCACAGATACATGCTCATCCATGTCCATTGCTGCTCTATTTACATTATCTAGGGAATAGAACCCACATAAATGCCCTTCAAGGAATGAATGTGGAATGAGAATGAGATACTCACATAATATGGAATACTTTTTAAATGTAAAGAAAAATGAAATCATGAATTTTGTAGGTTAATGAATAGAAAGAACTACTTCAACCTTTTTTAATCAGTGATAGTGATAGGACATTGCTGTGATGGTTAATACAAGTGTTTATCAAAACCAATTTGATTTAAAAAAAGCATTAACTTGCTATGCAAAATGTTAGGCTACAATATTTTGTTGCCAATTAAATAGTATGATTTTCAATTCATGTATTACGTGTTCAATCCATCAAAAGACTTACTGGATTGGCATCTCTAGCTTTTGTCAACAAAATATCCCAACTAATGCTTTTAATTTTTTACGTGGTAACAATCATTGCCAGCCTGAATCTTTTTTTGTTCTATGAAAATTATAGAATACAAAGTTAATGGTCATTACTAGGTTAGATGAAAACCCATCACTAAGTTAGTGTGTGGTTAAATAATTTATCAGTGCCCACAACACTTTAAGGCTGAAGTGAAGATAGATGTGACAACCTTTGGATGGAACTCTCGGCTAACCAATATCTGACTTGTAAATGGTTGGCCTTCAGTGATATTGAAATAACCATGTTAGTAAATCAAACTGATATGACTTTCAAACGATGGTGACTTCTTACACAAATATTTTTAACTTTCCCAAAAACTCTTTGATGGCACCCTCATTCTCAATTTTGTCTAAATATTTAATACCAAAAAGAGTGCTTATTTCAGAAATCCTCCCAAGATCAACTTATTCCATAGAAACCCAGGGGGAAATTGGTCAGGATGCAGGCCATCATTGGAAATGAATGAGCCTAAGATGGTGGTCCATGAAGGTAGATAAACACCACAAGATTTGAGTACTTCTCTGAATGCTATCCAAACCTTCCTGGCCTAGAAATCACACACTATCGGCCTCCTGCAGTGTCTCTCATTCTCCTGGTCTCCACTAGCAGTAAACAACAGAATAAGAATAGGGATTGCTTATGCCATGATAGCCCTGCTCTGTTCCTGGCTAAAGAAATTGCATGTCAAGGCATACAGTTAAACAGAAAGTGCAACTGAACCTATGCAGATCTTAGAAAATGCCAGCATATAGATTTGAAGTCATTTTCAGAGTGGTTATAATTTTTAGCCAGGCTGTACAGAGCCAAAACCATGAACTAGATACTTCAATCTTGAAGGAACAGTAACAAACACAGTGAAAACGAAAAGAGTGCAAAACAAAAACTGGTTGAATAAAAATATAAAGGAGTACAATCTGGGAGTAATTTGGGGGTTCATAGAAGATCAGCTCAGGAGCTTGTAGATGAATGATGGGTGAATGAGTCTATGCTGCTGACCTGGAGTCATGCCATGTACATATTTGACTATAGAAAAGGTTGTGATTTTTGGATGCCTGATTTTTTCTGACTTCTAAGACTGAGGGAAAGTGGGGATTTGTAAATAAAAAGAACCCAATGGGTTCTTCACTGTTCTACAAATATCTTCTTGGGGTTTATTCTTCCCATTCAATATAACAGAAAAATGCTTTGTAACATTAAAGGCAAATCATATATTCTCCCTTACTTACATAGTATCCCTATACACATGTCTTACCTATACACATATTCTCCCTAAACATATATCTTTCCAATATACATGTATTTTACTTTATATGTCAAAAGATTTGCTCCTGAAATGATTCCATTCACAATTTACTTTTAGGGATATTGTGAAGAAGAGAAATGTATTCTCATGGAGAAGAGAAATTCTTGATATATACTAACTTACTATGAATTTCCTTGCTAATGGGATAAGTATATATGTTTTTATATCAATAAACATCCTTTCAGTTACTGCTGTTTGAAAAATATGTGCATTAAAAGCCAGGTGTTAGTATGGCATGGTAAAGCCACCGTCACGACAGTACTCAGGAAGCAAATGAGGGAGGTCTGAAGAGTTCAGAGCTAGCCAATTGCTTGCAGAGACCAGAACAGGGCTACTGATTTGCTCTGCCTGGATCTATAGGTAGTTGTGGGTTGGCCAGTGTGGATGCTTAGAACTGAAGCTGAGTCCTCTTGAAGACCAGTATGCTCTGTTAGTCATTGAACCATGACTCCAGCTCACATTTTAATATATTTTGAAACAATATTGTAAGTTCTATTAAAACATTTTTTGGAGTTAAAATATAGTCAGATTTATTTAGATAAGAATTGTAACTTTATAATTTAATTTTTCTTGAGATGTTTTCTGTCATATGTAGGCTTTTTTTGCACTCATTATAAATTTCATTTTATTTGAGAATTCCTTAGGGGCCAAGTGTGTCTCCTCTCTCTCTCTCTCTCTCTCTCTCTCTCTCTCTCCCTCTCTCTCTCTCTCTCTTTCATTTACCACATTTTCTAAGCTGTCATTTTTGCATTAAAAAGGCTCTTACTGTTATAGGTTGGACTTATTTTTGGTCATTTTATTGAATTAGCTATTACTATTGATAATTTAGAACTTATTGTATATAAAAAAGAAACAGGTTTAAATATATATCTATATATTATATATATACATATGTGTATATGTGTGTATATGTTCTGAAATATTATAAACACAAAATTAATAGGAAATAATAATAAAAAAGTAAAAACAGATTGCCTGCTAATGAACTATACAACAACTTGACACTTAAGATTTTATCCTTTGGTTTTGGGTCTTACATATTTTAATTTTTTAACCTTTATTTTTATTTTATGTGTGTGGGTGTCTTGCTTGCATGTATATCTGTGCATGCATATAGGTATATGTATAATTATTTGCTATATACACACAAATAGTGTTATTTTGGATATATTAAAATTTTAATTTGTTAAACTATTGTATGTATTTATGATTGTGAGACATGTCTATTTTCTGACAACTTGTGGAATCAATTTTCTGTTTCTACCTTTATCTGGATTCCGGGGTCCAACTAGTCATGAGACATGTGCGGCCAGTGTTTCACCTGTCGAATCATCTCAGCATTCCTATTCTCAAATCTTTAATGAACTGTTTTATGTTTTATATTCCTGTTATATATTCTTCTGTTTTCTAATCATGCTGGTGAATTTGTTTTTCAAATTTTTTTCTTATTTTACATATCGATTCCAATTCCTTCTCCCTTCCATCCTCCCATGTCTTCCCTGACCCCCTGCCCCATTCCATTCCCCATCCACTCCCCAGGGAGGGTGAGGCCTTCCAGGAGTGAACATAAAAATCTGTCAAGTCATTTGGAGTAGGGTGTAGTCCCCCCAAACTCCCCTCCCATACATTCTTTCATGCACCAGGGATACAACCTGGTTCCACTGTCAGAGGTCCCTTAGACTGCCCAGGCCTTCTAACTTACACCCAAATTCAGAGGGTCAGGTCAGTCCTAGGGGCCATGAGCTCTCTCTGTTCAGGTCAGCTGTCTCTGTGAGTTTTTGCAGCCTGGTCTTGACCCCTTTGCATATCACTTCTCCTGCTCTGCAACTGGATTCCAGGAGTTCTGTTCAGTGTTTAGTTGTGGGTGTCTGCTTCTGTTTCCATCAACTACTGGATGAGGGCTTTAGGATGGCATATAAATTAGTTATCAATGTCATTGTCAGGGAAGGGCATTTAAGATAACCTCTCCACTATTGCTCAGATTGTTAGTTGGGGTTATCCTTGTAGGTTTCTGGACATTTCCCTAGTGCCAGTTTTCTCTTCAAACCTATAATGGCTCCCTCTATTATGGTATCTCTTTTGTTGCTCTCCTCAAGTTTTGTCCAGACTCCTCTTGAAACACCTCACATAGAGCAGGAATGAACATCTGCTTCAGTCTGCTTTCTGTTGCTGTTATAAATACTATGACCAAAAGCAATAAAAAGGAAAAAAAAAAAGGTTTGTTTCATTTTACACGTTAAAGCCCATCATGGAAGGAATCCAAGGCAGAAAAGCACTCCAGAATGGAGCTTGAAGGAAAAACCACAGAGCACTCCTCCTGGCTTGTTCTCCGTTCAACATTCAGTTGCCTTTCCTCTAAGATAGCCCAGGTTTACTTGCCTAGGGATGTACTGCCTACAAAAAGGTTCTATTAAATCAATTAGCAACCAAAGAATGACCCAGAGACATGTCCCCAGACAATATAATGGAGGCTGTCTCCCAATTGAGAATCCCTCATATAACTCTGAACTGTGCCAAAATGACAGCTAAGGCTATCTAGGAAGGCGTTCTTGACATTGATCTCTGGCAACTTTTGAAGTTACTTTTATACACAATTTATACTTTTTATTACTTCTTGAGTATAATTGAATCACATATTTTTCATTAAACTCAATATGCCTATTAAAGTATTTAGAGTTGCACATACTATTCTGTAGCAAAAATGCCAATTCCTATTATCTGATATTTTATTTTTTTAACCTAGTTAGTAACTTCCATTTGATTTATCTTCTTACTATTTACTTATTTTCTTCCTTTGATAAGTCATAAAAAACATATATATTCATAACATAGTCACAGGAAAGATCCTAGAAAATGACTAATCCTCAAAGAGATGGAAAGGAACAAATTATATTTAGAGATATACCAAGAAATATAAAGGCCCTGTAGAGAAAACTTGGGAGAATTATGAGAGGAAGGTCTCAGTTGCAGCTAGTGAAGGTGGTAACAGTTTCCTCTGGTGAAGTATTTAGCTTGGTGAAGATTTTCCTTTTACAACAATTTGTGTCACAGATAAAGGGGAGGCAGAAAGCTGTGGGAATTTATGTTGTGATCTTTGCAAACTCAGAAAGGACAGGAAAATGTCTATGGATCAGCTTATCCTCAGTTACCATGCGTAATGCATGCCAGAGTGTTGGTTGTAGAATTATCACTACCCTCCATACACTTGTTAGTATGCTGGACTGTGGAGTGGGGGTGGGAAGTGGGAGGGAGGCACAGGAGGAAGGAAGAAGGGGGAGGGAGGGAGGGAGGAGAGGGAGGGAGGGAGGAGGAAGAAGGGACTGGGATTGATATGTAAAATAAGAAAAAGAAAGAAAGATACCAGTCCTGTAACCCAGTCAACATATCATCTCATAATTACATATAAAGGTATGAAGTTTGCATGTATGCATATATATGTGTATATTGTTTCTAAGAATGATGATGACTTGTTTCTTTGCTGTGAATATTGACAGATCCAGTGATGCTTTAAACAACACCAATGGCTACTTGTATCAATCTCATTTGCTCATGATGGTTTTGACATTACTGGTTTTATGATTATAATGCTTAGTGATTGTTAGATACCTGATCAGAAAACAAAAAATGAAATTAAATTGCACTATAGGCTGGATATAGAAAGTTCCCCAATGGCTATGCATTAAAAACTTGGCCACTAGCATACTATAGTGCAGGGAGGTTGTGGAGGGAACCTTTAAGAGATTGGGCCTCATGGGGTACTATGTTCTGGGGGGTATTCCCCACCCTCTTTGGCCTATCCCATTATTGAGCCAACTCAAGTAGAACAACCTAACTCACTATGTACATCCACCACAATGAGCCTCTTTACCACCTGCTCACAAACAATGGGCTAACTGACTGTGGCCTGAGAACTTTAAAACGGTGAATTAAAATAAAACTATCCTCTTTGTAAGTTTGCTTGTCTCAGACATTTGTTACAGTACTGGAAAGCTGACTAGCAAGATTAAGCTGTCACTTCCTGTCTTAGCCCAATAAATGATTCTCCTATTCCCACTTATAAGTAAGTCTTACAGAGGATATGAAGTTCACACAGCTACAAATGGAGTGCAGAAGGTTTGTTGTTAGACATGAATAGTCTGGACACTCTATGTGGCTGTACATTAACTGCTTGCTACACTGTACATCTTCTATAGGGTTATTTATTCATTTATTTATTTATTAGAATGAGATCAACCAAATCAAGACTGATAGTTACAGATTCATTCTGAAGGAGGAAATTAGTTTGTACAGAGTCTGCCTTTACTCAGCATCCCTTGCCCGAACTGAAAACCAAGGGCAGTCTCTAGCTGATTCTCCTTTCTCAAGGGACTTTGTGCTGGGCAAGAATAGTGCCATCTTTAAGGCCTAAATAAACAAGGCATCATTGTTAAGATTAGCATCTCTCCAATACTACCAGAGCTTTAGTCTTCTACTTCTCTAGTTCCTGCCGAATTTTGATAGTTCCTGCAGGAAAAATCCAATACTCTCACAGCCTATATTTTGGGCTATGCTCCCCTGTTTAGTCGTTTCCTTTATTCTTCACCTAATTTTTATTTAATGGAAACTTTTTAAAAGTGTTCAAACTAATGAAGTTATCCATTCTTTCCCCAAGCCTATCACCCACTTATTTCCCATACATTTGTTTGCTGACATTTCAAGTACAAGGAGAGAAGGAAGAGACATAATTGATCATCTCATTTAAAATAAATTCCATGTTATTGGAAGTTCTTGACTTCCTTTGAAATTGAAAACTTTTAAGGCATCCAGAATTGTTTCCTCAGGCACCTGCTACATGTACTTTGCTAAAGTGCCGGTAAGCTTTGTATGTTGTGTGCTTTGAGAGCTTTATACCACTAATGCTATATAACCCTCATGCAGTCTATATAGCATCCTATGCATCACATTCCTATTTATGGATATACACTGTAAATATGCAGACCTAAAAGGAGACAGCAATAATCTTTCACATGTGTCAGGTTCATATTAAGTGGCAAGCATTTTGCTAATTATTCTATTTGTTTAATCCTTGTGAATGTGAATTGCTCTATTCTTCAATTTACCAAAAAGGAACTCAATGTTTGTTAGAATTTAAGTCATGGTCTTTGGGCTGGTAAGAGAAACCAGAATGCATTCAGGCTGAAAATTCAGGAACAAGCATTTACAAAATTCTACCTTATTGTTGCTCATTTGTGTGTATATTTATTTGCCAGGGAAACTGCTTAAAATTTCCCTTGGTGTCTTGTTTTGGAAAATGAGGGCAAACATGAAGACCCTTGGAGACTTCTACATGGCATTGTCAAACAATGTGAGGCAAAATAAATGTGTGTGGGAAAAACTCCAGTAGCTCAGAGTTGAGAATAAATTATAAATGGCCACATGGAAATTCATCATAGTGTCTGCTTTGTGGGATGGTTTTCTAATCATTTCTAGGAGGATAAATAAGTGCATCACTTATACTCCTCTCCCTCCAAGTCAATCTCTCGTATCATGTCAGTGTCTGAACAAGGGCCCTTTCTTTTTCTACACGATAAATGTGCCTTAAGGTGTGTAGGTGCTTTCCAAATCTGCCACCTCAAGGGCCTTTTCCAAGCACCTTGTAGGTCTGAAGTTGTGACCTCTTCTTTCTATCCACTGCCTCATGATGCCAGTGATTCTGTGTTTATCTCTGGATTTCATTTAAACTCATTCTAGCAAACTTTCCTATGACTGTCTTTGTTCCCTAAGAGAAAACAAAACCAATCAGAAATGAGCCCACTACCTGGAGATAAAGGCTTCACAGAACACATCTTGTATCTTCTGCTGTCATTTCCTTCCAGTCAGTGATCTCTCACCTCTGAGTTTTTCTCTTCTAGGCCAAAAATGTGTGTAAGCCTTATATTAGAAGCATGTTTATCTCTGAATAGAACTTCTTCTCTGCAGGTAAATATCATCTTTGCGGATACAAACTAAAATGCGATACATGTCCACTAAGATACTGGTAAACAAGCTCTGGCGGCACTTTGTGACTAAAATGTTCATGAAAACTATGTAGTTTTTATTATATATATATATATTTCTTATTTCACATATCGATCCCTGTTCCCTCTCCCTCCCATGCCCCCAGAACCCCCCTTCCATTTCCCTCAGGGAGAATGATGCACTCCAGGAGGGGTCATCAAAATTTGTCAAGTCATTTGGAGTAGGGTCTAGGCCCTCCCTCTTGCCTCTAGGCTAAGGAAGTATCCCTACATGGGGAATGTGCTCCCAAAGTCCTTTTGTGTACCTGGGATACATCCTGGTTCCACTGTCAGAGGTCCCTTAGACTGCCCAGGCATGCTAACTGAGACCCATGTTCAGCGGGTCTGAGTCAGTCCAATGCTGGTTTCCCAGCTATCAGTCTGGGGGTCCATAAGCTCCTCCTTGTTCAGGTCAGCTATCTCAGTGAATTTCTGTATCCTGGTCTTGACCCGATTTCTTATCACTCCTCCCTCTCTGAAACTGGATTCCAGAAGTTCGGCTCAGTGTTCAGCTGTGGGTGTCTGCCCCTATTTCCATCTGAGGAGAGCTCTATGGTGGCATATGCATTAGTCATCAATCTCATTATCAGGGAAGGGCATTTAAGGTAGACTTTCCACTGTTGCTCAGACTGTTAGTTGGGGCCATCCTTGTAGGTCTCTTGACATTTCTCTACAGTCAGTTTTCTCTTCAAACCTATAATGGCTCCCTCTATTATGGTATCTCGTTTTTTGCTCTCCTCTGTTCATTCCCTGACTCAATCTTCCTGGTGGCACATGTTCTCCTCTCCTCCCCTCCTTTTTCTCCTAACTCCCTATCCACTCACTGCCCCCCAACTCCCAATATTCTCAGGAGATTTTGTTCCTTTCCCCTTCTGTGAGGGGCCTTGTAGTTTTTATTTTCTTAAAACATTAAGATTAGAAGCTAGAGAGCTGGCACGGTGACTAAGAGCACTGGCTGCTCTTCCAGAAGATCAAGGTTTGATACCCAGCACCCACATGGTGGTTCATAACCTTCTGCACCTCCTGTCCAGGGGTTTCAACATCCTCTTCTGGCCTCTGCAGGCACTGCCTGCATATGGTGTACAGACTTACATGCAAGAAACACCCATACACATAAGAATTAAAATTTGAAATTGTTACTGCTAATGCTATTGTTTGTTGATGAGATCAAGGCTAGGACCTTATATATGCTATGCTTTTGATCCACCACTGAGCAACGTCTCTAGACCATTACCTTTTTATTGTTAAAACTTGTATTTTATTTACTAACTTGCAAAATATAATAGCTCCTCAACACATATAGGTACACACAAAGAAATGATATTTTTCTTCATTTACATACATACACAGAGAGAGAGAGAGAGAGAGAGAGAGAGAGAGAGAGAGAGAGAGAGAGAGAGAGAGAGAGAGAGAGAGAGAGAGAGAGAGAGAGAGAGAGAGAGAGAGAGAGAGAGAGAGGAGAAGATAGAAGGGGGAGAGAACTATAGTAAAATGTGAAAATGTTCAGAAAAGACAATTTCTTTTCTTTTTTTGTGGCACTGCTTTGGAAAGCAGTGTGGCATTTCTAGTAAAAATAAAGTTGCTTCTAGCCAGTGAATCAATAATTCCACTTTGAATTTTATGTTACGCAAAATTTTTGAAGCCATATCCATTAAACCATGCTTCAACGTAGGATCCATGTTGTTTAAAAGTGGGACAGGCTGTCAGTACTAAGGATGATCAGGAGATGAGCACTGGATCCACTGTGCTTGTTTCTATCGTGGCACACTGAAAAGCAATCATGACTGAATGAGCAGCACAGAATACCTGAGTGCTAATATGCATTCAAATGAAAACACAGGGAATGTACCATGACTAGAGATATGCACATAAGTAATGACAGAGAGAGTGTGAGAAAGAGAGGGAGAGAAAAGACAGAGAGGCAAAGAGATCATGTATAGACCACCAATTTCTGTGTAGACCAAACTTGTGGATCAAAATGGAGGGTAAAAATGGCCTCAGCACTATGTGCCTGGTATTTGAGACGAGAGATGTGGGGAAAAAATGTATATAAATGTTAACATCACGTGTTGAATCTAGGTAACAGGATAGGGTGATGACACAGTAAAAAAAACCATTAAAAACAACCCTCTTAAAACCACAAATACTAGGGAGTATCCCTCCATGGGAAATGTGCTCCCAAAATCACTAAGAGAGCTATTCCTTAGCCTAGAGGCAGGAGGGAGGGCCTAGACCCCACTCCAAATGACTTGATAGATTTTGATGATCCCTCCTGGAAGGCATCCCCCTCCCTGTGGAGGGGATGGTGGTGGAATGGGAGAGGGAATTGGGGGTTTGGGAGACATAGGAGGGAGGGAAGGGGGGAGAGGAGAGGGAACTGGCATTGATGTGTAAAATAAGAAAAAATAATAAATAAAATTTTAAAAACCCACAAATGCAATTCAGTTGCTTTAAATGTTTTATCCACAAGTTATCAGCCTCCAGGGAGCATGTGTCTGTGTTTACTTTACACCCTTCTCCATTACCAAAAGTGTGTGTTAAATACATGAGTGTGTGACAGTGCACCCACTCTCCGCATATCCTGTATTTAGATAAGACCCCAACATCCCAATCATATACATGTATGGTATGGAAGGCTTCACTGTAAATTACTTTATAAAATTTTCACCAAAGGCAGTGCTTCACTGATTTGGAAAAAGGCTGTTTGATGTATTTGTGGTGTTGCGTGTCCCTGTAACATTATGGGTTTATGACAGATGTCTGACTTACCTTCCTTTTTGTATCACTAGCATTTTCTACAGCCTTACTCAGGCACACCTACCATTCAGTTCTCTTCTGCTTTGCTTCATCATTGTCTACAAAAGCTACATGGACATACTTTAATAACATTTGTTATTAACATATTTAATTTTAAATCTGTTAACTAAGATACAGGGTGTTCAGAGTGTGCTTGAGTCATAAAGAGGCCGGAAATCTGCTTTTCCATCTCCTGGAAATGTCTTATGAAAGACCGAGTAAAAGGCCCGCCTAATTGCAATTTCCTGTAACTTAGAGTGGCTTTTAATAAAACTTACTCTTTTTATGTTTTGCTATACCCTGCCTTCTGGATTGTGTGATTTGAGATCAGAAATTACTTAGATGAGATTATTTCCTTGAATTTTTATTCTCAGGATATGTGCAGTCATATTCTTTTTCCATAATGAAAAAAACATTAATAAAACACTCAAGAAACAAATGGAGCACAGCTCCACGAATTGGGAATAATTACAAAGAGACTTGCCCTGACTCTAGGAACAAAGAACACATTAAAGGAGGTATAGTGGGTCACTGTTGACTGGAGGCACAAGGGAGGACTCAGTCAGGGCAATGGCGAACCGAGGTAGAGTCCAGCTAAACTCACCAGCAAGAACAGAAATTCTTTTGTTAATTTTGAATGATTTGACTTTCTTTGGGCTTGGGGACAATAGTGTATCAAGTGAAACCCCAGGATTTCTGATAACACACCCCATTTAAAGGAAGAGACTACATTGAGAACACACTTATATCCCAAACACCATGAATTCTAAAGTACTAACAAAGTACATAAAACCCTGGATTGAAGGTTTGGGATGTTTTCCATAAATCTAAAGGCATCATGTTAGTATAGTTAGGGGACAGGAAAAATATACAGGTAAACCCTGAACCTCCCCCAATAAAAAACACACTATATCCAACCACATGGGAGGCAGCCACCTGAGAACACAGATGTTTGAAAGTGTCTATAGAATTAACCTTGATGGATGAAATGACTCATTTTAGATTTTAAGAAAAAACATTTTAACATTCGCTCAGATAATTAAAACTTATTAAAATCGAACATCAGAAATGATTTGTTAAGATTGACTTTATAAAGTCTGATTTGTGTTTCTTTTGAAGAACTCAAGATTCTCTTAGTATTTCAGGAAATTGGGTAGATTCAGCATATATTTATGTTCTGAAAATTCACGAGTTATGGAGCACTTTGTTTCTATCATTGTTTGCTTGTTTTTCCTTGGTAAGGGCTTTTTTTGTCTCTAGGTCTCTGTGTTGCTCAGTCCAGTCTATTGAGTCTCAAGTAGACTTCTTGCCTCATGTAGGTGGGACCAGAGGTGTGTCCTAAAGGCCAGGCTCATAGTTTGGAAAATATTTAAATTTAAAATTTAAATCTTAAAGCTTATGTAACCGAAACTTTTTTTTTTCTCCAGAGAATGAGTTTCTTAAGTAATTTCCTTTTAAATATTTTTTGCATCCATATTTTAATCTTTTTTCAGATACCCCTTTTATTACACACACACACACACACACACACACACACACCACCGTTCTTTATCTTTGCATCTGTGTGTGTGTGTGTGTGTGTGTGTGTGTGTGTGTGTGTGTGTCTATCTCTCTACACACATGCTTTGGAAGCCTTGTGCAAGTATATTCTTGTTCCTGTATTTGGAATTAATTTATTTTTCTTTAATCTATCACATTGTATTTTTAATTTCTAAGGTCAATTTCTTTGTCTCTGGGTGCTGTGATAATATAAACTTTTGGGTTTTTTTATTTTTTATTTTTTGTAAAAGTATCTTTCTTTTTCTCTAGCAGTCATACTTTACAGTTTTATTTTAAATATTTTCCAAAATAAGTTACCCCTAATGTGCCAGTGTTTAGTTTTGTTTGTTTTGGAGGGAGATCTCACTTGTCTGTCCCATAGAGGAATGACTCTCCATCTGTTAAAGTATGACCTTGGTATTTCATAACTGGTTCAGATTTACCTCTTTCAATGAGATACAAAAATTCTTCAAGTTAAATTTGAAACCTATTTATATTAATGAAACAAATATAGTAACAGTCACCATTCAATACTGTGTGCTTCATTTCCTAGTTATTTTCATTCATTACTTAATTTAGTTTCTCCTCCTTATTTAATACAAATTTTAGAGTTATATTTTATGTGTTTCCCTCCAATCCATTGCCAGTCACCAGCAAAAGCCATGTTCACATATTCATTACAGTAAAGGACAATGAATAAAAAATAACACCAATGGGTTGATATCTATTGCATATATTGAAAATGATTTTTTTTAAAAAAAAATAAAGACATTTTAACCACTATTAAACTTCTGCACATTTCTCTGCTATGAAATGTTTACTGACCATACAACTCTCTATAGTTTCTTTGTTCTGGTGATAACTTTGGTAGTTTCTGCAGAGTGGTATCAGTTTACTTTTGCTTTGGGTGAGCTTATGTCACTTAATATTTCTATATGTAAAAAAATGAAGCCAGCCAGAAATGATTCCAGCTTTTGCAATGCTGCATTGAAGGAGTTCAGTTCATTTGTGGTGTGTGTCTCAATGTCCTGGTATGCCAGCCACTTATCTTTTACCCAATATTGTTGCCTACCAAGCCAACCCATTAGCATAAAACAATGCACATTTATCTACACAACAACTTGCAACTCTTCTTTGTGTCCTTGTAGAGGTCTGTGTCAGAAGATGAGCATATACACACGTATGCACAACATGTAGCAGCACACACACACACACACACACACAGAGAGAGAGAGAGAGAGAGAGAGAGAGAGAGAGAGAGAGAGAGAGAGAAGAGAGAGAGGATGAATTTTTGATCATTGCTAATATTACATTGACAGAGTTTGGTGGGGTAAATAAGGAATTACAAGTCTCAGAGGAAAAATTGGGAAAGATTGTAGAGAGAGAAACATTCTTAACTGGATCAAGTAAACTAATCTACTTGTAAAATTTTAAATTCTGTATTTATTGGATATGTTCAGATTGGAGTTGAGAAGGCCTGGGACATAACCCCTACCAACAACCTATAAACATTTGTCATTATACCACATATATACATATTACACACATAACATACACATATACACGCAGCACACAAATTCACACACTATACTAATACACACATGTACACAACACACACACACATTCACACACCAGTACACACACTACATACATACACATACTATACTAATTCATACACATGCACACAAAACATATATACATATAAACACACACATACATACTAATGCACACACTGCACATTTTTAGCCTTCTTTATTTAAATTAAAACAAAAACAAAAGCCTATATCTGAGGTAATTGTTTCTCTTTCCAAACATAAATGAAACTGGTATGAAATAATAAAAGCAGGGGCAGGAAAAATGATGATACAGTGAGCATAAAAGCATAAATAAAGCATAGACAACCCATCATTTATAGTATCCAAACATTTATGAGCACTAAAAAATGTATTTGACTAATTTTTAAAATATCATTTGAGGATCAATAAGTGAGGACATTTGTCTAAGTTGAGAATGTAATGTTTTAATGAAGTATGTACATTAAGAAAACTCACAGAATCATAGTGTTACCAATCAATGCTATACTGTAAATGGCATAACAAAAAGTGAAATGATTTTTTTTAATCCTGTGGTTTCATCAGTCAAAGAAAACTGGTATAAATCCACAGCTTAACATCTGAGTATCAAACGGATTAGTTTTCATTGCAATCAGTTTTACTTGTGGTAGAGATGGATTCATCTTTTAATTAGGATGAACTAGCTGTAAAGCTTGTTTGGTCTTGTTCTGACCTTCCTTTGGCCTTTTCCCATTGACTTTATTAGCTGCATACTACTATTGATGCAGATACATGAAAGGAGGAAAGAAAGGGTGCATTCTCCAACCAGCCACAATATCAGGTAAACAGCCGTGAGATGACTACAAGGCAGCCATCTGAGGCTCTTCCAGAGGACTGAGAGAGATAAAACAGCACCTCCCAGTGAAACCTAGTCAAAAGAACCACATTTTCTTTCATGTACGAACAAAGGAGAGAGAAGCTTATCCACGCACACCTGCAGCTGGGGTCATTTTGACCTTCTCATAATTCTTGCCAAACTCAAAATGTGGACAAAGAACATGAAAAAGGCTAGTGTGCTCATTTGACAACGAAGACTTTTTATTCTCTTTCAGGGAAGTCTCTGGAACAGGTGAACAGCAGGTAGGGTCAGGAAGATGACTCAACAGTTGAGTGCTTGCTCTTGTTCCCCGCAGGGCCCGAGTTCAGTCCCCAGCACCTGCATATAGCTGTGCCCATCTAACTGTTTGTAGCCCCAGGTCAGGGAGGGTCTAATGCCCCTCTTAGACCTTCATGCACACACACACACACAAATAAATAAAATGCCACCCACATTCTGTTCCTACATGTGAATGTGATTTTCTATGAGAACTTATATAAGATGCTATGGATTCATACTGAGTTCTACAGAGGTAGCAAGTCCCTTCTCTCCATAGATTTCATCTCTGAAACTGAATGTAGAGTCCAGGGTACCTAAGGTAAGTAAATGGGTTTTATCACCTAGAACTCTTAGCTCATATAAAATGAGTGTGCTGTGAATGTTAAATAGTGAACATACAGAGCTTCCATGGAATAGGCCTTAATAAGTTACTGCAGAGAGAACAAATAATATTTGACCACGAGGGCAATTGGAGCAGAAGCAGAGAGCCCTGCTCAGATGGCCCTGAGCCTGAGGGAAAGAACTTTTAGGAGGTTAGCTTCAGAGAGACTGCTCATTTTATTGTTCCAGGGGTAAGGTGTCTATGGATACATAGGGGTCTGGGTAGAAAGAGCCGATTGGTCAAAACACAGCACTTCATTATCATAAGGGCTGGAGTAAAGAGCAAGACTCAGGAAATAGAGGGTACTTTTTCTTCATTAAGAATTGCTAGACAAAAAAAAATTTCTCAACTCCATATGCTCAAGTACTCAATAAGCACTGCTTTTCATTAGGCAGAACCTGTTCCTCATTAAGCTTTTACTGAGTAAACAGCAGGCTTCTCTATGGCTTTTCTTACCTGTGTCTCTTTGTGTTTTGCTCATGTTACCACCCTGCTGGCGTTGTTTGTCACAGCAACAGAAAGGTAACACACACATACACACACACACACACACACGCACACACACACACGCACGCACGCACGCACGCACGCACACACACGTACTACTAAAAAGCAACAATCTACTATCACATGCAAAATCTTAGATTATGCTGTGTGGTGAGAGCCAACTCCACTTGTTAGCATATGTCTGTTCCTGTTTGTTTTGGGTGGTGGAGTTTGAAGTAGTAGCTCACAAGTTTGTGTTCTACCACTGAGCTAAATACTCAGCCCCTTACTTTTTATTTGAGACAGGGTCTTGATAAATTTCTGAGGCTCACTTTGTCTCTCTGTAATTCTCTTCATCTCACTGTACTTAAGGCAGTCCTTGAATTCACATTTTCCTGATTCCACCTCTCAAAATAGCTGGGATCACAGGACTGAACTCTTAGATAGTATTCCATAGCATTCTTGAGATTTCAAAATTATGGAGCTAGAGAAAATATTAGCAACTGAAAAAGAAGATGAGGAAGTGTCTGTTGGTGACATCTTTACATTTACACTGTGGTGTTGGCGCACCAGTCTATGGACGTTATGAACTTACAGGGAAGATTCTTATCTATATCTATCTATCTATCTATCTATCTATCTATCTATCTATCTATCTATCTATCTATCTCTGCTTCTAGTCTAGTAAGATCTAAATAAAATCTTTGGCCTCTATGAACTTTATCCTGCTGGCTGTTATATTACACTAGCCCAGTGAAATTTTTCTCCTGGGTGATACTGGGTGAAGAGTATTGGTCCTGAATACCGTGTACACTTTTATTATTTAGTCACAGTTCAACAAGAGTGAAATTCTGATATATGCTGCTACACATATAAACCATATATTTTCAGTGGTGAGCCAAACCTGTGATGGATGAACTATCTCTCCAGCCCCAGATATACGAATTTTGAAGACATTGTACTTAATGAAAGACATCAGACAGAAGCAATACTGTTACAAGATTCTACCAATTTGACGTACCAACCGGCATCAGATGGAGAAAGATAGGCCATAACTGAGCATGGGAATGGGAAGTATGAACAGTAATTTCAGTTTGTGGTAGAGAAATACTCTGATGAATGGAAGTGATTATTATTAAATGGTGTAAATATATTTAATACTACAAACATATATGCTTGTCACAGTCCAAAGTGGCTTTTGCTATGGACTCTTTCTACATTATAAATTTACCATTACCTTAATCTAAAAGATAAGCTGCTTATGTGAGGGTGAACACGCTGAAAGGTTTACCACAAAAACAATTAAAGCACAAAAATCTGTATATCTATATAGTCTTATAAGTGGAAGAACTGTAGCTATGAATAATGCCTCCTACTCCCAAGGCAATTTATAGGACCGAAAAAAGCAAATCCTGCTAAATTTGAAGCATATACATGACCAGAGATTTAAATATATAGTTTAACTGTCAGGTCAAAGTTGACTGGCTATGGTAGAGCTTAAGTCTTATTGAAGCCACTGTATTTTGAAAATACTGTTGACCTAATACAACCCTTAGTTTAGACCCAAAGTTAGCTTTTAAGACAGTAGCTCTCAACCTGTGGGTTAAGACACTTCTGGGGTCACATATCAGATACTCACATTGCAACTTGTAACAGTAGAAAATTATAGTTATGAAGTAGCAACAAAATGATTTTATGGTTGGGGGTCACCATGACATGAGGAACTATATTAAAGGGTCACAGCATCAGGAAGGTTGAGAGCCACAGTGTTGGGAAGACAGACTTCAACATTTCCTTACTTGAATGCTGCTACACAGATTACAGGCAGATTTCTGCAGCAGAGCTGTTACTTTTTCTGCAAACAGGGAAGCCTGCATGCTAGGATGCTTAGTGGCAGGGAGAGGAGACATGACTAAGTACAAGATTGAGTCTCAGTGGAGTTCTCTGTCACAGCCTTCAGGCACTAAAGCTGGCCCAGTGGGACTTGGTGTTGAGCAGTTTCCCTGGTTTACAGCTTGGCTTAAGCATTCTAGTGATCAAGGTCACCCCAAGTCATTTCAATGAGGAAGGGGTTATGCTAGTCTTTGATAATTTTAAGGGCACCCTTAAAGATTCTGTGTAGTCTGTATGCATCCTTTGGGAACCGGGGGATGGGGGTAGGGTGGGGGTCTTGGAGAGGCTTGTTGAACACAGTTTCTTTCCAGTGCATAGTTCTTAACATCAAATAGCTTCCCATACCCACCAATTGTAAAGAGTCACAGCATCACCAAATAGCACAGTTTTGCTAGTGAACTTAATGGCATCATTCTGGAGCTAAAACTTATTTCCTCTTACTCTGCTAGCCAGTCCGAGCAGCTGGCAGCCCTCCTACTTCCCACCAGCCTAGGAGAAAACTAATAACATTGACCTACATGTATTAGGCTGAATAAAAATATACAGAGGAAGCTGGAAAATACTCTTTCCTAATCAACAAATTTATAAATTTGTTTAAACTCCCAGAAGTCCACCTCTTCACAGGAGAAGAACAAGTTAATTGCATTCTCATGTTATAATGGCATCTAGAGAGAGGCACAGTCAGAGTAAGGTCTCTCAATATTCTGTGGAGAGCACATGGCAGGAGTTTGCTAAGTGAAGAGAATCTTTACCATAACAGTCAAATGGAAGCCCTTTGAGAGGAGCATCTTGGGGTTATGGAAATTTCTCTGTAGCTAGGCAGTGTGTTTTGCTGCTCACTTCTTTGTGGGTTCAAAGTGCAAAGCACTAACTGGAGAGCTGCAGGAATGCCTTCATCAAACATGGACACTGTCTGTTCTCAGGTACATGGACTAATGAGATCATGGTTTTTGCATCCATCTGAGTCATATCAGTCTGTGAACTGAGATGTATGTTCTTTTAAGGAGAGAAGAAACCGTGCCCTTGCATTTATCTTTTCATATATTTAATATGTATCGAGCTTCTCTTATGCATTAGCTGCCATGAATGTTTCTGGAGCTAAGCATAGCTGGCACAGGATGAATGCAGTAGAGAGAGATCTACAGATGGGAAGCTGAAATTTTGACCCAGGCATCCAGGCTTTTCCATAAAGATGTGAAGAATTTCTCCTGGACTATTATTTTATCATAAAATTACATACATTATGAGCTTTTATAATGAGTCTATTAGAAGAAATGTCTGTAATGGAGATCTGAAGTATAGGCAACATATTTGACTTAGGCTACTTATTGTTTCTACTATTGTTTAGTGCTACTGTTACAACCTAATTAATATTGATTCTCTATTGAAGTATCAGTGGAAATTAATCACAGCTCCTTGGTGCTTTAGTGTTGATAATGGACTTTTTATTACTTTTAAGGGGAAAAAGAAGATATTTTTTCATGGTTAGACATGTTACCATCAGAGTGAATCCAACAAACCAGGAAGCGGTATTGGTAAAACTCCATTGTGTTGTGTAGAAGTGACTGTTACTTCAAATAACTCTGACAAATTGCCTGAGAATAAAATGTGCAGTTCCATATGGGGAATGCAGCTTTATGTTTTCTTAGCCCTCTTTCTACTTTAGGATCACAAGAACTTCCATAACCACAATTATGCATATGGATGATGAAGACTTATATTTTATTCATAAAAAAATGAACAGTAAAATTTCCCCATAGATGCTGAGATCTCAGTGTGTGTGAATGTTATATTGAGATACATAGAAATATGAAATAACCCACCTCTCATCCTTTATTAATGGAATGGCATAAGAGATGGGCATCTAATATATGAAAGATGGGGACATAAAGGTGTGATTGTAGACAAGACAAATAATTCTGGAGATTTCTGGACACAAAACAGCTGTGCTACTAATTTACTATGAGTGGTGGAGCCAGGGATTTAGTGGACTTGCATCTCACATTCTCCATCTATAAAAGTGAGTTATAGTGTACATCTAATGGAGGTATTGGATTACTGAATTTAACAGTTTATCTCTTAAATTTATAATTCATTATAAATTGATAAGCAATGAGCATTGGTTTAAGCAGCGGGAATAAAAACAGTCTGAGTAAGGATTGGTGCAATAGTTAATTGTAGCAGGTCCTAGTCTTCAGAGCAACACCAGCAAAGATTTGCAGTGCGGGATGTTTTAGGGAAGGTGAAGCAAGATTCTAGGGAATTATAATCATCAGAATCACAAAATGTGCTCTATGATATAGATTGTAACATCTTTGGAAGCACTGGAGCTTTAAATCTATGTAAAATGGTAATTCAGAAGTTTTGAAATAAAGTTTAGGCTAAGGTTGGTCAAGAATCTCTTCTTTATTCCTATAATTTAAAATGTGTAGGAATTATGTCTGCTTAGTTTGGGTTTCCAGTATCTGTTCTGTCATATATTTCATGAAGCAATTTCATGGAGTAGTTCCCACTCATTTTATTTTTCCACTCAACGTCTACATTTGCAAAATTCCCTCTGACAA
Source organism: Cricetiscus sungorus (assembly GCA_030556225.1). Taxonomy (NCBI): domain Eukaryota; kingdom Metazoa; phylum Chordata; class Mammalia; order Rodentia; family Cricetidae; genus Cricetiscus; species Cricetiscus sungorus. The sequence continues at coordinate 69,277,595 of JANBXA010000372.1, read as the reverse complement.
GTGTGGGTCCATTTTTATTGCCCCTACTTAAAATTATATCCAAATGCAGAGAATATAGATATCACACACATATGAAAAGGAGATAAAAAATGTTTATTGCTTATTGTAAGGCTCTATGGAGGTTTGAAAGTCAGTTTACCAAACAAATGCAAAAATATTTTGAGAAAGTGAGTGAGGCTGGTTATGATGATGCACAATCCCAATTCTAGTATTTGGGAGACTGAGGTAAGAGGATCATATGTTGAAGTTTAGTTTGGATTACAGAGGTTCAAGCCAGCTTCAGCTACATAGTGAAATCCTGACTCAAAAAGGGGTAGAAAGCAAGAAAGCAAGCAAGAAACAAAGATAGAGAAGGGAAAGGAAGAAAGGAGGAAGAGAAGGAGGGAAGGGAAACAGGGAAGGCAGGAAAGATAGAAGAAATGGAAGACAGAAGAAAGCAAGTGCAAAGTTTTCTTTTGTGTTTGTTAACGTCAATCAACCACCAGCCTCAAGCAGCCATTGTTCTTATATACTGATACACACACACACACACACACACACACACACACACATATATACATATATATATATGTATATGTATATGTATATAACACCAAAGGCCCTCTAAGAAAACCCAATGATAAGGGATTAGAACCCTCTTTGCCTTCTTTTTTGAGTTGTTGATCAAGCATCTCCATGAGACTTCCTAAACATTATACATTATTGCTGTTGCTCTTGGTTGCCCACTAGAACTGCAGAGCTGGAAGGTAAGTTTTATTACTGAAAAAACCATGCACACAGAGCCCACAGGCCCTGAGGTGGAATTGACCCAAAAGCCTTCTCCTTAAGGACTAGCCATGATAGAACTAGAAAATGTTCCAAAGGAGGGAAGCGGTCAACAGCCCTACCCAGAGATGATGCCTATCAACCACAACAATGACCAGCATGGCACAAAACCCTAAAGAACATTAATGGCTTACATTCCTTGGTGGTAACCAGCATCTTTATAATTGGATTTAGACCTGCTCAACAAGAGGGAAACCATGCCTGATACAGTAAACTAAACCAACCCAGGGCTAATGAAGTCATGGATCTTAGAGAAAAACCTATAATCACCATCTACTAAATGATCATAATGCTTACCTAAATTCTAAATACTTGTCCTATACCTCCAGATAAGTTTAGTCTTCATCATTCAGCAAGGGAATATCTTCTTCCAATGGATTAATAACATTACAGAAAAAGACAATTGAACAAAATTTTGAGTTGTAGAGCCCAGATCCAATGGCTGTTTCTATAATACAGCTCCTACATCTAAGGCTCAGGGATCATTGCAGGAGAAGGGGTAGAAAGATTGAAAGACCTAGAGGAATGTGGAGTTCCCTGTAAGATTGTGTCTCTAAAGAATGCTATAAGCTACTTCCATAAAGGTGTGGAGTTTTTGAGGGTAGATGGCTATGCCACTTTGTTTTTGTCAACTTTACATAAAGGAAAGTCACTTGGGGAGAAGAAGCCTAGTTGAAGATGAGTGTCTGTCAGATTGACCTGTGGGTGCATTTGTTTTATTAAGATTGGATTGAGAGGAATAAGCCTACTGTGGGCAGTGCCTCAACTAGGCAAGTGGTCCTGGGTTGTATAGAAAAGCAGGCTTAGTATGCATGCCATTCAGAGCAAGCCAATAAGCTTCATTCCTTCACAGCTTCTGTTTCAGATCTTGACTTCATGTTTCTGTTTAATTTCTTGTTTTGGCCTCCTTCAATGATGGGCTGTGATGAAAACCAAGCAAACCTGTTCCTCACCTAAGTTATTTGGGGTCAACATTTATAGAGAAACAAACTAAAACAATATGACTGATGGGGTCCAAAGATAGTATCCAATGAACACGAAAGATGTTATGTGGTTCATATCTGCTATTAGTACCAAAAGTTGGAGCATATGGCCTTTTATACTTACCCAGGTATAGATAGAAGATGAGGGACACTTAAGGCTTAAAAGTTTTTAACAATAAAATATAAAAATATGGAGTCAGTCTTGTTATTTCAACTACCAAAAAAAAAATCAGTTTTGTGTTAACAAAAATGAACCACAAATCAAGTATCAATTCACCCTAATATATTTAAAATATTATTTGTGTTTGCATTGCCTTATCTTAAGTAAACAGTACTTTATACTTTATTATGTCAATTATGATCATCTTTTGATATCTTAGAAAGACTAAGCCTTGATCTTCATTAATTCTACTTTTCCTCTTGTTCCTCAAACTCAGAGTATATTTATCCATATCTTCCAAAACTGATGCAAATTCATGGGAGTTATTATTATAAATACAACAGATTTTAATATTTTTGAGTTATTTCTTACATTGTAAAATTCACCCATTTAAAGTATTATTACTAAGGCTTTCGATATATCAATATAGATTTTTCCCACCAGCCGCCTGGTCCCAATGCAGCGCCAGCCCCAAATAACACCCTGAGACTCTATATTTGATACAATGCTGTTGACTGGTTACTAATTCCTTATCGGCTAGCTCTTTTTTAATGATTAACCCATATCTATTAATCTAAGTATTTCCACGTGGCCATCTTACCAGAAAGCCGTCCAGCATGCTATTCTCTTTTTGCTCCCCATGTTGACTCCTCCCAACTACTTCCTCTTTCCTTCTAGTCTCCTAGTCCCTCCTATCTTGTGTTCCAATTGGCCAACAGTGCTTTATTCATTAACCACTATGAGAAACATATTTATAGAATAACATCTCCTATCACATATATTCTGATACATCACAGATATAAACATTCCCCATTAGTGTTTACTGATTCTTGGCTCTATAAAACATGAACACAGCCCCTTTCTCTATAACACTGACCAAGCATTTCAGGGAAAAGCCACATACCTGTTGTACTTTGAACTGGTTTCTTCAATGTTGAAGGGTCTTCTCAAGTTTGTTTCATGTTATGGAATATGGTAGGACTTCATTCTTTTTGACTATTGACTTGTTCTGTGGGCATATTACATTTTAATAATCAATCTTTTAGTCAAATAATCTTGGGCTTATGTATACTTGAGGGCTAATATGTATAATATTCCTATCTCAGTTAGGGTTTCTATTGCTGTGAAGAGACACCATGACCACAGAAACTCTTATAAAGGAAAAACATTTAATAGGTTGACTTAGAGTTTTGAAGATTTAGCCCATTATCATCACAATGGGACATAGGTGCTTGCAGGCAGACCTGGTTCTGGAGGAGCTGAGAATTATACATCTTGATATGCAGGCAACAGGAAATGGTCTTTCTGATTGAGTGGGGCTTGAGCATATATGAGACCTCAAAGCCCACCTCCACATTGACACACTTTCTCCAACAGAACCATATCTACTCCAATAACACCTCATTGTTACAAGATGTTTTCCTGCCAGCCTGTTCCCAGAGCCATATCAGCCACAAATAACACAAAGAGACACTGTACTAGATATAAAGCTGTTGGCCTGTTACTAGTGTTTCTTATTGGCTAGCTCTGTCTTAAATATTAACTCATTTCTATTAATGTAAGTGTTTCCACATGGTCTGATCTTACTGGAGAGAAGGTCCAGACCTCTTCTTTCAAGTCTCTACATCTTGAATCTCTTCTACTACATCTCCCAGAATCTTCCTTGTCGCCTAGTCCCAACTATTTTGGTTTCCTATTGGCCAACAGGGATTTATTAATTAACCAATAAGTGAAACATAGTTACAGAATGACATCCCCCTTTATCTTGACTCTTTTCTGTCTAAAATAAAAATAAGGATTTTAACTTTAATACGGTAAAATTATATATAACAAAACAGTTAGCAAATAAGAACCAGTTAACAATATTTAGTCCTTTAACATTTAGCAAGATTTAAAGAAAATATTCCATCATCTTGGTGAGTCTAAAATCTTATATGTAACTTATTTTTAGTCCTAATTAAGGAAAGCTATACCCATAACTATCTGTCTTCAACTCCCTCAAAGACCACAGAAGGATAGTATATAAACTCTAGAAATGACACAGACATCATCTACCTAGTCAGTCACCCGATCTTCTGTAATGTACTATCTTCAGTCTATAGGCCATGGTGTGTCTGGCAGACTCCTCATCAAAGCAGGAAACTTTAAACAGTCCACCTGTTTGGCAGTTTGGCAGTCACTTTTCTGTGTCCTATACAATGTCTGGTAGACTCTTCCATGCAGCAGGAACCCTACAGCAATGTCCATCTTGTTTAAATAGTCACTTTTCTATGAGTCTTGCATGTCCAGTTTATACAGCATAAAGTCAAAAAGTCCAGACAAGAGCAGTATCTTGCCCAAATGGCTAGTCTTGACATATTGAAAGCAAATTCCATGAGTTTCTTCGATGTCCCTCTTCCTTTCTGACTCAGGTGGTGTTGCCAGGAACAGTTGTGCCTCACTGTTAACAAAAACCCTAAACTATTTTAAATACCATAATCTGTAGGTCTTTGAAAGGTTTGTAGAATGCCTATTCATCTCAAATACATCTCTTTATATCTAGAAAACCTAACTAACATAACTCTAAGTTTTGACTATTATAAGTAACTATCTATAATCCGTATTTAATTATACATTACATTTTAAATAAGCTATATAAACACAATACATAAACAAGAGGAGAAATATACTTATCACAAAATTAACTTTAAATTTGTATCAATAAATGAAAATCCATTCCAAAACAAAGTATTCATTTATATACCAAAATCCCCTTTTGACCTTTAAAAAAAAGGTTGGTTGTGATCATTAACAATTTCTTACCTACATTATTTAAATGAAAACAAACATTTATAGACAATATTTGGTAATTTGGGTGTCATTATTTGCAAACTGGTAAGGGGCGCTGTCATGGGGATACTAAGAAGATGTATTAATCCTGGCTGTAGTGGTCTGCAAGGCTGCCTTGTCCAAGATCTTTGAATGTTGGATTGCCTGGGACACTGTTTCAGGGGTTCTTGCTTGATCAAACCACGTTAGTCTGGAAGGAATCCACAGCTTTTCATTTCCTGTGGAAACAAAAATAGAAATTCTTTCCCCTAGTAATCTGTCCTTAGATTTGAATTTTGAAGTCAAAGCATTTTTAAAATATATACATTGGATTAATCTAGCAACATGTTTTGTTAACAGTTGTTGCCATTTTCTCAGTTTCTTATTATTCTATTTATTTTATTTCTATTTTTCATTTTTTGAGACAGGATTTCTCTATGTAACTTTGGCCTGTCCTGGAATTTACTCTACACACCAGGTTCACTTTGAAATCATAGAGATTTGCTTGCCTCTGCCTCCCGAGTGCTGGAAGTAAAGGCATGTACCACAACACCCAGATACTCTCGTTCTTTCTATTTTTTTAAACAACTTTATCCTGTTTCTTTTTCTCCCCCATATATTTTAAAACACACTGTATACCTTTAGAGGCTTTGCCTTAATCTGAATCTGTCTTTACTGGAAGTCTTTATCTTTTTGTGGCCACGAGTCTTTTATCTGCTAAACAACACTGATAAAATTAAAGCCACAACTGTTTTAGCCTCCTTCTATCCAAGATGGCAGTGGTACATTTACCACCAGCACTGAGAGCTGTGCTCACCACCTTGGTCTATGCTGCCATCCAGCAGCATGCTACTGGCTTGGAGATATGGTCACTGCCATTGCCAGCTCTCGTATACACCATTATTAGGAGGGTTTGCCACTTATGCTGAGTCAGGAAGCCTTCATTAAAGTAGCCGTGCAAATCTCTGCTTGTCTCTAACAGAGCCCAACTGAAGAAAAATGCTGCTACACAGAAGACTTGTTTGTCTGCGTTATTTTGTTTTTAAAATCCCTTTTTAAACTTTTGTCAAGCTTTAAATAGACGTTCTTAGTACCTACATTGCAGGCACCATTTTGTTGATCTTAATAGTGCTGCTCCTTTTGGGAGCCATTTTCTTTCAAACCACCACAGTTCCTCTGAGCTTTCATGGGAGAATATTTGTGTGAACATATACTTTCACATCTTTTGTTTGTATCTCTTGGAGATTTGCTAAATCATATTACAATAATGTATTAAGCTCTGTGCTTCCCAGAAGAAGTCTCTGAGTTTTTGTTTTCCCCAAAATAGATACTGATTCTAAAATTGTGCTTTAATGAATGACTATATCAGTGATTGTAGCTGCAATTTACTAAAAATGTCAAGCATGTTAATGTTATTCAATCATGGGTGCATAAATTGTTTCTCATTCCTATCTGAATTTTTATGAGAAATTCAAATATTTATAATTTTTCAAATCCTATAGCAACTTGATGTTAATCTTGATTTTGAGATTAGATTACTGGCATCTGCTCTTACATTCATTTTTTCCCCTCTCTCTCTTTGGAGTGAAACTGGGGGCTAGGAAGACCAGAGAGGAGAGGCTAGGAGGAGTGGAAGGAGGGGAAATTGTGGTCAGAATATATTATAAAAGAGAAGAATAAATACAAAAATAAATAATTGAGATTGTAATTTAATTATAACATCTCTCCCTTCCCTTTACTCCTTTCAAACCCTCCCATATACTCCTCTCCATTCTTCTTCAAATTCATTGGCCTGTTACGGATTCTGTTGGCTTCGAAATTAGTGATTGTAGATCCCACTATTCCAGGAAGGCATAATTCAAGCTCAAAATTGACAGTTTTCCTATTTCTAAATACTTATATACTCACCCATCATCCAACTCTTTGGTAAGCTTTTCTGCATTGTAATGACAGGTTAAAGATATTATGATGTGTTCTCAGACTTTTAATTGTAGAAGGACTCTTCTAAACATTTAATAAAACCTTACTTATACAAAGTGATTTTTGAGGAAAGAGTAATTTACAACCTTCTTGATAAAAATGTTATTGCTGTTCAACATTGAGAGTACTGAAATTAAAGTCTGTCATTACCATAAATAGCCTGAAGGAATCTACCCCATGTTTCATCCTCTATGCATACAGACTAGCAAGCTTCCAATGTGCCATATATATGTTTTAAAATAATGACGTTCTTTCCTGTCTTAGGGTTTTATTGCTGTAAAGAAACATCATGACCATGGTAAGTCTTGAAAAGATGCCAAGTGGTGGTGGCATGACTTTAATCCCAGCATTCAGGAGGCATTAGGGTGGTTCATTTATAGTTTATCAACATGGTGGGAAGCATGGCAGCATGCAGGCAAACATGGTGCTGGAGCCGAGTGCAACATCTTGCAAGCAACAGGAAATCAACTGAGCAGAGGAAACCTCAAAACCCTCCCCCAAGTGACACACTTCCTCTAACAAGGCCACACCATCTAATAGTGCCACTCCCTTTGGGAGATATTTTCTTTCAAACTACCACATGTACCTTGAATAATTTCAGTGCCCTAATGTATGATGATTTACCAAAGTCTTGTGTTAGTTAGAGATCAATATTATTTGTCTGTATCAGTTACTTTCTACATTATTTTTTGAGACATAATCTTAATCTGGTGCACACTGGTTCAGCTACAGAAGCTAGTCAGCAAGCCCTGGTTCTGCCTCCCCAAATCTGGTATTACAGCTACCTTTCACTATTTCCACGGGTGCGAGAGATCCCAACTCAGTTCCTCGTACTTGTGAGGCAAGTACATTACCAGTGATCCTAGATTTCACAGTGATCATACTATTGCTCTAAAAAATGAATGTGCTGTACTGATGTCCAATTAAATTGGAGTGAAATCTTGTGTTTTCTCTTCAAATATAAGGCTTTCAGGATGAAATCACAGTGCTTTGATGGCAGGGATAAGTGGCCAGAGATTTAGGGCTCTTACTGCTATCAGAAGACCATATCCCAGAATCACATCAGGCAACACACAAACACCTCTAACCCCAGCTCCAAGGATTTTGACATTTCCTCTGGCCTAGATGGTCACACCCCCACTACATATACCTCCACTACACATATACACACATAAATAAATAAAGTAACTTTTAAAAAGAAATTACAATTTCGGGCCCTGCTAATTATCACTTTTATAGCCTGATGAGATGGGAATAGAAGTGAACTTCACTAGAAGGTTGCTTAGCCTCAGAAACTTGCCCAGCTGAGCCCACAAAGCTATGTAACTGGACTTCAGGCTTAGCCAGCCTGCTTCAGTTTATACTGTAACCGCAGAGTACCTCCTGTGAAAGGGAATATCAGCAGCTTGAAAATGAAGCCTGAACTTGAGGAATACCAAGTTTCAATGATCTTTTGTTCTATTTACTTTTTTCCACATAAATGTAAATGTGCTCTTTATAGGAATCCTATTTTACCCACTATTTTAGGGATTACAGAAAATGTTTATTTTAAAAAACTTAAATGAGTCTATGGATTTACCTTTCCCTTGCAAAATAAACACCTGCTCATTTGATAGCCATTAATACAGAGAGGGTCTCCCAGAAGGAGTACTTACAGCAAGCAAGCTGAAACACATCCTACTGTTAGGAGGCTGGCTGTGATTCACTGCTAACTACCACTAGATTTGCCTCCACACCCTCCCTTTTTAGTGTTTGGAATATAAATATGATGTTTCTAATTATTTTTTTTTCTGCAAAAAAAACAAAAGTTAATGCCAAGACAATCAGAGATGTGGAAAGTTTGTTTTCCTCCTTGCATACCACTGAATTGATCGTTGTCCCCATGTGTGAAGGCCCATATATAAATAATCAGGTTAAAAGAATTTTTGAGAAATTTGGGGTTTCCTTGGAATCTAGATAACCAATTAGGATTATTTAAATTCTATTTTCTTTTCCTCAAGTATGACATCTATTTCCAATATCATTTCCTATTCCACTATATTCCCTCAACAGTTAGCTTGGTTTCCACTGTGAGACACAGAGAAACATCAACACACTCCAGAACAGGCAAAGGATGGAGTCATGAGGATTCTTTACAAGGTTTGAAAAAGAGGCTGTGTTGTATATGTTTTCTTATCTGTCAAAGAGAAGGGCAAAAAAAAAATACATGTCTTGAAAATTAAATAATAAAGCAAAATTAAGGCCACTCATATTTTGTAGTTTAAAAAAGCTAGTAAAGAAAGCTGTGATTATCAAAATAGTATTGTTCTGTTAAATAAAGAAGAGGGTAGTAAGCATAGGTACACAAATCAGCAGATAAATCAAGTGTCTCCATAAATAATGCAGCAGTTCAAAAACAATGATGAAAGATGTCATTTTTTAAACAATATTGAAATAGTTAAATAAAAATCAAAACTATTTCTACAGTGTACTGACCCTAAAAGGTAAACAAACCAGAAATGATTTCTTGAAAGAAATACAAAAATGACAAAAATGTCATTTCTCATTATTTTGTTCAAAACAGCCTTGCTGGTGTCTGTATTGGTGGTGCAGTGGTGACCACAGCTGTCTTCCAAAATAGCCTTTTCATGCCATGAATGGAAACAAAGGCATACAGGAAAAAGATAAATAAATGAATGATATCTAGCCACTAGGGTAAAGGTTAACAACTGAATTGTTTTTTATACCTGTTGGAAGAGGGAAAGTCAGTTTTCTCCAATGGAGTGGTATCATGTTCTGGAGTAGTTGGCCAACATATAATGTATTCCATAGCTTTTAATGTGTGTTTTTATTGATAATACTTTTGTTGTTTTGGTTTTCTTTTTAATTTTCTTGGTTTGAGGGGGTTGTTGTTGTGTTGTATTTTCTTGATAAAGAACTTAAAATTAGCTGAATGGGGAGTGGGAGAGGATCTGGAAAGGAGGGGGAAGATAATGCTCAAAATATATTCAAATTTTAAAGTTATTTTATAATAAATATGTATTTAAAATTTTTACTTTAGGGTGAATCCTAGGAATTCAAGTTTTAAGGAGCGATTGGGGTGGTAGTGAGATAATCAAAACTAACAATGTACAAGAGAAGTGAAGAGACTAGAAGACATTTTCTATATGTAAAAATCTGTAAGAGCTGATGATAAGACATATTCTATAATCACCAGCTTCATATGTTCGGCTTTCTGTGAGTTTTGCTTTGCAAATGCATACCAAGAGTAATGAAAAATTTTGCCCATGACCCATCAGGTTTGTGGAGTGTACATCTGACTTCTTTATGCTTTGAGCCTTTTAGTAGTTATCTTTATTTTGATCAATTTTCTTTCATCTTCTTTTAAAATTCAAAGTGAACATAAAGAGAATCATAAGCCTCAGAAAAGTTCAGAAATAAGTTAAAATACTGACCCCTAGGGTTCACCTGCCAATGACCACTGACCAGTGTATCCTCTACATGCTTCAGAAAGCAGAAGAAACTTTGTTTCATTAATTATTATTCATGCATCTGATCTATTGTTCAGATGTTCTCTAAATCTATTTTTCCTGGTTACTTGATATTTTTTTTATCTCCTACAAATCCACTCATACTTGGGGTTGGAAGAAAAGACATAACAGGTTTCCCATAAAATTTTTAAAAATATTATTCTTATTTAATGAAATTGTACTTGGAGTTAGGATATTCAGGAAGAGATAAAGATCAATAAACAGGAGATAGGAAACAGAAAAAAAAAGGTGTAGAAGAGGAAAGAATATAAGTGGGTTTTTTTTAAGGTATATCACATTTTCTTTAAGGACACAACAGGCATCATCTACTGCTTGTCTACAAAGAAACAAAGAGAACTATTGTTGAATTCTAGAAAACATACTGTTCAGTGTTTCTGAAAGGCCTGTTCGGGGAAGTGCATCTTGGCCATCTTTGGCAGGCATGGCCATCTCCTATGAAATATAGCCAGAGATGATGAAGATGAAATGTGTGCAGAAGATGACAGCATTGTCAATAGGTTCCCAGGCCTTACACTGTGCTATGGTTCTAAAATTAAAGTTTTCGAGGGTGATATGATTACCAAGTTGTTCTGAAAGGCTTCAATTACTCCGTGTAATTGAAACAGAGTGTCGCCCTGCAAACATTAGCATGTCATAAATCATATGGGTCTTGGAAAACTACTGGCTTTCAACGGGGTTTTATTTAATGAAAATTAACACAATACAATGTCTTCATTGCAGGATAATTATCCTTCAGTGGGACCTACTCAAGACACATGGTTTTCATTTTTTTTCTTTCTGGAAACATTAAAACATCTTGCTCTGGTAAGATAGGAGAAAAAGGGATGGGAAAAGGTTTGATTATTTAACATTCTTTAATTTGTAATGGATGGCACATTTGAGAATAACAGTGATGAATACTGGAATTTATTTTATGTAACCAACTCAGGATTTCATTTTTGGAAGCATATTACAGTGGCATGTGGTAAAAGTAGACTAAGAATGAAAGCACAATGAGAATCAGAAGAAAGAAATTCAGGTTTGTCCTTTAAGAATGGTGAATTGAGAACAGCATCTTAATTAGTTCAGCTGAGACTTTCCAGTGGGTAGGAAGGTGTGAGGAACGTGATTTTTGTAGGCTCTTGCCTGAAATTTCTGGTAATCTGAGCAGGTAACACATAGTACACTTGCAGAGAAATTCTCGTAAGCAAAGAGTTCCTTAAAACATGGCATCTTTGCTTAGCTGATCTCCTAAGGGAGAATGGCCTCTCTGCACATTTATATTAGGTAAGTTTAGGCTGAAAGCATGTTAAATGAGACATTTGCAAGATGTTCAGTAAATTAATTTATGCTGAACTTGGCATGAGCATAGGAGAGGGAATATTCTCATAGATTCTTGGCATGCTCTTATATTAGACACAACATTTGTGGAAATGTAATTAAGTGCATAAAATGTACTTTATAACAACACAATTGGCAGCAAAGAGGGAAGCCTCTAGAATGGAGAGAAGCATCCAGGATAGGGCTATTTCTTTAGTGGAAGAATCTTGGCTTTGTTTACATATCCATTCATATAAAATACTGACAAATGAACTCAGAGCCCTATGCTGGGCAAGTATTCTACCTTATCTGTTCCCCTAAATTTATTCTTATTGAAAAAATATTTCTTTTATAGGGTGGACAATATGAGATATAGTTTTAGACTGAAACTACATGCTAAATGTGCCACTTAGTTTATTATTATTCAGATGACTATAAACATAAAGCTTTTAAAAATAAACTAATAAGAACTGCTTTGGTGTCCATATACTACATATATTATATGATAAAAAGAGCCTAATACAGGTACCAATTATTATTCCTTATCTTCACAGCTAAACAGAAACTTCTGCCTGTCTTTAGAACTCTTAGATCAATGTTAGCAACATGTCCAAACTGGTGCAAACAGGATATCCCACCACCCCTGCCATGATGTTCTCTGGTCAATGAAAATATAAACCCAGATGGGGAAATTTTCTAGTCTGGAACAGTGTCCATAGGTTCAGAGAAGGAAGACATTACTCCTTTGATCTAAAGTGTTTGGTATGCCAAGGAAGGAGTGCAAGAACCCTCACATAAGAAGTAGAATGTACATCTAAGAGATGGAACAATCACAAAAAATTAGTAGATTTCTCTGAAACTGTACCGATTTTGAATTTATTAATTTTTGTAATTTTGGGAGTTGTATGTACCAAATGTATAAGATACAGTGTATATTTCTCTGTTCTATAGACTGCATGAGAAAAACAAAATGATTAAAATACAGTTCAACACTGGGAAACAGAATCACAGCCATGCTATGTGAAAGCTTCATTCTCTGATATGAATTGTTGATATGTGCCTTGTTCCTCAAAGGGTTTTATTATTTACCTATGCATTCTTTTTCATATTAACTAATAATAATTCAAAATGCAGTGATTTCACTCTTAAAGCTTTATTTTTCCAAATCAAGACTATATGTCTAATTATCTAGGGTTTATTTGACAGCAGAGGTATGGTGGTTTGCAAGAAAATACCCCCAAAGGGGGTGGCACTATTAGGAGATGTAGCTTTATTGGAGTAGGTATGCCCTTGTTGAAGGAAGTGTGTCACTGTGTGGCAGGTGTTGACCTCTCATATACAAAGAGACAGTCCACTTCCTGTTGTCTTCTAGATGTAGCCAGCTCTGTCTGCCTTCATTCTGCTATGCTCCAGGCCATGATGATAATGGGCTGAACCTCTGAAACTGCAAATGAGCTACCCTAATTAAATATTTTCCTTGTAAGAGTTGACATGGTCATGATGTCTCTTCACAACTAAGATAGATGGTACTAGGGACTGGAGGATCACTATGATAGGACATATAATGTTTTTGCTTGAAGTAATATAGACTTTGGTACTTTGGGTTAGGAAAGCAGAGGAACTCTTTAAGCACTGCTTATTGGGCAATGCTAGTAGGAACATGGAAGATAATGGTGCAAAGAATTATTTGAACTGGGCAGTGGTGAGCTGACTCAACAGGTTACAGTGGAGAAGAATATTAACATGTGATTGTGGCCCAGAGATCATTCTTATAATATACTGCTTTTTGCATGAGGCCAAAGTTAAGAGATTTGAATTAATTCTGTTGGCAGAGGAAATCTCAAAACAGCCTAGTATAGATTCTGTTGTATGGTTAGTAGTGGTAGCTCTAATAAAGATTTATAATGAAAAGGTGCAAAGCTACACAAATAAAAACACAAAATATACAAATTGAGAAAAGGGGCACCAGGAAGTTGAATAGCACTAAATCCTGTGCTCAAGAAGATAAACAGATTAAGAAATAAAATAAAGGGAGTCATGACCTCAGGGCAAGATCTCACCCAGCTAACTGTGAAAAGGAATTAAAGAAAAGTTTAGAGCCTGTGTGTTAGTGCACAGCTTTAATGCCAGCGTTCAGAAGGCAATGGTTGATGAATCTCTAAGTTTGAGACCGGCCTGGGCTAGAAAGCAAGTTCAAGCACAGCCAAGTTTAGGCAGTGAAAGCAATACTCAAAACCAGAAAGCTGAAGATGTAGTCCAATGAGAGGACCACATGCCAGCCCTAGCAAGCAGCAGAACTTGGAAGCATTGGCCACACAGCTCTATATTGTTGACTTGAAGGGTCCTGCCCCAAGTCAGCACCAGGGTAAAAAAAATCTAGGAAGGTAGCTGTGTGGTGTAGAGAGGGCGACTTAGAAAAGATTCTTATCCGAGGAAAAAGTAGACAAGCACATACTTTCCTGATGATGACTTTCTTTTACTTCAATTTAAGTTACCCGTCTTTACAATTACAAGTTACATCTCTATTCACATGGACACACATTTAACATTTATATACATTTCTCCTTAATAGATCTTTTCTATACAGCCTCATCTTCCCTACCTCCACACAGTTAGAAATATCCACACAGCCATAGCTATACTACAGATATTTCACATAGTGTTCTCTATCTCTCTCCTTCTCTCTCTCTCTCCTTCTCTCTCTCTTTCTCTCTCTGACATATTTCTATATTATTCATTCATTCTTCATTTACTCGCTCATTCATTCTTTCATACTTCTCTCACTCTTTTAATCCTTTATTTCACACTTCTCTCTCTCATAGCAGCCTTCTGCATATCTCTGCCTTACCATTCCTCTCTGCCACCTCTGTCTCTCTCACATCAAAATTCTGGACAACTATAAGTTAAATTTTTAGGACCCAAACCAAACTCACAACACATGGTAAGTCACATAATTTCTCTGAGGCTAGGAATGTCACAATGACTGCCCAGTGAGTAACCAGCCATGGCCTTGCACATAGCTCTATGTTGGTAAGGGTTCCTAGACAGAAAATGACATTAGAAATCAAGACTTAACAATAACAATTAATTAGCTATACCTTGAGTGGAGGTAGGTAGTACAAGTAAACTAAAGTTGCTTCAAGCTCTGGCCTTAAATCAGTAATATAACACCTGGAAAAATGCCCTTTTGCATTTGTGTCTAGGGTCAACCAGATATTGTCTCCTGGGATAACCAGCTTACTTAGAATCTGCTCTGAATTCTAAAGATAGCTGTCTGTGTGAAAGGCTGTCTTTGTGATTGAGAATTTGATGTCAATCAGAGTAATGTGAAATATCCTAGTATTTTTCCTATTCGTCAGGATCATCTTCCTGATTATCCACAGCTATATGTTTACTCACCAAGTATAAAATACACCGCCAAAGGTCTGTGGAAAGATCCACAGCTGTTCTTATTAGGGAGGCCAGCAGTAGCACCAGAGAAAGTTGTAGACAGGAACAACCAGTTACCTAATCAATAACCCCATGGCTCTGCCAAGTTGGGCTCCCCAAGTGGTTCAACTTGTTAAACACTACTTGTCACTGATGTACAGTTCCATGACCCTCTGTAGTTCTGGACTTAAGGATTAAAAAAAAAAAAAAAAAAAGGCGCTATGAAATTTGCGCTTGTGACTGAAGAAAGTTTCCGAGGCCAGGCATGTGTCCAGGTGATTCTTCAATTGAGGCCTAGAGAGGCCATTACATGAAGATATGAAATTAAAGCCTGGATTGCATGGCTTTAACATTGCAAGATGTTAGAGATACCAGAGTCATGTGATACCTGCTGAAGAGTGCTGCTAACAGGGAGTAAAACCAGTCCTGAGAGAATGATGTGTGTTGCAGTCAACAAAGATAAAAGATTTGGAGTTCTGAAGAGCACTATGATAAATCAAATATCTGATTAAAGTCTAGAATTTAGAAAATTTGAGGAAAACATATGGTTCAACAATGAAAAGACAAATGGTGCATTTTAAAACTGGCAAGAGTCTATTTCAAGAATATATGCAAAGACAATAAATATAAAGATAATGGTATTTTAGAGATATTTAAGTCAAAACTACAATGGATACTACCTTATAAATCCATTTGACTGTAATAAAAAAGACATATAATAACAAGGATTGGCCAAAGCATGGAAAAACTGAGGCCTGCATATACTTCTAGGAGGTAACATAATAAGGACCAGATGGACTATAGTTCTTCAGTGCCTCAGTAAGTCAAACATACAGCTGCAGCCAGGTGGTGGCCACACACACCTTTAATTCCAGCACTTGGGAGGTAGAAGCAGGCAGATCTCTGTGAATTCCAGGCCAGCCTTTTCTACAAAGCAAGTTCCAGGTCAGCTAGGGTTGTTACACAGAGAAAAACCAAACCAAACCAAAAGAAACAAACAAACAAAAAAAACCATATTGCATCCTCATAAACCAGCAGTTTCACTCATAAAAAATATACTCAAGAGAATGAAAATGTGTTCATATACAAACTTGTCCAACAATCTTTATGGCACCATTGCTCATCATAGCCAAAAAGTGGGGGTCACTTCAAAGTCCAACTGCTAAGGAATGGGTAATATAGATATTTATATAATGGAACATCATAAATACACAAAAAATAATAAAGAACTGGTTTGTGTTGAAGCACACAACCTCTGTAACAAGCCTTATCCATAATACTCTATGCCATATGTTCCCACCTATATACACTATCCAGAAAGACACAAATGTAAATTCCTCCTTGCCAGAAACTCCAAAGAGAGGAATGGGGAGTGAATGTAGGTGGACACAGGGTTTCTTTAGGGCAGTGGTCCTGAAAAAGGGTCCTAAAGAAGTGGTCCTAAATAACTACTTCTCAACATTCCTAATACTATGACCCTTTAACATGGTTCCTCATGTTGTAGTCAACCCCAACCATGAAGTTATTATCATTACTACTCCATAACTGAAATTTTGCTACTTTTATGAATTGTAACATAAATATCTGTGTTTTCTGATGCAACCCCTATGAAAGGATTGTTCAACCCTCTGAAGTGGTTTGAGATCCACTGCTTTAAAGAAGAGTGACCACGTTCCATATTGAATTTTAATAATGATACAACCATGAAGATATACTATGAACCACTCGACTGTATGCTTGAGAGAGTGAGCTAGATGTGACATAATTCATATAACTATAGAATAATTTCAGGTCATAACAAATATGTTAACATTAAAATGATGAGTGACTTTTAGAACATGTTGGAAGAGAAATTAGTACAACATGGTGTATCTGAAGTCAGTAGAAGAGGAAGAAAAGAAAATTCTAAGTAGGGAAGGTGGAGATAATGCATGCCATTAGTCCCAGCACTCTGGAGGCAGAGGCAGACAGACCAGTTTGAGGCCAGCCTGGTCTAAAGAGTAAGTTCCAAGACAGCCAGGGCTATGCAAAGAAACCCTGTCTTAGGAAACAACAGCAACAACAAAATTTTAAGTAAAAATAACAATAAGTAAATGTGTTAAATTGGACTAATGTATCAGCAGTGATAATAGATTAGAGATTATCAATTTATAACTGGGTCAGGAGCCTGTGTTTCATTGTAATAGCCTGGGAATTAAGAATGGGTTTTAGAAAGGCTGCTGAAAAGAAACAGGAAGAGGCATGGGGAGTAGACATCAAATCCTTGGCCCTCAGAACTTAAAGCATGCACAGTTAAGTCAAGAGTAAAAAGTTTGACAATATTTGATAGTCTATACTATACTTTGAAGTTCAAAATAAGCTTTTAAGATCAATAAAAACTGTATGTGACAACAAAACTAAAATGGCCCTTGTTACTTCAGAGAGCTCTGAGAGCTACTCTCCTAAGAATACTTTGCACTGTGTATTATATGTTAAGAGTTGTTGTGAATGAATATGACAGAATTAAAACCCATTTGTTATGGGCTTCAAACTTCTCTGGACTATGCTTTTGGATGGCTCAGGCTTATAGGCCAGGTGCAAGTTGGCTAAACTCCAAGAAATTGAAGCTATCTCTAGAGAACGTAGGGTGAGTATTATGATGCTACTTTAGTTAGCATCCCAAGAATTTCCCTCTTTTCCTGTACCTCTCTTGTTTCCCATAGCTTATTCCTTCATCTCATAGTAGATTATGTAAAACTCTTTACATTTGTGCATTTATACATTTATACATATTGCTGTCACTTATACCCTGTTCTATCATGTCTAGCAAATCAAGATTTAGAGGTGGCTCTACTTTCATGCAAAATCTAATAACAAGGATTGTGTTATTCACTTGAAATATCTTGGTGATGCTAACAACATCCCACTTCTTTCTTTACTGTATTTATTTCTTCAAATAGTTCTCAAAGACCAAAATACTCAGGAAATCATATCCATATCAAGGAATCACAACAATCTCTCATAGCGGAGTAGAGAAAGATGGAGAATAGATCCAGAAGGGAAGTCAAAAGCAACAGCTCAGATATAAGTCAAAGGCAACAGCTCAGATATCAAGTAGAAGAAACTCCACAAGTGTAAGTAAAGACATAAACATTAGCATAACAGCATTAAAGAAAGGTAAGCATACTGTAGATCAGAATATACCAGTTCAGTCAACACTTGGATGAAAAAATGTATTCAGGAGAGAAAAATCATGCAAAATTCATAAACAAAAACATGCTAAAGAATCCCAAACTGTTAATAAAATGCATTAGTACTTATGGGGAAATATAAATCAAAACAATAATTTATTAGTGTTATTAATGTCTTTACAAGTTAGCAATAAAGTCTATAATGTACAAGGAAGAAAAAGTGAGTAGTAAGATGTGATGACTATAAAAACTAATAATTTCATTATTATTTTTACTCAACCTTAGAGATATTATTTAGAAATAACTTCCATGATGAAAACATATTTTATAAATTAAAGACAAAATTTGAAACTATTGAGTTTCACTTGATCTTTAGCTTTTAATTTCACTTATCAAGAAACGAGAAAAACTTGCTTAATTTTTTGGTTTGTCATTTATTTGTTTTGTGTTGCTGGAGAATGAACCTGGACCTCACACAGGCTGAACAGACACTTTACTTTTGTGCTATACTCTAGTCCTTTAGTTATGTCTGTAACCAATCATTTATTTATTTATTTATTTATTTATTTATTTATTTATCTTTGTGGATATTGATGAGCAAAAATAATGGATACAGTACAACATTTTATAAATGTATATAATAAATTTTGAATACTTCCAAGCTCCCATGACATTCTCTTGTTTTTTCTCCACTCCTGTTGCTACCGTTTCTCTTCCCAAATAGTACATTTTCAATTGGGGTGCTTTTGTTTTTATTCTAGGTTTCATATACCATAGAAAATGCATAACTTTCCAAATGAGAGCTATACATAATATACTTATATGTAATTATTCAATTGTTATAGCTTTATTTTATAGTTTATATATCTCAATAAACACTTTATTTAAGATAGACAAGCCTTGAAAATATAGGAAAGAAGTGAAGGAATGAAGAAAGAAACAGAAGTAGAGAAGGTGGGAAGTTATAGAATAATATGTAATGAATTTTGAAAAATAAATATAGATAGTAATGGCTTGTTAATTTGCTCATTAGTTTGTTTATTGTTTCCATTATTTATAATGACCATCACCTAATTTTTTTACAGAAAAAATAAAGGCACTCTAAAAATAATAAAATATATGCCAGCTATAAAATAATTACAACTTTTACAAATTGATAAAATGTTTTAAATCTGATTCATTTGCCAAAATCAAATGAAATAAACATTTAAATTGGCAAAGCTTCTAAAACACGGCACAATGGTATTTTACTAATGGCAATATGAATCCTTATACTTTTAATATAAAATATAAAATCTGGTAAGAAACAGATGTCTCAATCCTTGCATCTATAAACCCACTTTTCACAGTTTACTATATAGGAACATTATGATGAAGCAAATGTCTCTCAATGAATGGCAATCACCACAGTAAAGCAGTTGGAAGAACCCATGTTAGCTAAGAATATCAGAGAACAGCAACTTGATAGAGCTTGCAGTGTGACTACAATTCAAAACACGGGGGTCAGGAAAGATTCGGACACTTCTTGGCACGTAATGCTAACATGGCCCAGGGAACTTTGTGAACTCCCGTGTCTTTCAGAACTCATCAGTTCAATGTCATTAAGATGCTATTACCTGGGTAAAGATTCTACAGACAGTCCAAAGTCTATTGGTATACTAATAAACAGTAATATTAGGATTTAACCAGGTTATGAGTTTGGGACTTTTTGCACCAAACTATTTGCACCAAAATTTTTCCTTCAATGATGGATTAGTTTCCATAACAATTGTTAAAGCAGAAACACACTTGATTCCAAATAAAAAGAAGGGCAATTCCTGAGCTGTCTACACAAATTGGTATAGCATAGATAATATTTACCTCAATACTATCATTTGTTCCAGTAGAATCATAAAATAACCAAATTATATTTTAAAAATCAGTATACTGCCTTTGTGTTTCATCTTCCATGATGACCCATGAGCTTTGGAAAGAAGTGAAGTAAACATTCCATTTAGATGACCCAGTCTTTTATTGTCTGTAGGTTAATCGGTCATGCATATCTATGTTAATTCTAAAGATTGTAATCCCCAGAGCTAGGGGACAGGTACAACAAAACAGTGTTTTCCAGATACAATGAGGCAGTTGCTTAAATAAAGTTACAGCAGTTGTTACAATATATGTAAGATCTATGCAAGATGAAGCCAGACAAATTTCCAAAATATAGGTGAAGGTGGTTACAAAGTTCCATTCTTAATTGAGTAGTTGTTGGCAATTGTTGGCTTCTAAGAGAAGGAGAGTTTTTTAATCAAGGATTTGGCCTCAGTAGAAGGTCCTACACTATATAAATATTGACAGCTCTCACGTATACTCAGTAGTATACTTGAAAAACACATTAACTTAAAAGGTATAGAGAAGAAATTGGAGCTGGGGGAATGAGGTTGGACTTGAGCACAAAAACTTTGTATGCATGTAAAAGATTCCAAAACAAATCTTTCCCTATATTATATTGTATTTGAAGACTATACCCATTTTTATTTACTGTTACATTTAAAATGATAGTGGTATAAAGTGTCATTTATAATTCTTTCAATTGCATAGAAAAATACAAAGAAAAAATGAGATCATAGACTAAAACATACATGTGTTAAATTAAATGCAAGGGTTTTAAAAGCTTATACAGTTATGCTACGTGATCCTAACCCAGCATATTTGGTCCTGTTATTATCTGCTTACAGGGATAGTTCTGAGGCTTCATTAAAACTGGGTAGACCTAACTACCTCTATGCATTTCAGACGGAACTTCTCATAAAAGCAGTATACACTCTCTGGATATGGTCATGTGAGAAAAGGAGAAAACTGATTAAGATGATTGTGACCCAAACAGACTTACAAGTATATACCATCTTGAACAGACAATTCAATATATGGACAATTATCCCTACCTGCTTCCTTCCTATCGAATGGGAAATCTTGGACATCATTATCCTCCTCATTTCCCATTCAATTCTAGCCTGATAAAAACTCTAGGTGATTAAAACTTGCTTTCTAGCCTTCTTTACTGCAAAGATGTCAACATTTGAGCCACTCTTGGATGGTGAAATATTACAGAGAAAATAAGGCTACCCAAGAATAATCCTTCTAAAAGATGAATGAAATGTGTACAGAGAAGCCATTATTTCCTTTCTGATAGACAAGTACTCTCCCATGAATTTGAGGCTCTTTATATTCTACAATAAGATCTAGAAATTATATTCAATGTTTAAAAGTCAGAGTTCAGGCTTGGAGACAGTTGATGAGACTTTTTTATTGTTGCAACATCTTAAGGATATTGCTCCAAATTATCTCTTGCTAACTAAGGATAGGCAAAAGTGGGAGAGTCTATCAAATATTTTCATAAATAAAACTGAATTTGTTCCTAAAATTAACACAATGTCAACCTCAATTCACACCAAGTAGGTGTGTTCATAGTGAACAAAAAAATATTTTGATGTTGGTTCTTAAGAGACCTGTGAGTTAGTGCTGCAATGTTAGCTACGTCTGAGGCCATATTCAACATACATACTCAACCATAATAAAGCATGTGTCACTTTTTCCAAATTATAACTTTTAAGGCAAAACACTGATTATTTTCACCTTACCAATAAGGACACTGAGTCATCAGTTATTTTGATAACTTCCTAAAGCCACACAGTTGGAAAGTGTAAGAATAGTAATGATATAAATTTGGCTGGAGTGAATGTTTGATGTCAGTGATGGTGAGAAAATGTGCACATCTTACCACACACCTGTGTATAACTTCAAGAAACCAGAAACAAAGAAACAAAGGGAAATCCACAAGCCAATGGTTTAGCTCATTTACTGAGCAGCTTGTCTGTTTTCTTCTTTTTTTCTACTATGTTTGGGCAGTAGTGAAACTTGATATCAAGAAGTAACTGTACTTCATTAGCTTGTCCATAATGGAAAAAGAAATAATAAGCCCCAAAAATTATGTTGTGAAAGTTCTTCCTCTGACACAACCAGAAAGGAGTTATCAAAGTTGTCCAATAATAACAGGATAAACATATATACATTCTATTCCCCTCTGGCACTGTCTCCTAGCACTTCCGCTTGACTTGAATACATGAATGGCAGGAATAAATTAGCTTTCTTTTCATTTTTGTTTACCTGCCTTCCCACACCTCCAAGTCAAACAATGTGGGTTAGGATTACATCTGTACACTCTGGGAATCCATATTCTATCCAGTGCAGGGGCTTCAGAAAATGAAACATTACTAGCTAAAGCCATTTGTTTGCAAATGACTTATTGGAAAGAAAAGCTGTTACCTCTTGAAAGAGAATAGGCCCTAACACACCCTTAAAGGGGCGTGGAGGTTCAGTAAAGATACATGACAAAGGAAGGCAAGTCTGATAAAATTCCAGAAAGACAAAAGGAGCTCTCGCCCTTGGTGAAAGAACTGTGAGCAAACTTAGAGAAAATGCTTCTCAGAGACAGTGAGGCTCTCACCCCTTTGATCACACAAGAAATCAGTTTCACCCAGGAGAGTCCTGAAATTAATAGCAGAGACCAAAAAATAAATAAATAAATAAAAAATAAAAAATAAAAAAAGGAAGAAAGAAAAGAAAGAAAAAGAAAGGAAAGAAAAACAAAACAAAAGACTATTTTGTTAAATTTGAAATTAATCTTACTCCATCCAGCATCTGTCAGTGTTCCAGCCCCGTGAAACAGCAAATATGATGGCAGTGTCTTTGCCAGCGCATGGCTGTTCCAGTGCTTTGAATCACCTCTAGTTATTTTAGATCATGTGTAATTTTATTGCATAAGTAATGTATAAGGTTAGCAAAACATAGGCTCCTCAGTTGTCTTTTCTTTCCTTCCCACTCTAGAGCCTTTGTCACTGCACAGCACTTTTCATTTCCAAGAATCCCTGGGCAGTTCATAAACTAGTGGACTTGTGAACTTTATGACCAAAGAATAGATTTACTTCTGAGAACTACGCTGATTCTGGTGTGAAAAGTAGCAATGGTAGATGTCCAGTTATCATGGATCACAAAGAAGCCAAGCAACAAGTTTAGAATCCCAGGATTCCTTTCAGCAGGTCCTGGAGGATTTATCTTCTTTTATTGAGCTCCTGATCCAAAAGAAACACACCCAGTGAAGGAACTAAACCTACGACACTAAGCACCTGATTAGAATTGGTTTTGATGTAACGACCCAAGACAACCTCCAGATTTCACATGTATGATGATCATAGAAAAAAAATATGTATGTGTGTGTATGAATATATTATGTATATATTTGCAATTCAAGTAATATGAAGGAATTGCTTTGTCTAAAAATATACTGCTGACATCAAAGTTTTATATTGTGCTTCACTTGTAAAAATTATCTCTCATCATTATAAGTCACTGTTAATGAGCTGTGCTGACAGTGTTGAATATGTAGAGGTGAGGCTCTTTTTGTCTAAGTCCACTGCTGCCAACACCTCTGAAATGATTAGAGTTGAAATACTGTGTTCAATACACTGTTAACAGTGGCAATGGTGATTTTGGATTAAACAGTGGCTCTGTTTCTCTCCTACATACTTCATGCAAAGGGAGAAATAACTCTGAAAACCTGGGAAGCTGTCATTCTTCCAGATATCTCTATACCCACAGTATTCTTGTTGTTCCTTGTAGCTATCTGGTATCTCTTGAGATTCATGATTATAGGCAGGCATGGGAAACTATTCTCAAAGTACTTTCTCTGGGTGGGTCTGGATATTGCCAAATGTCTTTTTACTTCTTATGACTGCAAGATTTCAAGGAAAATAATGGACTTAGGTTAGTTTGGGTATTATGGTGTCTGCTAGTCCAATTATAATGAGATATTACTTCCTACTTGCTAGGAAGTATATAGCTAACTTGATTAATTTATATATAAAATGATTTTAGTTTTTAATTGTTTCTTATTCTATTAAAATTCTTTGTTTATATAAAAACATTTAATTAAGGACCATATTTAAATATTCATTGCTTGAGAATTCAGGACCATTAACTAAAATATTCAAAGCAGAGCTATATTTAAGAATAGAATGTTTTGTTTTCACTAACTCTAGATGTTCAATGACAGAAATGTCCATGTTGATACAGTTCAATTTATAGAACCTACATCATGTCTCAATCAAGGCAACTCCATCTATATTTGGCTAATTTTTCTCCTCACCATTCCCTTGTTGGAATGAGAAATATATATTCTTTTGCTATCTTTTAGTGGAATATGATTTTTGTCCGAATACTTATTTTCAATTGATTGACTATTTAAACTGAAAGGTTCAAAGATTGTTGGAGGCTTGTCAGTAGGAGAAGTGATCTGGGAAAGTTTGCTATTGGCCCAAGCTGGGGCCAGTTGAGTAGTGGAATATATTCAAAAGCACAAAGAATGAACCTATAACTCAAATACGAATCCAAGAGAATATCCTAACATGCATAAATATAAAAATTGAAAATTTGATTACTAATAAGGGATTTACACAGATTCAAAGTAACTCAAAACATTTCTTTATTAAAAAGGTGGACCAATATCCTCTGAACATTAAGTGTAGAGTTGTTGTATAGATATATCCATTGAAAGTGAGCTCTGTAACTGCATTTTTATTTGTTGTGGTTTGTTGTAATGGTCTCTGGCTGTTGAAAAGGCAAGTTTCCTTAAAAAGGGGTGAGGGAGAACTACATTTAGTAATAGAACACAATTAGGTCTCAGGTGACATTGTAGAAGAGGGGGCAGGAAGATTTTAAGAGTCATAGTATCAGGGAGTTGGTGGTGAGACTATGTCCTAGGAACACCATAAGCAGCACCCATAAAGTTTTGCCACCATGACAGACTAAACATGAATTGAACAAGAGGGCAGCAGTAGACATGCCAAAATGGATAGGGGTGTGGGGGAAGAGACTATGAATCTTTAACCCTACACAAAGAACTACAGGAAACTAAGGAATACTAAGAGTGGGAGAAATAATCTTACCTAGGGAAGAATTGGTTACCTAATAAAAAAATGGTCAGCACTGAAAATACACATCCAAGTAACATTATACAGACTGAGAAGATTATATTTAGGAATACATATTCATGTGTACATATATGCATGTAATAACAACTATTGGAAAAGTGAAGCCTTAAGTTTGAAAAAACAAACAAGAAAGACTATGGGATGGTTTTTAGAGAGAAAATGGAGGAGTAATGTAATCAAATATAATATCAATAAAAGACATTGTAGAAAGTAAAATTGTGAAATAATAACTCTATAATGAATAAAGATAAGAGAATCCATATTAACCAAATTATCAAAGTTAGCATCAGCAGCCATGAGAAAAACAGTATCCTGTGTGATAAGTAAGAAATGAGAGGAGAACACAACATTAGCCCTCACTGGTTTTCTTTTCTAGGGTCTCTTGGTACCACTTGAAATATCTTAGTGATTTCTGCAAAAGTTTTAATAATTTTTTAATATTTATGGCATTTATTCTTTGACAATTCCCTTCATGTACATAATTCATGCTGTTCATACTCACTCCCACCTCATTTTAAAAATAACTTTAATTAAAATTATTCTTTGACATTTTCATACTTGTGTATAATGAATTCTTATTACTTGAACCACCTGCAATGTTTTCTTCTTTCCTTCCCATCACTCTCAATGCCTTTCCCCTCTTACTACAGGTTTCCTTCTTTTATTCACAACTTTAACCAGTTTAACTAGAACAAGAGCCATCTGCATGACCATAGATTTGAGACTATTGGCCCAACAGATACTTATATCCACATTAGCCCTTCAGCAGCTGTATCTCATTCCACTTATGTGAAGATTGATCATCTTTGCCTTGGTGATCAGATTTAATTATCACTCAAGTTCAGTTATGATCTACTGGTTTATGTATACTACTGTACAAATACTCTGTTATGGTTTCTGCACAGGGTATATCTTTTTAGTTTAAGCTTGCTGGAACATTAAAATTCCCCTCTGGAAATAAGCTCTACTCACACTGGTCACTTGCTTGACAATCCCTGACAGGATTTCTTCCTTCCTATTATCTATTCCAACTCACTGCTTGTGGACCTCTTTCCAAATAAACTGCATATATTCATGTCTCTGCCTCAAGGTCTTATTTGGATAACTAGAACAAAGGACAAAAATATTTAGCTTAATTCATTTGATCAGGGTAGAGAACACACTACTTCCAGATGTGAATCCATATATATTTAATTTTTAAAAAACACTACTCATTTTATTGTTATGTCTTATGAGTGTTTTGCTTGCATATAGTCTTTGGACTGCTTGCATGCCTGAAGCCCTCAGAGGCCAAGAGAGGGCATTAGAACATCAAGAAAGGGAGTTACAGACAGTTGTGAGCTGTCAAGTAGGTGCTGGAAACCAAACCTCAGTCTACTGAAGCAACAACCAGTGTCTTTAAGCACTTAGCCATCCCTCTAGGACCACCATTAAAATTTAAAACCTTGTGTTAGAAAGAGTTCTCTCTGATCTTTTTTCTTTAATCAGAAGGTGTTTTACTTGTCTGTGTTCAATTCTAAAATAAATGTGATAATGATAAATTATTGGTTCTTTTAAATAAGATTGGAACCACACACAAAGCATTTCTGGACACCTCTCCATATTCTGTAACATTAATTACATTCATTCAACCATTTGCATGGGCGAAGAACCCTATTTACTGTGGGTGAAGAAGCAAAAAAAAAAAAAAAAAAGAAAGAAAGAAAAAAAAAAGAAAAGAAAAGAAAAATCTAAGCCAAAGCCAAAAAAATTCTAAGCCAAAGCCAAAATTCAAGGTCAAACATTCAAATAAATTGAAAACATTTTCAGGTGTAAGGACTCTTTCTCCACTGAGTTTGTCTGCAGCTATGACATTTTTTTTTTTTTTTTTTTTTTGAAGAACACACACACACACCTGTCTTCAGGATCTGAACAAATGAAAAACATTAAGAAGAGAAAACAGAGCGGAGGCAATGGGCAAGTAAAAACTATTCTATTATGTGCTCTCAGGCTCAAGTGTGAATACGGCTGCACCTGGAGGAAGGGAAAAAGGGAAGCATTCATCTCCATCATTCCTCATGGGGAGCCAGAGAGAGTGAGGGGGTTGTCCTGTTGAGAGAATGAATCAGAAGTCCTTCTCAGTAAAGATTAACCATGCCAAAGGGCAGGGCTAAAGTATGCCCTCCTCTCTTTACTCCAATCTCTTCCTTCTGCCCAGGTTCCACATTGCTGTATTTTCATATGCTGAGATATTGGTAGTAGGGCAGAGCTGCTGAAAGCTTTGTGACATCTGGGAGACGAATCATTCCATGCAGAAACGGAACAATTAGCTGCGCTTAGTTCAACACAAAAGCCCAAAGAGGTGTCTAATTGAGTGGCCCACAAAGGGCCAGGAAACAACATGGATTTGAGCAAAATCCCACAATTAATTTCTGCACTGACCTAATGGGACATAATTTGTTAATATGTACACATCCCAGAGTAGGCCTTTTCCATGATGTTGTAGATTTCAAGCATTTGGCATTTCCCAGTGTTTGTGCATGCTTGGATAAGTGCTGGGAAAGTTAAGGATGTAGTTAAATGCAAGCCTTTCTTACAGGACATTATTAAATCTGTGACCATTTAAACATAAAATGAGACATCCTGGTATGGTTAGCACTGTACATTTCCCAAGAACATCGGGTTTGGAATTAGGCATTGGCAGTTAAAGGACAGCATTAGGCCATGTTATAAAAATCACATCGCCTTTGGACAATTTAAGGAATAGAAAAAAGGTAAAAACATAACAACAAATCACAGAATCTTTTTTTTCTAAGAAGAAATACTTCCTCCACAGATGCTAAAATGTTAAGTACCCATTTTTAAACAACTGTGTTCTAGTTTCATTTACTCATAGTTCCCAGATCATTTTTTTTTACTAATTTTGGTAAAGAAGAAATTATAGTTATTTTCATAAACTTGTAATTGAGGGATTTTAGAAGGCTTGATTATTAGAATAATAATGATTTATCACTGTAATTAAACTTTTATTTTCATAATAGTGGATTACACTTCAGGCAAGATTTGGTTTAGATGTTATCACTAATTTTTTCACTGACTAATTTCTAAGCAAATACTGTGTAAACAAAGATACTTAACTACTTGGTAACCGAGTTTCTTACATGAAAACCTAAGGGGGCAAAAGGAATTGATGCCAATCCTACCTACTGATGATGTAATGTTTCTATAATACAAAAACAAAAAGATTGAATGCATCAAACTGAATGCATGTCTCTTCTTCCTTGTCATGCCCACTAAGGATGACACTTTTCTTCAGAGCTATGAAAACCTAGGCCTTCATCATTGGATCTATTTACATATTGTAGGATGAGAGAGAAAGAGAGAAAGCTCATTTTTCAGGGGAATCATGTACTCAGTGTGTGAATGAAGAGAAGAGCTGCATATTAAGATAAGAAGTATGTGTTTTCTGTCATGAAGCAAAGGATGATAAAATAATAGAAAGGTTAAAATGAACACCTTTGTGCCCATTGATCTTGCTTTACTACTGTACCGTGTGGATCCAACAATACATCTAAGCTGTGGTGACATACAGGAAAATGCAATATAAGTGATGTAGACATCTGCAACATCACAGTCCCTTGACCCAAGGCATAACTGAAGTCAAAGTGACCTAAATAGAAATAACAAAAGAGTGTCATATACCCAGGGAGAGTTGTGTGTAAGTTGACACTACGAATACAGTTTGCATTTATGTGTTTATTCAATTCTACCCTAACTCTCCAATAATATCAATAGGATAATTGTTCAATGAAAAATGGCACAGGGCAAATGCATTGATATATTGTATTGTCTTGGAAGCTCACTCACTCACTTGCTATGCTTGCTTTCAGAGCAGACTGAAATTTCAAAAGATTCCATGGAATAAGTATTGAAGATAATGAAAGCAGAGTATTAGAGCACTGATTATTTGTTTTTTAATTGGAAAACATGTGTTTTAATGTTAGTAGCGAAAATTTTTAAGTTATTAGATAGCAGAAGAAATTCTTATCTATATAGCATATATTTCAGTCATGTAATAATTAACTCTTTCTTAATAGAATGACATGAAAACAGTGTTAGAGTCCATGCTAGTTGGTCAGCAATCAATTTTATAATCCTAAACAAAAATCTCCAAAGGTCTTCTCTGGATAGAAGAATTAGGAGGTGAAGAAATAAATGTTTTGAAATGCAGCTTTTTTGGTAGTTGACGAAGTAATTGCCCCATGGCTGTACAATAGGCAATGACTGTATAATGGTAACCTACATATCTGTGACATCTAAAACTCACCTTCTCCTGTGTTGGAATGATTGCAGAATATTTTGTTGTGTATATAATACCTTTCTTCATCCACTAATCCACTGATGTTCCCAGAAATTACTTCAATGTTTGGCTAGCACAATGACTGATTCAGTAAGCAAGGGAAGCATGTAGCAATATATTAATTCCCTTTTGGGAGTACATATTCACTTATATAATTGCTGCAGCTGATGGGTCTTTTGTTTCTACTTTTGGGGAACAATTTTGTTTTTCTGTTTCTGTATAACGGCTGTATCCATATATGTTTCTTGCCGTCATGAGACTACATACACACACACACACACACACACACACACACACACACACACACACACAATATACATATATATATATGTAGATATATATATATATATATATATATATAACAGCAGTGCTAAATGGAACATGGTATTATGTTTTCCATATTAATTTTTGACAATTAGTGAAATTAAGTAGTTTTATATGTTCTTGGATTTGTAGAAACTTATGTTAAAACCAAAACCATAAAACCATTTTTGAAAAGTCTAAGGGGAATGCTTTGGTATAAGTACTATTATTCTAGGCATTTAAAACATTTAAAAATTAATTAAAGTAATTGTTCATTTTCCTCTTCCTTTTCCTCCCTGTAAACAGTCACATTCCACTTCTCTCCAATCCCTTCTGTCCCTCCCAATCCATTCCTACTCAAGTTCAAGCCTCTTCTTTATTATTGTTACATATACTACACACACACACACACACACACACACACACACACACACACACACAAACACACACACACACACACACACACACACACACACACAACATAGATACAAAGAAGTACATAAATACTACCCATTGAGCCCGTTTAGTTTTGTTTCTATGCATATGATTTCGTGGTAGTGGATAACCATAGCTGGGATCTCATAGCTGGGAAAGACTGCTGCTTTTTCTTCACTCAGCAGTCATTAGTTACTTGTTATTCTATATCTAGGGTTGTAATCCTGTGAGATTTCCCACTCACATGTTACCCTGTCTATTGTTCAGGCAGCCATATTGTTGAGGTTTCATAAGTGTAGATTCCCTGTTGTTTCCAGGAGACACAATCTCACAGCAGACTTATGCATCACATTTAGCTTTTATTATCTTCTCATCCTCTCTTTAAAAATGTTCTTTGAGTTTTAGGTGCACCAGTTGTGTTATAGATGTATAGATCTATTGGGTATGGACACCTTAAGATCATTTGATTTTGCATTTTTGACTAGTTGTGGTTTTCTGCAATCAGCTCCTACTGCTGCAAAAGAAACTTCTTTGGTGAGGAATAAAAGGTATATTTCTTTGTGATTATAAGTTTTAAAATATAGTTCAGCATTTTGTTAGTCTAGCTAAGTGACAAAAGTGCTTTTGCCAGCACTAAGAAATTGGCTAGGCATCCAGTAGCAAGCCTGATTTCCTTCCTGTTAAGCAGGCCTTAAGTTCAACTAGCTAGATGTTGGTTACAGGCAAGATACAGTGACACTATTGCAACTTTAAGGATATCTTGCCACGCTGGATATTATTGTGGTTCATAGTCTGAGTATAACTATTGGTCGCTTCTGTTCCTTGGAATCTTGCACAGTACCTTCTGACACTGTGAAAGCTAGACTTCAAGAAGAAAGACGTTCAGGTCAAATCCAGCTTCAATCTGAGTCTTGTCTGAAGTGTGTGACATCTTCAGCAGGAGGGACTTGCCTTCAACCTCTGGAAGGCAACCAGAGGCAACATGAGAACGTATATTATTTTGGGTGTCACTTGGACTTCCCTAACCAACAACTCAGAAAGAGACTCCTCATTCCTGGGCACTGGGGTTTCCGTTAGTGTGTGATTCTTGCAGGGAGCATTGTTAGTCCATGTGGTATAACTTTATTTAAGATGTGTGTTATACAATTTTAGCTAAGTATAAGATTATTTCTTTAAAGCTATTTAAAACATCATTAGTGTTATTTTACCCTCATTAACCCCTCTCCTTGACCTCTGTCTTCCCTCCTCAATTAAAGACCTCTCTGAGTTTCCTCCATTTTCCCCTTCATGACATCTATATGCTGCCAACAATTTACATAATTCAAAATCATAGCATAGGTAACAAAAAAGAAATACATATTTTAAGAAGTTTTTTTCATTATAAAGCTACAATGAAAGAAAACCATTCTTTGTAGAAAGCTATTAGGCTTACTATACCAGCTGACTAATTGATGTCATGTGGGAAATCTTATAAGACATCAGAAATGCATTCAAACAGGCATATCCTTAACAGTTCTGTGATCCTTGTGTGATGGAGTAAAGTAGCTTCCAGCATTTGTTACAGATATTGCAAAGTCATTCTTATTTCCTTGGTTCTTGTTTAGCAAAGTTCCTCCCTGGAATTCTAGAGAATTTTGTAAGCTTTGAAATTCAAGCCAATTGACCATCCTTTGTGACTTCAGGGGAAATTGGGAATGGAATGGTTCTCCTTAGTATAAAACCGTCCTTATGACATCTCACAGTTGTTAAAGAACTAAAGACCTCCACTTCTTTTTCATCAGAGGCACCTCCTGCCTTGATTTCTGATTCCCATATGTGCTTGCTTCCATGGAGGTACCTATTCCTGTGTAGATTTGCTTCTGGGAACTCACTCTTGATTGGGCTGAGTCTATTGTTCTTCAGTGTGCCCCCATTGGTTTCCACATGTCTTTTTATGTCAGAATCTATGGTCTAGGTAGTCCTATAACACCAGACTTTTTCACTAGTCATATAATAAAAACAAATGTACTATTTATACTTGTCTCTGAATCTCATGTTTGATTAATCTCAAGAAATCAACTTCTTTACTTGAAATATTAGTGAATCCAACCCACAGAGAGAGAACGGACAAGTTGATACTGTGGTGATTTATTATTTATGATTTGAAAAATCTTGCCTGAAGATCAGAGAAGCAAAGCAGCTGAGCCACCAGAGAGCTCTTACCTATAACAGTGCTCAGACTGAAGGGGTGATCCACCAAACCACAGATTGCATCTCTAGACTGCATTGCCCCTCATCAAATCTCAGACTCCTAGACTGTCATGCTCTCCTCAATGTGAGACAGACTAATTGCCACATGAGACCCTTTGTTTCTTCTTAATAAACCTCTCTAGTACTGGGATTAAAGGCATGAGCTCCGTTACTCTTTTTGATTGATTCACTCTGGAGTAGTCCTGGGTGAACTTGAACTCAGAGATCCATCTGCATCTGTCTCCTGAGTGCTGAGAATAAAGCTGTGTGCCACCACCGCCCAGATTCTATAGCTGTTCAGTGTAGTTAGCTTTGCACTCTGATCTGTCACACAAGCTATGTTAATCATAAACATAGCTAAATGTTAGTAAATCATAAATATATCACCACAGACACACCTGCTGGATAAAGGGTATATTTCTGTCCTAGAAGGCATAATAAAGTTAGAGGTAGTTTGTTTAGCATTACATGTGGTGTTGGATTGAAAGGTATACATGCCATGAAATGTAATGCACAATTCAGCAGACCTCTTCATGAAATACAAAATAAATTCCACTCCAGTCAATGCAATTGTAGATATGCTGATACATCACTTATTAATCATATTTTGGTGGCTTTTTTTCAATTTTGACTATAAAGATAATCATATATATGTGCATATACATATATTTTTTTATTTTACATATCAATCATAGTTTCCTCTCCTTCCATCCCTCCCATGTTCCCCAAACTCCCCTCCCAACCCATTCCCCCCAACTCCACTACAGAAACCCACAGAGACAGCTGACCTGAATAGGGGGGAGCTCATGGACCCCAAGACTGATAGCTGGGAAAACAGCATTATAATAACTCAGAACTTCTGAATGTGGGTCTCAGTTAGAAGGCCTGGGCAGTCTAAGAGACCTCTGACAGTGGAACCAGGATGTGTCCCTGGTGCAAAAAAGGACTTTGAGTGCACATTTCCTATGGAAAGATAATCTTCATTTATGTCAAAATATTGTTCATGTTAGCTTTCCTTAATTATAACAGTGTGCTCTTTAATTTACCCCAAATTATTTGACTTTTGACCTAAAATCAGCAAGGCTTTGAAAATGTGGTCAATATAGAATGCCAATTGAAAGTGAACAAAAAAAAGATGTTCTATCTTTATGACTTTTTCAAACTGAACCCAATAAAATATAGAAGAAACCATATAGGCAAATGATGATTTACTTGGGTTTGAATTTTCAGGTCTTCTATTTCCTCCTCAAATATTCTACCTCGAAGCTTTTCTACAACAGTGTATTCTGTTTTCAGAACTGGATGCAGACAAGTACGTGTTACTTGCCTCTTTCTGTCAAGGTAGATAACTGAGGTCCTGTTATGCATTTCTTGTTGATGGCCCAGTTACTGTAGAATTTCTGTAGATTAATTCATATTCACATTTCACATCTCTATCTCATTTTGCTTTCATCAAGCAATGTTTTAACATTTACTACATAACAAATGCTTTTTTTTTTAGTTTTTGATTTCATTTTACATTCCAACCACAGTTCTCCCTCCTACCCCTCCTCCTACCCACTCACCTCCTCCCACTCCCCTCACCTTCCCCATAGCCCATCTCCAGTCCACCTCACCTCACTAGTAAGTGCTTCCATGAGAAGTCAACATAGTCTAGCACAATAGGTTGGGGCAATGCCAGGCCACTCTCCCATGCTTTAAGGCTGAGCATGGCTTCACCATGGGAAGTAGGCTCCAACAAGCTAGTTCATGTACTGGGTTTGCATCATGGTCCTACTGCCAGAGTGCTTCAGCTAGTTCAACCTTCACAACTGACTCCCACATACAAAGGGTCTCCCTGGAGTCTCCACAGTAGTAGGTCGAGAGTTCATGAGTTTCTACAAGTTTGGTTCAGTTGTGTGTAGATTTCTCCATCATGATCTTAAGCTCCCTTGCTCATATGTTCCCTTCTCCCTCTCTTAGACTAGATTCTCAGAGCTTGGCCTGGTGCTTCATTGTGGGTCTCTGTGTCTGCTTCCATCAATTACTAGATGAAGGCTCCATGGTGATAGTTTGGGCATTCATCAATCTGATTACAGAGGTAAGCCCCTTCAGGCATCCTCTCTACTACTGTAAGAGTCTTAGCTGGGGCCTTCCTTGTGAATTCTTGGGAGATATTCTAGCACCAGTTTTCTCCCTAAGTCCATAATGGCTCTCTTTATTAAGGTATATCTTTAATTGCTCTTCCACCGCATCCCTCCCCACCTCAGCCATCTCATTTCCTTCTGCTCTTGTCCCTCCTCTCCCCTTACCACCCCCTGCCCCAAGTTTGCCCAGTAGATCTCATCTAATTTCCTTTCTCAAGATGATCCATGTCAGACTTACAAAGATAAACATAGTATGTATTCACTCATGAGTGGATATTAGATGTAAAGCAAAGGATACACAGACTATAATCCACAGCTCCAGAGAAGCTAGGTAACAAAAGAACTCTAATATGCACAGTTTTATATGTTAAAAGCATATGGGAATTATGAGTACCTGAGGAGACAATTATTTGGAAAACTGGGGTTACAGTTTCCATGTAAAGGCCATACTGTGGGCCAGTGTTACCATGCCATATACAAGAATTACACTGGGAAAATAAAGAAAAGTTTATAGTTGCAGGAATGGTTGTCCTGTATCTGTGAAAGTGGATAGTGTAGTGTGAGATAGGAAGTAGACCCCTCTAAACCTCCTGAGATGGCTATACACACCAATCTTGCTAAAATTTGAGATCAAATTTGGGAGAATAGTGACTTTCTTAGAGTTTCTATTGCTGTGAAAAGATACCATGATCATGAAAACACTTACAAAGGAAACATTTAACTGGGGAAGCTTTCAGTTTCAGAGGTCTAGTCCATAATCATCATGGTGGGACATGGCAACATGCAGGCAGGCATGGTGCTGAAGGGACTGAGAGTTCTATGACTTGATGTGAGACAACAAGAAGTGAACTGTGCCACTGGGAATAGCTTGAGCACAGGAGACCTCAAAGTCCACCCTCACAATGCCACAATTACTCCAACAAGGTTATTCCTACACCAACAAATTCATACCTCCTAATAGTGCCACTCCCTATGGGGGCCGTTTCCTTTCAAACCACCACATTCAACTCCTTGACCCTTAAACACTTATAGCCATATCATAACTCTAAAACTATATATATATATATATATATATATACATACACATATATATGTATATATATAGTACAATTTCAAAACTCCCTTTAGAATATCATAGTCTCAACAATGTTTAAAAGAGCCATTATATGTTTGAAGAGAAAACCGACTCCAGAGAAATGTCCAGAGACCTACAAGGATGACCCCAACTAACAATTTGAGAAACAGTGAAAAGTCTACCATAAGTGTCCTTCCCTGATAATGAGATTGATGACTATCTTATCCACCATCATAGAGCCCTCATCTAGCAGCTGATGAAAACAGAATCAAACACCCACAACTGAGTTGAATTGGAATCTAGATGCAGAGAGGAAGGACAAGACCAGGCTACAGAAACCCACAAAGACAGCTGACCTAAGCGAGGAGGAGGAGCTAATGGGCCCCCAGACTGATAGCTGGGAAACCAGCATTGGACAGACTCAGACCCCCTGAACAGGGGTCTCAGTTAGAAGGCCTGGGCAGTCTAAGGGACCTCGAATAGTGGAACCAGGATGTATTCCTGGTGCACAAAAGGACTTTGGGAGCACATTCCCCATGGAGGTATACTCCCTTAACCTAGAGGCAGGAGGGAGGGCTTAGTCCTTATTTCAAATGACATGACAGATTTTGTTGACCCTTCCTAGAATCACCCTATATGTGGAGTTGGGGGGGGGGGTGGGATGGGAGGATGGTTGGGAAGCATGGGAGGGAGGGAGAGAGGGAGGAAGAGGGAACTGGGATTGATATTTAAAATAAGAAAAGAATAAATAAAATAAATTTAAAAAGCCAAAGTTCAAAGCCTCATTTGAGACTCATATAATCTTTTAACTGTAATTCTCTATAAAATAAAAATGAAAGAGGAGATCACATACTTCTGACATTATAATTTCACAGGATATATATTACTGTTGAAAAACATAGTGATGGGAGCATAGTAAAGAAATATTCAACCAAAGAGAGACATAAAACAAGCTGGGAGAGCTCTAAACTCTTCATCATCTCTATGTCTTATGTCAAAGCACTCTTCAGATCTCCAAGTCCTTTGAACTTTATTGAGTAAAACACATTTCTTTCTTTTGGGATGGTTAGACTCTCTGTGATAGATGTCATTCTGCTAATATGTTTCTCATATTGGTTAATGAATAAAGCACTGTTGGCCAATAGGAAAGCAAGATAGGCAGGACTAGGAGACAAGGAGAAGAGAGGAAGTAGTAGGGATTAGATTCAAGATGTAGGACAGGGAGAGCAGAATTCTGGGTCCTCTCTCCGGTAAGATAAGACCACGTGGAAATACTTAGATTAATAGAAATGGATTAATATTTAAGACAGAGCTAGCCAATAAGAAATGCTAGTAATAGGCCAACAGAATTATATCCTAATACAGTGTCTCTGTGTGTTATTTGTGGCTGGCCCAGCAGTGGGACCAGACCAGTGGAATAAATTGCTCATAACACTCTCTGTTAACAGCTTTCCTTTACAGGTAACACATGACTCTAGCATCTCCAATATCTTGGGGTCTCCAAGGGAATCCAGGCATCTCTTTCACAGCGACACACAATGGTCTCTCTAGGCCTCCATTCAAGAATCACCCTGGCTCATGCTTGGCCTTGATGGGAGATGTTATCTGTATATATGTTTCTCATACTGGTTAATTAATAAAGCACTGTGGCCAATAGGAAACAAGATAGGCGGGGCTAGGAGACCAGGAGGAGGAAAGAGGAAGTAGTAGTTAGGAGTCAAGATGTAGACCAGGGAGGAAAGAAGACACCAGCCGAGGCTCCTGGATAAGATGAGCCACGTGGAAATAATTAGATAAGTACAAATGGCTTAATAATTAAGGCAGAGCTAGCCCATAAACAATAATGGTAACTGGCCAACAGGATTGTATCAAATACAGAGTCTCTGAGTGTTATTTGGGACTCACATGACGGCGGGACCCTGGCGGCAGGACCGGCTGTTTGGGGCTGGTGCTGCTGTTGGGCCCAGACTGGCGGCAAGCGGGCTGGCGGGATGGCACTGACAGGAAAAACCTGCCAATAACATAATGGTGTCAGAAGTGGAACTGAGAACTTTCACTTAAAACTTAACAAAAGCTTAAAAAATAGTTTTTAGAAACAAAAGAACAGAGACTAACAAGACTTCTTGGTAGCAGCATTTTCTCGGTTGGATTTGTTTTGCTGTAGACAGAGATTTGCGTGGCTCTTTTAAGGGTGGTTTCCAAAATTAGCATAAGCAGCAAAAAACTGCCTTGCTTTTAAAGAGCTCTGCTAACAATTCATTGCTGTGTACGAGAGCTGCAATGAAGGTTTACACTGTGTTTAAAAAAAAATAGGCTGGCTTGGGAGAGAAGAAGAAACAGGATACAATGGTTTAAAAAAGAAAAAAGGAAGTAGAAAACTTGATGTGGTGGTGCACGCCATTAATCCCAGCACTCGGGAGGCAGAGGCAAACAGATCTCTGATTTCAAAGTAAACCTGGTATACAGAGGAAATTCCAGGACAGATAAAAGTTACACAGAGAAACCCTGTCTCAAAGTATGTAAAAATAGAAATAGAAGAAATAGAGTAATAAAAAAGCCACGTAAAGATGGAAAGCACAGAGAAATGTTGGATACTATACGCAATTCTGTTGTCTTTAAATTATTTGATTGCTGAGAAAATAACAACTATGGATAAAAG
Organism: Cricetiscus sungorus; assembly: GCA_030556225.1. Lineage (NCBI taxonomy): Eukaryota > Metazoa > Chordata > Mammalia > Rodentia > Cricetidae > Cricetiscus > Cricetiscus sungorus. The sequence continues at coordinate 69,239,217 of JANBXA010000372.1, read as the reverse complement.
AAATGCTGCTGGATTAATTCAATTTATATATTTTAAAAATGCTTTGACTCCAAAATTTAAGTTTAAGGACAAGTTACTGGAGAAAAGGATTTCTATTTTTGTTTCCACAGAAATTAAAAAACTATGGATTTCTTCCAGATTAATATGGTTTGATCAAGCAAGACCCCCTGAAACAATGTCTACAGCCAAGATTTGTACATCTTCTTAGAATTTCCCATGATAGCGCCCCTTACCAGCAGGAAGTAGTTTGGAAAGAATGATGCCCAAATTCCCAAATATTGTTTATACATTTTTGTATTCATTTAAATGGGCTTGGTTATAAATGACTATAACCACAAGCAATCTTTTTAAAGGTAAAAAGGGAATTATGGTATAGATATGAATACTTTGCTTTGGAATGGATTTTCTTTTATTGATACAATTTAAGGTCAATTTTGTGATATGTATATTTCTCCTCTTGTTTAGGTATTGTGTTTATATAGCTCATTGGAAAATGTAATGTATAATTTGGTACAGATTATAGAGAGTTACCTATGATAGTTAAAACTTGGAGTTAAGTTAGTTAGGATTTCTAGATATGCAGAGATGTATTTGAGATGAATAGGTGATGGGAGATGTGATTCTGTATATATGTTTCTCATACTGGTTAATAAAGCACTATGGCCAATGAGATAACAAGATAGGCGGGGCTAGGAGACCAGGAGGAGGAGAGAGGAAGTAGTAGGAGTCAAGATGTAGCCCAGGGAAGACGCAGGACGCCTGCCGCACAGCTCCCCGATAAGACAACCACGTGGAAATACTTAGATAAGTAGAAATGGGTTAATAATTAAGGCAGAGCTAGTCCTTAAACAATAATGGTAATTGGCCAACAGGATTGTATCAAATACAGAGTCTCTGAGTGTTATTTGGGGCACACGTGGTTGCAGGACCATGGCGGCAGGTCCGGGAGGCCGGCAGGGAGGAACCTACCGTAACAAATAGGCATTCTTCAAACCTTTCAAAGACCTACAGAATATGGCATTTAAAATGGTTTAGGGTTTTTCTTGACAGTGAGGCACAACTGCTCTTGGAAACACCATGTGCATCAGAAAGAAAGATGGACAACGAAGAAACACATTATGGAGTTTGCTTCTAATACGGCAAGACTAGCCATTTGAGCAAGGTACTGCTCTTCTGGATTATTTGACTTTATGCTGTAGAAACTGGACATGCAGGACCCACAAAAAGGTGACTGCTGATGCACGATGGACATTGCTACAGGATTCCTGCTTCATGGAAGAGGCAGCCAGACATTCTGCAGTTCACAGAGAAAAGTGACTGACAAACTGCCAATACAGGTGGACAGTTTAAAGTTTCCTGCTTTGCTGAGGAGTCTGGAGACACACTATGGCCTATGGGCTGAAGATGGAACATTACAGAAGAACTTCGGGTGACTGACCAGGCAATGAGTTGTCTCTGTCTTTTTTAGAGTTTATATATTATCCTTCTATGGGCTTTGAAGGAGTTGAAGACAGATAGTTATGGTTATAGTTTTTCTTAGTTAGGATTAAAGATAAGTTACATATAGGACTTTAGACTCACAAAGATAGGATATATGATATTTTATTTAAGTCTTACAAAATGTTAATGGACTAAATATTGTTAACTATGATTCTTATTTGATAACTGTTGTATGATATATTTTGCTATGTTAAGGTTAAACCCCTTCTTTTATTTTAGATAGAAAAGAGGAGATGATGGGAGATGTTATCTGTATGTATATGTTTCTCATACTGGTTAATTAATAAAGCACTGTGGCCAATAGGAAACAAGATAGGTGGGGCTAGGAAACCAAGAGGAGGAAAGAGGAAGTAGTAGTTAGGAGTCAAGATGTAGGCCAGGGAGGAAAGAAGATGCCAGCCACGGCTCCCGGATAAGATGAGCCACGTGGAAACAATTAGATAAGTAGAAATGGGTTAATAATTAAGACAGAGCTAGTCCATAAACAATAATGGTAACTGGCCAACAGGATTGTATCAAATACAGAGTCTCTGAGTGTTATTTGGGACTCACGTGGCGGCGGGACTGTGGTGGCAGGACCAGGAGGCCGGCGGGTAGGAAAACATGCCTCAGTGGCTTTCCAGGTGATCAAGAAAGTTACAACTCAGGATATACAGAAGTCAAACAAAAGCAATATCTAACACCACATGAAATTTTGTTTATCACTATTGAGAAGATTCTATATGTTATTATTGATCATTTTCTCTCCAGATCCACATTAAGTACAGTTTTCTCTGCAGAGTCACATTAGGTACAGTATTATGGGTAGAGGGGAAATAACTTACTTGATTCTCCACAGTCCATGTCATTCTCTCTGAGACATTCCTCCACAGAGGAGTTTTTGGGGCTGCTCACACTGTTCAGTCTTGCCCAAGGACAAGTGGAATGAGATCCCTCTGTCTTCTTCTGTACTTGATCTCAGGCTTGTTCCCTGGGTTGGAGATGATCCAGGTAGGCACTGTGGCTTGAGCGGGAGCTGTAGACTCTTCACCTACCACACCTGACTACTGGAAGATGCTTTGGATAGGTTAATCATCTCCATCCCCAGTATACTCTATTCAGGAGAGAAAATTGTCCTGCTTTATCTGGAGGGATTATTGCTACCCATTTCACAAATATAATCTTCTGTACCCATTTTTTGTTTGTTTGTTTATTTTTTTAAATCATGGATGATTTCTATAATCTGATCCTTGAACCTTCAATCCTTCCAGAAGCCCATTAGCACCAAATCTAGCTTTCTGGCAGTGTTTGCCTGAGAAATTGTGGCTCAATACCAATGTAGCCATATTTGCCTTTGAGTAACCCAGACAGAACTCTTCTACTGCTTCATCCCTCCCTTTTCCTCCAGTGGTGTGGCTCTCCTGCTTTACAGACTCTCTTTACATGCTGGTTTAAATCACTTACATTCTCTAATGACTGTCCTACATCATAAAGATCCAGCTCCACTAAACGGCTCAGCAAAGCTCCTAAAGCTTCATGCCAATCTCAGGGCCTCACTGAACCTAGTTCTTCTCTACACCTCTAGTGAATAGGGTCATAACAGGCTCTGTGAACTACACATCAAACATTGCTTCTCTCCTACATGTTCTATCAGCAGCCTGTGTGCCATCAAGTGTCTTCTAGCCACTGACATTCATGCAGACCCTCTCATTGCTCTCTGCATAAATAGTCTATCTGGGGCAAGGGACAGCCTGGAGGAAGACTGCTGGTGCTGGGAGGAATTGCATCAAGAAAGGGATTGGAAGCTGTGATTTTGGTATTGGCTCAGGATTTAGTGGGTAAATTGGATAAAAAGGAGTAGGGTAACTGTGGTATTGGCCTGGTTTGTTGTTGTTGTTGTTGTTGTTTTGTTTGTGTTTGGTTTTTAAGCTAGGGGACCAAAAGGGAAAAGGGCCCAGACTAGATTAGTGCCTCTGCAACTGTGCACTGGAAATACTGACCTGTATGTGCTACTCCCAGGGTTTGCAATGCCTGCACTTCATCAACCATCAAAGTATCTCCATCTCCTAGGGTAGGCCCCACCCATTAAGCAGGCCACTCTGTAACTCCTAGAAGAAGAGTGCCAACCTAGGATTTCCACCCCTGACAGCTCCTATCTAAGTAGTAATGCCTTAGTTCTATTTCTCTCTAGTCTCCAACTGTCCATGCCCTGGAGGTCATCCCCCACAAGCCCCATAGGGCTATAACAAATGCCTGACAACCCCCCACTTCAAAATTTCCTTTGAGAACAGCCACTCACAACTATTGTCATTCCACCTGCTTATCTCATTTCTCATGCCAGGAACACCATTGCTCTTCCCAAACTCATCCTCATTTATGTTGAATCTTGCCAATTATTCTAAGTGTTGTTAAAATCCCTTCCATGAATGAGAGGAAAAGCAATAGCCAACCATTCTCTCAAGGACCCAACAACAAACTGAGGTATTATTCCAACAGAGTTTATTCCCTCTGGGGAACCAATGACTTTATTGGGTTTCACTAGACAAGGTAGGTGAGGGATTGCTCACAGAGTTGTAAGCACTCCTGCCCCAACCAGATGTACCTAAGAAGCCTTACCCAACACCAATGAAGGATTCACTATAGCTGCTGGAGGAACTCCCCCACTTTTTAGTCTTCTATGACTTCTATATAGTACACTGCCACAGGAAGTGGTAGAGTTGGAAACTCGGGTGAGGGTCTCCTGCCTTATTTCATCCTCCAGTGGAGGTGTGGGGAGTGTAGAGTCAATACAGACAGCCTTTAATCTCACGCTGGCACTATGTCATTAGTCTTTCTTGTTCTGTGGCTTCTAGTTTCTTGGACTGAGCAGCTAGGGGACTCTCTGGAGCTCCAGAATGTTACACAGCTATTATTGGGTTATCCAGCCCTCATCTGTATAAACTACTTTTATATATCCTTGTCTAAATCACATGCACAACACACACACACACACACACACACACACACACACACACACACACACACGCATCCTCACTCTCCCTTTGGGTCCTCTTCCTCTAGAAAATCCTGATGAATATACTTGGCAATTTATATAGAGTAATTTGATTTCTTTCTTTCTTTTTCACCTTTTTTGAAGACAGACACAAAAGAGCAAGATGTGTTGGCAATTGCAGTGTTGGGCCCCATATCTATCTCTAAGCAGAGGCTTCATTCCTACATCTTCCAGAGGGAACACCTGCTACACCTTCTGTGATGGTAAAGGGACAAAAAGGAGACTAGCTAGTTCCCTTAAGTCCTAGGATGAAGACACCAATTTTTTAGGATGGAAGAACATTCATTGCCAAATAACCTCCTGGAAGTCCCATTTCTTAGCATTGTTGTGCTATACATCAAGTTTTTAATACAAAAACATTCACATTATATCTTGTAGGATTAATCTCCAGATAGTCTTCAGATAGTCTCCATGAGACCCACACACACATAGATTTTTTTCAGTACAATATCTTTTAAAAACATCACAGAAGGCTGGTAGAACAAAAATAAATCTCAGTGAGCAGGTTATAAAAGACTAGCAAGCTCTTCACCTTACAGGGAAGAAGAAATTGCCAGGTGTGTTATGTAACTATCTCAGGAAAGTTGTGTGACCTATGGTTTAGGAAGATGACCACAGAATGGAAGGAAAATTTGAAAATAGAAAAATTAGTCTATTTAATCTTATTCATCTCAAATTAATAGATTCTAGTGGTCACAAAATATGAATATATCTATGTTCAAAGAAGGATTACCAAATGAAGACCTCAGCAAGAAAGGCTTTTAGGAGTCAATTAGATTGGATATCCTATTCTGTGCATAATGGAACATGAGTCCAAAGGGTGTGGCATGTATTGAAGAATAGGCTGGCATTCATCTTGCACACAGTGGTGCTTGCTCTTCTCAAAACACATATGACTTGATACTCACAGACATGGTCACACCTTATGAACTGTTGCCACACTTGTGTTACAGTTCCCCGCTACTTGTGGCAAATGGAAATCCACACATGCTGTCATGTAAATTTCACAAATTTGGTTGAAACAAGACTGGTGATTGAAAAGAGGCAGTGTACATAATTACATTTAACTATTTGGTAACTTTACTGGCTCTGTTATGAAAAATGACACATTGATTCATTGATAATTTCTGAAAGGTTATTCCTCAGCTTGAGGAATACAAATTGGGTATGCTGAAGATGAAATTTTCAAAATTGCTCCATTACAATGTAGGTATGACTTTTTATACTTCTTATAAAACTGAATTTCTTTTTAAAGTTGTGCACGTGTGTGTGTGTGTGTGTGTGTGTGTGTGTGTGTGTGTGTGTGTGTGTATGAGGATGTCTGTGTGTATTTATGTATGTGAACATGGGCATGCATGTGACATAGTGTGCACATAGAGGCCAGATTACCGCTTCTCCTTCCCCTTTGATTGAGAAAGGTTCTTTTTCATTTTCTGTTGTTGTTGCTTTATTTTGATGCCTTTGCACAAAAGGATAGCTGAGCTGCAGGCCTCTTGGGATTGCATCCCCACCCCACCCCATCTCACTGTAAAAGTGCTGAGACTACAGATGGGAGCAGCACATCTGGCTCTCTGTGGGTTCTAGAGACGGGTTGACAGGCTAAGTTCCAAGTGCTTTTACCCACTGAGCCATCTTGTTGACCCAGGGCAATATTTTAAATATGAACTTTTATTAGGGATTTGGATTGGGGGAATTTTCACACCTGTCATTTTCATATTTTTGGTAGTGAATGTTAGTTTATGCTTGTAAGATTTTAGAGTTCTGGGATTCTGGTACTTCAGAATAGCAACTTTCAGGATTGTGGCATTTTGTACTGTGCTCTGGATAGAGCTTAGTGCTTTTTCAGTGGATTCTTGTCACTCCTTGCCCCTTCACTCCTGTCATAATTCAAATATTTTGGAGGAAAGTGGCCATGGACTCAGAGTTGCCAATTTTGAATGAGATTAACCATAGGTTTGAGCACCAGCATGACCAATTCTGAGTACCCAATCTTCCCTCAGCAGATACCAATAATAGGGTTCCTGATATAGTACAATTACCAGGGGTGATTGGCTAGCTGCACAGTGACATGCTGATGACACTGAGCTCATTGCAGTGCAGAGGGAAGATTTTTGATCTTTCTAGAATAAACACTTCCTATTAATAGAGATTGTCTTCTCCTATAAATAAAGCTTTATCACAGCTATAATACACTGATACATAACCACTTCCATTAGATTCCACATAGCATTGCTTCTAAGTAGGAAAGCTTTATGGCAAAAGAAGTGTTGGAAGGCCCAGTGATTTTACTATGTTGTACAGTATCTTGAAACACCCTACTCTTTAGAAGAGACTCATTACAGTATTAATAAGGTAGAGATACCTTACCAGACATATGAAATGTTCTCCAGGAAGTTGTGCATCCTCTGACCTGGCACCTAAGACATAGTGCTTGATCTCCCATTATAGAGCTCAAGCAATAGGGGATCAAAGGTTGAAGATGTTCCCACTTCTTGTTGCTTCCTGGTCATACACCAGAGAAGGTTTTGCTTCCTTTGTCTTTGGCCTTATGCTCAGCTGGACTAGGTACACAGGAAGTAGAAGTAGTTCCACTGAGCAAGAAAATATAAGCATAATATGAACATGAACATGAACACTGTGGGATATTTCTGCCTGTGAGTGAACCAGCAAAGAAGTAAACTACTGTGATGGCTATGGTGGTTGGTTGATTACCAGGGGTGTAATTGGATTCGACTGTACAATGGCAGTAGAATAACACATCTGGAATATAGCATGTCCCTGAGGGTATCTTACTATAACTATACCCTGTGATTAAAGTCAGTGGAAAACTCCAACAGCTCAATCCAGACCCTTCAGGGATGAAGAATGGAGCCATCCAATCAGGCAAAGATGCACCAGCAGCTAAGGTACTTGTTAAAGGCAAAGAAAATACAAAACACGTAATGGAGGAAGGGAGTTATAAATACCAACTATAGCCATGTGACTATATCCTTGGGTATCTCTTCCTTATGATTGCATAAATATGTTATATAAGAAAACAGTACTGTGGCTTTCATTTCCCTCTTATTTTCTCATGCAACCTAAGATGTCTTGATTAATGTCACTGTAATTAAGTACTGTGTACTTTTTATCATAGTATTTAAGGTATGGAATCTTAATGTTAAGAGTAAACATTCTAGGTCAAAGACTTCATCTCCTTTACTGGGGAAGGCATAAGTTCATTCTCATTTGTGTGTGGGACAGTTGTTTCATGCTTGGTATGGTTTAGAAGATATATATGGACACAGAAGGTGAGAGGATATGAATTTGTGATGATTAACTGTATATAGCAACTTCAATGTGTGACAGAATCTCCAGATATTAGGGTGGGTGCATTATTGTACATGATATGCCTATTCTGCCAGGTTTCAAACCAACATGAAAACAATAACTTTTAAGTTACTGATTCCAGCAACCTTCACCTCAGTCACCACACAATTGTTACAAATCTCATTATTCACATGCAACTCTACCTGCTGCTTGATCTATTGATATAGGTAATTGGTCACACCTAAACAAATGTATATGCACTGGTTCTTGTATGTTTTAGAGAACAACTGTTCATCACATTTCAAGCTTATCGCCGAATTGAAGTTGGATTGAGTTGAATTATCTCCTTGGGATTTTGTAGAAAAATATTAATGTACTTGCATTTGACAAATGATTTGGAATTTCCTTTTGAAATTTAAAATTTCACTTCACACACACATAAACAAGAGTACGCATACACATACATGCCAGCTCTGTGTACACAGACAAGTCTACCCATACAAAACACACACACACACACACACACACACACACACACACACACACACTCAAGAAAGGAATTCTACCCCAAAATGGCATTTCTGCATTTGTTAATCATTGCAAATGCTCAATTCCCACTTTAAGCTAAATCTTCTATTCACCAAAGCAGGTTAGTCTGGACCCTGCTCCAGAGAGGATATGGGCTGCACAAATTGGACTTGTGAATTTTGTTCTTTGTTTTTCTTTCTTGTCTTTCTTCTTCTTTATTTGGGGTGTGTGGCACACAAGTTGGGGACAGACCTGGAAGGACTGGAAAGTGAATGAGATATGGATGTATTATGTGAAATTCCCAAATAATCAATAAAATATTATACTGGAAAAATTTCACTCATGGAAATACTGGAATAGTTTCTGTTGCCTGACAGATTGGTATTAACGGTGTATATAGCCTATAACAGTTCCATCCCAGTAGCCCTACTACAGTGCAGCATGTGCACATGGATATGTTTACAGCAAGTAAGAAGCAAAATGCAGAATTGATTCCACTAGCTTAGCCTCTGACTACTAAAATGCCTTATCTGCTACCTAGTGGTCACATTTATAGCTGCCTAACTAAAAAGGAATTTGGCTATCAAATTGGGCTCCTACACTGTGTAAGATTCATATATAGTGGGTTTGGAATTATCACTCACACGTATAATTATACAAGAAATACAAGGGTGCAATTTACTTGTATCTTAATTGTATTTTTTATCATTGGAACATGAAGACTCAATAAAGTCATTTGATTAAAATCAGTGGTTTTAAAATAACGGTTTAAACTTTGTGAAATGAATGTTTGCTGTATAGCAGAGGTCACTTTAGATATTGAATAGTTATATGAAAAGAAACCCAGAGATCTTGAATCTTAATAACACACAAATGTATAAGTGAATACATATGAGACTAGATAGAAATCATGCATTTGAAGAATAAAATGCCAAGTAACATGAGGGTGATTATAGCACATAAAATACATTTTAAAGTACTATTTTTGCAAAAGGAAGAAAACAATTCTCAGTAAATAATGAATGGCACTCAATTGTGACAATAACCATTTCATAAATCACTATTTTCAATATATATATATACTTCTGAATATGAATGTGAGCAAACAAGTACATATATGTGTGTGTATATAACAACATATATAAGTTAAACAAATGATCCAAGTGCAACATGTATGCACACCCTACACAATTTTGAACTGCTTTAGCAATTCAAGTACTTGTGAACACCAAAGCGGGGGGGGAAGGGGGAAGGGGATGGATATTACTTTTATGTATTTTTACTGGCAATACCTGAATATACCACCAGATGGTGATGTTTATCTGAAAAGCATCACACTTTCTGTCTTTAAAAAAATTAATTCACACCCTAAGATTGAGGGAAGATCACAGAGGAGGGAGTGAAAAGAATGTGAGAGCCAGAGGACAGGGAGGAGTGCTGTGATCCACTGTCTTCTGGACATGACATGGCAGCTACAATCATGAATAGCCGCACTCATAGCATCTGTGATTACCAGCACAAGACCTGTGCAAGACTGGGCCTGTCAGCATGCTGTCATGTACAGGCCCTCATGAGGCCTCACCCCTCCTTGAGGGATTAGAGGATATTCATGGTCACTAAGAGAAGGAAGGACCATTTCTTCTGTGATATAGCCACTGAGTTTGCCCACACTCCAGGAAACAATCCTGCAACCATGCTCATGCAAACAACCACAATTAAACTCAATTGATTGATAATAATAATAATAATAATAATAATAATAACAACAACAATAATAATAATAACAATAAAAAGAAGAAGACTGGGAAAAAGAAGGCTAGGAAGAAGACATTTAAGTAGGAGGAGGGATTTCTGGGAAGGAGAAAGGTTTCATTGGGAGAGAGAGGATGAGTTAGAGTAATGGAGTGTGAAAATGGCCAAATTTTATCATATACATAGATGATATTGTCAAATCAAAAAACAACATTATATTTTACTCATTCAATATAGAAGGTTGTAACATTACAGCAATTCATGCTGCTTTGCAATGCCCGGTCTCTTTCCTTCTGATAAGCTACATTGTTAACCTTGCACACTTGTGATTGTCCTCACTGTGTATTAGACCAGTGAAGTACTTCTTTGGGGTGCTTTCTAGCCTTCAGTGTCTATATATGAGACAATTGCTTGGAAACATCTTATTCCCCCTAAAGTCTGTTTCTATAATTTGTTAGACAGGGTTTGAGCATGCTCAATGAGCAAATTATCCTGCTACATAACTAAGATCTCTCAGGGTACCTTGTACAATACAATCCTCCATGAGTAATGAAGTTCTACTGTCTGACTGGCAGGAACAGATATACTTTCCAGAGTCTGTGACACCAGTAAGACAGAGCATTATTCAGTTCTTCCAGGCTGTTTTTTCTTTAACCTTGAGTGGTTTCCTAACACATACAGTGGATCAGATCCACATGGGGACCCTCCACTGATCTCTAGGGCCTTTTTCTTTCTCTCTTTCCACTGGTCTTTACCTTCAACTACATTGTTTTCCTCAGACTCTCAGGTCTTTTCCATAAAGAAGCAGGTAGCCTCTTTCCAGGAACCCACCTACTCTGTGCGGTGCTGTGCTGCAATCTAAGAAATTAAGTGAAAATATTCATCTGGGGTACTTAAAAGACTTTATTTATGTATGTATTTTGTTTGTTTGTTTGTTTGTTTATGTATCATCAGGATCACTGCACTCTGGTGCCTCAGGTCTAAGATGTTTCAAACTGTTGCTTTATATATTTTATGTTTCAATTGTTTCATCCATACAAGAGAGATATTTCTTTCACTTCAACCAAATAGTTTTGATATATTCTTTTCTTGTATCTTTCCTGTTACTCATTTTGAATTTATTTATTAATTGTTATTATATACAACAAAAATATTTAGGTATAGAAATACAAATGTAGATTTCCTCCTTATCTGTTTTATTTCATTGATTAGTCTATGAGACTATAAAAATAAATGTATCCATAGACGTAATGGTTATGTTGAGATGAAGCCTTCTCTGGAAGGAGCATGCTATATCAGTTGGGTAGAATAATGTAACATACAAACTGTGTTGGAAAAGCCCAAGGTAAAGGCCAGAGATCCTACTATATTCAGTTTAGTGAGTAGAAGTCAATTGTGGACACTGATGCCATGGCTCAGATATTATGAAAGCCTCAAGAGCTACTATGATGGAGGCCTGCTTCCCAGCCTATAGATGTTTGTAAGAGGTGGAAGCTTCAAGATTTGACACCTACAGGTGGAAAGTGGTTCAGTCATGGTGGATATTGCGCTTTGAAGGAATTAATACAATTCTTGTAGGACCAGAGTTTATTCCCGAAAGAGTATGTCCATAAGTGTGGCCTCTAGTCATGCATTCTTGCTTTGTGACCTCTTCAACATGCAGCAGTGGTCCCTTTCAGTCCTCTTGTTTATCATGGCACAGTCAAGGTAGCTCTCACCAGACATCAAACTGAAGTGGTCACGCAATGATAGATATTCAGACTCTGTAAATGAGTTAAAATGACTGTTTTCTATATAAACTTACCCAAATGCTTTATTATAGGGATGTAAAACAACTGATGATCCTAATTTAAAATATTAAAAAAATTGCAGATGGAAACTAATTATAATGGACAATAAGCATGTTGCTACAGTTGGGAACTGAGAGTCTGTAAAATGGGGTCTATATATTCACTTATTTATGCCATGTCATAAGATCTATCCATGCATTTTAGGGGCCTAGCATACAGAAAATGTTGAACAATTTTTGTTGTGGTGAAATGAATAGGACATTACGATTTCAAAGTCTTCCTGGAAAACTTTAAATATCTCCTAATTACTTACTTTTGGCTAGTCTTATAAAAATCATAAAAGCATGTTCTCATTAGCACCAAATTTTATCTAAATGTATCTGTGATGATCTGAAGTGCTTTCATGGGCCATCTAGGGTTTTCAAACCTCTTGGTTTTTCTACAATGTCACAATTAATTAACAGAAATCTCAAGTTCTTACCCCAAATTCTAGTAGGTTTGTTGTTGTTGTCTACTGAGTCTATCAACTAAATGAACTGACTACTGGAGGTCATGGAACATGCATGAATACACTTGTGCACACACACAATTCCTCAGAGCAACTGTAGAAAAAAGACCTAGGGATACAATGTTCCTACCTCAACCTCCCTCCCCTCCTTCTTCTTTATTCTCTCTTCTCTTCCCCTCTTCTCTGCCACACAAAGATGCTTCAATTGATCTCTTTAATATCTTTTGAAAGGTGAAGTCTAACAGAGCCATGAAGGCTTATTTGCCTTGGAATCTATGATGTAAGTCTGTGTAACTCCCTTTGGGGATGGCTGATGTGAAACTCAGAACATCTGTTTCTAAATGCCTGTTTGAGCAGTGGATAGCACCACAAAAGGTGTTAAAGTTAACATGACTCTTCCCTGTCATACAACAGTGGAGTGCTTACACTTTAATCCAGGTGACTTTAACACAGTGTTTCATGTTCATCAAAGAACTGGTGATTCATAGTCTCTCAAAGTGAGACCTAGGAACAGAAAAGCAGTCTCCTCTCTCTCTCTCTCTCTCTCTCTCTCTCTCTCTCTCTCTCTCTCTCTCTCTCTCTGTCTCTCTCTCTCTCTCTCTGCCCTTCCCTCCCCCCTCTTTCTCCCTGTTTCCCTCTCCCTCTCCTATCCATCCCCTCCTTTCTCCCTTATATGACTAGTGATTGACTACAGGCCATAAAAATAGAGGTGCTGAGCCATAGTATTTCCAATAATTATCTTGGAAAATACTAGAACAGTGGATCTCAACCTCCTAATGCTGTGACCCTTTGACATAGGGTCCTCATGTTGTAGTGATCCCCAACTATAAAATTATTTTGCCACTTCATAACTGTGCTACTGTTATGAATTGTACTGTGTCTGCTATGCAACCTCCAAAGGGGCCACACCTCTAAGTTAATAAGCGCTGCACTAGACTATGCAACAGATGTGCTACCTGAGATTCAGTAAGTTTTGATGGGTACCACAGAAAGCAGCTGAGTACTGGGAATCAGTAACTTGTGGTTTCTAACACTGAGAGGAAACTCAGGAAGACATTCCTGTGTAGAGAAGAAAAGAATGGCTCCATAATTTTTTTCTACACACCAAAATTTAGAAAACTATCTAGCAAGTGTAGAGGGAAGACCTAGAAACAGAACATTTCTTTCTCTTTGTTTCTGCTCTCCTCGCTTCCCTTCTCTGTTACATGGAGAAGCTTGTATTGATCATCTCCTTAACATCTTCTAAAAGATGAGCTCTATCCTAGAACCATCAAGTCTATCCTAGAACCACTCATTCATCTCCCCAGATTTTTTTTTATTAAAATGTCATCATAGTTACAGCTTGTTTACTTGAGAGCTTCCCAATATACCATTTTGGTTTGCTTTTCTTGCTAGCTACAAACTAGGTTAACAACTACCTCTTAGTATTTAACTAGAGCCATTAAAATTTAATAGGCAAGTGAGGCCAGTGTAGCTTGTTGTGAACATATTTCGAAAGTGGAGAGGCTACAGGCACAGCAAATGCTCTGAGCATGTCACCATGAAGACCTGTCATATTCAGAAATTCTTCAAGGCCACTAAGAGACAGACTTCCTAAGGCTTCGGGCACCAGCTTATCTGAAGGATACGTTGCCTAAAGTAAACCAGAAGGCATATGACAGCATACAGCTGTGTTTTCCCTGTACAAAAGCAGAGAATGACGTGTCCTGGGGCAGCTTACCAGCTCTGCATATGCTTTTTGGAACTAAATTGAGTCTTAGCAGCATGAGTCCTATCCATTTTAGTCAGAGCTGTGGAGTTTAAACTTGTCTCTGTACCCAGCTTTCTGCTGTTGAGAAGTCGTGTCATGCTTGGTCGTCCCAGTCTCTGGAATTAGGGTTATTGCCAAATTTCCATTGTGTTCTTGGTCACCCTGATCCTCTGGATTTTCTTACTCATGTAACTCAAGTAGGGAGATATCTTTTTATCTCCTGGTACACTAGAGGTTATTTGAAGACAATATATTACTCATTTCTGTCCTACCCAGAGAAATAATCTTCAAATCCTTGCATGCAGAAGAGCAATATAAGCTTATGTGAATGGCTTGTTAAATCATAGATTGCAGGAATGTCATCTCAGAGCCTGTCATTCCATTGGCCTGGCTGAAGTCTGAGAAGCTGTATATTTCTATACAACTCTTGGCTGAAAATTCAGAGACTCTAGGGAGGTAATAGTGCCGTAGGGTTCTGGCCCACTGTTCTATATGACCCAAAGGCCCCCATTTAAATTGTTATTTTTATAATACAGCCTATATGACATTAAATTGAATTTTATGAATAATATAAACTATCCATAGGCCTACTTTAAGTCAATGTCCTGTTCTAATAAAACTGTGAAAGAACATGGTAAAATAAATTTAAAGGAATGACTAATAGAATAGTGTTGAAATGTGTAGATGACTGAGATAATTTTCCTGGGAAACAAAAATTGTTCATCTTTTTGGTCACCTTGAGAGTCACCAATATACCTGTGTCATAAGGCCACCACTCAATTGTAAATTTGGTATTCTGTTTATGCAGTAATGCATGGTTCTTGACAAAATGACAAATAAAGCAAAAGTCACATTTCCTCAAATTGTGTAAAAGCTGCCAATAGTAAGGGTAAGAAGTTATTTTGTGCTTGTTTGTAAAATGGAGTTAACTTTTAGGCTTAGAAAACTGGTGGGTCATTTCTTACTGGCTATTGGTTTTGCTATGTAGCCTTGCTATGTAGCCTAAATCGGTCTTGCCTAAAGTGTTTTGAATGTGAGATCTCCTTGCCTTATCCACCCCAGTGTTGGGATTTCAGCTTACATCACATTCACAGCTAGACCTTGGCATATATAAAGAGTTTTTTTTTTTTTTTTTTTTTTACATATATAGATGTGTTACGGCAGGTTGTTCCTACCCACCGGCTGCTGCCAGTCCTGCCGCCATGGTCCCGCTGCCACGTGAGCCCCAAATAACATTCTGAGACTCTGTATTTGATATAATCCTGTTAGCCAATGATTATCATTATTGTTAATGGGCTAGCTCTGCCTTAATTATTAACCCATTTCTACTTATCTAAGTATTTCCACGTGGTATTCTTATCCGGGAGCCACAGCCAGCATCTTCTTTCTTTCAGGTCTCCATCTCGACTCCTCCCTCCTACTTCCTCTTTCCTCCTTGTCTCCTAGCCCCGCCTATCTTGCTATCTCATTGGCCCAACAGTGCCTTATTAACAAGTATGAGAAACATATTTGCAGGATAACATCTCCCATCATAGATGTCCAGTGAGTCCTGAGATATTTCCTCATGTAAGACCATCCAACATATAGCAGTAAGTTGACAATTCTAGAACCTTGACCACTGTATACCCAGAGTAGACCCATTGTACCAATCAAAATTCCCTCCAAATTCTTCTAATTTCTTTTTCTACTTTTTCAGTTTTATAGGTATTTTTTCAGAATATATGTCTGTACATCAAATGTATTCCTAGTGTTCTCTGAGGCCAGCAAAAGGTGTGAGATCCTCTGAAATTGGTATTACAGATGGCTGTGAGCCACCACTCTGGTTCTGGGGACTTATCCAGAGCCCTCTGAAAGAGCAGTTGGTGCATTTAATCACTGAGCTATCTAGTCAGCCCTACTTTGGTTTCCAAAGACATACTCTAGTAGAATATCCAACACAATGCCTTGAAGAGAGTCAGGAAATTGTTTTCTTTTGTTTTTAATTGAGGAGAAACATTCTCATTTGACATTGGTTAATTGAGGATGCTCTTCTGTATATATGCTACTCTTATTGATTGATGAATAAAACACCACTTGTGCAGTATCCAGGCAGGAAGTATAGGCAGGGCTATGAGACAAAGAGAATTCTAGGGAGAGGAAAGAGAAAAGCTGCCTTGATGAGACACCATGTAGTAGCTGAAGGAATAACATGCTGGAAACTTCTCCTGTAAGATATGGCTATGCAAAAATACCTAGATCAGTAGTTATGAGTTACTCGTTAAGAAAGAGCTAGTCAGTAAAGAGTCCAAGCCATTGACCAAACAGTTTATATTAATATGTGTCAATGTGTTTAATTGGGGATAAATGGCTGCAGGACTGGGGTGGGGGGAGAAACTTGTCATTTCTTTTAGATAATGGATCACATAATTGTTTCTTTAAAAATAAAAGGCTCAGTGGTGATTATCTATCCCCCTTTCTCTATGTTGCTTAGTTTTATTTAAAATGCATTTGGCCATTTTCCTTTTTAAATTACATCATGATAACTAGTCTGTAAATCATTTGAGAGTCAGGAGCGGCCCTGAGCTCATACTCAGCTGGGGTGGGGAAATGGCAGAAGCCCAAATGCATGCAGCTGTGGTATACCTGGGTGACATGGTAACCTGGCTTGCCTTGGACTGTTCTGGTTTACACCTGTGGTCCTGGTGTAATTATAAATTATTACCTTCATTCTCAAAAGTGTCTCTATTTAGACGATAAATTATATTGTCACTATAGTTATATCTCACTAATAAAACCATATGGTTAACAACCTTCTGTGTTTCTGTTTTGGATAACATAAGAAAACATTCCCACATACAAACACTGTGGCAGGCTTTTGTACAATAAAACAAATTGTTTTATTGGTGATCTGAGATATTAACAAATTAAATGAGATTATTATACTATACATTTAGTCTTTTCATTGATAACTATCTTGGAGTATGAAACAAGCCCCTCTATTCTTCTTCTGGTCTTGTTACTTCTTGTTTTCTTTTTCTTTATAATTTTATGGGAATTCTCTTTCTTTAATTTGTTGCTTTTAGAATTACATACATGAGTTCACGAGTTTTATTTTTACAACATTCCTATGCCTCCTTCTCCCTGCCCTAACGCCTCCCTTGTGGCATCCAACTCCCTCTCAAGTTCATGACCTCACCTTCTTTAATTATTATTGTCCCACAACCTACTGATTCCATTTAGTGTTGCTCATATGTACATGTGTTTGGGGCTGACCACTTGGGAGTAGATAATCCATCAGGAACCATATCCCATCCCATCCTGTCTCAGAACACATTCTTCTGGAATGCTATGGCTAAGCTGAGTCACTGAGAGACATGGAGAGCTATATATTTCTTTTTGTTTAAGGCTATAAGAATAGCAGTCTAGAAACAATGCTAGATTACCAGACCTGCATCATATATATTGGATCCAATATGACTTTAGAAGGAAATTAGAATATATTCCTGACCATTGGGCATTTTCAGTATCAACCTTGCTGACTAAAACTTGTTTTTAGGCTAAGCCTGTAAGCCATCAGTCTTCTCTGCATCCTTATCTATAAATCCTAACTGAATTTCTGCTTTGTCTTCTAAACATCTTGCACTCATCACTGTATGTTGAGATCTCAAGTACCCTTCACTTTCTCTTCTCCTTTTCTTCAACACTAGGTCTTTACCCTTGTGTGCCCACTACCTAGATACTAGGAGAGAGAAATGTACTTTCATAGTGTGTCATAATCTTAGTAAAGATGCATACCAGTGAAAATGAGCCACCAATAAACTAAAAACAAGGAAAGCAACTACTTGGTTGGAATATAGTCACTTAATGGCAATCTTGGGTCACCTGTTATCTTCTATTAACTTTATTCATCTCATAGTAGTCCACAGATAGCTATTATCCTCTTAGGGAAGATTAAAATGACATGACATAGATATGAACCTAGCTCAGAGTACATATTCATTAGAAGTGTGATGGGAGATGTCTTTCTATAAATATGTTTCTCTTATTGGTTAATGAATAAACCATTGTTGGTCAATAGAGAAGCAAGATAGGTGAGACGAGGAGATGTGGAGGATTCTGGGAAAAATAGGACAGAAATGTAGGACAGAGTAGCAATGTGATCTAGGGAAGAGAGAACATATAAGTCTGGCATTCTCAGTGAGATAAGACCATGTAGAAATGAATATATTAGTAATTATGGGTTAATAGTTAAGACAGAGCTACCCAATAAGAAGCTGTAGACATTAGCCAATAGCAATATAATTAGAGTGTCTCTGTTGTTATTTGGGGCTGCAGTGGTGGTGGAACCCAGGCAGCTTGTGGGAAAGAGTACACGTAACAGAAGTACCAACAAATTCTTCATTTAGAACATTCCCCTTCCAGAGCTGGAACTGAAAGTTTCAGAACATAATTTTTAAAGAAATATGTTTTCCCCACATAGTAACCCAGTCTACTTTTCCCAATGACACTCCAATAGCACAAAACACTAGTTCCTGTCCAACAGAACTTTCTCCAGTGATTAAAATATTCCAAGTCTGTGCTCTATAGTATGGTTGCCACTAGCAACATGCAGTTATTGAGCACTTGAAATGTGGCTGATGTAGCAAAAATTTGAATATCTAGTCATAAATACCTTAAATTTAATAGTCTTCTTTGACTGTGTGGCTCTAATAATGAACAAGACAGCTCTGGAGAGATTATCTTGAAAAACTTAAGAACACCCATTGTTTACTTCCCATTTGCTTATCATCTTGCATATTGACTGCACTGTTGAAAACTATAACCATCTCCTTGTTTTATCACTTCAAAATGGCTGGATAGTTTAAAAACAGATGTCTCTGATTTCTTTAAGTAGAGGCAGCAAAATGGCACCTACTTCTGACACTTCAATGAGGCCTGAAACTGACCCTCTCTGAAGAAACAA
Organism: Cricetiscus sungorus; assembly: GCA_030556225.1. Lineage (NCBI taxonomy): Eukaryota > Metazoa > Chordata > Mammalia > Rodentia > Cricetidae > Cricetiscus > Cricetiscus sungorus. The sequence continues at coordinate 69,220,107 of JANBXA010000372.1, read as the reverse complement.
CCTCAACAGATGACCAACTTGTTTCCACAAAAACTAAGAATGTTAGCAAAGAAAAAGGATGGAAATTTCTGTGTCCATTGGCCTGCAACATGGCGTTTATGTGTTCCTTGATCCTGCAAAGATACAGATGCCATGAGACATTACCAGGACCCTTATTAAAGTAATAAGATTAAAAATTGTCAGGTGTTTTGGTAATCGGAAAATCTATGGCTCAGGTGTATGTTTATATGTTTGAACCATCCAAATGGCAAAGAACTAACTCAGCTTCATAAAGATACTCTTGCTAAACACTCAAAGTCAAACATTCTGTTGGAAAAGATACCATTACTGAGTGATGGATTCTAACATTAACATTCTGGAAAATCTGTCTTCTTAAAGGCCCCATGAGTGATAAGAAATACTTTTATAGACTGACATGGGAATAAGCATTTGATGTATTTGCTAAAATTGGAGAACAATTTACATGTTTAAAAAACCAAGACAGGAGTGCTGTGTTCTTGTGCCAAAGTGTGTTCATTTGCTCACTAAGTTAAACTAGCTTCCAACCAGTCTATCTAGTTATTTTCATAGTTGTTTTTACATTGTCAAATCTTTTACATGACTGCTGGTATCACATGAATACATTTATAATATTGATGTTCCAAGAAGATGCAGGCTCTTGAGGCTTAATTAATTTAGTGGAAGACTTAGAGGAAAGAATTAAGACAGAAGACAGGTATCCTAGACACAATACAAAATTGTTTTTATTTTTCACTAAAAATGTACAGCATGGGTAAATGCTAAATTTTTTTTTATTATTTACTTCAAAGCAATAAAGAAGATTAAAATATCAAGACAATTCTATTAAAAAGTTAGGTAACTGATCAGGGTTTTATTCTAGCATTTTATAACTATTTCACGTCCTTATATAAATGTAAAGAAAATCTGCGAATTAGTATGCTTTATAACCTCCTGCTATTATCTCTCAGACAGTAGGCCGGGCGTTCTCAAACAGTGAGACTATTGTAGTATATTTCAGTCCTGATCAGCAGATTCAGTCCCTCTTTAGCCAATCTGACTGGAAGGCATACTGTTCCAATACTAGTAGTGTTAAGTTCAACTAACTGTAAGCAATAGAAGGCAAAGAAACACGATGGATGCTGTGTCCCTCTAGAGCTGAAGCTGCTGCAAGTACCAGCTGTTCCCACCTCTGGCACCCACTATGCCTGAATCAAGTGTGATGAAGAGAGCTGTACCCAGGTCACAAAATAAAACATACCAAGCTCTTGAGTGCAGGCCAGCTGGCCTCTGAGTGAGTGTTCACTGCTGGATGTCGCTAGAAGGGGTCTTATTCATTGTGGTAATAAGTTCCTGATGCACTGGGAGTGAGTCACTTTCAAGTGCATTTCTGTATTGTTTTTAATGTTCCTGGGTTGAGACTGTTCACTTTCAGTGGACTCTTCAGAAATTCTGGAAAGTGGCTTTTGGTGCTGTTGTTGATCAGCTGAAATGACAGTCCCCAGCTGGCTGTTTCATTGTCACCGTGAGATATACGTAAGAAAACAAACCCTCAGACTCAACTGCAAACCACTGGGAACATTGCCTCTACAGAGGATGCTCAGGATAGCTGTGCTACCAAGATCTGTGGCTTCTCCTGTACCATTATTCAGTGAGCATTGTTTGCTAGGAATGGTGTGGTGCTAACATAGGGCCATTCTCTCTGTGGAGGTCCTCTGACAGTGGATCTTTCCCTGAGATACAAGATAGCCTAGAAGGACAAGATTTCTGCCATACTGGAAAGGTAATACTCCCCCAAAGACTGTCTCTGAAAATATAAATTGACACTTCATGCTTTTCTTTAGGACTGGAGATTTGCCTTGTTAATTTGCAAATCCATGCAAGGAAGATAGTAAATTGAGCCTTCCCAGATGAAAAAAAGGCCCATCATGCTCACACAAAAGAGAGCCAGATTTTTTGGTTTCCGATGGATGCTGTATGTCTAGAATATAAAGGAAATGTGATTTGGTGGTCCTTCACTGTAATCTTTGCCTGGGAACGGAGGGTAGATAGACAGGAGTAAGACTGTAAGGGAAGGGAAAGCCTTAGATGTATATTCCTCAGATGTCATATGTTTTCTTTTTCAGGCCTTGTCCAAAATAACTTTCCCTTTCTGTGGTAACAGAATGTGGCTCTTAGTTCCAGCTTCCTTAAACAGATAGAACACTCACTTCTGCTCAATTCACATTTGGGTTGTAATTTCCTACATATGTTAAAGGGTAGCATCTTGTGATTTCAGGGAATTTCCTTATCAAACTCTTAGTTTCAATGGGTCTCATCAGATCAGACCATAGGGTTCGTAACACCCCAAGCTGTTTTGGGTAGAATCAGTCTTAAGAGTTCACCCAGTGCTGTGATGCTCTGTCTGCACATGTGCAGGACCCACAGGAAGCCCAGGCTCAAGGATCAAAGGGAAGCCTCACCAGACGGCAGGAACATGGTGTAATTTACTCAAAGCATCTGCAAGTGACATAAATACCAGCAGCTCAGAACACCTGCAGCAGATGACTCAGCAGCGAGTGAGGAAGCCAGCATGGGGTTGAAATAAAGGAAAACAAAAACTTCAGTGACTGGAGCAAAACAAATCACATTTTGGCACCAGCTGCACTGGAAAAAAAAAGTGGGGGGGAGAGGGGTAAGAAAATGAGTTGGCAATTTTTAGCAAACTTCCAGTCAGAGGGATCTGGCAGCTGGGAGTATGAGTTTGTGTTGGGGAGGGCCAATCTAGAGGGATAAAACCAAACAGGACAAAACAAGAAAAACGGGTGAGAAATGAAAAGCCAGAAACCTCTAACAATGCTCCCAGTGTCCCCAATTTATCAGATATGCAGCATCTTCTACTGAATGTAAGGTAAAATGCATTGATGATGACTTCCAAGGGACAGAAATGAGAGACTTTTAAACATGGGTGGTGGCCGCCTGCATCACAGCAGAGGAGGTCCTGCTGGGCCACTTCCTCTCAGCTGTGAAGGTGCCCAGTGATGTGGATAGAACCCTTTACAAACTGACAGGGAGACAACCTGCAAGTCCTATTGCCAGCAAGAAAGGCAGCCACTTAGAAACTTGAACATTACCTTCCAGCAGAGAAAGACGCCTTGGTAGCCTGTGAGATGTCCTGAAGCTGCAGCCAGCTTCTGAAATTCCCATTACTCTGGATGCCTCCTGTTTATAGCAGTGGCCTTTTGCTTTTATGAATGACAGGCAGGCATACCTCTTTCTGACTTGCCTACCAGATGAACAACTACAAATATTCTCTGCATGTAGATGTGGCCCAGGTGGTCCCTCTAGTTAGATTCCTTGTCAAGTTTTCCTTTCTAATCTGAGAGATTTTTCTATCATGTTCCCAACTAATTATAGTCCATTCCCTCCCCTTTCTTGAGAGTATTCACTCAGCAAAAGGTGGCAAGATCTCAAACTGTTGAGATAGAAATTTTCAATTAACCTCTAACCTTGCTTAGGTGTCCCTGGATTGGGTTATCCCTTACACCTAATCATGGGGCCATTAACAAGTTGTCAAAAAAGAAAACAAAATAAGAAAATTGTTTTGACCAGGCTGTAACTGCTGCTAAGTGGTGGTAACAATGGCTTCCTGGTGCTGCTGCTAACTGGACCATGTGGGCCACTCAGGTGGGTTATTTAATCCTAGTCAATGAGGTTTATCTGTGATAATGGCCCCTGCATATCTTTTTAAGTGCCTTGGCCAGCAACAAACACCCTTGATTGGAGAGTGGTCATTTTTGGATTGCCTGAACTGACAAAGTGGCACAAAGTATGAAGGACAACTCCCACAGAGGACTACCAACAGCCCCACTCCCCTCCTGCTGGAAGCATAATTAGTTTATGTTAGCTTGCAAAGGTCAGAGGTTGCAGAAGGGTCGCCTAGGCTTTGTTTTTAGGCAAGATAGCGAAATAATTACTTGATGCTCAGACCCACAGGTGCTGTAAGGGGCTCATTTGGGCTTGGCAGCCTGCAGGGAAAGCTGATTTCCTTGGCAAAACCACAGAACTGCTCCTAACAGGGTCTATTTGCTGCGACAGGGTGATTGTCCATTCAAGGCCTTTGTATAACGCAGGCTACACTCTACCTCAGGTTCCACCATCTTCACACACTCCAGGTACACACATTGAGCCTCCTTCTCATTTCTCATGAGAGCCAGGGAAAGGAGACACAGCAAGACAGACCAACCCAGCTGATTTTACACAATAACATCCAGAATGTAATATGACATGGAAGAAGGTAGAAAGAAGTGCATGTAATCTTTCATTTAGCATAAAAGAAAACAGCAACAAAAAGATGCCTGTTAGGAAAAAGGGTTAAATTCCTTCCTAAGCTTCAAGTAGAAGAGAGAAGAATAAAAAAAGAGTCAGGTTCAAAATGAACTCTACCATTTCCTGTGCCTCTCACCTTTCTCTTATTTTTATCTATCTCATAAGATAGTGACAGGCTACACTGAGATGCCTAATCCATCTGAGTGTCAATGTCTTTCAAATCCAAAGTCAATTCTCTGCTAGTACTGCAACAGACTCTTTCTTTCTTCCTTTCTTTCTTCCTTTCTTTCTTCCTTCCTTCCTTTCTTCCTTCCTTTTTTCCTTCCTTCCTTCCTTCCTTCCTTCCTTCCTTTCTTTCTTTCTTTCTTTCTTTCTCTCCTTTTTGTTTGACTGAGATAATGTCCTTTTGTAGTTAATCTGCAGGTGCTTCACATGTAGAACAAGTTATGTTTCTAGCCAACTGTTGAGGAAGATAAGGAAGTGATTCTGAAGTGGATACGCTAGACCTTTGCACTTGATAGTAGTATGAACTTGGGAAAAAATTCTGCTTCTCCACTTATTTTTCTTCTGGTCTCTTTACAATTGTACAATGAGGATAATAGTGTCTTATGGTATTTGTTATCCAATTGAGCTCAGGTTTAAATCGTAAGTGTTTTTCAAGGTTAGCCCTCTCAATCTATGACCCACCCTATGTGACATGAAACTAATGATTTCAGTAATTTTTCAAACAGCTGCTGATGCTGCTTAACTCAAAGTTATTATCATGGTTGAAAATCCAATTCCTACAGGATCTTATCAAACCCTTCACTGCAGAATTGATGGGTTACATGTGATAACCAAATTGACTTACCTTTAAACAGCCCATTTAACAAGACCATTTCATTTTCTATACCACTATCTTATTCCTCAGAATGTCTACACCATCCCACAAAGTATTTTCTAGCCTGGCATGTCTTTGACCTTCTGCATAAATTACTGAGATAGCAGGGTCTGAATTAAGGCAGAATTTTGCATAGATACAAAAGCAATGAGATCAATACTAAGAGCAATACCTATCACTCTTGACTAGTGTTGCAATTTACTTGGCTGTGGTGGAACTCAGCAAAACAAGGAACACTGCTGTCTTTGATGTCTCAAGAAGCTGTGCTTTTAATATGTTTTGACACCTGATGTTAGGGGAGTGCACAAGTAATGCCTGAAGAAATAATGACTGGGGAGTAGTCAGAAATCTAATTAACTGTGATGAAAAGGGTTTAGGCCCTTTATCCCCAACAAGTCAATTCCTTTATTTATAGAGAAAAGTATATTGAAAGGGTGAAAGAAGGTGGAGGTGTGGGTTTATGATAAAGTATGTGCTCACCATGAGCAAAGCCCGATTTCAATATCTGTCACACAAGGAAAAAGAGCAAAGAATGGGGAGGAGTGTCCAAGGAAGGAAAGAAAGCAAAGCAGCAATGAAAGAGGAATGTGGATGGAAGGACAGAAAAAGAGGAAGACAAAGAGGGGAAGTCCTGATGGTGGTTACCTTGCAACAACAGGAATACGAGGTTGTATACTAGAACTCAATAAACTACCCACATGAACTTGAGTGAATCAAGTGGTTTATACTGGTGAATCAATGAACAGGCATTTAAATTGTATGTGTGAGTTTAACTTCTTCTTACTTCTCTGAGACTCTTGAGGGTAACAAAAGACATCTCATTCCTTATCCCTCCTTGCCTGACCAAACACTTGTGAAGAAACATTGAACAATGTAGACTTAAACCAAACCAAAACAAACAAACAAGCAAACAAAATAATAACCCAAAATAACAAAAAGGAAATAAGGGAACAGTCACAGTAAAAGGCAGGATATAAATATGACTAGACAGGAAATTATAGGGAGAGAGTGGGGAAGGCCATGAGAGAGGAAAGGGAACATTCAGTCATTGGTCATTGATGGACCACATCTGAGGCCCTGTTCTCCCTATTCCAAGACATGTAGCATGTGTGTGTTTTGCATACCTCTCCACTGTGGTCAGTGTTTCTGAATTATGGCTTTGTCCTATTGCTAGCAAGCATGTTGTCAATGAGGTGGTGAGACAATCACATAGGAAGTCAATGAGAACTCTAGAATGTGTTTTCTTTCTGATTGTGTTTTGCTGTCTCGACAGTCATAAGAGGATAAGACACATATGGCAGAGTGAGAGCAGCACACGTGAAAACATTCAGAAATGAAAAGATAGAGATAGCAGAATGATGTCACTCAGGTTTTTAGCACAGTTGAGAACATTTATAGAAGGTAGACACAGATCACAAGCTGCTCCAGTGTTTGAGTAAAGGTCCTCCTAGTTAAGCTGGGCACTGGCTATCCTCGCTTATACACAGCTTATGACCCAGGATAAAGGATTGGATCCTCTGAAGGGGTAAAGAATCTCCCAGTCTACTGAAAACTGATTTTAAAGTTCTAACTTTCAAAGCGAGTAAATATGTCAATAACCTATTTTACAACATGATTGTTAGGTCAGGGTTTATCCTGGCAACATTAAAACGAGAAAGAGTGAAATTGACCTCAGCAGAAACAGATAGTAGTTTTATTGCTATGGGAATAAAGATTATGCTTCCTGGCGATGGAGAAACTAAGGTTTTCTAAAAGACAAGAGTTGCGATTCAGGCAAGACTTAAGGGTTTTTTTTCCCCCTGAGGATGAGAGGTGGGATGAACACATGGTGCTTTTTCAGAATGAAGGGTTGAGCTTCAGTTGGGCTTCTTCTCAGGATGGAGAGATGTTCTCAGATGACAGAGATCCCACAGTGTAGGGACACACACACACACACACACACACACACACACACACACACACACACACACACACACACACACTTTCGATGATGAAGCCCCAAAGGAGAACATTCGTATGTCAAACACTGATATGTGATTTACTTTGGACAATTCCTTCCCTCTATATGTTGTTGATGTTTGAAAAGCCTCTTTTGTAGGAATGAAGGAAAAGAGGAAGCACAAAGTGTTGCTTGTTAACAGTGAGCAACGCTGAGGAAAAAAGTGCCATTATCTCATCGCAATCGAAACAGATGTGCTTGAAATGGCTAGAAACTGCAACCAGATGGGGATCTCACAAATCTTCCCAAGCAAGTGCATCAAGCATAAACTTTATGACATTGACAATAGTATTCCAAGGGTCTGTACTTAGACTCAGCAGGCAGGGCTGCTTGTCCTCAAGCCTGAGGACTTGGTCTGTCCTCACAATCCACACAGCAGAAGGAAAAAAACTGACTCCTACAAATGGTCTTTTGTCATGACATGTGTGTGCCATCTAAAACAAATTAATAATACATACATAAATGAAGATATGTAAAATAATAACAAATAGCACTTCAAATATTAAAACTCATTTTGGATTCTATATAATTTAACTTAAAAAAGATAATCCATATTTATTCTTTTAAAAATGTTTTCTTTTAAATATGTATCATTCAATACAGCTTACATAGAAGTGAGCCACCCAATTATGGGAGAAAACAAATTGTCAATAACTTTCAAGACCATTGTCAATGCCACCCTTCAAACATGACTCTCTCTTCCTATGCCTCTCCTTGGAGGTAACTACACACTGGAATTTAAATTTTTAACTTAACCCTCATTTTTTACTTATAAACATGTTTATGTACGTGGGCACATGGGCCACATGTGACAGTCAGAGTACAACCCATGGGAGTTAGTTCTCTTCTTCAACAATTTGAGTTACGGAAGTTTCGCTCAGGTTATCAGGCCTTTGGCCACAGAGCCTTCTGGCCACCCACCCCCAAGTTGCTTTCTATAGAAAAATATCTGAAATTAGAATTTTATCTTATTTGTGTAAGCCTGAAAGCTATGGTTCAAATACTTATGACCAATGATGATCCACTGTCACTGTTTCTCATCACACAGAACTTCATATGTATAAGTTTACAGTTTGCTGCTGTTACCTTAGTAATATCACTTATAAAACTAGACAGTGCTGCCCAGAAAAAGGCAGCTTATTTTCCAGAATGTTCTAGGTCTTCTAGCTTCTACACCCTGTTCCAGAAGCCCAAGTGCTCATAAGGTTGGACAAGAGAAGACACAGAGACAGTTGGCATAGAACTTCCATCATTGCCAAGGTACTTTGATCCAGTTATGACCAATGGGTCAATAGCACCATAGAAGTGTGAAAATGATATGTGAACAGAAAAATTATGGCTAACACCTATATTTTTTTCCAATTTTACTGAATAAGAGTTAAATTTTTGCTTATTTACATAACATTTTATAGTTTCTCTGAGTATCTGCATTCTTTAGAAACTTTATGTGGTATGCTGGCTAGTTTTTTTGTCAACTTTATATAAGCTAAAGTCATTGAAAAGGAGAAAACATTGAAATTGAGACAGTATCTCCAGAAGATAGAATTATAGACAAGCCTGTGGAGTATTTTCTTAACTAGGGATTGATGTTAGATGGCCTAGACCATTGTGGTTGGGACACAAGAAATCAGCCTGAGCAAGCCATAAGGAGCAAGTCAGTAAGCACCAATCAGCCATGTCCTCTTCATCTGTTCCTGCTTCCAGGTTCCTGCTCAGTCTGTGTTCCGGCCTTGACTTCCCTGAATATTGTAACTCAGGACATGAAGTCAAATAAACTTCCTATTCCCCAATTGCTTTCGATCAGATCAGGGTGTTCACTCATAATAATTAGTAACCTTAGCTAAGACAAGTGGTTTCTATGATTTTCAAACATAATAAATTTAGAAGTCATAATAATTTCGTTTATGGTAAAAAGTTCACATGCTTCAAACAAATTTAAAGGCCAGTGGGGTGTCTTGTCATATAAGGGTTCTTGATGTGTAAGCCTGGTGACTTTAGTTCAATCCCTAGAGCTCACATAAATGTTGTAGGAAATAGCTAATTCCTCAAAGTTCCTATGATCTTCATCCATGTGTACCATGCCATATGCTCCAACCCCTATCATAACCCCCCCATCTCAAGACGATTCTGTAGTTTAAAATGCTTCTGAGGAATGTTGGCTTTTAACTATGAATCATCTCACTGTTTAGTTAACAGACGCCTGTATAGTTATGCTCTATGCAAGGCACTGTGACTCAGAATTATTGTTATCATCACAAGAGCCCTATGAGGGAGAGAAAAAGGTGGTAAAATATACTGAGACAGAGTTTAACCTGAGTAGATGACACTGAATTAAGACAGTCAGGCATGCAATTTGTAAAAGTCCCATATACTTATAATGGAAAACCTGCATCAACTAGTGGAGAGTATCAGCAATTCATAAGGAAGGAAAGGGGGGTCCAGTTGAAAATTTTACTTAGAGTCACATTATAAGTAGTATGTAGGCAATAGCACTGCCAATAGGGCAAAGCACAACTAAGTGATGTTCAGTACACTTTCAACTCTCTACATTCATGTGACTACTTACATCTTCCTGTTTGCTTGTCTTCTAAATATTTCAACTTCGGCTGATACAAAAGTCACTATAGTACTGAGTAAGGTATCACTAAGCCTTTAAAATTCTCTTTTCCAGTTCTCTGTGATAAATTTAAATTAAAAAGAAATGAGACAGGGTCTCTCTCTATATAGCCATGGCTGTGCTGGAACTCACTACCTATACCAGGTTGCTCTCTAATTCACAGAGATCTGCCTGCCTCTGCCTTCCGCATGCTGGGGTTAAAGTCATGTGCCACAAAATCTTTCTTCACATTTAATATATTATCACAGTACTTTTTTAGGTACTTGGATTTGGGCTTGTATGTGTGAGACCAGAGAAATTTTCATCCATGAGACTGAAAAATGAATAATGTGACTAAGGATCTTAGTGGGAAGAGCTGATTCAGGCATGATTTCTGCAGGGTTCACTCATTTTGCATCAACTTAACTTTTAGAGGACCTTTTTCTACATATTGGGTTAGAATTTATTCTTCTGTAATTCTACAGTTTTATGATGCAATAGTTTCAGGAGTATCCCAGATTAGATTGAAATTACTCCCAGGAATCATTTGGCCAATTTTCAGTGGCACATTGTGATAAATGTAAGAGTTTCTATTGGCTGAACTGAGTAAGAATAGATATTTTTGTCCCAGAAGTCAAGGTTCATTTCTAAAATGAAAGGCAGGAAAGGGTAATAGAAATCCATTATAGCAATTATTTTCAAAGTGCCCTCTCACCAAGAGTTTTAGGATCACCTGTTAAAGATAAAACTCTTGATCCTCATACTGGAAGCACCAACTCATACATTTTAAGATTGGATTGAGCCCTGCAATGCAAGTCTTTACAAGTGACTCTGGAGATTCTGAGACACATAACAGATTGAAGACCATTGCTGAACCATATCACATGTAAGACAACCCCCTCTCCCAATTCTGTGATTGAGTTACACATGTCGTTGTCTTTTGTTTGGTAGATCAAGTCTTAAACCTTCTAAACTTTTTGTATTCTGCCTTATTTCTATTTCTCTGCATTTTAAGTAGTTGTCATCACACTGCCTTGATGTAAACTGCCATCTAACTAAAATACTTCTTATGTGTTTTTGCACATAAGAATTTGCAAAATTACAGTAGCTCTTTGTAAGCCACTTCCTAGACCTGACCACTTTTAAGTATCTCTGTTCCTATTTAAACACCTTTATAATATTTACTCTTTTCTTCTTTTATATCATGATCAATGTCAGCACATGTATTCACTAAATATATACTTAAGCAAACTGGATTACTGGGAGTTGATTTTCTAGTCCTCTGTGCAATGTTCTCAGAATGTAAGCTTTGTGTGGGCAAGAATAAACATTTAGCTTTTGGCTCAGACATAAAACATTTCCTTTGTATAGAGAATGCTGTAGTAAACATGCATAGATAATTTACTAGTTATGTTACTGAGTTCTCTGTGGTGGCTTCTACTACTTTATCCATCTTAGTCATACATCAAATGAAAGAATAGCTGAGCTAAGTCATTAGGCGTGGGAGGGGGCAACATGAGGCAATGAGAAAGGATTACAATAGCCAGAGACACAGCATCCAAGACCTTAAATGGTAGGGCCCAAAATGTTCATATAAAATCATTCTGGCTTACCAACTAAGAAAGATCACATCCATTGAGACTCTGATGCTAAAGAAAAGTTTAAAAAATTTCATCAGATTGATATCAAATATGTAAATGTCATTTATTTATTTATAGTGTATTTTATGACATTTCAAAGACAATAACATGAACAGAGAAGAATGGGGAGCTAAATTATCTTAAATAATATAAAAACTGAAAACATTGGCTCCAAGGTTTAAGTGGGAAAAATGCTAGGGAAAAATAGGAACTGAAAAGTGAAATTAGGGAACACAGATATTTTCCCAATGGAGGGAAGAATTGGATTTCCAAATGAGTATTTGGGTATAAACATGGGATATTACCTTAAATAGTCTACAAATTAAGCCTTCACAAATATTATCATAACCCTTTCAACTTTGATTAGTGCTGCAGACCTAAAAAGTGACATTAATGTCTCTGTTGGCAGCCAACACTAATTGCACCATCTGTTTATCATCATAGATATTCCCTCAATTCTAATATCTAAAAATCCCAGCTGGTTAGTCACTGTTATTGCTTCTAACATGGACCACAACTTAATCAAGTCTTGATGAAAAGAAAAGGGATGGATAAAACTCATCAATAACTTTAAGTCTCCCTTCTTTCAATAGGTATAATAGCCTCTAAAACAAAAATGAGGGCAGTTAGTATTGAAAATGAAATTGTATGGACTTCAGCTTGATTTATCGCATAGGAAGAGACACATCTGTCTAACATTTCCAATTCATTCCCACAGTGGGAACATGGGGATGCTGTCCCTATACTTGCCTCACAGGTGACCAACTGAATCAATGCAATATCTAAATCTTTATTAGCAGCAGCTAGACAAAAACTATAATTTGAGTACACTGACCCATATGTTTATAAAATTTCACATATAATGTATAATGAAATTTCACAACAAAACATAAACAAAATATACAATGGCAAGAAAAAGTTTTGAATTACAATGAGTTAAGAAACCAGGGAGGGTTGATTTTAAGTACCTTAACCTGTGTGTACCTGACAGAATAAGGAAGTAAATGAATAAGCAGGATATTGGGGTCAGTGACATTGGACTTTTGGTTAAGCTCACAACAGTTTGAAGTGTGTGTTTGTTTATCTCAGTATAACAGCCTCCCCATCTGCTAAAAGAGATAATACTAATATAACCTTCAGAGGAGTGTTAAGTAGAGCTGAAGAGTTGATACAAGTCAGGCAATGAGGAGAAATTAGCCTAAAACGAAAGAAGTACTCCAAAGCCACTAAGATCAGTATACAATTCCTATTTCAAAGATTGAGAATGAAATTTGAAGAGAGTTGCTTTGGCCTTCACCAAATACACTATGAGTGCCAGAGAAACTAACCAACAGGGATATATTCTTCCCCAGAGCCATACCTCTAAGACATCTAAGTCTTTAACTGACTACAAATGAGGCAACACCTTCAGGTACTTCATAGGAGTCAGTTAAAATATTTGAAGGTCTTCCAAAAATTACCTGAATGACTATATGATCTGGAATATACAGGATCAAAATCAGTGTCAAAGGATCTCTGTCCTCCATGTGATTGTTGCAGATTACTCACAATACCCATTGCATGGAGTCACCTTATGTGGCCATTAACACATGATAGGTATGGTAAAGACAGTACATAAATACCATGAAATAGAAGTCAGTTGAAAAAGAAACAAAAAGCTAAATAATATACAATTTCATTCACTTGTGAAAATTTATACAGTGACTCCCATCACTGTGCAGAGTAGAAAATAGGCACTATAGTCTGGAGTCTTCGTTGACACAGAGCATAGGAGTAAGTTTTGCTGCCCAATTGCACTGTAAAAGTGATTTTGGCTAACAACATTATGTTAGAAAACAACTAGAAAATTCCCAACATGTTTTAAAATGTGTTTGAGGTGTAGCTACTCTTCCTGGCTAGATTGTTTCATGTTACAGTGTAGTGGCACTGAGACATCACACTGCACTGCATAAAGATGTGCCATTATCCTATATCAACTTAAGACAAAATAAAACTATTTTATTTGATAAATAGGAAAATGAACATGGACGTAGTCAAAAGGTGAGACCCCTGGTTGCTATAAGTGGCCTCAAACACTCCTACCTACAAAGAGGTACCTTCCTTTCTCAGTAATAGATTTCATTCTTTCTGTCTCATTTAAGAACTTATCCACCATTTCCAAAGGTTTTTTGTATTACTTATTATTTTGAAGGAAATGTCAGGCACATGTGGGAGACCTCTCATAATAAAAATTGGGTTGGAAAAAGCAAAACTACGAATGTTTAGCAAAAACAAACTTTGAAAGGAAGCTCAACTCAAAAAAAAAAAAATGTTTCCTTAGGCATTTTTCTAAAATCAGCCTTGTTTCTGCATAATATTTTTCTTGGTTGGGCAAAGGCTGGTTAAAATATTCATTATTTTTTTAATGTACCATGCTGCTATTTGCAGCTTCAGGTAGTTAATATTTGTGTTTAAGCTTTGCAGTTCAAATGGGAAAATCCACCCTAAGGAGTATTGCTGAACAGCATGAAGGAATCCTTCGAAACAGGAGGTCCCTTTCCTGAATACCAATCAGTGTGGCTTTCCTCTGTGGTTGTGAAAGGAAGCACTAACCAATGTTTGCACTCCACCATGCCCTGCATGTCAGAAGCTTAATTCCAAACACTGGCTGCCTTGTCGGCAGGCTTTCCGGATGGCAGAATAAATTGAACCTCTGAAGGCCGATGGCGCTACTGTGTCTCTAGATGACGTCAACGTCTTCTGGGACAACAGTGTGAAAAAGTGTAATATAATCAGAAAGTGCTTGGCTAAAGATTACCTCAGAGAGTATGTATATGTGAATATGATAGGCTAGCTCTGTGAGCAAAGGCAAGGGTGTTTATTCATACATTAAAAGCTTGGATTAAAATGCAAGGGGGAGTAGAACACAAGAGACCTTTGAGAAAAGTCTGCACTCTGCATGGATGTATTAACCCTCAGATTACATACAAGCAAATTAGAGTCCAGGGAAGACTTCCCCACAACCACTGTTCACCAATTTTGTAGCTCCTACTACAGTTGATACTTACAACAGTTTAAATGATGCAGATCAGTTAGAAATGTGAAATTATGTATCTGAAAGACCTAAGCATATTCACAAGAGGGGAAATTCTTTATGTATGCTTTTAAAAATGCATTAACAGAGTACTTCCTGTATAAGAGAGTCTACACACTTGCTAGAATGGGAACACATACATAAAACAGGCTTAGGACTTGATATCAAATTGTGTAGTGCTTAATTCTTTTCATTGTTTCTTCCTTCTGTTATCTCAGATAAACGAGTGTTTAATGTCCCTACCACTCAGCATTTTAAAAAAGCATATACATCCTTTATTTAATTGTATGGTTTTTCTTAATTTTTTTTTCTATTTTCTTTCTCAAAGAAGAAGTAGTATGTAACAAAGCTAGTCTTCCATAATTTTATATTATTGCCATCCTCTCCAGAGTGTTTGATTCATGTCCATCAAGAACTTTGGGATCACTAGCTGTCAGAATACACTGTTCTTCCTAGGACAGAAGAGAGGCACTGTTCCCCTGTCAAGGGTGAACTCTCACTGCAAGGATACAGCTCCTTTTTGCTTTGTGCTTAAGGTGTTTCCCTTGCCTTCTTCACCACTTTCTGACCTATTCTGGAGCATCCATATCCAGCATGATTGGAACTAATTTAGGTCACCTTGGCCCTACAGTTGTATCTAATATGATATGACAGTTAATTCTTCTACAAAGAAGGCATGCAGGTCTGGATTGTGTCTGGTATAAAACATAGGTTATGACAGTGGCTGATTTTTTATCACCCCCCCCCACACACACACATTTCAAAGTTGAAAGAAAAGCTAGATGGCATCTTTTCCTGCAAATAATGTTTTCTAAAAATCCATCTACCTAATAACTGACCACAAACCTAAACATAACCTGCCATCTGGCTATAGTTTTCCCTTTTCTCACACACTTTCCTCCTGACATCCTTGGCATACCACACATACATTCTTCATGATGACACAAAATTATATATTCTTAAATATTTTCACACCCTGTAAGAATAGCCTAATGTCCCTCTATGTAACATGTATATTTTCCACCAGCCCACCAGCCCGCCCGCAGCTGGTCTGGCGCGCCGGCCCCAAATAACACTTAAAGACTCTGTATTTGATACAATCCTGTTGGCCAGTTACCATTGTTGTTTATGGGCTAGCTCTGTCTTAATTATTAACCCATTTCTACTTATCTAAGTATTTCCATGTGGTCATCTTATCGGGGAGCCGCCACCAGCATCTTCTTTCTCCATGCTCTACATCCTGACTCCTCCCTACTACTTCCTCTTTCCTCCTTGTATCCTAGCCCCTCCTATCTTGCTTTCTCATTGGCCCAACAGTGCTTTATTAATTAACCAGTATGAGAAACATATTTACAGAATAACATCTCCCATATCTCCTCTTTTCTGTCTAAAATAAAATAAAATAAGGGGTTTAACCTTAACATAGCAAAATATATCATACAACAGTTATCAAATAAGAATCATAGTTAACAATATTTAGTTCATTAACATTTTTAAGACTTAAAGAAAACATCATCTATCCTATCTTTGTGAGTCTAAAGTCCTATGTGTAACTTATCTTTAATCCTAACTAAGGAAAACTATAACCTTAACTATCTGTCTTCAACTCCTTCAAAGACCACAGAAGAATAATATATAAACTCTAGAAATGACAGAGACAACTCATTGCCTGGTCAGTCACCCGAAGTTCTTCTGTAATGTTCCATCTTCAGCCTATAGGCCATAGTGTATCTCCAGACTCCTCAACAAAGCAGGAAACTTTAAACTGTCCACCTGTATTGGTAGTTTGTCACTCACTTTTCTCTGTGTCCTGCAGAATGTCTGCTTCTTCCATGAAGCAGGAATCCTGTAGCAATGTCCATCTTGAATCAGCAGTCACCTTTTTGTGGGTCCTGCATGTCCAGTTTCTACAGCATAAAGTCAAATAATCCAGAAGAGCAGTACCTTGTCCAAATGGCTAGTCTTGCCATATTAGAAGCAAACTCCATAACACATTTCTTTGATGTCCATCTTCCTTTCTGATGCAGGTGGTGTTACTAGGAGCAGTTGTGCCTCACTGTCAAGAAAAACCCTAAACCATTTTAAATGCCATATTCTGTAGGTCTTTGAAAGGTTTGAAGACTGTCTATCCATCTCAAATACAGCTCTGCATATCTAGAAATCCTAACTAACTTAACTCTAAGTTTTGACTATCATAGGTAACTCTCTAATCTGTACTAAATTATACATTACATTTCCAATGAGCTATATAAACACAATACCTAAATAAGAGGAGAAAAATACATATCATAAAATTGACCTTAAATTTGTATCAATAAATGAAAATCCATCCCAAAACAAAGCATTCATATCTATACCATAATTCCCTTTTTACCTCTAAAAGATTGTTTGTGGTTATACCTCTATATTGTTTTTTATTGAAATTCGTTTTGTTTTCTGTTCCAGGCAGGTTTTTCCTGCCAGCGCCATCCTGCCTGCTGCCAGTCTGAGCCCACAGCTGCACCAGCCCCAAATAACACTCTGAGACTCTGTATTTGATACAATCCTGTTGGCCAATTACCATTATTGTTTATGGGCTAGCTCTGTCTTAATGATTAACCCATTTCTACTTATCTAAGTATTTCCACATGGTCATCCTATGGGGGAGCCGCGGCTGTCGTCTTCCTTCCTCCCTGGTCTACATCTTGACTCCTCCTTACCACTTCCTCTTTCCTCCTCCTGGTCTCCTAGCCCCACCTATCTTGTTTCCTATTGGCCACAGGCTTTATTAATTAACCAGTATGGGAAACATATTTACAGAATAACATCTCCCATCAGTTCTCACTCAATATATCATAATTATGGTTTCCTTTCCCTGTCCTCCTCTTAGTTCCTTGTCACTTTTCCCCCTGAATCAACCGTTTTTGCTACCCACTAGAAAACAAAAAGGCATATGCCTAAGAGTGGAATGACTGGATCTTGGGTGTTTGCACTCCCACCAGCAGTGGAGAACTGTATCTCTTTCTCCACATGCTCTCCAGCATAAACTGTCTTTGGTGTTTTTGATTTTTGCCATTCTGACAGGAGTAAGATGGTATCTCAGAGTTATTATGATTTGCATTTCTATGATGGCTAAGGATGTTGAGCACTTATGGGCCCTCTGGTAGTGGATCAGAGTTTATCCATAGCATATGAATGGACTTTGGGAACCCATTCCACATAGAGGGATACTCCCTCAGCCTAGACACATGGGGGAGGGCCTGGGTCCTGCTCCAAATGATAAGACAGACTTTGAAGACCCCCCATGGAAGGCCTTACTGTACCTGGGAAGCAGAAAGGGGATGGGATGGGTTTTGTAGTGGGAACAAGGGAGGATGGGAGGGTGCAGGAACTGGGATTGATATGGAAAACAATCTTGTTACAAATTTAAATAAAAAATAAAATGAAAAAAAAACAGGAGTCTAAGAAATAATATAATAAAATAAGATAATATAAAAACAAACATCAAAATAAAACAATAGAACAACAACGAAGAAGAAGAAGAAAGAGGAGGAGGACGAGGAAGAGGAGGAGGAGGAAGAGAAGAAGAAGAAGAAGAAGAAGAAGAAGAAGAAGAAGAAGAAGAAGAAGAAGAAGAAGAAGAAGAAGAAGAGGAAGAAGAAGAAGAAGAGGAAGAAGAAGAAGGAAAAGAGCCCCCCAAAAGGCACAAGAAACAGATTTAGACACAGAGACCAACATATTTACACACTCAGGAATCTCATAAAGGTACTAAACAGGAAACAAAAACTATATATGCAAAGGAGATATAGGGCAAACAGAGGGAAAAGAAAATACACATAAATAAAACAAAATAAAAAAAGATAAAATTAAAAACAGGAGGAGTCATGACATGGCATTGTGAGGCTAGGAACCTCTAAAGATGTGGTTGAGTTCATTTTCTGTTGGCCATCGACTGCTGGGTATGCAGCCCATACTCAAGAGCTGTTTGTTTCCCCAGTGAAAATCTCTTGGAGAAAATAAATCTTTGTAAGTGGTTATCAATTGAAGATAGCTTCTTGGTTAGGAAGGGGAACATGTGCCTACTTCTTTCAGCTCTAGGAGCCCATCCATCTAGTTCGACCCCTATAGGCCCTGTATGTGCTGCCTCAGTCTCTGAGTTCATACGTGCACCAGTCCTGTTGATTTAGAGGGCCTTGGCTGTTTTAGTTTCCTCTACGCCCTTCTAGCTCTGGTACTCCTTCTGCCTTCTCTTCCATGAAGTTCCCTGAGATCTGAGGGGAGGGATTCGATGGGACTTTCTACTTAGGCATGGGTGTTCTGAGGCCTCTCACTCTCTGCATAATGTCTGGCTGTGGATCTCTGTAATTGTTCCCATCTGATGCAGGAGAAAGATTCTCTGATGATGGCAGAACAAGGAACTGATACACAAGTATCCCTCAGCTCCTCATACATATGACTGTTTCTTAGACTTTGTTATCTCATCCACTTGCTCTACATCAAAACAATAATAATAATCATAATCATAACAATAATAACAATAAGCAATTCTACTGACTTAACAATCTCCTTGTCAAAATTTGAATTTTAATGGTTTTTAGTTTAATTCTGTTGACTTCACAGCACCTTCTACTATACCATTGCTCATTACCCAGGTAATACTTTAATACATTAACAGTTGCATCAATAGCTCTCCATTATGGATCAAATGTAAAATGTTCACCACTGTCTCTTCTGTTTGAGCCCTCAGTCTCAGTTAGTGGCTCTGTTTTGGAAGTTTATGGAAATTTCAGAACAAGTGGCCATGTTGGCAAATATAGGCTACCAGGGGCAGGCTTTGAAGATGCCATCCACTATTTGTTCCAAGTCTGAACTCTCTCTGCTTCCTGCCCAGCAAAGCTGTAAACAAGTGGTACCACACACTCCCTCTGCCAGTGGTCAAAGCACTCCAACCAGCATGCTGTCCTAACCATAATGGACTGGACCCTCTGACCCATGAACCACAATAAATCTGCCCAGTCTTAAGTTGTTTCATTTGGGCATTTTCACAGTGGCCACAAAGCAATTAACACTCTGCCCAACTTACTTCTTAAGCTGTCTTGGTTCCCCATCTTTCATGCACTTCCACCCTATTTTCTAGCAATTTGTTTCTTGCTTTCTTTCTCTACATAAATAACCAGCTGGCATTGGAGAAATTGACTCAAACCAGGATGCTGGTTTATGTGATGGTAATTATGAATGGATCCTCCACACCGTTAACATGAAGGCTGACTACACCAGAAAGCCAATGCTTTACACTTCCTGTGTTCACATCCTCTTACAATGCAGATTTTATACTGCTTTCCCACTAAGGTAGAATAATTGCTATTCTAATCTTTGGTCGTAAATTCTGGACTATGGCTTGATTTGGCTGGTGGAATTCTAGCAAAGAGAATTCATGCAAAAGTCTTTGTCTCTCAAATATTACATAGAGCCTACCTTTTGTAGCCCAGGAGCCTAAACTTTGACTCCCACTCCTTTCGAAGCCTCTCTCTTGTATCTCATGTGTGTTCAGCTTTTTGTACCCAATATTATATGTTCATTCTATGGTTTGTTTTACTCTGCTCTTTAACCTGATCTTCCCATGTCAAAATGAACAAATTTTCAGTTTTCACTTTAGCTGGAGTGTCAGAATTACTTGGCATGTATACACCTCCTTGATTTTTAAAATATTTTCTTATTTTTGCGACAGCAGACTCTTTTGGTTGCTTATTGCATCTTTCTTTAACTTTCCCCCATCTACAGTTCAGATTTGCCTCCTTTACCTGGTTAAAAAAAATATGTCATTTTCAAGATTTGTTTCTAGGCTTTCATACTCTACATTCAAAGAGAACTTATCTCACCTAGTGGCTGCAACTATTGCTTCTTTCTGGGTAACTCAAAAATCAGTGTCTGTCATGAACCTTATTCCTGAGCCTCAAACTCATTCTTCCAGCTACATCTCTGATACCTTCATTTAGATATTAGTAACTCATTGCAAAGAAAGTTTTAAAATAAATCACATGATCCTCTTGTTCAACAAGTTTACTTTCCACTCAATGTTACACTAGCATAAGAAATGACACAGTTGTTCACATGATTGAACAAACTGGAAGCCTGAGAACTATCCTTCAGGTGTCATATCAAATATAGTCAGCAGCATTTCCTGAGACTCCTCCCTTTCTTCACCTCATGCAAGGATGCCAACTCTGAACTGATTCCATGCTACTGTCCACCTTTCTTTGTTTGCTGCTGCATTTTAATATTATTTCCCACAAAATCCCTTTGGAATGTACAGATATTGTATTCTCTCTCTCTCTCTCTCTCTCTCTCTCTCTCTCTCTCTCTCTGTCACACACACACACACACACGTGTAGAAGTACACGTATGTGCATTGGAATGTTTAAAATGTATCAGTTTACATTTAGTTTGGAATAAAGGGCAAAAATCTTATATTGACCAGCAAAGCAGTGATTTGATCTCCATCTATTTCTTCAGCATCATTTCCCATGTGCCCCCTGCTCTGCCTACCAGTCACCCTAACCTTGTCATAGGTTATTTGAGCTATCTATCCATTGGGCCTTTGAACCATATGGTAAACCTCCTTCTCACTATAATAGATTTTCCTGGCATGTTCTCTGTTTAATGTTGCATTGTCTCTCATGTACCCAGAACCTTGCAGAAACAAAATCCTCCCATCTCAACCACTGCATAATTCTTGAAATTTTTCCCACCACATGCTTTGCCCCATTTATTCACTTTAGTTTCTATGAATTGTCTAGTTTCAATTTTCCAATAATGTGACTTTATTTTTGGCACACATTCTTGCTTAGAGAATTTCTTAATTTTTCTGTTTATAAATTCTCAGTCATTCCTACATGCATAAACTATAATCATAGAAGTGATTTACATAATCTTTCTTTCACTACAGATATATTTTTCTATGGAAGAAGCTGTCTGTCTTTTCATTATTTGCTGCTCAGCTCTTGGATCATCTGAGACAGCATACACAGTAAAAGTGAAGGAAGAAATAAAAGTGATAATGACAAGTAAACTATGGGAATAACAAGTAAACTATGTGATGTAGAATAAATGGGTTGCCATTTGAGGTCCCAGAAATTTTTGACAAAGAAAAAAAAAAGAATGAATAATACTGCCTCCTGTCTTTTAAAATACATAAGTGTTCTTTTCTTCCCATTTTTAAAGGGAGTAAAATCAATCCTAGTTCCTGTACTTAAATGTTCTTTATATAATAACATCTATTCTTTAGTTTAAGAAAGCTATAGATTCATGTTTTAGATGCATCTTTCATAACACGGAATGAGAAATAGCCTCCCAAGTCTTTAGAACCTGAGGGTGGGTATTGCCTTCAAAGGCTCTTCCAGGCTGTATGACCTGTTTCCACAAGTTCTGCATCCAGCCACAACCCCTTTGGAATGTGGTTGATCTCCTAGAACAGTGCAGCACCTCCATGCTGAGAGTCTCACCTTTAGCCTACATTTTCCCTCTCTTTTGATCGCTTATGTCACCCTTATATTCTGACAAGTGTTATGGACTCCTCTCTGTCTCTCTGCCTGACTCAGAACATATCTAATCTGTTGCCATGGTCCTGTTTTGATTATTGCTCATAGTTTCATGATGAGAGATGAGGTCTGAAATCCAGAAAAGTTCTTGTAGTTTATCTTGTTTGGGAGATATTTTTTTCTCATTCCCTGCATAGTAAGGATGTCTAACGAATGCTTCTAGAATATTCTCAATTCCAATAGTTCAAGTAAGATGGGAAAAAGAAAGTACAGAAGAACCATGCATGTTTATGAAAAGGTACACCATAGTAGTGCAGAGAGAGGGAGGGAGCAGGTAGAGAAATAATAAATAGCAAAGAGATTGAGAACTACATGTTCTCTGAGTGTAGAAAGGCAGGCTGTGCTGTCTGTTCTAGGTTTGGATAACCAGAACATAGACCAAAAGGAGACCAGTTTTCATTATACATCTTTCAGCATTTTATTTCCCCACTTTATAATATGAATATATGTTATACATCTGTTTACTTATATAAATGCAGAGATATTTGATGAATTTGATTCTGTTTTCTGGCTTCTAAAGACTTTTATGTTTTAGGGCTTCTATGTCTGCATCCATAACCTGGCTTTGGGTTCCTGACTCAGAAAAGGTTGTCTGAATGAAGAGGCAATTTTGGTACCCTTCATTCTACTGACTAGAGGCCCAGGCTCCAGTGAAATTGGTTTTGCTTTTTAATTTCCAGCTTTGCTGGTGGATAGCTCTAGGATCCTGGGCAGGGCAGGTTCTATTATATCCCTAAGTCTCTATCTCCTCATCACTTATAATGAGAACTAATACCAACCTCTCAGTGTTAATACCAACCTCTTAGAGCCTTTGTGAAAGCTAAGGCTACAAGAACCCAGACAATAGAAAGTTCTTACCGATGCAAACTTCCTTTCCACCCTTCAGATAAGGTAATGTATCATCAAATCATAGAAAGCATCATGACTCTTACTCCAATTTACAAAAACATACTCTGCTGAATAGAGAAATTTGACCTTCCAGAATATGTATGAACTAAATCCTTTATTAGAATGAAGAATCTGTTTCTCAAATTATCTCTTTCAATTATTCTTAAATGGTAATTTCTATATTCGATTTAGTGTCTATAATGGTATGGAAGTTAATATCAGAAAATTATGTGCACTAAATTTTCTAAAAGGACATTCTCTCTGAATTTAAAAAGCATTTCATTTGTGAAAATAGAGTCTTAAGAAAATACAGTGAAATTAACATAAATTACTTTCTTTCAACTTATAAGATATTTCCTTAACATTTACATACTAAGAACACTGGGGCAGGATTTGGCTACATGTTAGTGATCAAAACACAACAAAGCTCTTGCTTTCATGACCCAAAAGAATACAGAAAGAAATATATTAGTCAAGAAATTACATCAAGAAATAGCTATCAAGAGGTTGTACACTGCCCTGTGTTCGATCCTTGGAATTGTCCATGATACAAAATGCATCAAATTTTGTCTGAATTGATGGATAAATCCATGCATGGTTGGAGGAATCAATGAATAAAGTGAACATTGGTTGAGGTGTAGATGTCTATTCCAGTAGACAGAAGTGAGTACTTGCACTTCTGTTGATGAAAATGAAGGAATTCCCATGAACTCACATGTTGGACAATTACCTTGTGGAACTAAGGAGAGAAAACTTAGAAAAGGCTAAGCTTACAATTAAAGGGATTTTCTTTTCTTTGGTGTGTGTGTGTGCATGTGTGCGTGCATGCGTTTGTGTGTGTGTGTGTGTGTGTGCGTGTGTTTAGCATACAACTCTTGAAAATCCAATGAAAAAGAAGTAGAAGGCATATGGGCTGCAGAGACATAGACAGAACCTGGAGGCTCTCCGAATATCACCTTTGTCAGCATGTCAGTGTGTTCACCAACAAAGGCACTCTCCAATCTCATTGTTCAAAAATTATCACTGACATTATGTCATATAAGTATGCATGACTAAACCATTAGCTATTTGCAAGTAAACTGTACCTGCACCCCTTACTTACCTATCCCAGAAGCTAGAGGGTAATCTTTCTGGCTTTTAGCCTATCTTCTGAAGACAGCTGGGGTTCTTTTGCACAAAGTCAGACATGGTGGAAAGTAGCAGCTAACATTATGCCTAAAAAGCAACAAAACTTTCAGGAGTTCTATGCCAGAAACTGTAAGTGAAGACTCAGGTAGATAGATAAAAAGACCAGACAGACAAACACATATAAGCTATCTGGTACTAAATTATGAAGATTTGCTCTCTCTAACATCACTCAAATCACCCCAACTGCACATCCCTTCCCTGACAATTGTTCCCATCACACTTCTGTCAATTCCGTCCATCTGAACCAGATATGGATCCCAGGATTAGAATTTTTCTCCTACACTGTATTCATCATTCAGGTTCATCAGAGAGTAAAAGATAAATCCAGATGGGATTCTGAGAAAATATTAATCTATTAACCATGGGGAATGAGTGGTGAGGTACTTACCCACCATGAACTCTTGAAATCCAAAACTGCACGAGGTCTTAAGAGCCGCAGAGATTGAAAACTCTAGTCAGAGTCGGGAGAGGGTCTTAGCCAAAATCTTCTGCCCCTGGGGAATGCCAGCACAGTCAGAGAACTAGGAAAGAGGAAGAACCAAGAAGGAGAGAACTTTTCTTTGGCTAATTCTTCACCAAGGTTTAAGTGAGTGAGGCATGTATGATTATTAACCAGATCACAACATTATACATAGTAAGGAAGAT
Source organism: Cricetiscus sungorus (assembly GCA_030556225.1). Taxonomy (NCBI): domain Eukaryota; kingdom Metazoa; phylum Chordata; class Mammalia; order Rodentia; family Cricetidae; genus Cricetiscus; species Cricetiscus sungorus. Next base: position 69,195,316 of record JANBXA010000372.1, on the reverse strand, counting down.
GATTTTGAAACATTTAAGAGTGGGAAGAACAAAAGGAAGACAATTATGTTTTCTGATACTTCTGATACCAAAGCTCATAGGCTTAGTTTAACATTAACAGCCAGTTACCAGCTGTTATATCCTGAAATATCCCTAAGTGTTATTTTTAATGAGTGGGACCATCTATGGGTTTTTCAGATTTTAGTTTTGCATGTATAATTGAAAATTAATATGTATACTTATTGTCCTTTGAATGGGAGTGCTTGAAAGATATATTTTATAATAAAGATACCTGATATATATTTGAATTTTTGTTTTGTGTCTTCCCAATATTAGCTGTGTTTATTTTTGCTTTTGGATTATTATTTTTAATAGATATCCTGTGCATATTTAACACCATATCTAGTGTCTGCATACTAGACTCCTATGTGTATAACAATCAAAACTGTTTGCAAATTCTACTAAATACCATCACTGGTTGACAGCCTTTATTCTCTGAGTGTAGTTCTATGGCTAGTAAAAACATAGGGATTGCATAGTTAATAAATTGTTCTGCTGTTTTGATAAAAATCACTTATGATAGATTGCCTGCCTCTGACTTCACGAGATTCTTGTTCTTTGACATTCATGACATTGTATACTAGGGTTATAGTTAATAATCAAAGATACATAGAAGAGATGATATGTAACATCAAAAATTAGTCTATTGAATATTGCAGCCTAGGCTTACAATTAATTCATTTTATATATCTTACTTTGGGTGATGCCAACAGCTGTGTCATAAGGACATTCCAGATAAAAAAATAAATCAATAAATGAGGTCTCCAACCAAAGCCCAAATCTATAAAAAACAGAAGCATTTTGTCCAATTCCAGCTGAACTCAAATGATTTCAGTTGCAACAAACAGCATGTCTGTCAAATTATAAATCCTCAGAAGCTGCAGGATGATAAAATTCTAAAATCATAATCAAAAGGTATCATGAAAATAAATATAAACAAAATGTTGGGAAAATGTCTGTGATTCTTTAATTTATAATTAACAACTTAAAGGCAAAATGGCACTCAAAGTTAATGACTGAAAAGCTGATTTAGGTCATAAACAGGCAGTTCACAGTAGAGAGAACAATATTGGCCAATAAGAATAAAAGCTGAACTTCTCCAGTAATGATAAAAATAACAAATCAATGGTGAGGCATCATTTCTTCTCAGAATTCTGACCAAGCTTACAAATATCAACAAAGATATGGCAAAAATTTGAATCAATTGCATTCTAGAACTATCTAGTTAAAGATTTCATATCTCACTATCTATGTAATAAATATTTTGGTTTGAGGCATATATATCATGTTTACACAAATATGATTCTTCCTGTGTGTGCATGGGGAGATATGTATAAAGATTAAGAGCTATTACTTAGTTGGGGAAGTGTTGAGTGACTTCCTGTTATCAACAAGACACAGTTCTAAGTCCTGATTTATTAACACCAGTTAGAAAGAACAGCTTCTTTGTGGAATTGATATGTTTTATATAGGGCAACATGCCATAAAAACAATGGTCAGGCTGGTGTTATTGTAGAAAAAAAGGCATGAAATATTAGATATATTATGGGCATTTTTGACTATGAACTTTCAGGAAACTGAAGAGAGATACTTGTGAGAACAAATTAAGGTTTGGAAGTATTGCTCTGTAAGTATATGAGGGGATAGCAAGGTATGGTTAGAGAAGATGTGATGGTATCACAGTAGTGGCAAAGTGGAATGAGGGCTGACAGCTATCCCAGTGGGTAAAGTGCTTGATGTGCAATCATGGAAACCTGAGTTGATAATCTCCAGAACACATATAAAAGCCAGGCTCCTCAGCAGGTGCCTATAAGCCCAATGCCTGGGGATGGGGGAAAAGGTAAATCTTTTCATTTTTATTGGTCATCTGGTCTATTTGAAATGGTGAAAGCCAGGTTCAGTGAGAGACTCTGTCTCAAAAATAAATGAGTGATAAAGGAAGATGTTCTACCTCATCATTGTAATATTGACCTCTGACCTCCACATGTGTACACAAATGCAGGTACATCTGCTGATTATGTGCATGTATGTACACACACACACACACACACACACACACACACACACACCAAACAAATTCTCACAAACAGAATTTATGCCTTGTGTCTTCTGCTTCAGATCTGAACTCTTTACCAATCCCATTTACTAGCTGATGGTTATGTAGCTGATGGTTATATCTGCCATGGTTCTTAATACTCTTTGCGGATGCTGACTGTGTTTCATATGTGAAAGGAACATAAATATTTGTGATAATATAAGAATGTGCTACGTGTGAAATGACCACCAGTTATTTTAACTCCCTGAATTGACAGATGGAATCTGTTTTCTTGTTCTTTCAACTGACAAATTGTGTGTAGAAAAGAACATGATAGAAAGAAGTTTTTCAGCTCCTGTGTATTGGATCCAACAGTTTGCTGTTACAAAAATTTTTAAATATTAACTTATGGTTGTGTTTGTGTCTGAGCTCACACAGATATCCATGTGCCATGGCATGTGTATGGAAGTCAGAGGGCAAGTTGCTGGAGTCTATTCTCTTTTTCCACCATGGGATCTGGAAACAAAACTCAGGTCATCAAGCTCTTACAAGTACTCTTTTCTGCTAGTCTATTTTTTTTTCCTGGATGTCATGAGAACAAGGTCAAATTTGCCAACTGGAAAGTGAGATAGTGAGTAAGTAACAGGCTACACATCCAGCTGAAGCCTCTTAGAAGGACTTCCCACAGGCAACTGCCCAGCTGATCCTAGCTGTATGAGTGAAACCACAGGAAGTCATATGGAAAAACAACCAGCGAATCCAAGAAAACAATAGCACAGACAGTATTTTACAAAGCCTCATTATGAGTTATGACAGTTTCCTAACAAAGATACACCACTTAGCATTTTTACATAAACCAAATTATAGCCCTGATTTTATATCTGTGGTACCAAGATCTCAAATTTATAGACATATTGTGTCCATATCCAATAAAAGAATATCAAGTCTGGATTCCTATAAATCACCTAGAGACACTGATTTCCTGATTGACATCTGTTCATCATCAATAGACAACACTAAGTTATAGTTACCCATGGATTTCTAACCAATCAAGTGACTGACCAAGTTTCTGCAAGTAATCACTTAGAGTACTTCATTTTTTCTTCATTTTTAATTTAAACATGAATAATACTTAGAACCACATTTTTAAACTTAGCCTTTGTGTTTAGTTTGCCTTTATTGTTGCTTCAGAAAGTTTTCAGCTGATAATTTTGAAACTGTGCAACTGGAAAATGATTTGAAGACTATGCTGTCATGATTCATTCTTTCATTTATGTGTTCAATCCCTGAAATAGCTGGAGAAAAAAAATAAATCAGACATATCTTAAAGCCTAACTTGGCTGCCTTGCCTGAGCCTGACAAAGTAATGCTAAGAGGCTTGCTTAAGTCTATAACATCTAAGGCTTAGAGTTCTTCCCGGAGGTGAAGTCAGACCTGCTACCTCTGTTCAGCAGAAGAGAGAGCCAAGAAAATAATGTGAATTTTGAGCCTTACTATTAACCCTTTGAACTGAAGTGAAGTGATTTAAATATCTGGCCCTGAATGTAAAACTCACCTGATAGTTACAAAGCAGACTTTACCTGTTTTATAGAATTAAATAAAATGTGTCCATGTCCACTGAGAGTGTGAATATCTATTTTCAGAGTACCCACTTCAAAGCCATCAGTATTTACGAACCAGCTACTGTTAGCAATTTTGTTTTTCATTGTTTTGGTATTCTGATTTAAAGTCCAGGTGAGCTCAAACTTAAAGAAAATGAAAATGTTCTTATTTCTAAATTCTCTTACTATAGCATACTCTGTCTCTTCTCTGAGATTTATTAGAAACAGGTAGAAAGGAACACAGGTGAAATTTGAATTTTCTTGGTTTTATTGAGCTGTTGATATTTTATTATTTCACTGTAGCAGCCACTGTACAGAAGTAATGCAGTATATTCATGTGCCAGCAATAAGATAATATATGTATATGTATATGTATACATGTGCTAAAATGTTAGTTGTACATATACCTTTGGTATATGTATGTTAACATATAGCCATCATTAAAAACAAAAAGGTGAACATTGTTATCATTCTGGAAAAGTGCCTTGCGCAGTATCCTGATCAGTATGCCAGGACAAAGCCTAATTCAACTTCGTCCATTGTAACGAGCTTTTCTTCTTTTCTAGATTTTGGGTGAATGAAATTATATATATTTAGGTATTGTGTATGTATTTATTTGATTCTGGATTATTTTTCTCAATACATTTTGTGAGAGTTTCATATATCCTAAGCTATTCTCAGACTCAATATTTAGCCGAAGATGACTTTGGGTTTCTGATCTTCCTGAGTGCTGAGATCACAAGCTGAGTCACCACACCAAGTTTACATGGTTCTGGGGATCAAATCCAGGACCCTGCATATGTTAGGGAAGCACACTGCTGATAGAGCTCATCACTAATCCTTAATATGATTTTTGGATATTAAGTTATGTTTGTTTATCAGTAATTGTTTTGATTTTGTGGTTTCATTACAGTAGGTTGTAATAGCACACTCTTGTTTGAGAGATACATTCTAAAACCTTCATAAGTTTCTGGGACTAAGGGTAGTATCAAGCCTAATATCTACTATATTTTCCAATGTGCATAGCTAATTTAAATTCATTAATTAATCACAGTATATAAACACAATAACAAGTAATCAAATAAAGCAGCTAGAGTAATATACATCAATAATACTACAATAAAAGTTATGGTTATATGGTCTGTGTCTCAAATATTTTATTACCCTGTATTCATGCTTTTGTTATATGATGATGTAAGATGACACTATACATAAAATAAACCCTTGACAGCTTCTGCTTCCATCTCTGAAACGCAAACATCAGTACTCTTGCACTTAGGCAATTATTGAGTAACTAAAGAGTTATCAGAACACAAACACCTTGGTACTGTGACATCACTCTGATGGTTGAGACAGGTGACTCCAGGAGGGTAGCAGCTGCTATGTAAAGGGACAACTCATCCCTCAAGCATGAGAGTGTAAGATTCTATCCTGATATTCAGAATGCTAAAGAATTTTAAACTATGGAATTGTTTATCTCTAGAACTTTCCATTTAAAATCTTAAAGCCACTGTTGACTGCCAATAATTAAAACAACAAAAATGCAGATAAGCAGGAATTACTGTGGATGTTAGTGTCAGTTATAGCTGCTCCCGATCCAAAGCAGAAAAATTAGAACACTGAAAAAAGGAAAAAAAAAAACTTGAGTGGGAGGCACATATTTTGTCTAGATATGGATACACAGTGATAAACCACTGTTCCCCTTTTCCCTTTTAATCCTCTAAGACCCTCTTATGCAAGGAGCAACTATCTGTCAGGTCACATAATTCCCATGCCTGCAGGTTTCTGTTCTTGGCTTTTTCCCATTAAACTCTTAGTCCATTCTCTGCTGCATGCTTTAGCTTCCTGTATGGAGGAATGTAAATGATATATCATTGCAGCTCTGCCACTAAGCTTAACTAACAAGCCACAATAACTGGAAGGTTGACATAACCTTCAATCTAAACCAGAATTTAAAAGAAAAAATAGTCATATTTTAAATACCATCCTTAGGCCTGGGAAGATGGCTCAGTTCAAAAAGTGCTTATACACAAAGTGTGAAAATGTGAACTTATTTCTCACTTTGCTTTAAAAAAAAAAAAAAGCTGGACATGGTGATGCATTTCTAATCCCAGTGGTGAGCAGGTAGAAGCAACAGACTCCCTTTGTTATGTTGGCCAGAATGTCTAGTCAAATAGGTGAGCTCCAGGTTCAGCAAGAAACCCATCTCAAAAATAAATAAATAAATAAATAAATAAATAAATAAATAAATAAATAATATCAACAAATAAGTAAATAAATAACGTCAAGTGAAATTGAGGAAAGCATCTGCCACTGACTTCTGGTCTTCATACACATATGTACACAGGCATACTTGCATACACATGGTCACATACAGGACCAGGCTTACATAAACACATAAAACAGTAGCCTTAGCAGAGGGTATCTAATTAGTAGTTACCAAGAAGGAACAAAGTGACACTCATAATCTCTATCCTCTTAAAGAAGTAGAGAGAGTACACTAACAATAAGTTCACAAATACAGAGCTCACAGGAGATATGGATAAGCAATGGATATACTCTTGCTTATAAACAAGAATGCAGTATCACAAACCCAATGTACATATGAATTATGACAGTAATATTTCATTCATATGACCAATTTATACCATGTAAATTATAACCTTCAGGCTTCACTGTAATGCAACCTTAATCACTGAAGTTAATAACATGTTAAACATGAGGTAGATTTAAAATGTGTCTGTAGAACTTTTTATGAATGTGCCATTTCAAGACATGGAGAAATACAAAGCTTTTTAAATAAAAAAGAATTAGTAATGGTCATATGCTTGAAGTTCCTCCATTCTTTTCTCCTCCGTCCCTTCAGTCTTTCCCTCCCTTTCTGCTTCCTTTCTCCTTCCCTCACTCTTTCCTTCCCTCCCTCTTGCCTCTTTCATTTCACAATTTGATTGTGGGCTCCCAGGAAGACTAAGTAACTTTGCATCTTGGAACTTTGCCCCTGGGCTTACCCCCGCCCCAGCAAGCCAGCACAAATTGCTCATTTTTCATACTTGGCATATCTGAACTACCAACACTATGGCCCACCAACTTTTCCCTCATCCCTTTCCTATTCGTGGTCCAGACCCTTTTATTCACATAGTAGGCTTCAGGACTGTGATGTTAATCTCTTCTCGGTCTCCATGTCCATTTCTGTCTATTACTGGAAAACCTTATCTGAGGGTCCTGTTGTGACAGAAAAATGTTAGCTCAACATTCTGGGTTTCAAACCCATACATTCAAAGTGTCTTCTATATGTCTTAATTATATGGCCATACTCACTGAGTCCCACTCAGTGCTGGCACAGCTTCAGTGTACAAATGAAGCTCTTTGCTCTTGCAAGGGTCATATTGTGTATGGGGGTGCAGGGGCAGTTCTTGTATAAGACATAAGAGATGTAGATATTTTGCTGGAGGGTACGTGAACACTCGTCTTTGGTTATGCTGTGCACAAGGTCAGTTGAAAAACAGGAGAGATTGCATGGCTGGGAGCACCTGGAGCTTGTGACTTAGAAAGTAAACAGCCATTAGAGAGGTGACACACTTCACACTCTGAAGGTTCATATGGACTGGTGTGGTGAAGGTTGGCTTTTACCTTAAGGAGCACAAGTGTGATTTCAGATTTCTGATCAAAGGAAGGGCAAGTTTGTTACTGTACCATTTACCATTAACCTCCCCCAAAACTTAATAATTTCACTCAGTGTCTTGGTATGTTGAGGCTGCTATATGATTTATAAGCAATAATTTTTTTTTTTAGTCACAGAGATCAGAAAGTCCAAGATCAAGGCACTGATAGATTTGGTGTTTGGTGAGGTCAGCTCCTTGGTTGAAAGATGTCTAGAAGAAGAAGCTGTGACAGGTGTCTCTTGGGCCTGTGTAATCAGAACACTGGTAATGAAGCATAGGGCCTCATCTGTTCCAGCACCTGCCTGATGGTTCCTAGACTACATCTGTGAGGGAACTGTTTCCAGAAACCACTATCTACACACATAACATTTGGTAGACACAAACCATCTGATCAATATTAGATTTCTGGGGGGTAAAGAATTCAGATGTTATTTAAACAGCATGACCCCTGAAGGTCAAAAGAGAATGTCTCTTCTTATTTCACCCTCTCATCCATCTGAAAAATATTTGGAAATTCTGCAGGTGTGTAACACATGAACGCTCACGGTGGAATTTCCTCTACTTGGGCCAGCCTGCCAACAGAATTTTGCAATTAATTTAATATCAGATGGACAAGAAGAAATACTTCTTATCTCTGTAGGAGATGAGATAATTGGGGACACATTGTCTTTCTATTCTGAGAGAGTGATAGTTTTCATGTCTTACCTCAGGATTTTTCTTGTAATGTACTATAAGAGAGACAAATGTGTGTACATGTTCATCTTCATTACCTGACCTTGACAAACCCCAGAAATTCTTCAAAGTATGTCTACCAGTATCCCAATTCAATAATTGCTGACTGGACTCAAAGTTATTAAATGTTGCTTTAAATCACTATTAAACTTTGTTAATGAAATAGATTTATAATGCAACCATAATTTATGAAAGGATTCAACAACATCACAAACCAGCTCCTGTAGTCATTCAGTAGAAATGTTAACTGTCCTCTCATTTTGCTCTTCTATGAGTTTAGTGTCAATCAAATGCATTCATTGAAACAAGAACAATGATCAACAAAGTAGTATGCTTTAACAAAACAATTATTTAGTTAATATTTGATAACATCTTTCCTCATTTCTCCTAACAAGTACATGAAAACATAGTTTGTGTTTTTGTAGTATCAAGGGAATTTGCAGAAGTAAAAATTAACTTTTTAAAGTAAAATTACATGTAACCCACAAGAATCTCTGTAAGTTAAAAGTGAACCTCTTCATTTATTGACTTGGTTTTACCATGAAGAATATTTATAGACACATCTATTTTTTCCTGTGGTTAATTTTTCAAATTTTACAAATAAAATATAATCACACTGTTTCCCATTTTTCCTATCTGACCCTTATGTGCTGCTCTCCCTCCATTTCTCTTTGGATGGCCTCCATTGTCTTTTCTTGACTGTCAGTTATTGTTTTACACACACAAACACACACACACACACACACACACACACACACACACAGAGAGAGAGAGAGAGAGAGAGAGAGAGAGAGAGAGAGAGAGAGAGAGAGAGAGAGCACAGAGCTGACCATTTGGTAATGGAAACCCAGTTGAGGGATCATCCCTGGGAAAGGTTAATGCCCCCTCTCTTGGCAGTCATTAATTGTCTATAGTTGGAGAGAAAGAAAAATAACTTGGCAATCATGCTTGCAACTCTGAAATAGATTTTAAAATCCAAGGAATTTTTCCTGAAGTAATTCTGGTTTCTAAAAACAGTATAAGTAAATAAGTGAAACTGGCTTTGATACTTGAAGACACTTCAAATTGAATTTTGTGCACTAAAATGTTAATGAAAGTTTAGCTACAATTTAAGTCAAACTATTAATGAGTTTATTAAATGTGGATTTATTTAGTACTGCAAAAGCTGAGATGAATTTCCGTTTTTAGTCTTAATGGATCTTTAAGATGTCATTCTACAAAGCTTGTTCATTTCTCAGGGAGTTGCTATAGTTCAGAAAGAGATAAATAATTGTTGTTATCTTTTAGCTTCTACGTACAAGAAAGAATGTATGCTTGTCCTTTGCATGTGGTTTATTTAACTTAACATAATATTCTCCCTTTCCATTATTTTGCTGCCAATGTCAGGACTCTCTTCTTTATGATAAATAATGTGTTGCCATGTGTATTTGCTATACTGAATCCATTCATCCTACTGTGGCCACCTAGGCAGATTCACTAATATGAGTTATTTTAAGTAATACCACAGGCAGGAAGTACCTTTTCAGAATACTAATTTAATTTTATGTAGCTATGTACCCAAAGTGAGATCTATAACTCATATGGCTGATTCATTTTTTCAATTAAAAAATTAGAATTCACTTGTTATGTTTTTAGAGCCTGTTGTCAAGTTGACCTGAAAGTCAGAATGCTCCTCCTTCATGCTCCCAGATACTGGAATTGTAGTCAAGGGTTACTTTAGCCAGAACATAGAATTTTGAACTAAAACATCTATGCTGTTCAACCTAATGGATATAACAGTTAATTTTCTATCAAACATGTAATAGAATTCAATTCTCACATATCTTTGACAACTTAATTGTTCTAGCTTTGTTATATTTTTTTAATAACTAGAATGAGATCATATCTCCCTGTATTTTTGAATTGAATTCACCCAATGGCTAATGAAACTGAATTTTTTTTTTGTATATTTAAATGTGTACTTGTATTTCTTTGGGTGGGGAAATGTCTATTTAAATCATTTGCTTGTTTTTCATTACAAACTGAAATTAAAATGATAATAGTATTTATGAAAGAATCCCCCCCCCAAAAAAGTTGGGAGTATATCTAAATAGCCGTGAGTCACAAAATGACATTTTTGTCAACAAGGATCCAACTAGAAAGCAATGGTTATTCCGTAAAATCATATTATGTAAAATGTGTCATTATAATCCCACAAACCTGGAAGGAAAAAATAGAAGTGAATCATTATATTATAATACTGTAATGGAAATAGTATAAGCAACCAAACAGTAAGTTTACTGTTACTACATTATATATCAACTGCTAAAATGATTGAACAGAGTTACAGCTAATAAGACAAAAACAGAGAATGAAAACCTGTGCACATTTTGTGGTTCCTGATACATAAAATTCTAAGAACTCTCCTTTGATGGATAGAGACAGAAAACAGATCACTGTGTTGGGGGACACTTGTTTGTGTTAAGTGCTTTGAGATCATCAATAGGGTCTGACCTCACTGAGGATATCAAAGTCCTCATTTTGCTGGCCAGAGTGGATAACAGAATTTTCTGATGAATTCAAAGGGAGATAGAGGGACATGTGGAGAAGGAAGAGGAGGAAGAGGAACCAAGGGGTCATCCTTTTGATCCGGGAAGTAGAGAGGTGATCATCTCTGTCGCTTCATGGTTTTATTCCCCAATATTTACTCTCAAGTTTTATTTTTTAATAAAACAATAACAGAAATCGCATCATCACTGGGTGCTTTACATGGATGAGAGGGCAAGTTCAGCTTGGGAGGACAGCAGGCTGCATTGCCAAGTATAATAAGGAAACTTGCAGTTGTGAGGGATATGTTCCCTGTGTGATAGCTTTGTGATATATGAAATAGCATATTGGAATCTCATGGACACCAATGTAGGCAGCATAGTTTCTCAAGCTAAAGATGTGTTTTTACCACATATGACAAGCATGTGCAATGAAATTCCACTGTTGCTACCAAGTCTCCCTTTAGAACAGGGGAAAACTGGTTTCCAAGGCATTAATCTATTTCACAACTTTTATTTTCCATTGTTCTCTCCCCCCCCCGTGTGTGTGTGTGTGTGTGTGTGTGTGTGTGTGTGTGTTGTGTGTATTGTGTGTGTTGTGTGTGTTGTGTGTGTGTGTGTGTGTTTCTCAGTCTGTCTGTCCTGAGTGAATGGCATGAGTGAACCGTAACACATATAGAGATCAAATGCTAACTTACAGGAAATAGTTACCCCATTTGCTATACGGATTCCAGGGACAAATTCAGCCCAGCTCAGTTGGTGGCCAGCACCTTTATCCATTGACCCACATTATTGATGGTCTCACAGACAATGTCCTCACAAAGGTTTTAGGAGTTTCTTTAGGCTGTGCTTATTTATTTATTTATTATTTATTTATTTATTTATTTGGCTTAAAGATATTAGAGTTTTGCTACTAGTTATTACTGAGGAAGGTGGCTTGGTATACTACCTAAGGTAGATACAAAACTTTTCAGAGCATGAAAACTTTTCAGGCTGTGCTTCTCTTCCTCCTCCTCTTCCTCCTCCTCCTTCTTCCTCTCTCTCTCTCTCTCTCTCTCTCTCTCTCTCTCTCTCTCTCTCCCTCTGTTGTAACTTTAATTGAATTTATCTTTGTGAATTTTGTACATATAAATGGTGAGTCTTATTGGTCTAACCCTCCATCCTGCCCAATACCCCTTTCATTCAGTAACCCTACAATTCCCTAGAAGTTCTGTCCCCACAAACATGTCCTTTTTGTTTTTCACCCACTGAGTTTTCCTACACTGACTGTGTAACCATGGGTATGAAACTATTTATTGGAGCCCAGTGGCTTCTTCAATAGATAAAAGACTGTTCCTCCCCACAAAGACAATGGCTGTCCCTTCCTAAGAATCTGCCAATCATCATTATTTGGGCAGGAAGTGTAGGGTCCTGTGATTCTCTGCCTGATATATGATTTATTACTGATAGTCAGAACACACCTATGCCTTTATCATTGCCATAGTACAATATATGTGGTGAGTGGTACATGGTATGAGAGCACCTGTTCATTGCCAGCTACATATTATCTACACTACACATTTACCACAATTTTAGAGTATACCACTTATTTTTTTAAAGATTACTATGTGAATACAGAGACCGCTCAGTCTGCAGTCAAGTGCTTATGGTGCAAACATGAATACCTTAGTATTCCTAGAACCCAATAAATAGCTGGATGCAGCAGCATGCACCAGTATCCTTGACACTGGGAGAGAAATGGAGGAGATAAGTGGGTCTCTGGGATTCACTAGGTAACTATTGTTGCCAGTTAGTGAGCTCAATATTCAATGATAAAGCCGATCTCAAAGAGCAAAATGCAGAGCAACTGTGGAAAACACTTGAATGTGACCTCTAACCTTCACATGTGTGTGGATGTGCACCCACATACACACATACACACACATGAGCATCCATAAACACAAGTACAAAGTTTACTGTACAACACTATGCTATGTTACATGGACATAGCCTCACAGATCTTGTGCACTCTCTGATGTTCTTAAGAACATCAAATCAGAGGAGGGATGGGGAACTGGGATTGGAATGTAAAAAAATAAATTAATTAAAAATAAACTAGAAATAAATATAAGGATATAAAGAAAATAATGAATGCTAATAAAAAACAGTCAAATCACCTTAGGAGGTCTTTAGAATGCTCCCTGGTCTTAACAATCTCATTGTGCAGGCACCTTCTTCAGAAACATACACAGAAAGAACTAGCTAGGAAAGAAATCACACATTGTTAACGAGCTGACAGCTAAACTGGAACATATTCTGCCATTACACGATTTTTCAGGGACACATTGCCCATGTACATAAAATCAGAAGACTTCTTTGGAATCCAGCAGCAGTAAGTTATACACTTCATTCCACTGTGCCTTCTCTTATTTGCTTATGGCACAAGACACATCCTACAACTGATTAATACCTGTAGTATTAAAAACTGCAGCAAATCCTCTCATTGCTGCCTCTCCATTCCCAGCTTTCTTTCTAAAACCACATCTGGAGGTCATAGATCCTGCCATCATTAAAAGACGGGGCATAGAGATGATGTGTAATTCATGGCTGAAGGTTCCGTCCACTGCAGAGACAGTACATGTTTGTTAATAACTCTCCAAAACCCAGACATTTTCCTGTTTCGTCCTGTTTTGAATTTTTCAAAAGTGATTTTCCAGACTGAGCCCATCCATTACCTTTAATAATGACTTTATTGGGACACCAATTATTTTCTTTGGGCTAGTGGAAATGTGTTAAGCCATATTTCTCCCATAATTTCCGAACTCCTTTTATGGATTGTAAGTGTGTTATTCTGTGTGAAGAATGGAATCCAAAAGCCTGGAGAGGTGTAAGACTAAATTATTTGATCAGGCAAGAGGTTCTTCACCATTCATATCCCATAAAGCAGCCAAATAATCAGACAGTTGTAATGTTATTTTGATGTTGGGAGAATTCTGCCTTATAGAGCTACATTAATAGGGCAGGACATGCTTTGGAGAAGATGTTATGGGGACAAAGATATGATGTGTGCTGACAAGCTGTGCTCAACTTTATGATTCAAGCTTCATATTATCCCAGGAGCCCACAAATTGATGTCACTTCTGTGGTGACATTGCAATTGCCTTCTTCCTCACCAAATCAACTGTATCAAGCTTACCAAAAATACTCCAGCAATCATATAGAATTTTTACCTTAACTGGCTGCAACAGGACCTTTGAATAGGAGGACCTCATGTTAGCCTAGTAATATGAGCTTGAAGATGTGGGAGGCTTCCAGGCAACCCAAAACTCCATCCATCTTAGCCAGTCTGTCTGGGAGTAGTCTATCAAACCAATGATGTCACTTATCTGTGTGTTGAATTCAGCAAAAACAGACCGTAGACTATTTTATATTGGATAATGTTTGTTCTAGTATAAAAAGAAGCAGGAAAAATGGGGTTTGTGGGGGGAGCTTGCAGAGGACTCTTATGAAATTGTTTGGAGAAGAGTTTAGTCAAGAGGAGAGAATACATAGGAGAAAAAATAAGAACCAGGAGAGGAAGGGGCAGAAAATAATCCTTGTGGAGTGGTTATGAGAAAGATTGAAGAAGGGAGGCAGAGGAAGAGAAAGAACTAAGTGCTCACACATGTAGCCTGTTGATGCTATTGCTGAAGAACTCTTCAGACTAGAAACTGGATGAGGTAATACAGGCCTGTCATCTCAGCACTTGGGAGACAGAGGCAGGGAACTCTCCCAAAGAATAAAACAGCCCAAGTTATATGGCACATTCTAGGTAATCCAGAGATACACTGCAGGGCCTTACTCAAAACAAAGAATATTATAACATGGCTAAATAAGAATCTGGGAAATGATAGGCTGATGGATGTTTACTCGGGTGGGGGGGGAAGAGGAGGGGGAGAGGGGGGAATCACTTACACCAGAAACACATGACTGCCCGCAGGTTCCTGTCCCAAGAATGCCTCTGGATGCTCTCTGTCTCCGACCAGGAAACAAGAGAGAGAGCTGGGGTCTGGAACTCCAGACCTAGTCCCCCTTGGTCATGCCCTCACCTATCCCCATGCCCCAATGGGCGTGGTCAGTGCATCAGGCACAGGTGGGGAGGATATCTCACTACAGAAGATTGAGGGGCAGTGGGAGCAGTTCTGTGTAGAATGAAGGCCACGGTCATCATAGACATTTTGAACAAGGAGCAAGGCAGAATTAGAGGAACTAGAGGCCCTGTCTGTAGGAATTAGAATGTTCACCTTGATCTCTCTCCACAGACATACGCAGGGTTTCCCCTTTTAGTACTTCTTCCACGCAGTTGGTCTAAAGAGACTGGGAGGGGCCTTGGGAGTGGGAAGGTGATGGTAGTTTCCTGGAAACCAGACCAAAGCACAGACTTGACAGAAACATATTTATTTCCTCACACATCTGGAGGCAGGGGTTCTGAGAGCAAGGTGCTAGCTGGATTGGCTTTCTCTGAGGACGTTTCCAGGGTTTTCTTCTTGGCCTGCAGATCCTGCCCTGTTGCTGCTTCTTCATCTCAGTGGTCCTTGTGTACATGTCTGTGTTCCAGCAATCTATTACTTATCACATCAAGATGCCAGTCTTGGGGAATTAGAACTTTTTTTTTTAACACCCCCTGTTAACTGACTCTTTCCTTTAAAGGGCTTATAAGCACTGTTACCTTCTGAAGGCTACAGGTGTGACCTTTAACACCATCATCAGACAACCCAGTTTAGCTTCTAACTGGGGCATCAGGAGGGTCAAAGGCATTCAGACAGAAACCTGTCTGGCTATACTTGCTCAGCACAGAAAGACCAGAAGAGACTACTGGATTCCCTGGGACAGGGGTCACAGATGGTGGTGAGCTGTATGACGTGGGTACTGGGAACTCAACCCAGGTCCTCTATAAGAGCAGCAAATCTCTGGACTGCAGAGCTATGTCTCCAACCATTACTGTGATGTAACAACCCTCTATCATTCAGTGACATGTGTTTACTCAAATTATAATTGTAATGAAATTGTTGATGATAAGCTTACTTATGCTTATGATGCTTAGTAGACTGAGGAATTAGCTTTGACAGCATGGCTTATAATATTACATATATGATACTAATTAGCATTGCTTATAATATCACATATATGATATTAATGTTACATATGAATTTTATATGAACATGTAACATATTGATAATTCAACTTTGAACAATCTGTGTATTTTAATAATACAAATGATACCTGTGATATTTTAATATATCTTATATGTGCCTTGAATCTAGATATTTAGAACTTTTTAAATGGCTTATTGAATATTACTATGAATACAATGAGTATATTGTAAGAGTTTGGTAATCATGTACTATAGATAACACAATGGTATTTGATATTAAATATCTACATGCTAATTATTATTAAAATATGTATTTTATTAACATATTTTGTTTATGTATGAAATAGTGAAAATAACTCTTGGCTTACAATATAGCTCCTTTACTTTGAAATTTATGTGACTAATACTAATGTGATGTAGTAAACCCGGTCACCACAAATTAGTAATAAAGTCAGTCACAATAATGTAGTAATAAATACAAACATTTTAGGTTCACGGATCCCTTTTTTTTCTCTAAATGATGCTGTATATATAATAGCACCAGTAACCTAGGTACAAAATTTTTTTTTTTTTTTTTTTTTTTTTGCTAATTTTGTGTATACCACTACCTTTGTGGCCTTCAATTTAAGCAAGAAGTCCGGTGCTTGCCTGGGGCCATGCACGAGGTTAGCACAACTGTAGCAGTTTCATACCAGATTAAAGCTCCTATATGTCAATAAAGTGAAACTTTTTTTGGGAGAGAGCTGCTTTGTTGTACCAACTTGGGCAGACTAGAGCCACTTGACTTCTTTTTCTGTCCCTTAATATGACAAATTCTGGGACTGAGCAAACAGTGGCAGTCTAACTGATCATGGGCACTCAGAGGAGGCGCAGATGGAAATGAACTCTGAAGACAGAGAGGCCTAGCACCATCTGCGTGGGAAAGTTACATTTCTGTACAGCAGAGCACTAGCCAGCAACTGTGGTCCCCAACTCTATAGCTTCTGTCACCTGGGAACTTGCAGAAATGTAAGTTATAAGGGGCCAAAGACTCCAAAAATCAGATCCAGTGATCTAGAAAAGGCTGTCAGGTGGTCCTGATTCAGCCCGAAGTTTGGTAATTATTGAATGTGAGAAACTACAGAATCACAGGGTGAGGAGTCTTTCGATTGTTCTGGTGAGTATGACATGCTTGGTTTCCATGTGCTACACACTGAGTCAGGACTAACCAGACAGGTGTGTTGATGTCGCCCAGTTGACTGGTGGCCCCGAGACATTCCTGTTTTCTGTAAAATAACAAGCACAGTCCACTTCCTGCCTTCCACTGCCTTGTAAAGTATTGTGTCCACAGAGGGGAAATAGAATATTTTCTGGAAGTAAGGCAAAGCTGAAGACTATCTCACATTGTGTTCTTGCCCATTTCCCGCTCGCTGACTTTCTCTCGAGAATAGGAACCAGGAAATCTTTGCGGCAGGTGTAGTTATACCAGATGTTTCAAAGCCGGAGACAGCTCACTGCTTCCCTTATTTGTTGTGAATTCAATAGCTTTTGAATTTTTGCAGATACCACTTTGATCGCTCACAGAGAAAATTTTCTACTTTCCTAGTAAAAGGGTGTTTTTCCCCCAGGAGTTTTCAGTTCTCTATTGCCCTAGGAAAAGTTCTGTTTCTTTAAGGCTGTCAGGGCCAATAGCATTTGCCATTTTCTCTACATCCCCTATGGTCTGAAATGCCAAATCTCTCTTTCTTGGCCACACTCATGTAGCAATGGGTGTCTCCTGTAAGAGACATCTACCAGCCATATGGTTTTCCTTTCAGATAACTATCACAAAAATAATTAAAAAGAAAAAAAAGACAAAAGAAGAATATTTTCCCAGAATTCTTTTCAGTGCAAAAAGCTAAGAAGGGGTAATAAAATCATTGTTTGTCAGGGTCTTTGGTGCCAGCCCAGCTCAGCTACATCTCTCTGAAATTGTGCAAATTATTTCTCTTTAACTGCTAGCCATTAGAGTTGGATTGGAAAGTATTAAACATCTTACAACTGTGTATTATATTGATATTACTATTATTCTAATACTGTTAAATTCTGTCAAGAGAATGATCCAATACCATTCAATGTTTTATGTCCAATGGAAGAGAAATAGGCTGGTGTAGAAAGTAGAGAGCAAGCCTTTTACAGCTGTCCTTTGGAGCTAGGAAATCACCTTCCTGTGCTGCCTCATAAACTCCCCTGCTGATTAACTTTTCACTACATTTGCCTTAACTCCACACCTGAATTCACTGATCCTTGGGAGCAGGTGCTCTGCCCTGGTCCTCGCTGTGTAAAGCAGAACCGTGCACAAGCAACTTTCATATTATAGCAGACTTAACTTTCAGAAAGACATGTTCCAGTGAACCAGAAAGCATAATTACGTCTAAATCCTCATTCATCCTGGCACATCGAGGCTTTACCTTTATTTGGCTGCTTCTCAGGGCACACCCATGGTGCTGCCAAACACACTCGCTGTCCACAAAGCTTAGGTCTCAGTGGTGATCTTTAAAGTAAATTTCAGATCAAACGACTAGGTGACTTAAGACATGGGGCCACATCTTGATTAAGGAAGCAGTGCAGGAAATTCTAAATACCACCCCCAATTTTCCGGACTACCAGACTCACACATGAAAAGCCTCCTGGAATGGTAAAGTATCTAGGCAACAGGAAAGGAACATTGCAGATGTCTTGAGAAAGGGGACTCAGTGCAGGTGGACTTTGCAAAGAGAAACTACATGGAAAAACTCAGGGTAATGAGTTGGATATTACACATTGAGTAAACTTCAGATGTCTCCTGCTTGATGAGCAAGGTTGTATCCTGGTATCATGTGGCACCTTTTATTCTTGGAATGGTGATAATGGTCACCATTCAGAAAAGAGTCAAGAAAAAGCCTTCTGTGACAATGACTCAAGGGAATGTACCCTGCAATACTAACTAGTTCTTAATTAAGTAAATATAGTAAGTGCAGAATGTCAGGGCAACTTCCTCTTACCAGATCATGGAAGGAGCTTCCATAGCATGTGGTCTATTTCTTCTTTATAATACCTGCTCTGTAAGCTGCAGCAGAAAATCAATGCCAAATATTCTGTTACCTAGGTCACCTATCTTTATAATGCTGAGCCTACACACCTCTGTGTAAATCAGCTTCTATGAAGATATTTAAGTCCAGTTTTAATATGCTACAATTCCAAAGCATTGATTTAAATGACCAAGAAGGTGGTGACTAAATTTTGTCATTTACCCCTAGCAAAAGAGCATGCAGGATCTTCATTGATTTTTGGATTCTGCATTACTTACTGTCTTTAGAAGGGAGTTGAACACGTGCAGTATTTTATGTTTTACCTGTTACTCATGACATTCACTGTAAATGATACATTGTATCAAGAGAAATTAGACGTATGTGGTGACAAATGTTTTAGCTGAGAGAATATTGATTATAATGTCGATGTGGGAAATTTCACCCATGCGTGGCTAGATTGGGTGTTTGGAGGACGGTATCTGATGTTCTGTTTCCTTCAGATGATTTCCCATTTGTAGTATTAATCTGTCAGAAATATGGACTCAGAGGTTGCCATACTCACACCCACAAGCTCTCAGCCACCCCCTCTCCACATGTTCTAGTATGTTTTCTGGCTTAAAGCTATGGTCCACTGGCATCACAAACTGACATCTCAGCAGAATTCGTGTAGAGTTCAGCTTTCAAATGTTCACCTACTCGGGCTCATCTTCATGTCTGAGTGAATAGTTGGCGGTTTTTAATTATTGAGACAAATAGATAAAATATGACATGCAATTGAATATGAATTTCAATAAAACAACAAATGTATTATTAGGGCACATAGTATTTATCATGATATTTGGGATGAACTTGCACTAAAAGGTTTTTTTATTGTTTTTCTGATATGTCTGAGAACCCAGATTTTGAAGCTCACTCTTCCGTCCACGTCTCCTTTTCTTGATTTTGTTTTAATGACATGGGTGTTTTGCCTGCACATATGTATATGTGCACCATGTGTGTGCCTGGTACCTGAAGAGGGCAGGAGAAGGCATCAGATCCTTGGAACTGGAGTTACAGAAGATTGTGAGCCACTGTGTGGGTGCTGAGAATTGAACCTGGGTCCTTGGGAAGAGGAACCAGTGCTCTTAATCACTAATCTGTCTCTCCAGCTTCTATCCCCATCTCCATCTCTCCTCTTTCTCTTTCTTCTTCTTTTCTTTCATCCTTCCTTCCTTTCTCTCTCTCTCTATCAATTTCCTTCATATATAAAAGAACTTTATCAGGAATAGAATACTATAACATATTTTTAGTGGTTCCCAAGTTAATACTATTAAATTTGACTGTTTTTTTTTAAATCAAGTGTCCTTCTTTTAATGTAAACAAACATTGTAAACTTAAACCAAAGAACTGCCACACAATATGACATTTTTAAAAGTTGAGGAAATAAAGACTTCTTTAAAAAAATTTTGAGATTATAATATAATTTCATTATTTCCCCTTCCTTTCCCACCCTCCAAATCCTCCCATATACTGTTCCTTGATCCCTTTCAAATTCAGGAACTATTTCTTATTAATTGTTGTTACATACATACATACATACATACATAGTAATAATATAAGCTTGTTTATCATTCAGGGTAAAAAAATTGTTTGATTTCATAAATACCTGTTTCTTATATCTTATGTAAATGTTCATATTTTTTATATTTGTTCTTAAAGGCCCTGTGCTATGCAAGGTCATTTGCCAACCATATTGCAGATTTTACATGGCACTATACTTTTAGCTAGAAATATAAAATATTTTTGATGCAAGGGGTTGGTAGACAATTCTGAAATCTGTATCACAAGAGTTTTAAAAGGGAGAAATAACAACCAACATTTCTTTGACTTCCCTAAAGAGGAAAAAGTGGTCTATTAAGAAAAGTGTAGTTAAGTCCCCATGATAAATTCCAGAAGGATGAGGAGGGCCTACTCCAAGTATAAAGTACAAGAGTACCACTTAAACTCCTTGAAAGATTCGGTGCCTTGGTGAACAAGTGTGTGAGCAGCTGCTGAGAAGGCAGATCTTGGAAACCCTACACATTCCAGCACAAATCCCTAGACCCAGGTACCATGGGAACAGCTGATCTTCTACAAACACACGTCGATATGTGGTGCCGAGATAGGCCCTGACATTATAAGCTGTCAGGACATTATAAGCAAGGTGAAGGGTAACCAAGGGGACCAGGCCAACAGCAGGAGCTACCGAAATCACAGCTGTGAATTAAACAGGGATGCCTGGGGTTGAATATTCCATCTGCCCTCAGCTAATATGTGTACTGACCTCTGCCTAAAGGGCTTAGAAATGTTTCTAAGTAATTTCGTTCACATAAATTGTGTCCTCTTTGGGTGTGATATGAGGAAGAGAACCAAAAATAATGACTGAAAATGATACTGGGCATGCTAGCTAGCACCTGAAAGTGAAGGAGAGGGGAGTGGGGTTAATAAAATACAGAGAGTTATGAATTTTTGTCATTGATGTTTATTTAAAGAAAAACATAAGTATTAGTAGTTAGAAGAAGCTGGTTAAAAGCATACATGAAAATATTTCTAATAAATTGGATTATTCATAAGTATTTATTGTTCATTAAAATGGGAAGCATAATTAGCAGACTTCTTTAGTGTAATGTCTAAGTGGTTGCAGAGAGATTATGTTACAATTTTGTTTGTATGCCTATCTTGAATATTATATAATATCTATTAAAATACATTCTGTAATATTTAAAATATATTTCTTGATTCTTCTAGCTGCTCAATTCTGGAGTCTTATGATAATGAATTTTATTTAAAGTGGGCAAAAATAGCTTTAGTATATAGAACCTTTGTCATGGATGTGAATAATTGGGACAATTGTGCATTTTGAGACTCTAATTTGGTATGCACATTGTAGAAAATAGTGAGAATTAATAAAATTAATAGAGTTTGACCCATCAGCTCTACTTATGTGTATATACATAATTAACATTGCAGACCTAAGATTTGTTTCTCATGTTTCTATAACTGGGATAAACCAATCAAGCTAATCAACTTAAAGGCAAGAACTGTTCATCTTGGTGCACAGTTTCAGAGCTTTCTTTTAATGCTTGCTTGATGCTGTCACTCGGGGCATGCTGTGAGGCAGCGAATCATGTTGGAGATCACCCAGTGTAACAAACTTACTGATTATTACAAAGGGCAGGAAGCTGAGCAACAGCAAAGCCGAGGATACCAATGTTCCCTCCCAGAAAATATTTCCAGTGACATATTTTTCTTCTGCTAGGCTCTTCTACCTTCTGAAGATTCTTCCACCTCCAAACAGTGCTAGAAACTGTGCATTAACCTCTACACACAAGGCTTGTGTGACATTTAAAATTCAAATTGTAATACACAATGATGTTCATATGAATATTATTCTAATAGCCTAACAGCAGAAAATAATTATACCTCACCAGATGAATCTATGAACAGCTTTTGTATGTACAATCACAGAGCACTATTCAATCTGAAAAGTAAAATAAATTGTAATATATGCTATAACACAAATTACCATTAGGGAATTATGCTAAGTGAAATATAAAATATTATATTATTTGATATATAATGAAATACCTTGAACAGTAAAAATTATAGCAAGAAAACACAGAGTCAATATTTAATCAGTTCCTGGGGTACATGAGATGATGGGAGTTGTTGTCTGATTAATAGCTGCAAAGATATAGTAAGATATTGAAAAGACATTACAGACAGATGGTGGAAAACCTTTGGGTCAAACTCAATCTCATTAAACTGCATGCCAAAAACATTGAATAAGATGTGAAAATTATGCCATGAATGTTTGTCTACAATTTAAAACAAAACCCAACAAAGTAAGTGAGTGAATAAATCATCACCATATGATGAGTGGGTGGGGACTGAAGAGATGGCTCAGTGGTTAAGAACACTTCCTAGTTTACCAGAGGATCCAGCCTTCAATAATTCCCATAACCCACATGGTGGTTCACAACCCTTTAGCTCCAGGTCCAGCTGAATCCAATGTCCTCTTCTGGCCTCTTCAAGCACCAGGCACTCACGAAGTGCACAGACATACATGTAAACAAAACACCATGCACATTTTCTTACAGTGAGAGTCAGAGAAGCAAAATAGTGAGCTTGTTAGAAGAGGTCCTCTGACAGAAAAGCCTGAGTGAGTAATACAGGTGAATAGGCATAAATGTAGCTAAATGTAGATGCAGATCAAAAAAGAGTACTGTCGAAAATGACTGAAGAATGCTAGGCTGGAGAGGAAACTGGAAAGTTGGGGGGCATTTTTTGAAGAGCCTGGAATGCCAACCTAAGGCTTTTGGATTTTATCCTTTAAGCAGGAAGTATGTCTATTAATAGAATTTCCTGAGCACACAAATATCAGGAGAAAATTCTTATGGAAATATAAAACATGGAGGTAAATTGTATATAGGAAGCCAATTATGGAGTGAGGGAAAGGGAAGTATAAGTTTATAATTTTGCAATAAAAAGTATTTATGGAAACTGGTTTTCTCAAAATAACTATAGTGATTTAAGTCTTTCCCTTCTAGTGTTTTTTTTTTAAACCTAAAGAAGAATATACCCATAGGTCTGAGGTTTATGCTTTAAGCATAAACTCCACTTTTATAGCTGCTCACTGGGGTGTGGCCATTCTTAATGCTAAGATATTATTTAAAAAGCTATGATTTTACTCAATGGAAACCACTCCAATCTAAACAAAGATTTTTTAAAAGGCCAAAACACAACTCTTACATAAAAGTAAAGGTACAATTTTATGACTGCCTTTGATTTTATATGAAAAAATTTCAAGAGAAAGGAAAACATGCAAACAACTATACATACTTGACATATAAAATATATTCCTAACTACTACTGTACAAAGCAGTGCTCCATTTATGCTAATTGGATTCAGTGATAAGCAATGCTAAAGAAAAGACTGACCTTTAGGTTTCGAAACACGACCATATATATGTATACCTTGGATAGCTAAGTGGTTTCTTAGTACAGACTTTCTTTTATTTGGTCTGGAAGTGCTTTTGCTGATATGACAGGTCACACTATAACAGGAGACTTGGCATTAGAAAAGCATGAGGACATTATTTGATTTATGATACTAGAAGTAACGTCTTAAATAGAACAATATTATGTGTCATGCTCTATCTTATAAGCCCTGACACAAGTCAATTTTAGGAGTCAGAAGTGGCTCTTGGCCTTACCTCAGAATGCAGCTTCAGGGGCTGGAAGTACATATCACCTACCCAAAGTCCTAAGTAGAACCAAGTGACTTCATGCCTGGCTTTGAGAGATTGTGTGTCGCTGCTGGAGCCCAGAGGAAACCCCAAGGCTTAAAGATTTAGTGGCATATTACCCATTCACAGTTTAGCACCTATGCTCTTTATTTTGCATTTATTTTCCCACTTCTTCTTTATATATGATAAATAGAAGGAAACCCTCATGCAAATAATTCAATGATCCCAAATAAAGACCAGTTACAGTGCCTTCCCTCCCTTAGCCTGCATAGCACCTTGTAGCTATAGGAAAGATAGTCCTCAGTGAAGAGGTTTCAGACCAGATCCAGCTTAATGCCTTCGTGTGCTGGGTATAATGTATGTGGCATCTTCAGAAATAGGGACTAGTCTTCTGGAAAGCAGCGAAGGGCAACATTGATAGCCTATACCATCTTGGGAGTCTTTTGGACTACCCTAACCCACAGCTAGAAGGGAGGTTTCCTGTGCTGGGCACCGAGGATTTTGTTAGTCTGTGGTTCTTAGGGGGCATTGTCACCCCAAGTATCACATCATTTTATATTATATATACACATATATACATATACTTACTTTTTTATATATAATTTAAGATAATATAAAACAATACTTTTCCTTGTAGTTTTTCAAACATTCTTAGTGTTATTTACCCCTCCTCCTCTTCTTCTTCATTTACACCTACCAAATTTCCTCCATGTTTCTCATCAATATCACCTCTATCCAGCCTCTCCTCCCTCTTATCCCCACAAACTTTGCCCTATTTTATTTGCATTATTTCTGTGGTTATCCTAGGTTATATACACATATCTGAAGGTTTGGAGCAAGGAACCACAGGTGAGAGAGATGTGATGCCCATGAACCACAACAAAGAGCAGCAGGGCAAGATGTCCCTAAAGATGCACTTGAGGTCTGCTTAATAAGAGGGAAATCCTTCCTGACCCTGGAAACACAGCCTACCAGCCATGGATAGTTAGGTCATGGATCTTAGATAGGCTAGCACTGTCACTTTCCTAAACCAGTATAATTCCTATCTGAATTCTAAACACTTATATGTACATGCACGTGTAATTGTATCTCTTACCCTTCATCACAGAAGCTTCCTTTTACAGCAGCTAGAAATCATTATAGAGAGTCACGACCGGTCAAAACACAGAGAACAACTAATTGTGGGGTGCCTAGCCACAATTCATGTCTACCATGCACTCCCCACATCTAAGACTCAGAGGATATCTTTGAAAGAGGAGCAAACATTTTAAGAGCCAGAGTACCAGAAAGTCTCCTGGAGATTGTGTCTCCTTGAAATGTAAAGATAAATTACACCCATGAAATTTCAGTGATGTTTCTGCCTAAACAAGCAACACTAACGTATGTGCTAATGTGGAAGGGAGAAAGCTCACAAGGTTTTACCCCAGATCAAAAGTTACAAGCGATTAAGGGCTGCTTAGAGAGGGAGAATTAGTCTCCCCCGGGAATAATCCCCCTAACTGGTTATCCAATACCAAGAAGAGGCCAGTTCTGAAAACATATACATATAAGCAAAGATAAATGAATTCCTCACCTTGAATTTTTATATTTTTGCATTTATATGTTAAAATAATAGTTAAAAAGTAGAGGCCCTGATTTTGAGAGGGAGCAAGTGGTAAGACATGGGTGGGAGGAAGGAGAGAGAGGGATGAAATAGCATTATATTTTAATTTAATAGTTGCAAATTTAGAAACAAGTTCTGTCTTGGGTGAGTCTAGTGATACTGTAAAGACATATAAGATTTTCCAGCAAGAGATATCTGGATATTCAGAACTGAAAAAATAAAACTTATTTTGCAAACAAAATAATAAAATAAAATAAAAATGTAGACTCAGCAGAAAGCTAAGAACAAGGAGAATTTAAGGGAAAATCTTCTACCACACTTGGGAGCACAGAATACCAAGAAAGAACAAAATTTTGTGCCAACTTTGGGATGGCTTCCTAAAAAGCTGCCTGAGTCCCCCAACCCGTAAATTAAGTGATTAAAGTTCCATTCACATGTAACATGTCTTGTAAAGTGACCAGAACACTGGTGCCCCTCAGGGATTGCTCTTCAGAATGGTGATACTGCTGTTTATCTTGTGCACATATTTAAGTTAAGTAGAATACACAATGCAATTACAAATGTGTTGTGAAAGATGAATTGAAGAAAGTGCTATGCTTGTTAAAGTATGTAGGGGAGAGCATTCTGATGCCAATAACTTATTTTGAAACACACAAAATTAATACGGCTTAGTTTTTGAAGACTGTCGCAACAAACAGGTTGATTTGTGAGAAAATAATATGTGAATGTAGGGAACAGTGTACCCTGGGTGATGAGCATACTGTGAAATTCACTCATTTTGGTTTTATGTCTGAAACTGAGATTTGTGGTGATACATTTTTTTTATGATATAATAATACTTCCCAGGAGATCAGAATGCAAAGCTAGCCATAGCCATAGAAGCTGGGTAGTGGTGGCACACACTTTTAATTTCAGGACCCAGGAAACAGAGGCAGATCAATCTCTGTGGTTCAAGACCACCAAGGGCTACATGAGAGTGAATCAGTCTAACACAGAAACAGAGATCATGCCTTTAATCCTAGCACTTGAGAGATAGATATAGGAGCAGGGTCTTGGATTTTGTCATTCATTTTCCAGCCATGTTGAGGATAAGAAGACAATTAGTCTCCAGCCATGATGAGAGCAGGATTTCCCCACCTCTGGCAGAAGTAAGGGCTCTCTCGTAGCCTGGTTGCTTTGCTTCTCTGATCTTCATCTTGAACCCAGGTATCTGTCTCTAGGTTTTTATTCTTCAGGTTACAAAGATTTACAAAGGTGTCAGATAAGATGCAATGGTATTTCTCATATATTCCAATAAAAAGGGACCCATTTTATATTGGAAGAATATTGTCTAAGCTTCGGAGAAAGCTAAGGCCATCAAAATCAATAATGGTGGCACTATACATGGTGGTCTTGACAGACATGTTTAGCTGACTTAGACTTTAGGGGAATTTCAAAAAAGAATAAATTAGGTTTACTATTATAGCTCAAAGTGGAGGCTTCTTAGAAAGCAGAGGACCTAGGCTTGTCCCAATTATTTTTTTTTTAATATGACGGTGAGAGGTTGTGATTGGAATGTGCTCCAATTCAGTTTTAACCATTTTGAATTTGCCTTAAGTTAGTTCTAACCATGGAAAACATAAAATACAGAAAGAATGGAAAACAGGCAGAAACAAAGGCTGACACATTGAAAATGAGACAAAGGCAAGAAAGGATATAAAATGGAAGAATTATTGTATTTGCTACAACTTTCAAAGGAATTCCGTAGTAACTCATTAAACATCAGTAGATGATTAACAAATAGATCAGTGAACATAGGAGTCATCGAGTAGGTGCATCAAGCCCACACACTCATAACCGATCATCTCCTACGCTAATGGAAAAGGAGGACAGTCTGACTTCTCAAAGCCCAACACCGGTGGCAGGAACATCACCTGGGGAGAGTGAGGAAGTGTCAGGACTGCCCTATTGCCAGTTTGGCCCCCAGTAAGCTATGTTCCATTTGTGGGCATAGAAAAAAAAATGATCAATTCTAATAGTTTCAGACTTCTCAGGGAGCATACTGGGTCCTTCCTCTGGCATCAGCTGGTTCTCATTACCCACGTGTTGACCATTTTCAAGAAGTGTATCTTTATGGGAGTCATCTTTTATTTTTTTTTCTTACAGTGGTGGCTAGGCTACTAGGTTTATTGAAATATACTTTTGATGAAACACACACACATACAGAGAGAGAGAGAGTTCATCAACTTCCCATGCAAAAAAATTTGCTTTTATGTGATGAAAATTCTCAGACTTGACAGGAAACTACCCAGAGAGCAGCAGAAGGGGAAGATTCTACTTTACAGGGCTCTTTTCGATCTGTGGAAAGGCTCCCTGTCCTCATGACCCCTGGGATGTCACAGGTTCAGTGAATTTATCCTATGTGCCCATCAGCTTTGTTTGTTCTGTGATCTTCTTGAACTCATAGCCAAGTCGTTCTTATGGGAGTCACCTTAAAATGAGAATGAGAATTTCTATTTCAGCAGCTCCTGGCTCCCAATGGCTGAACAAAGAGGAACCCTTGTTCTATGTCCCTCTGTCCTTAGCTTTTCTACTCTCACTCATTCTGAGGAACTGCCTTCCAGCATCTTGTTCTCTAATTCCTTCCCATCCCTGCTTAAATCTACACCATCAAGTTCATAACCATAAACCACATGGAACTATTGAGTACTTAGATTGTTGCTCTTGAAAACTGGGATGGGTCATAAATGAAAATGTGCACTCAAATTTCAAAGACCCAATAGCAAACCCAAACTTCAAAACAACTTCTTTTTTTAATTTAATTTTTAAAGGAAAGTTATAATATGATACTAAGATATGATATGATATGACAAAACTGAATTGAACAAAACAAACAAAAGAAAAAGCACCCAAGAAAGGTGCAAAAGTCAGAGATCCACTTATTTGCATACTCAAGAATCCCATAAATCAGTCATTAGCACTACAAGAAGGCTTGGAAATATGTTTAAAAAGTGGGGAAAATACTGATAAGAATATCTAAATTTCACTGTCTTCTCCACCCTACTGCAGAGCTCATGGGGACCATCTGCAAGTGAAGTACTGTGCTTCTAATGTCATCAAAATGCTCCCACCTACAAGGCTTTGCCTTGTCTACAGTGCAAAGGAATCTGCTCCTGTTCTCAGCCACTACTGGGATCACTCTAATGCTGTGCGGTGCAACGCTATTCAAATTTGTGCCACAAATTTAGGAAACTAAAGTTCTAAGAGGGTAGGAAGGCGGCTCCAGGGATCTTTGGAGCTGAGTAATCAAGATCATTGGTTAAAAAGGCCAGATGCAGACACGGGAAAGAGCCCAGAAGAACCATACTTATAGTCCATTCTCCCTTATCATACAGATTCTTTATCCTTGACAGGAATTTTTTATCCTCATCTTTTCTCAACTCTCTCTCTCTCTCTCTCTCTCTCTCTCTCTCTCTCTCTCTCTCTCTCTCTCTCTCTCTCTCTCTCTCTCTCTGTGTGTGTGTGTGTGTGTGTGTAAATTTATAAATCTATATTTAATGATACCAACAGACTGAAGATAGACCGATAGGCACAATTATCCCAAGACCAAAGGCATGGTGAAGCAAGTACTTCTACTTTTTGCATGCATAAAAATGAACTTAGTTCAAACATAAGGCATTTTATTTTTCAAATGGTAAAATCAAATTGGAAAATCCTAATTAGTCCCATCTGCACATATCCCTGCTATAACTTGTAATGCATGCTATAGAGTTTTCTTCAGCTATGATCAAATATTTCAGGACCTCACAAGAGCGTAAGTACTGAAATTTAATTGAAAGTCTGGTATTTCTTCATGAGTGTGGGAAGAATTGGGCAGAGAATTGAACATTCAGCAATATTAGAGGGCAGTGGGGTCTTCTGACTTTATTTTCACTATTAATATATATATATATATATATAATAACATTATTATAACACAGTGAAATCTCCTACAATGTTTCAAAATGGCTCAGAAAAGAGAATAAAAGTCGGAAAATGTTAAGTGGGACTGATTTTGAAAGCCAAATAGTTTTAGAAAAATGTAATGAAAACTGCTTATAACTTTTTTACTTTCAACATTTCCCTACATCAAATGTTTGTCTTTCAAAAGCCTGGGTTAGAACACACACATATGTGTGCATGCATGTGCTTGAATGCGCATGCACACACACACACACGCGCGCACACACACACACACACACACACACACACACACAGAGAGAGAGAGAGAGAGAGAGAGAGAGAGAGAGAGAGAGAGAGAGAGAGAGAGAGAGAGAGATGCACACACACAGTGTTGCTTCACTTTCCAAATGTCAAACTTTTACCACTTTCCTTTCCTGATCCTGGGGAGAATTTTGTGTGCGACAGACCCTCACACTAAATAAATGCATAAATAACTGCCAGTGGGGGGAAATGGTACTTCATTTCTTTAAAAATTTAACCTAGTCAAAATTGAGCTTCCCTGGCGTCTGATTTACTATGGGGACCCAGCCCTGGAGAAAAGGACACTACTGTGTGGATTGATGCTGCTGGGAACTAGAGAAAAATCTGTTGGGATATGAAATTTCTGTACCCCCGCTGTCACCAGACTACTGTACATAAACAAAGCTGTGTGGTTTTGTCTACTCACTTTGTTTTGATTCTCCAAGGGCTGAGTTTGCCTGTATTGTCTAAGCTGTCTACCTGAGAAATTATGCTGAGACACTCAGGGAAATGTGTAAGCCCTTAAGTAACACATCGGCCATTAGTGCTGGCTTGTCACATCCACTGAGCTGATAAAACCGCCTAGTGCCTGGAAATACCGTGTCCTGGTGAGAAAGCCAAGGAATACACACTAAACCCCTACCAGTTGCCCTAAGACTCAGCTCTGCTCTCTAGTAAATTATGCCCTGGGTACTCAGCAGGTGGCGCTATTTCCTGAGACGCAGAGCTCTTCAGACCATCCTGTGTGCCTCAATGCTGTTATATTCATGAGACAGAACAACACGGGCAAGCCAAAAACACCTTCTCCAGACCCTGCAAAACAGCTGCATTTGCCATGAAGAATCCAGCAGACAGTTTGTTAACAGAAAATGGGCTGACCCACTTTCTGTGGAAAGTTGATTCGTGCTAAAACTGATTTTTTTTTTTCTTTTGACCTAGGTTTTTAATATTATTACTATGTATAGCATTTGCTTTATAGTCATCCCAAGTTTTCTTGCATTCTGGGTATTCTACCAATGATATGGCAAAGCCATTTGGGGAAAGCTTCAAAGCCAGTTCTCTGGGAAAGCTTATTACAAATGCATGGGGAGGATGACTTCTGATTCAGCACTGACTTCTTGCTAGTGGGCAGAGGTGCTCTCAGATGTTTTAACCACCTCCAGGGGATGAACCAGAATGCAGCCCACCTTCCCCAGACACACTTGGGAAAGTAGTTTGAAGTCCCCAATGTCCAAGTACACCACAATCTTGCTGCATCCAAGACTGGAGGGTTGAATATGGTGTGTGTGTGTGTGTGTGTGTGTGTGTGTGTGTGTGTGTGTGTGTTTTGTAGCTTCCCCAGGTCAGCTGTGATATAAATGGGCTGTTAGCAAACCTTCAAGACGAGAACCTCCAAACAGCGTAACCAGTTCCAATGATGAACTAAAAACCACTACAATGGAGACAGGAACACAAGGCAAGGACACAAGTCCCTTGGCTTTCAAGAACTCAAAGGTACAATACCACTTCTTGAGAACCCGCAAGGACCACTTCTTGAGAACACTTTTTGTGAGTGTGACACTCCTGTCATAAAGCCAAATAAACTCATGGAAGGTCTTCATTTTCACAGAGGAAATTCCTAAATAATAAAACTATGATGTCAAGTTACTCTTCCTTTTGCCATGTTTAAGCTGCTCGGTATTGGCTGTTTATATATGGTATGTCAGATGCTCAGATTCTTGTGACAAATCTGCCTGTCCTCTAAGGGCTCACTACTGCAGAGTGGCAATGAACGATATATGGTACTGTGAAGCAGCAGCATGGCTTGGCACAACTTCATGCAATGAAGGCCAGTGAAAGAGCTGGGAGATGAAAGAATTCTGATGTAAGGGGGATGTTTGTCTTCTTTCTAATAGAAGGGAAACTCTAATAAGTTATTAGTAGCCTGTTGTTTTAGGAAAAAGAATTGACTCAAATCAATGTGATTTCCTTGGAGGATGCATGAAAAATACTGGGTCTTTAGGAGCTTTCAGTTCGCTGCTCTCAAGGCATTGGCCACTGATTTACTAGCCCTTCACTTATTAACCAATCTGAAAGCCTTTGTGGAGACAGAATGGGCCAGAGGTCACTCTTGTACCTTTTAGACTCATCTGTCCTTGTGAGATCTACTTTGCGATTCATAGGAACAACGGTGAGTCAGACAGTGATTCTCATTTTCTTGAGTTTGAGTTTATTTACCGATTTGCATTTGAGATCGATAGGCCATTCTAAATCCATGAATGATTTAACAGACTGGGATCAGCACCTGTATTGTCAGTTGCAGGTGGGCACTGCCTTGGGTTAGGAAGCACTCCATTTTTGTCTGGGTCTGACCTATTTCTGAACTTGTTTATGTCCTCCACCCTTCAGTTAATTGATTTCTTCCTGTGTGTAAAAACAAGGCAGTACATTAACTATTAGCCTTGTGGAGTATGCATTCTTCCAAAGTTTCTAATGTTTGAGGTTGAATTTTAGTTTGGATCACTGCTTCAGGATACATGAAAAGACACATACAAAAATGTCGAACTCCAACTGGTAAACTTGTACCTCAGGGAACATGGGTTCACTATTTTAAAACCACTATATGTGTGTACTGTAACTGAAAAATTAAATGAATTCATGGAAATAGTAACACACACACACACACACACACACACACACACACACACACACACACATACACACCATTCGAAGAATGGAGTTTACAAGTAAGTCAGGTGAAAAGGAGGCCAGAATGACCCATGGAGTAGGGCTGGAAGCTGGAGATATTAACATGGACTCACATTAGCTAAGATGGACACATACTATCCCCAAACACATTAGTAGATATATGCATATATCAATGCATCTGGGCATATTTCATTGCCTTGTCAACCCCTAAAAATCAGTGATATTCAAGAAGAGAAAAACACCAGTAGACACAAGTTCATATTTTCTAATGTAACTTACAACGACAACAAAAAACAGATATTCCTTAGAGAAATGCATTGTTGTATTGTCGTAGAGTGCCTTACAGTGCAGGAAGGAAGGAGAGAGCAAAGCAAGCAAACCCACAAAACAACAGCAGCAAAATCCCTCAATGGGGAAATGCAGAGGCCCAGGTACTGACTGAAAAAGCTAATGGTGGAGTAACTTAACCTAAGACCCTAACATGGCATTGAATATAAGCTCAGATAAAAACAAAAAGAGCCATGTATCCATATTGCCCTAAATACACGAGTACACACAGAGAGAAAGAAGAAAAGTCATATCAGAGATATTCTGAATAACTAATGCAGATAAGAAGAGAAGACATGCCAGCTCCTGGTGTGTGACCTGTGCACAGCGTCCCCCTGTCAAAGAAAGCATGGAGGGGGTAGAGAATATTGTCAAACTCAGCCTCAGCCTGATGATGAAGGTCCACATAAGCAGTGAGAAGTGCTGCTGGATGTAAAAAAAAAAAAAAAAAAAAAAAAAGAATATCGTCCTTGTGGTCTTCCTCCCAAAGCAGCCACTTCCATTCTGATATGAGAAGTACAGGAAGCAAATCCCAGTTGAGGAACACACTACAAAATGCTCCTTCACTCTTCCTTAAGGCTTCCACCAATGTCGACACCACAATTTAGAAAATTCAAAGGATGTAGAAGAACTAAATGCAGTGAGACTCTGGACAAGCACCTAGAGCAAGAAACAGACATAAGTTAAAGTATTGCTTCTCTAACAGATACAAACTAAGAGAGGAGGGCTTTGTTTCTCCTTGCTGTTTCAACACTTGTTTCATCATGGGGAAGGGAAGATAGAATTCAGCTGGGCTCTTCACATTTCAGGCGGCCAGGACGCAGGGAGGTCAGGGATAGTCAGCTGGCCATTGGATATCCTTGATGCCTGACCCCTGAAGACCTGTGCTATTCAGCTAGACCCCATATAGCAAAGATGCCACAGCCTCTCAACATACTGCCACCAGTGGGGAACCAAAAAAAATCAAGCACTTGAATCTGTTGGGAATGTTTAATGCTTAAACATAACAAGGAAGTATGAATAAATAAAGAATATAGTTAGTATTGAAGTGTGAATTATACCCTAGTAGTACAAGATATGGTCAGCCCCGAAAACACACCTACAGGTGGGGGAAATTGGACATAGTGACTAAAAAAGGTTATGGACCTCCTTTTGAGGATGACAAAAACATTCTAAATTAATTTTTGTAAGTGTTTGTACAATTCTCTATATATAGTCAAACTGTTGTTCTATATATCACAATAGACAGTAACATATGTGTTATAATAAACATATTAATAAGATTTCATTAATTTAAAATTAAAATACAAAAAACAAGTCATACCTTTGTTTAAGGGATCATCAATATTTACCAAAGACTTTACCCTGTGAACAGAGCATTAGCTACTGCAGGTAGAATGAGAACAGTAGACGTATAGCAGGGCAAGGAGAGTCAGGGTCACTGGGCATGACATTACAGTGAAACCAATTAAACCCAGACACTGATGGTTGGTGCAAATCATGGGTATGGCATAATGAGTACTGGGGAGTAAAACTATATGACCATAATTAGATATATAGGGAACAGAGAGACACTGATTTTAATAGTCAAATTTAAGTAGATGAATCAACATTTACAGACCAAATTACAATATAAGGTAAAGAGTGAAAAAGATAAAAATTGGAATTAAGTTTTGATAACTTGTGGATAATAGGGATTTCACATAGGAGTATAATCCTGTCAAGCTATTCATCCAAGTAGCTATTGAAATCAGCTCTTTGGAAGTAGAGGAAGCTTAAACCCATTAGAAATACCTAGAAGAACTAAGAGATTGGACTTCTACATATTTGAAACTGTTATATGTAGAAACAAAATGAAAGAGCATTGACAAATACTTTTTTTTATTATTATTATTATTATTATTATTATTATTATTATTATTTTACATATAAATCCCAGTTCCTTCCTCCTCCTATCCTTCCATGCTCCCAGATCCCCCTCCCATCCCATTCCCCAACCACTCCACAGGGAGGCTGATGCCTTCCAGGAAGAATTGTAGAGAGCTGCAAAGGGTGGTACCTTAAAGATGGCGCTGGCTTCCACCTTCTGCCTTCCACCTCCCCGAGAGTGAGTGCTCTCTGGTGTAAATAAGCCCTTATTTGGTTAAGTCTGTTCCACCTGTCTGCTTTCGCATGTTAGAGTAGCCTATCTGCAGGGTCCATGTAGCTCACTGGGATTGGTTAGCACAAGGGGATTTAAGCCTGTGCAGGGGTCCCCCCGGGTCCCATGGGTCAGAAGAAGCATGTTTTAAGGATCCTGAAATAAACTACATGAAGAAGATCTTCCTGGAGTCGCGTCTTCCTTGCTGGTGAGGGCAGGCAGGTACAAAGGATCATCAAAATCTGTCAAGTCAAAATTTGGAGTGGGGCCTAGGCCCTCCCTCCTGTCTCTACATTAAGGGAATGCACTCCCAAAGCCCTTTCTTGCACCTGGGATACATCCTGCTTCTACTGTCAGAGATTCCATAGACTTCCCAGGCCTTCTAATTAAGACTCATGTTCAGGGAGTCTGAGTCATTCCAATGCTGGTTTCCCAGCTATCAGTCTAGTGTCCATAAGCTCCTTCTTGTTCAGGTCAGCTGTCTCTGTGGGTTTCTGTAGCCTGGTCTTGTCCCCTTTGCTCATCACTCCTCCCTCTCTGCAACTGGATTCCAGGAGTTCAGCTCAGTGTTTAGCTGTGAGCCTCTGCTTCTGTTTCTGTCAGCTCCTAGATGAAGGCTCTAGGATGGCATATAAGTTAGTTATCAATGTCATTATCAGGGAAGGGCATTTAAGGTAGCCTCTCTTGGTTAATACTTGGATGGGAGACACATATTTTTAAAGGAGGAAAACAAGAAGTATTTAGTAAGAAGCATTAGAAAGTGATAGTCAAGGCAGGACAATCCTTTTACAGTACAAGCAATGCTTATAAAGCTGCTGATAAAGACTGTGAACAAATCCACTAGCAGTCTGTAACTGAAGACACAGATTCAAAGAGCAGTAGGGAAGGGAATGGACTTCAAGCTTACCGCTTTGTTGAAGAACATGATTTTACATAGATACCTGTTCCATGAAAGAACATGATTTTACATAGATACCTGTTCCATGAAAGAACATGATTTTACATAGATACCTGTTCCATGAAAGAACATGATTTTACATAGATACCTGTTCCATGAAAGAACATGAACAGAAATATGACTGTCTATTCCCTGACCAAATCAAGTCAGTGTCAGTATGAGCACCGAATCTCCCGTTCTTCCTCCATCTCTCTCTCTCTTCCATCTCACTTCACTTTGTCCCCCCTCACTCTCTCTGTCTCTCTCACTCCTCTCTTGCTAACTTCTATGTGTAGAGAAAATATTCCTTGAGGTTTTGGATATACCTATAAGTCTCACCTCTGACTTTTAAAAATGAATTTACTCTGACAACTTCTTTCTTGTGTATGATACATTCTTGTCACGTCACCTTTCCTCTTGCTCGCATCTTCCTTTCAACCTCATCTACTTCCCTCCTTCTCTCACCAAGTCTCCAACACTTTTGTTCTGTGTTTTTTTTCCTTATGACCAACTGTGTTTAAAGAGTGACAATAGTTAAGGGGGACTTGGTTAAGAAACTACCCTTTGGAGTGTGAGTAACTTACCACTTCCTTTCCTTCAGCATCCCTGTACTGTCATTAGCACTCCTGTTAGGGGTAGGATCCTATTATACCCATTTCTGTCAGTGACAGACATTTACTGAGTAAGAAAGGAAACAGACAGGATTATGTTTCTTTTTATGCATATATAAAATAAAAAAAATGTAAAAAATCTAAAGTATGAAGAAATTTAATTTAAAATTCAAAACTTTTTAAAGAGCATCTACTATATGACAAGTGAAATAATAGTTACTAGAGCAACAAACTTCCCTGGAATTTGCATTTATGAGGCTAATATTTTAAACCGACATAAGCATTATCCAAATGATCACAAAATATATGTAAAATTCCCAATAAACATTACTAGTTATATTCCAGATAATGACAAATGTTTTACCTGATTGTGTCTATAATCACTGTCTTAATAATAACGTTTCACATTTATAACTTTCAAGAAGTTCAGTTCTCCAAACACTGTGTGGTAATTCTAAAATCTGGTATGACATATTTAAAAAAAAATCACTCAACTAAAGACTCTTAAAGCCAAATGTCAAGAAGGTAGTAAGCCTTGTAGAATTTCATTATCATTTTATTGTCTTTCATTGCTAATGATAATTCTATGTAAGCCAAGTGAAGTCTGATAGAACAATGTAGAAAGGGGGGCAGGTAATGGACTGACAAATGGAATGAATTTCCTAATTTGACATGGGGGATGGGCTGAAATTTTCCAGAAATGTAGTTTGGAAATGCATTGGGTAAATTTCATAAATCATGCTGACACAGAACATATTAAAGTGATACTCAAAGTCCATTAAATAAATTTATATTCAATGGTTAAATCAGAAATCTATTGATTCTTTCTGGAAGCTCTATTCCTACTGGTTGCATAGTGTTAGAGGTGCAATGCGCTCTGCTAGATAGGAAAGCATCATTCTTACACAATTGCAAACCCTTTGAGCAACAACAACAGGCCTGGCAAGACATGTTGTCTGATACAATAGGGGCACATATTTCATAGGAATAAACAACCACATCTTGATTAGATTTAATACCAAGGCTACAAGATGAAAGCCATCCCTGGTAGCAATCTTAGGGCTGAGAGTCCGTAAATAGAGGTCATACATCTTACAGAAGAACCTACTACTATTGTCCTGCTAAATGGAAACAATATTAAGTTTACTTCTAATGACTTTCCATTAAACACACAGATTAGTGCATCCCTAACCTTCATTCAGAGGCACTTTTTTTTGTGTAGTAGATGGTGATTAACACAGGGACTCAGAACTGGTCAAAACACAAAAAATAAGAGACACCCAGATGCTTAGCCCAAAATGAACTCACACACCCTCTTCCCAAGAATCAGGGGTCATTCTGGGGCGGGGGAGGGGGATTAATGCTAGCGGTGTGGATGACTATAAGGAAACTGTTTTCCAAACACTTACAGACCTAAAGTTATAGTGGCAGAATGCACAAGACCTACAAGAACTCAAGGCAGACAAAATCCCAGCATGAACAGGGGAGGTAGGCAAAAAGCCCCACCCCTAATTTGGGAGATGCTTTAGTGGTAATTGATAGATGCTGAGAGAAGAAAAGTTTTCTCTTTATGAATAGGGCCCCTGGTAGGTCAACTACACTAAAGTGGAAGGCCACACATTCAAGAGTAAATGGACAGGGCACATTTGACCTGTTGGGTGAAGACAGAAAGAGGAGTGAGGGAAGAGAGGAAGGGGGCAGGTGAATCTGGGAGGAGTTGCTGGAGAGTGACTATGATCAAAATATGCAGTATGAAATCCAGAAAGAACTAATAAAAATAAATTAAGAAAATACAATCTAGAGGACCAGATAGTTCCTATCATTCCTATTCATTCTGGAGTTTGTTTTTGATGAATTTTCCCAAGTCTTAACCACATGTGAGGTACAGAGCATAAGCATAGCTCATGAAAAAAAAAAAAAAAAAAAAGGAAGGGCAGACAGACACAGACTCAGTCAGACTTTCTGCATTCATGATGATCTCTATAAACACTGTACTGGCAAGTGAGCAGGAGTCCTGGACCTCTAATTTTTAAGTATTTCAGCCTCTCTTCCCATGTGTTCCCTAAACCTTAGGTGTTTTGGTTGTGTTGTAGACAATCTGAGTATGAGTTGACAGGAGTCTGGGTGCTAATAGCTGTGCTCACACATGGAAAGTAATCAGTAGAGTCCAAACAAAAATCCTGTATAAAATGGCACCAGACCCTGGAAAAGATTCTTTGGAGTTTAATAGAGTATCCACGATACTCTAATTTCTGTGTAAATTACTCCCCTCCATTGTCTCAGCCATCACCCAGGTGTTCATCCAAAAGCTCATGCTCCCCTTTTTATTAGATTGCTGTTGTAACTTTAAAGTCAACTGAACTCACCATCTTCTCTCTCAAACTTGCCTTATTGCTAGTTCCTCCAGTGAATCATGCTATCTCTTATGTCAATCAGATTGAAGTCTGAGAATCTTCTTGGCCCTATTGCCTCTCATGTTGTAAAATCCTCCTGATCCTGCTTGATCTTATCTTTTAAGCATCCAAAGTGTATTGGTTAGGGCCATATTCCCTTTCACTTAAGTAAATATGATGGCCTCTTAATTAGTACCTCCCATTAACTTTCCTTTTTTAATGTAATTTATTATTTGTGGATTTAATCTTAATGACAGTTTCCAAATATTCCCTTTGCATGTCAAGTAAATCCCAAGCCAACAGCTATTCACCCAATAGGACATACCCTCTACCCTCAGTGTTTTTCTTAGTCCTCGGTGTTTTCCCCAGTTCAGACACCAATCATTTTAATGTGCTTCTTCCTGTGAGTCATCATTTCATTAGCATAGTAATTCTTTATCATTTTATTTCTCTAGTACTTTCTCTAATAATCTCTTTTTTAAGCAAATTGCTACCCATTTCCAATTCTGCTTTCAACAAGCTCTCTTATCAGGAAGGTTAAGGCATGTCACCCCTTTTACCTCCAAGTTCCCACAGTCTGCATGTGTTTTATGATCACTCTTGAATTTTACTAACTTGACGGGTATTCTTAATCCTTACCAGGCTTAAGAAGAAGCAGCTCAACAATGTAAGTGTGCCATACAATAATAGTCATTGGGTAGTATGAGTAAGTGAACCCTTCATACATCCAAATACCAGATTTGTAGGAGTCACAGAGCATGCCCAAGGTCACACAGCTGTGAGGGGAGAAATCTCAATTCCAAGTCATCAAATTGTCCTTCATGGCTTGTGCCATACATATACATTAGCTGTCTCAAGTTGACCCCACAGGTCTCAACATATCCCATGAGTCTCCTTTTAGTTTTTAACCAATGAATTAATGTGTTTTCTCCCAGACTTCAGTGGAAAACACAAATACATGTGCTTTTTCTGTTTCACATAATGATGTTTTCTGCCCTCTAGGATCTGAGTTCTACTGAAAACAACACAACTATGTTTTCTTTGGAAACCAACAGGAAATTTAGCTGAACTCCTCCTGACCCATTGGATCTGGGACCTTGGGCCTGAAAGCCACTTGCACTTCCCACTTGCCTCACAAGTATTTTCTGGTTTCAACCCAGTTGGAAATATTGAGACAAGCATCTCTCTCACAGTGTAGTGTTTGATCACTTTTACTTTTTTGAGTTGGAGGGAAGCAAAGCCTCTAAAAACAAATAAACAACAGTTAATCAGGCTTTTGATCCTTTTCAAAAGTTTAAATTCAGTTCCAATTTGAGGCAAAATTCAGGTCAGCTCTCATTTTATTTATTTGTTTCAATTTT
Organism: Cricetiscus sungorus; assembly: GCA_030556225.1. NCBI lineage: Eukaryota > Metazoa > Chordata > Mammalia > Rodentia > Cricetidae > Cricetiscus > Cricetiscus sungorus. The sequence goes on along the minus strand of JANBXA010000372.1, from coordinate 69,155,032 downwards.
TTAAGGGAGTCCTTCACCTATAACACCCCAGGGCACAAACATAGTAATATACAGACACAACCTCACATAGACACTCAATTATCATGATATTTTAAAATTTATCCACATCATCATGAGAGCACCACAATTCCCAAATAGCTAAAAATAGCAATAGCAATAACAAAGCAAGTCCAAAACCAACTGTATTTTATCAGCTCATCTTTCAGTGGGACTTGCCCTGGTTGTTTTTGGAGTATGATTTAAATGATGAAACTAAAAGTTATCTCCATCCCTAAACATGACCTCTTGTTAAAGTACCCCACCATTAGACTTTTATTTCTTTGGTTGGAGACACTCACCTCAAAACTTCTTTCATGTTATAGGAAGGGTATTATTAAGCCATTGGCTCTACACTGTGAATCCGTTTAATCAAGGAAGATTCTTGAATGAGTCATTGTTAAGACCTGAAGTAACTCTCCACAAATTTGGAAGCTTGTTCAGTGACCCTCAAATTCATCTTCCTGCCACACAGACTGTTGTACATTTTTTTCTTTTTTACTACTGTTCTTTTCTTTTGGAAGAATGCTCACTTTTATAACTACCTGGAATATTTTTGCCACTTTAAGACTTAGTCCGAAGTCATCTTCCTTTGTAAGTACTAAATAGAATGTCTGTGTTGTGCCAAGTATTTAAACTGTATTGCTTATTTGCTCCTATATTGAAAAGGTCTGTGAGATGCTGAGAGGCAGAAACTAAAATATATCTGCTGCTGCTTTCTGGGTATTGGTATTAAAGTTATGTGCTCTTACATATATCCTTCTAAATGATTTTTGATATGTCAATAAGACAACCAAGTAGAAGAACCTCAGAAGAGCTTAAGGATCAATGCTACATTTCCACAGAGAGTGGAATTTAAGTTCTTGAAGAAATAGGTGGGCATATGACCAATGACAATAAGATAACAAACAGTATATAACATGGAGAACAGATGTCTGCCAAAACAAAACATAAAGGTGAGAATGTTTTTAAAAAGTGGTGAACAAACTATTGTTACATAAGATTCTTATTAAAAAGTTTGTAATTTGATGTTCTTCAAATGTCACCTAAAAAATGATGAGGGACCTGGAAGAGGTAGAAAAAGTTGTGGAGTCACTTCCAGACACAAACACAAATCACTGGCATACAGTATAGGGAGATCAATCTACTTGATACTTACTTATGGCATTGTCTCATAGCTATAATAAAGGGAAATAAGAGAATTATTACCATGATAATTAATCAATAGTGGTTCAATCCTATTTTGCAGGCATAAGAAGTGAGAGAGTGCTAAAGGCTTTGGCCTCTTTTCATCAAATGACTACTCTCCTAAGCAGCATTTTATTTCTCCATGTATATTAGGATTTAGGAGGTCATAAAAATATAGCTCTCTGTTGAAGCATCTTAGAATAGTAAGGTGAAAGAAAATTGGAAGGGGCACAATGCCCCAAGAAATTTGAAGTTAGAAGACCTACCTTCGGGGTAAATAAAGATCCAGTTAGTAAGTGGCAGTACACATGGAGTCTGTGCCACAGAAGTGAGGAGCCAAAGAATTTAAGACCCACTAATAGACCTCAAACTTCATGTAGGCAAAAATACTCACCCAGCAGAACCTCGCAAAACTTTAAGATGAAAATCCTAAATTAGAACCTCATCCACTGGACTTGGAATTTATTCCATTTGTTTTTAAATCTGTGATTTAAAAAAAACACCTTTAAAGAGGGTTCAGGGTGAATCTAATGAGTAAAAAAAACTATTCCAATTAGTAATAAAAGTTAAATCCAAAAATATCAGTGTCTTGGTCTTAGAATTATAGCTAGGCAGAGGAAGAAAAGAAAGGCCTCTCCTGGTAGACCTCCCTGGAAAGGCCATACAGCAAGACATACATCTTCTGAAATGCAAGGTTCTCTACCTTGCAAGTTCATGTTCAAACTCATGCAGGAAATAACAAAACTACCTCTGGGAATGGCAATCTCAGAACAACAAGCACTGAACAATGACAAGGAGGTAGGGTAACTGTGATTGTCTCTGTTGCTGGGGCAACAATGCTTTAAAACAGTTGGAAAGTTCTTGGAAAAGTAAACGTAATCTTATATTATAACCAAGCAACCTGATGTCCACACAGATAACAACGGCGTCTTTACTATACTTGCCCGAACTTCAAACTAAGATGCTCTTCAATGAATAGATGAATGAACTTCAGTATATACTAACAAGGAAGATTATTAAGCAATAAAAGCCAATAGCTATCAAGCCCCAATAGACAGGAAGGAATGGTCAATATATCCCATCCATTAAAAAAGAAACAATATAAAAAATGTCCATTTTGAGTGTTATTCATGACATTGTGTGAAAGGCAAAATGATGGAAATAAGAAAAGACCTGTAGTTGCCAGAGGTCAGTGTGGAGGGAAGAATAGAAGGGTAGAGGACTTCTAAGGCATTGAGATCACCCTCCATGATAAGGAAATGGTAGACATGTGACAGGGTACATGTGTTGAAGCCCTAGAATGAAGGAAAGGTTTTGCTGTAAGCTATAGACTTTGGGTGATGATGTGTCAACACAGGTCCATTACTATGAGAAGTGTACCAACCTCTGCGGGAAATTGCTAGTAGGGGAGATGCACAAATTTAAAATGGGAACTGTACGGAAAATCCCCACATTGTTTTAGTAATCTTGTTGTGAGCCATAAATTACTTTGAAAAGTAAATCCTGTTAAATATATTCAAGAACAAAAGACTTTGGTTTCAGAAGGAGAAGTGTTTTTGTGGATGTGCAAGGTCTGCCTTTCTCATCACCTCATGTTTCTCTGCTGTCTGAAGTTCCTCATGGCTCCTCTATGACCACACCACTTTCCCATAAGCTGGAAGTGAGAAACAATAGAAATGGATCCAGTATGAGCTTCTCCTTGGCCACCAAGGAAAGAGGTTGTGGAACAGTAAGAACTGTATTAAGTGGTGAGTTTTGAGCATTGCAGTTTATGAAAGTGTAAGGGCTGGGACTGTCAGCTTTGGTTTCTGTTCTGGGGCAGGAAAAACTCACTAAGAGGTGAAGAGAGGGGAGGAGATAGGGAGAGAGAAGGAAGAAGTGAACAGTTCTTTATAGAGGAAAACAACTAAGTACTAAACCTTCAGGGTTTTTCTTGCTAACCTGTGGCTTAGATTCACTTTGCCCATTTATCATCACCTTGCTATATACTTCCAAGCCATGGATGGCCATGTGTATTCTTTTCATGTATAAGTTATACATCTCTCTCCAAGCATGCCAGTTTCAAATTTAGGAAACAATAGATGGCTACATGGAGTAGGCTATGGTTCTACTCTAGTGGAACACAGAGGTTTTGTTTTGTTTGTTCTTTGGTATTTTTTCTTTGGTCTGGAATTTAAAGATGAGTTACTGAGAAACCTAAGAGATGTTAGGTGTCTAATGTTAACTAGCCTAACTTCAAACTGCAGATGGATATTTTAGACAGCTGAGGAGATCAGCTGTCCTTCTAGCTCTCCTCTCCTATAGCCGTTTAATGGTCCCTGGGAAGGGGCTTAGCAAGGAACATAGATAAGCAAAAGTTAATCCCTTTCTTTACTTTGATATTTTCCTTGTTGCAGGAGATTTTCTTCATTTCACTACCATGTAACATTTAAAACAGTAAAAAGTATATGGATATATATATATATATACATACATGTATATAATAAAAAATAATAAAATAATAAAGGATTTATTTTTTATTTTATTTTGATGATATACATATTATAACTTTGGTATGCATAATCAACTCACTTGACTTTTGGTATTTCATCCATCCATTTAATTTCTTTATTCTTTTTGAGAAACTCAATTAGTATGAGTTCAAGCCTTTCCCTCAATAGCATCTTATGTCTACCCTACTTCATGGGAAATGCTTATTTGATCAAGTGAGGTAAAGATGTAAAAGAATGCTGTAAACATTTGGGGTTAGATGCTGTTTTATATTAACACACACACACACACACACACACACACACACACACACACACACACACTCCCTTTGACCCAGTTGGAAGAGGTCTTTCTGCAAGGGACATTTTGTGCTAAGGGCAATCCATTAGCAAGAGATCATAATGACATCAGTGGCCCTGGCCCTGTGCAATGAAGAAAGGAACATCAGAGACAGGGGCATGGCCACACAGTGCTCCACCAGATGGAGCCAGAGATTGAGGAGATGTCTCCAGGAGGGAGGAGTAAGAAAGAGTAAGCAAAGAGTAACAAAGACCACCACCCACCCAAAGTGAGTTCAGCTTAAAATCTAAAGCAAATGGGGAGTTAATGTGAGCTCATGTTTACCAAATAAACTGCTTGTTTTCTGGTTCTGGGTAATGTTTGTACATTCTTGCAGACATTACAGAGCAAAAATGATGTGCCATAAAGACAGCAAACTGGAAGAACCTTTGGTTAACTGGAAAAATCTAGTCTACAAGTATAAGCTATGGTTAGTGGAAGAAAAATATTGAAAGATTTTTACTTGTACCATTGCATCTGAAAAATGGTCAACTTAAAAATTGGTCCATCATATTACTGGGTATAAAAGGACAACTTATAAAGACTCAGAGAAGAAACACATAACTTTTATTTTTATGGAACTCAAAAGTTCATTTCTGTTTATAAAACACGTATCCCAAATAATTCAGGGCATGCCCACAGCCCAGAAACTCTTTTAGTCTCATTTGTAGAAGCACAGGTTACAAGACAAATGTGATTTAAAAGCAGACATCCCCTTTCAAGATCATTTAAGGATAGACACTTGGCATTGACAAGAGTGATGGGAAAATCCAGTCAAGTTCTCTCAGCAATCCTCTCACCCATTAAAAAGCTTTTGTGTGCCTTTTTTATCAGTATTTCGGAGTTATCATTTGGAAAACCCATTCTCCATATTGTTGGCCTAGCATGAATCTGTGTGCTGTACTTACTGAACCACTTTAACCATGTGTTTAGCAGCAGTAGTAATCTATTGTGCAAGCCTTTAGAAGAACTTCTAAATTTGCTGGAGATGTCTGCTTCTTTCCTCTCTGTGACTAGATCTTCCATCATAACAGTTCTAAAAGACATGTGTGAGAGTATCTCCAAAGAACAAACTGATCATCTGATACTCAATTTCTAGAAAGGATGGGCTCATGCAAAGGCCTTAACTGTCCTTTCATCCATCTTGCTGTGTTATTGTAGTGTCTGAAGTAGAAATATTCACAGCTGTTTCTCCTGGAGAGCCTCACTGGAGACAGAAGCCAGGGAAGTTTTGTGCTATGGAAAATGTGCCCTCAGAAGTATTGTTGCAGCAGGCAGGAAGCTATCAGTCAACACTCCACATTTGGAAAGATACTTCATGAGGTTGCCTTTGATAACCTTAGAAGGTTTTAGGGTGATTTGATAATGTGATCACTTCAACAATTAATTTGAGGACAAAGCCACTATAAGTCAGTGGATTGATCTTACAGACAGATCTATGTTTCCATTCAGTGATACTTTTTTGTCTGTACAGGAGACAGCTTTTTCAAACAGTCCAGAGGTTGTTAAATTTAGAATGTATTGATGGCAAGCAATGCAAATCTGCACAATAATTAACTTGATCTTCCCCAAATCAACTTTTCCTTTATGGCCAATGGTTTTTACTTCAAGTCCTTTTCCTTTGGTTGTCTGTGTTTTCCTTGTCCTCTAGCTTGCCCTGTGAACAACTGGCCAATGCACTTCCCCAGACCCCACTTTTCTCAGTACCCTCTCCCCTTCTCAACAAGAGAAGTTCAGTATCCTTAAAAGAATTATTGCCAAATTACAATCATCCCCAGGCTTCCTGTGGCTTATGGATATGGAATAAGGACCAAACAATAAAAAAGCAATATTCTATAAGGGTTAGGCTGAACCTATAAGGCAGAATATATAAACCGAAGTTTTGGGGGGTTCCTAAAAATGTGAATTATTTCACTGGAATTTCTAGGCAAGTTCTTTTTGCCAGCAGCAAAAATTTTTGGTTTTGTGACATGATGGCTTTGGTGTTGTAAGTACTTTTTAAAAGCCTTTTGTTTATGGAAAACTCTTCTGATTTATGTACTCATCTTCCATGTGTGTCCTTTACCTTTCTCATATATATCCTAAAATTTAGGGGAAAATCACTGTAGAGTTGTAGAGTAAAAACAAAGCAGATGACCATATATTCCAGAGAGTGTCAGTGTCTCTTTCCTTACCAGCCCACACTGAGGGAGAAATGACCCTCTCTGTCCAGGAACAGAGACAGGTGAAACCTCCTCAGTCCTTTTTCCATGATTTTGCAATGGCTGGACAAGTGAGTGCTTTAAAGCTATTGTCGCAGGTTGGTGTCACAAGAACAGCTATTTTAAGACATAAAAACTTGGAAGTATTACAAATCACTATTTTCATTCAAATCCCATAGGAACTCATCTGGCTCAAATGAAAGCCAAGTCAAAAATTCCTTATGATGTAAAGTTATTTTGCCCTCCTATTTAAATATATCTATATCTAAAATGTCTCTAAATTTATACAGGCCTAAAATCTGTGTCCTCTGTGGATTTATGTACATATGTGTACATGTACATAGGTCTGGTTTTAAAAGTGTAACACAAAATAGTTTTCTTCTCTTTATAAGTTTTCTTAGGGTTTGCTCATGGTTTTCAGATCAAAAATTATGTAAATAAATTATATCATACTAGGCAATATGTTCAGGGAGTTACTACATTAAGTAAGCAAACGTCATACAAAACTCACATAAACATAGTTCTTCATTCCAGTTCCTTTGAAACATGTTTATTTGTGGAAACTTGCTCCTTCTTTAAACTTTCTTACCTTTAAACTGTTTCCAAGCTCAAAGGGCCCCGGAAGGAATTCCTATGCCTGAAGCTATACCACCCTGAAAAAAGTCTCCTTAAGTTTTACAGTTGTCAGGTGGTAGGGAAAGGATGGGGGAAGAGGGGAAGAGGGTACCTGGGGCACACCTGCCCCAGAGAAGCTTCCAGGGTGCTGGGAATGACTCAGCCTGGATCAGGCTTTTAAAGTCAGAACCTGAGGGTTGTTGCACATTTGCAAAAGAGCAAACACAAAACAAAGAGCTCTCACAAAGCACAGTTGATGGAAGGGTTGTCAACCTTCCTGTCTGATCTGAACTGATTCTCATCATATCATAATCTGAATAACTCGATTCACTCTTATGCGAGCTGAATGAAGAAACCCCTATATCTGCTCATCTCAAGCTGTGGACCTTGACAGGCCTGTGGCCAGAAGCTTTGTTCTAATCCTGAAGCAAGTGGTACTCAGAAGGATGAGTGGGAATCATGGTAGGTTCAAGAGATGGCAGTCCTCAATATCTCGTATTAGGTTATTTTTTCTTATATAGCAGACATGTGAAAAAGAGTAATCTAGTTATGCAAAACCTGAACAAGGCTTGGCTTTTCATGACAAATGTGATCATTCTGATTTTAATGCATTTGCTAAGTGCATGATATAATCTACATTATACAGTGAACCCACAACGCATTTCATTGAGCATAAATATTATAAAGAAGAGTCTCTACTAAAGTCATTTGAAATTCTGGTTTTATAATTTGTCGTCTATTCTTAGGTCAGGCAAATGGCCTTCTGTCACCACTGAGGAAAGTATCTAGCAAAGCCTTAGGTTAGCAAAGCCTTGCTTTACTTCTTTTGTATAGGAATGTGAACCAGATGCCCTACTTCAGATGTCTTATCAACTGTCTGGGAGGGGCTGCCCCTAAGATAATTTTGCCTGTCTACTATCAAACCTGCTTCCTCTCTTGCTGCTTTTTTCTTTAACATCAAGTAAATCTTCCTATAAGCTCTCATCTGGTCCACCTAAGAGACAGTCTTAGTTCAGGAAGGAATTTCTCTTGTCTAGTACATCCAACAGTCCCTGAAACATGGAATCAGGGTGTCTCTCTGTCCACCCTAAAAAACAATAACTTCCACATTCTCAGCTCTTCAGCATCAGATTGTACCTGTGGTTATGATTTGGAAGACAGTACTCCCTCAAAATCCATGATCAAACTTAATCCCCAGTCCAACATGCTGAAAGTTGTGCCCACTGTAGAGGTAAGTAAACCACAAATTTTCTGCCTTTGTGAATGGATTTTTACACTTACAAGAGCATTTGAGGCTGTAATTCTCTGTACCATTTCCCTCTTTCCATGTAAAGACATACCATTGCTATCTCTCCTGAGGACACATTCATAAGGTATTGTGTCAAAGAAAACTCATCTCAGTATTGGTGTGCCTTAGTTATGAAAATCATATCAATTTGAGGACAGGAAATCTGAGTTAGGTCTGAGTTGGTCTGGCCACATGATCTATTTGTCTAATGTTAAAACTACATAATATTATACATGTGATTTACTATAACACTGGGTTTCATAGTGAATAGAAAAATGAGAACTCCCTGAAGAAAAACCATTAATGTTCATCATCAGTGTGACAATACTCTTCCACCCAAAATCTTCCAAATACTCGTATCTTAGACAGCATTGACTCAATCAAAGGTTGCTCGGGAGATATTTTGGTTCTTGAAGAAGAAACTAGGAAGAGAGTAGATGGTCTGACTGTTTATTTTTCTAGTTCCTGCCAAAAACACTTTGCCTAAAAACTCTGATGTGCAGCTGTTCCTAAAATGTGATTTTGTTTCTACTTTCTTCTGATGAGTGGGAAAAGTACACGAAAGGACTAGGAAAGGGCCAGGTGTGAGGCGGGATTATCCTAGCACCTTGCAAGTCAGAAGGGGTAGATTAAGCAAATGCTGCCCCCTTACCTCTTCACTTTAATATTATTTTTTTAAAAACAACTATTTACTTTTTACATCACCAGTGAAACAGAACATCCGAGGAACAGTGGAAATAAACATAAGACTCATATAGACATTTTAAGATGTTGGATTTTAAGCTAACCGTATTTTTTAATTAGAAGTGATTCAAATGCTTTGACAAGTCTTGAAAGAATAACACATGAGGCATTTCAGGTTTACCCTGCAGTCAGACTCAGGGTTCCCAGCCTTTGAAGTTTCTGATTTACACACATCTGTGATGGGCTCAGCTGGACCTACCACTTGCAGACAACTTCAGAGTCACAGGTCCCAGATGCGCTGAATGTAGAAGGGTTGATAGAGCAGCACTGTTCAACCCAGCTGCACTGTGGAATCAGTTGGGTAGGAGCAGTTCCAGAATATTCTAATATGTAGACTATACCTCAGAGCATTAGGATCATTTGGACAGCTGAACAATGTCCATGTGCCCACATTGTAGCTCAAAACATTAGTATTATCTGGAGATCTTTTAAAAGTCAACATGCTCAGACTGTCCCCCAGAAGATTACTCTACCCTCAGAACAGTTCATTTGTTATATTTGGATAGAGCTCTAACTCTGGCATTTGCAAGTATTTCTTAGGCAGAACTGCTAGATAAAATGGAAAGACACCAATGTTTTTGAACTTCGGAGAAATGGCATACATTTTTATTACACATGTTACCCAAATATTCTCCCTTATGCTCCCCTTTCTAGAGTTGTGGCCTACATTTAGACACACATATACATGCATGGCACACACCACACACACACACACACACACACACACACACAAATCAATAGCTAGGCTCCACATAGGAGATCTAGCATGTTACATTCTTATTTCTGATTCTGGGTTAACACATTTAATATAATAATTCTATTTTCATCACTTTCTTCCACCACATTTTATTTTTCTTTATAGCTGAATAAAATTCTAGTTTGTGCATACATGTATTATTTTCATTGCCCATTTATCTGTTGATAGATATGTATGCTAATTCTATTTCCTTCATGTTTTGATTAAAACAGCAATAAACAGGGGTGATGAGCAATTGTATCTGTGGTGAATATAAAAGTCTTTTGGAGGTGGATATAAAAACCCAGGATTGAAATAATAACATAGTTTTATTTACAGATTCCTGGAAACCTCCATATTGATTTCATAGTGACAGCACCAATTTATATACCCCTAGAAGTAAGGGTGCCCCCATCCTTACCATCAGTTTTCAACATTTGTTTTCTTGTGATGTACATTTTGATGCCCTGTATTAGTATGCGTTGGTTCTGGCAACCCTTCAAATACAGCTAAAATGTACAACCAGAAAGACTATTCTTCTTAGAATTATCAATAACAACTATATCTTGAAGAAATGTAAATCAGTGGGACCCAATAAGAAACTTTAATTTAATGATATATTGAAGTATTCAGGTGTGTGGTAAATTTGAAAAGTGCTGGTCTGTGTGATCCACCATGAATTTTTCATGAGTCTCACAGTTTTTCACCCAAACCTGCAAATTAGAAGCTTCAGAAATGTGTTGAATTCCATTGTGCCAAATGAATTGGTAGTTTCTGTTTTCTATTTAACCCCCAGCTAAATTACACTCACTCTTGCTAGGGATTATCAGTCTGAGATGAGATTATATTGCTCCTAATGGCTTAGCCATCCCTTAATTATTTTTTTTTTACTTTTCTATATATGCAGGACTCAAGTCAGAAGAATATCAAACTGAGCTGATGTCATTGGATGACCAGCAATTCAAAATGGTACTCAAACCTAGTGTCTTTATACATATGCTCCTGCCTGCATGAGGAGTTCCTCACGCTAACTCACCATCTGAACCTTTGCAGACATGGGAGACCACATGACTTTCAAATGAGCTCAGGTGTTTGTTTTTTAACACCCATATTATACACTTGTCTAAAAACATGTGATTCCAACATCAATTTTGTTTTTCTCAAAAATTCACCTCCTGATCCAATTTCAAAGGTTTTGACAAAAGCTTCAGTCAACATACAAAACCTCCCCTACCACATATACACTAAATTAAATTGGAAATTCCACACATATTTTCCTATTTATTTATTTATTTGATTGTTTATTTATAAACAGGTTCTTGCTATGTAGGCTAGGCTGCCGTACAACACAACTCACTTAGCAATGCAGCCTGTCCTTGAACTCATGATTCTCCTAATCCTAGCTCAGAAGTGTTAGGGTTATAGGCATGTATTAGTGCAACAAGACTCAAATTTATTCATCTTGCCATGATGAAAGCACTGTTTTGCAACTAACATTTTTGTATAAGACAGTATACCTTCTTTAAACCTGCAAATTTGAATTAGAGTAATTAAGATGTTATCTTTTTGGTTGTGAGCCTAGCCTTTACCAGCTGAGATAACTCTCCAGCCAGATACTTAAGATTTTAAACTAAGAAAAGATTGTGTTCTATATTTAAAAGCATTCTAGATAAATTAAGACATCCATTATGATTTAGAACTGCGTATGTGGAAATGTGTTTAAAGATGTATATTACCTTTTTTCTTTTTAACTTTTACATTTTTTTTCTTGGGGATACCATGTTTACATTATTACCCCATCCTGTGCCTCCCTTCAATTCCTCCCATTTCCCTTCCACTGCCTAAATTCAAAGCCTCTTATTCCTTTAAGAATATATTAATATTACATAGGTATATGCTTATATTTAACATATAGACATACATACCTGAGAGAGTTAATGTTGCTCACACATGTTTAGGAGTGATCTCCTGGGATTAGCTAATATATCAAGAGGCTCATGCCTGGGGTGGATCAATTTTCCTCCCCTAGCAACCACCAATTGCCTATAGCTCTTCTTGTAGTGGTCAAGCCTTGTAAGAATTTCCCCATCTACTTTTGCATATCAGAAACTGTTGTCATTTTTAGGACACAGATTCCATTTATCTATATAGAAGACACCCTCTTATAAGCAGACAACCCATTCTGTTCCTCTGGCTCTCCCATCATTTTACCTCCTCTTTTGTGATGATCCATGAGCTTTAAATATAGGGGTTGTGCTGTAAATGTATCATTTGGGACTGGGCACTCCACAGTAAATTTTTTCCTGCATTTTGACCAGTCCTTGCTCTTCAAAATAATCTTAATCTGCTGCAAAAGGAAGCTTCTTTGATGATAAAAGAGAACAACACTTATCTGTGGGTATTAGTATTTAGAATGCATTTATAAATTATATGATTTTAATAAAGTGGCAGGAGTAGGTTCTCTTTACTAGCTTCATGGGCCATGGTTAGTAGGATATGTCTATATTAACAGACATGAATTCTCCTTCTAATGAGGAGGCCTTAAGTTCTACACTTAAGTGGTCATTGGTTGTAATTGCTTCATAGGCATTATAGGTAGGTTGGATGATTGCCCACCAGAAGCTTTCACTGTTCCAGTATTATGACAGGACTTATATATTTTTATTTTATATATATTAGTTTTGCCTTCATCTATATCTGTGCACCACATGTACTCCTGGCAGTATCAGAGGCCAGAAGAAGATGTTGTAATTTCAGATGTTTGTGAGCTAGCATACTGGTGCTGGAAACTGGACCTAGCTCATCTATAAGAAAAGCAAGTGTTTTTAATCTCTCCAGCCCCAGTCCTTAAATATAAAAAGAAGACAAAACAAAAACCAAAAATAAAACAAAAACAACAACAAAAATAAACTTATAAAGTACAAGACAAGTGAGAATTTGTCTTGGAGTCTTCATCTTCCAGCTAAGTATCCACATCAAATCTTCAGTGACTAAATGAAATACTTACCTGATTATTCCAAATCAGAAGAGTGCATAGTATTTTTGCTATAGGAACCAATTAGTGTATAAATGCTAAAGCAACTTCACAAATGAAAATAGCAAGTACATTTAAAAAATAACTGGTAGCAACATTCTCCTTATAACTGAGAATTAGACTTACCTTACGTTATTTTTCTTCTTACATTTAATATAGATAGCAGCACCAAACTCAGTTCTTTCCTCCAGTCCATGCCTCTGGCTATGAAATTTCTGAAAGATATTAGTGGATTTCAACTTGACTACCTGGCTTGTAAAGTTACTAGGACTTCTTTTCCCCACAGGATCTGAAGACATTCAAGAGAACACCTAAATAGTATAAGACTGAACCTCCCTAACCATCAATCTTACAGGTTGGCATTAGAAATAACTTCCCCTTGGAGGGCAGAACAGTACATGCAAACTGAGCTGTAGATTATTTCACAGGTAATGCTAATAAAATAGCAGCCTCAATTATTTTCCTGGATGCAAGACCACATCCCATAGGAAATAGTTAAAAGTCAAATTTTATCAAGATGACCCCTGATAAGACTTTTAACAGTAATGGAGAGGCTATCTGAATGGGCCTTCCCTTTAATAAGTTTAGTGACTTCCTTAATTGTCATCATAGAGCATATATCTAGTAACTAATGGAAGCAGATGAAGTGATCCATAGCCAAGCATAGGGCTGAGCTCCTGTGTTCAGTTGAAAAGAAGGAGGAGGGATTATATGAACAAGAGGAATAGGGGGGGGGGTCTAAACCATGATGGGTAAAAGCACAGGGACAGCTGACCAAAGCTAGTAGGAGCTCATGGACTATGGACCAACAGCAGGGGAACCTAAATGGAACTGAACTAGACCATCTGAATGTGGATGACAGTTATTTGACTCGATCTGTTGGAAGGGAGGCTCTGGCAGTGACACCAGGAGCTATCCAAGGTTCATGAACTGTCTTTTTGAAGCCCATTCCCTGTGGTGGGATACCTTGATCAGCCTTGGTACAGGAGAAGAGGCTTGGTCCTGCCTCAATGTAGCATGCCAGACTTTGCTGACTATCCCAGGAAGGACTTATCCTCTATGAGGGATGGATGGGAGTAGGAAAATGGGGAGACAGTTTGTAGTGGGAGAACAGGTGGGAGGGGGAACTGGGGTTGGTATGTAAAATAAAAATAAAATTTATAAAATAAAACAAAAATGTTAAATTTTTAAAAATCATTTATAAGAAATACATTAAAGAATTGTGTGAAGGTACAAAAAGCAATTTGTCAAGAAGCTATGTAAATATTATTCTAAACAATTGTTAAAAGATAAATTGTACATTTGCAAAGTTGTTTACTAAAACATATGATAGATGTCATATATATCATATTATATAATAGTATAATATCATATATGATGGGAGATGTCATTCTGTAAATATGTTTCTCTTATTGGTTAATGAATAAAGCACTGTTGGCAAATAGGAAGGCAAGATAGGCAGGACTAGGAGACAAGGAGGATTCTGGGAGATGTAGTAGAGAGGAGTTGAAATGTAGGACCAAGTGGGGTAAGGAGTCCGGATCCTCTCTCCAGTAAGATAAGACCATGTGGAAACACTTAGATTATTTAAGACAGAGCTAGCCAATAAGAAATGGTAGTAACCAGCCAACAGTTTTATAAATAATACACTGACTGTCTGTGTTATTTGGGGCTGATGTGGAACCATGGTGGCAGGAAACTGCTTGTAACACATATATATTATTAAAATATACTAGGTAATATAAATTGACAAACATTCTTTTTGTTAGTTCCTTAAAATGAAAGTAGAGACATTTTATTTGTTTTTGTTTTCTTTATTTTTTTTATTTAATTTTATATTCCAACCATGGTTCTCCTTCCCACTCCTCCTCCGTGCCCTCTTGCCTCCCTCCCCAGTGCACACTCCATTCAATCCACCCAAATGATTAGGGCTCCCTTGGGAAGTCAACAACACCTGACATGTTAAGTTGAGGGAGGCTCAGGCCCCCACCCCTGCATTAAGGTTGAGCGTGGCATCCCTCCATAGATAGGGAATGGGTGGGTACCAATAAGCTAAGTCATGTAACCAGGGATAGATCCTACTCTACTTCCAGGGGTCTCTCAGATAGACCAAGCTAGACAACTATCTCCCACATTCAGAGGGCCTAGTTTGTTCCCATGAAGGCTCCACAAGTGGGTTTAGAGGTCATGAGTTCCCACAAGCTAGGTTTAACTGTTACAGACATTTTAAAACAGCACTTGAATACATCAATTACTCTTGTACTTCAACCATCTCCTCCTCTTTCTTTATTTTGTTTCCAGAGATCAGTGTAGCCATTTCAGATACAATGGAGCCTGGAATTGAGGTTAGAAGATCATAGCAAATTGGGTGCAGATTATTTGGTGATAAATATAAAGGATGGCAGGAAGAGAAAATGCCTTGAAACTTCTGTCTACCAGAGTCTTTCACTCACAGTTGCCCCCGTCACACCTAAACTTCTAGAGCACCCTCAACACAAAACTTAATTGAGAAAAAAAAAACCCTCAAACCTTAACTCAATATGACCCATAGCTCCTAATCTATGTGAATATCTATACATAGTCATGCCATAGCTCAGTTTTGTTCCTTTGGTTTGCCTTCCCTCCCCTCTTCACCTATATTTGTCTGTTGGAACTGAGGGAAAAATAAGGAACTGAGGGTCAGTTGCTTTGTTCTCATCCAGTGTTTCTAAGGTCTTGTTTGATCCCCCTTTTATGTTTAAAAGTTCAGAAAACCATACTGTTATTTTGATTCTCCAAATCATAAATAAATATATAGACACATAAGTAAATTTATAACATTATATGCTGAGTTATATCCTCTAGAACTTGATACCTTGATACTAAAAGACCCTACTGTCAAAGGCACCATGTATTAGAGTCATTAAAGATGGGGATTTTAAGCCAGTGCTGATCTGGAAACTTCGCCTTACTGGTTAACTTTCATAGTTCTGGAAGAAAGATGCTATGTAGGCAACTGGGGGAAAATATAATCAATACTCTTAGTCAGCTATAAACCCTGCTATCTAGAATATTGACCAACCTGGCAAGACTCACCTATTGATGCAATATTGTCACAAATATTTTGGTAGTAGTAATCAAACATTTTATGATTCAATTAAAGGCCTGTTCCCCAAGACAAAATTCATACCTGGTGCTGTTAACTGAGATGAGAACCCAGGATTAGGGAGATCAAAGGCCCTAAGGATGAAATTTCCAGTATTTTTCTATTAAACTGATATAGTATTATAATGTTAATCTGTAACCTACATATTTATTTTTATACCTACATTTTAGTATAGTTTTCAATCTTTATTAGATAAACTTCTTTTCCTAATAAATTGCAGTTATTGTGGAGACTGACCACTAACTAAAGCACAGAGAATAAGTGTTTGTGCAGTGCTTCGGAACAGACTGGAAGGTTTCATGACACTCCTTCCTCTCAAGGCTCAGGAATCATATCAAAATAGGAGATTGGAAGATAGTAAGAGCCAGAATTGGTGGAATGCTAATGAAATGTAAAGTATTTTCTGGACATGACAGAGGTTATAATTTCATGCACAAGATCTAGCCAGTAAAAATTCCAGCATGTTTGGAAGAGTGACAACTGATGTCCCACCTTTAGTTGAGCTATTGGAAAATGATGGCTTCTGCTGGTTGGCTAGTCAGTGTTCTTCAGATATGGTCATTGACAGGCTTCCTATGACCCACTGAATATTCCTATATCAATGCAAATACTGTAGTGCTAAGTGGAGTCAGTGGGTTTAGAAAAAGATCACATGAACTAGGGAGGGAATATAGTAGTGAGTAGAGAAAAAGTTGAAGGAGAAGGCATGGGGAAGGATTTGATAAAGACATTTTCATTAGTCCATGTAATTCTTAAACAATTTCTTAAATTAACTTATTTTTCTAAGTCTTGAACAAGTTAGATGACTGCTGTTTCTCCCTTATGATGTAAAGGATGTCCCACGCTTGTTCTCTTGTGACTTTCCAGATTGCATCACTTATATGTTTCTTATTCTTTTGATCACATATTCAAATAAGCACGTTTTAGAAAATATAAGCTAACTTTTCCTATAAAAGTTTAGTAGGCTTCAAAACGCTTACAGTGGAATTTAAAATGGTAACTTTTTAAATGCAAGATGAATCTCTTAGGATTGCTAATACTCTTCAAAGAAATAAATCAACAAATAGTTATCAAATTCAAAGAAGAGCTAATACTAATACTCCTCAAAGTGTTCCACACAATAGAAGCAGAAGGGTCACTGCCAAAGTCTTTTTATGAGGCTACAATTACGTCGACATGCAAACCACAACTAAGAAAGAAAACTACAGACCAATATCCCTCATGAACATTGATGCAAAAATACCCAATAAAATACTGGCAAATCGAATCCAAGAACACATGAGAAAAATCATCCACCATGATCAAATAGGCTTCATTCCAGATGTGCAGGGATGGTTCAACATTCTGTTGATATAATTCACCTTATAAACAAACTGAAACAGAAAAACCTTTTCTCTTTTTCTTTTTCTTTTTTTTTTTTTTTTTTTTTTTGCTTTTCTTCGGCATCTCACTAGATGCTGAAAAAAATCTTCAACAAAATCCAACACTCCCTCATGATAAAGGTCTTGGAGAGATCAACGATAGCAGGAACATACCTAAACATGATAAAGGTAATATACAGCAAGCCAACAGCAAACATCAAACTAAATGGAGAGAATCTCAATGTAATTCCTATAAAATTAGGAACAAGACAAGGCTGTCCACTCTCTCCATATCTCTTCAATACTTGAAGTTCTAGCTAGAGTAATAAGACAACAAAAGGAGATCAAGGGGATACAAATTGGAAAGGAAAAAGTCAAAATGTCACTCTTTGCAAATGATATGATAGTTGACATAAGTGACCCCAAAAGTTCCACCTGGCAATTCCTATCGCTGATAAACTCCTTCAGCAAAGTGGCAGGATACAAGATTAACTCAAAAAATCAGTAGCCCTATTATATGAAGGACATAAATGCATTGAGAAAGAAGTCAGATAAACATTACCCTAGGCCCTCCCAAAATGATGTGACAGATTTTGATGATCCCTCATGGAAGGCCTCACTCTCCCTGGGGAGTGGATTGGGGGTGGGATGTGGGGGTGTTGGGTGTCATTGGAGGATGGGAGGGAGGGGGAGTGGGATTGATATGTAAAATAGGATCGTTTCTAATTTAAATTAAAAATAAAACAAATAACTTTTTTTTTTTTTTTTTTGGCTCAGATTCCATCCTCCTTATTCCCCACCAAACCCTGTGCCCTGTGCCTTTCTGTCTCCAGTCCCATTTACAGTTTCATGTAACATGTGTCCTGTGTCCCTCCCTGGTTCCTTAAAAGTCTCTTTTCACCTTTACACTTTCACCTTAAATGTTCTGCCTTTATGTTTCTATGGTTCACACCCACACCTACATTTATTTAAAGCCATGATCCTTGTGTGAAAACACATGCAGTATTTGCCTTTTGATGTCTGGGTTGCCTCATTTAATATAAAGATTTCCACCTTTGTCTAATTTCTAGCACATTTCATCATTTCATTATATTCTTTAGATGAATACAATATTATTATGTGTCCTAACCACGTTTTCTCCATTCATCTGTTGATGAACACCTAGATTGAATCAATGTTCTTGCTCCTGGGACTAAAGCAGCAATGGCCATAGATGAGCAAGTATCTCTATAATGAGATTTAAAATCCTTTGGCTATATGCTCAGCATGGATATAGCTGGCCTGAAAGGTAGTTTTAATTTTAGTTTCTAAGAGACCTCATTATTTCCACAGTGGCTGTACCCACATCCTAACCAGCATTTGCCTCTTTTTAACCAGTTGATTCAATATAAAATTAGACTTGAATTTATGTTTTCTTTAATTTTTTTTGGTAGTCTGAGTACTAAGACGATGTGGCAGACTGGCTCTGAAGCATATGCAGATCATAGTTTGGCCACATGGACCCTGGAACTAGCACTCCCCCATGGTGCTGATCAGAAAGCCAACTTCACTGCAAATATTTGGGGAAAGAAGGGGATTGAAGGAAGCCACATCTGAAGACCTACAAGTCGAGTGTTAGCCAGGGTCTGTATTCTGCTTCTGTCTTTTATTATTGTCTGGGAGAGAGAAATCCAATTGACTCCTGTCATGTTAATGTTAATTAATTGCTTGTGGCGTCTGTTCATCAAGTGTGAGCCTAGAAAACCTGGTGATTCACTTATTACAGGGGCTGTGCTAAGCAGATGGGAAAATATTATTTTGGCGTGTTTTTGATAGCAGCATAATTTATTTCCATCACACTCTCTTTGGTGTGTATGAAAAGAGACTGCCACCTGCGCTTCATGGATGAGTGTCAATGATTTAGACAGCTTGGTTTACAGCTTCAGAGATAAGCATAAAAAATTGCTAGTATAAACTCACCTTTTTACCAAATCTAAATACTATATCTGTATAATATTATGCCAAACAAAATATAACCTGTATATTCCCTTAATCGTGGAAAATACAAAGATACAATGACTTTCTTCTCTCCCTCCCTCCCTCTCTGCCCCCCCCCTGTGTGTATATATGTGTGTGCGTATAGGTATGTATGTTATGTAAATTTGACCTACCTAAATCATGACATTTGTAACTACTGTTAAAATGCTAGAAACACAAGACATATCTTGAATAATGTAAGAGCAAATTCTCATTTTCAGCAATGATGTTTTTTAGTATAAAAATCATTAAAAATTGAAAAACAGACCACTATTATGATTTATGTGCTACTTACTGTTTAAGATTTGACATAGAATACCAATTATGAAAATGGCATAGTGCTAGATTTCTTTCTGAATTATTCTAAGCACGTTATACTCTGCAGGGAGTGAGTTTAACTTAAATGTAAATTGCTAGGGCTTTTTGTTTTCTCTTTCAAAGGGCTGTTTGTTGTATTACTCAGTGCTGTTCTGTTCCCTCAGAGTTGAAATAATTAAGATCATTTGCAGAGCCTGGTTTGCTCATTTTGCTGAGTTACTTTGCTGCTATGGTCCATTATGTCTACAGGAGAGCCCCATTATTTAATCAGAACATCTGGAAGCCATCATGTGTGGTGAAAGACAAGATGCATCCTCAGTGTTAAAGCCAAATTCATGATAAAACTGATGGATGAAACCAATGTGTAAAAGGGAAGAAGATAAATATTTGAGACTTGGACCTTGTGATTAGATGATTACAAAGGAAACTTTTGTTCTATTTCACAATTTTTGCTTCATTTGATAGCACTGCATGCTATTTTATTGTTATCCCAGGAACTGAAATCTGATTGACAGCAAACTCATCCTATGCAGGCCATAGTCAGAGCATTTCAAGAAAGAGCTCTCTCTGTAGTGGGAGATATCTCTTTGCCATTACTCTTTGAAAAAGTTCAGTGGCTACCTCTTCTTAAGATGCCCTGAAATGGGACTAGCTGAGATGAGAGTACCCACTAAGTGTAACTGGACACATTGCTTCTGTGTCCACTCCGACCTTCCTGTTGAACAAAGGGAAAATTTTATAGAATAAAAATTTTATATAAATGTACTCGAGAATATATACAAAATTCCAAACATATAGCTTCCTTTAGAAGAACTCTCATCTCTGTGAGTTTACACACATTCTCTGATCTTTAACCTGTTTTTCCTCCTTTATAATTTTAAAAACATCTGTCTCTACTATAGCTTCACTCTTATCAGGAAATACAATTACAAAGATAGAAGAGTCTAGCAGGTGAAGTGCAGCAACTCTGCCTCTTTACACCAATGCTCAAATGATTCCCAGATGAACAGCTGGGCCCCTCTACAGCTAGAATCTACCTCACTTGGTGATGTAGAGAAAGAAGCTGTGTATGGATCAAAGAAACAGTGGAAGGACCGAGTTTGTGATTTGTATACAAAACACATTGGGACACATAGAAACTAACGTTGATCAGGATCTAGTTCTCATTTACACATTGATGAGAAGGCATAAGGAAAACTTTATCAAATTAAAAAAGAATCTCCTTTTGCAAGTTTGAACTTAGCTTCTATGCTTTTTCTCTTAATCTGCTACCCAGATATGTACTTAAAATAGGAATGTGTGTCTACTGGAGCATGAAATAGTTGAGATCTGTTCAACAATGGGGAGAATGAGAGAAATTTCTTTAGAAGTATATTTTTGGAATGTAAGCCAGTTGAACCTGAATAGTCACAGATAATTTAACATGATCCCTAAGCCATTAGGGGGATTTTTGTTGCAAGGTCTGAACTCCAAATTAGTGATGTCATCTCTTGGAAATTGGTAAGTGTAGAGGTTATTCTGTGTGATGTAATAACGACTGTTCATCTTGTTACAGTTCATACAGGTGGAAAATAACCAGAGGAGGAACAGGAAGCCCACAATATCCACTCCACCTCCTCTCAGTCATCATGCCCATATTTCTTCTTATGTCCCCACGTGACAACATGCTCATGGTTACTGAAGAACAGGTGAAAATCAGGAAAGCACACAATGGGGGCTAAAGAGATAGCTCAGTGGTTAAAATCACTGGCTGCTCTTCCAGAGGACTCGGGTTTGAGTCCCAGCAACTATGTGCCAGCTTACAAGTCAAGTTCCGGGGGATCCGATTCCATGTTCTGGCCTAGATGGGCATTAGGTATCCAGTGGTTCACAGACACACATTCAGGCAAAGTGTTCATACACGTAACAAGAAAAAGTGGTCAGTACATTTGAAACAGTGATATGAAATATTGGGATCAGGAAATGTGACCTTTTCTCTATCATCCCTAGTATTCTATGAGTTAAAAATATTTCCCAACTCATTCTGTAAATCCAGGGAAGTATGGGGCTTTTAGGCCTCTGTCACTGGTGCCTAAAGATCAACGATTCTTTTCAGAGGAATGCACCTGTTGTTAATATCATTAACAGCGTGTGTTCACTCTGCACTTTCTCACCCCACATACTACTTATTAACCATTAACTTGAACAAAATCAATTTCTAGTTGAAGTTCATGCATCCTGAGCTACAAACTGGTCATGCCTTGAATTAATAGATAAACTAAATATATCAATCACCCTATCAATAAGCCACAACTATAGGTTCTCTGTGGGACTCTAATATCTTGGTAAAGTGAACTTTTTACATTTTAATTTAGTATACTCCTTTTTAAAAGTTGATTGATGAATGCATTAGTTCCTTTTCTGTTGCTTTGATAACATATTGTGACCAAGGCAATTTAGAAAAGGAAGGGTTTATTTGAACTTATGGTTCCAGAGGATAAAGAGTCCATCACCAAACAGTAGGATGCAGGAAGGCATGGCAGCTGCAGCAAGATTCTAAGAGTTCATAAAATGAAGTATGAGCACTACACAGGAAAAAAAAAACCCTGGAAACAAGGCCAATCTTTAAACTCTCAAGCCCTTTTGCTATGCTAAACTTCCTCCAATAAGGCCCTACATCTAAAGCCTCCCCAAACAATGGCACCACCCAGAAACCAAGTGTTCAAATATATGAGTCTGTGGAAAACATCCATATTCAAATCACCATACTGAATAAAAATCATTTCATGTTAACCAATAAGTCATAATACCCTCTCTATTTGAGGCATAAAATGAGACACTGAAAAAGGAAGATGAAAATTTGGAAGGCATTAAATTCAGAATTGAAAGAGTAAAAAGTCAGGAAAGAGTGTGCCCTGAGGTATTTGTACGTGTGCTTCAGACTTTTGGCAAAACAAACATCTTTTGCATGTCACCTTTATTGGTAACTTCGTTAAGTCTGCAATTTTATTTAGCCTCAACCTTATGATGCATCAATACTTACTATGTTCTTTAGTGCATTGTAATCACATATATGTAAATAAATTATTATGATCAAATCATAATAGAAAGTTCTGTGACTGTAACTAGAGGAGAAATGTCTATTTTTTTTCCATGAAGCTTGCAGAGATGTAGCATGGGTTGTATGTTCAGTACACTCTCAAAGTCAAGTTGTAAATTTAAGGTGAGGGAATGGTGGATAAGAGTTAATCACAGTGTTAGAAGACTCTCAAAGTCAATATTGTTCTCTCTGACTGAAAAGAAGCTCTCTGGTTGATGATAAGACATACACCACTTTGGGTAAGGCATAAATTCTGAGCCTTTCACTACTAGTTACACATGCCCAGTTGAAGCTATACAAAGGGAAAGAAACTAGTGGAATACATAACCTCCTGTATAATATCTCATAATTGTTATTGTTATAATTCAATTCTAATTAAGTTTTAAAATCCATTGATTCTGTAATCTGTTCCCAGATAAACTTGTTATAGGAAACATCTTTAGAATATGCTTTCTCATTGAAAGAAATCAGCCATATTCTATTAATACATGTAGAGATGGTAATTTATAACCTCCATTATGAGCACATCCAGTTTTCAATCTGGAAAGATTTTATGTAGACATGATTTCAACAGCCAGCTCTGAGCCTCGCACACAGTAGGCACTGTTATGTATTTTCTGAGAGAATAAGTTACTGTATAGAGCCAATGAGTGTGAAAGATCTCAACCAAAACTATGATTATCCAACAATGAAAAACAATTCCTCCAGATTGTCATAAATCCATGTTAACTGGGTCCTTTTTTCTTGGCATTGTCTAAAGTGGACCTTAAAGTGCAGCACAAAACATAAAGGCTCAAATGGGGATCTGATTCATGAATTTCTATTGACTACCATCATCTAGGTATGCTTTAACATTGTTGTTCAGCTCTGAATGGTTTCACTTAATCCTTTACAGACCATTTGACCCTTCTCTTTTTCCTTATACAACCTTCAAATAAGTGTGTTCTGTCATTTTTATAAAGTCAATGAACTGAGAGTTTGGAAGTTATAGATTACTTGGATTCTACTTATGTGTTCAAATTTTGAAAACTTATTAACAACTATTGTGGTAGATAAATCATTTTTGGCAAATAGTTCATCCCTTTTCATATATTTATACTTGACTTTTGACTTGGTGCTGGCTAAGTGGGTTATGATGTATGCCAAACCTTGACATGTGCTTGACTGGTGTTTGTTCTCCACGAATACTCTTCCTCCCTAAGACATGTATATGTTAGTAGCCCAACACAGCCTTATAGCTCTGAGGCCAATGTAGTCAAACTCAGCCTGGATTTAAAAGATTCCCTGATGACCTGATATGATGGGAACAGATAATTAGCATTTATTACTGTGAGCCACTATAGCTGTGTGTTTTGTTACATAACATTATTAAGAAATTATGGACTAATGGGGCTGGTAGAGATTCAATATAATTTTAGCCTTCAGCACAGTTTTGTGTAGCTGCTGTAACCGGATGGCTTTCCTACCTCTTCTTAAACTGCAAATTAAATGTTGATTGTAGTTACTACATAGTTAACACATTTCCACTGCATCTGTGTTGTGAGAATCACTATACCAAATGTACATTTTAAGTTATACTATTATTTTAAGGAAAATCCATCATTAAAAGACATTTAACATTTACTGGAATGTTCTTTGGAATGCCTTCTTTTTCTTCATATGCTTGTTAACTTATTATTTGCAAGGGGTGGGGGTGAGACAGGGTTTCTCTGTGTAACTTTGGAGCCTCTCCTGGAACTTGCTTTGTAGTCCAGGCTCATGGAGATCTGTGTGCTTCTGCCATCCAAGTGTTGGGATTAAAGACGTTTGTCACCACTGCCTAGCAGGTAAATTATTTACTATTTAACTTAAGTGCCATCCTTTCCCATTTTCTCCAAGTAAGTGTTTTCTCCATCTCCTTTAATTTTTTTTTGTGAAAAATTGACATTGTGAGCTATTTATATTGTTTTATTCACTACATGTACCTTCATCTTCATCCCAGCCCTTTGAAGACAGGAGCTCTAGCTTCTCTTTCCAGTTTAGTGTTTGGTTTGCAGGAGTAAATGCTAATTAATATGTAGATGGAATCAATGATTACAATTGCATGTTCAGAACTCGGTCTTCAGGAAGAGAAATGGGTTTGATTTAGAAAAACAATTCTTAGCGCCAAGGGAGTATGTCTTGATTATTTGTGAATTAGGGCAAGGGAACTAAAATTTAAACAGAGTCAATGCTGATTACAAGACAGAAACGCAGTAGAATGATTCTTCCTTTTTATTTCAAATAAAACATTATTTTCCTTCTAAATGCTCAAGGATCTGAATTAATAAAAATGAAGTATCCCACACTTTTTTAATGCTCACAAGTAAGCTACTTAATAATTACTGAATTAAAGTATGTGGTAGTTCTAATGAGAATGCCCCGCAACAGATTTGAATGTTTGTTTCCCAGTTGGTGGACTACTAGAAAGAATTCAGTGCCTTGTGGGAAAAGGGCTAGGCTTGGAGGTTTCAAAAGTCCAAGTCCCTCTGTCTCTGTCTTTCCTACCTACCTACCTATCTATCTATTTATGTATCTATCTATCATCTATCTATCTATTATCTATCTATCTGCAAGCTGTCTGCTTGCTGTGGATCTGGGTGGATCTGGATCTGTGGATCTCTCAGCTACTGCTCCAGCACTATGGCTGCCTCATGCCTCGCTCCCCACCAATGCTTTCTTTGAAAATTTGCCTTGCTCATGGTTTCTCCTTACAACAATAGAACAATAAATAAGACAGTGTTGTTACAGTATTAGACCAAATAAAATCAAAGCAACAACAACAGTAACACACACACATACACACACACACACACACACACACACACACACACACACACACACACACACACATCTCAGGATGCTTTTTCCAATCCCATTTACTTCAAAGCTGATTAATTCCCTATTGCCCATTGCCTAAATGCTACAGGGGACAGGCCAGATAGGGAAACACTTTTTGCAAATGTAGACCCACACAAAATACAAATTATAACTAACCAGTTCTGATGTTCAATTATAAGTGAATTATAAGCAAATCTCGACCTATGTCACAAACACATAAAATTCGGTGTAACTAATTTACGTCTCAGAATCACTGATTTTCTTTTATACAGGATCCTGATTCCACATGCACAGCTTACACTCAGAATCAGGCACACAAAGACATTTGTGCCTTAAAAGCTTATCTAATCCTCTACATCCCTGTAATACAATTTAGAATGAGGGACAGGAAGATGAACATCCTTTTCCTTTTTCCTGAAACTATGAATGGATCTATTAAAACATCTTTAACTGGGGATACTAAAAATGGGGTATTAAATAAGAAAGTACAAGTACCAGGAAGAACGAAGCTCTCCAAGGATTAAAGAAAATGTTAGCATTGTCTATTTTTCACCAATCAATTATCTACATAGCTTATCCTTGTGAGGCTGAAAATTGAAAACCACAATTCACTCCTAAAACGAAGATTTGGCATTTGTTGAACCTTCCATGAGGATGCTGCAGTGTTTAAATGGGATAATCTGGGTCTGCCCATGATCTCCTTGGCACTGAGTAAAATGTATTTCATCCTATTGACTTAGTTTCTTTTGAAATGAGGATAATGATAGTTCTCACCTCGTGTAGTTGTTGCAAAGGTTAAATCATCCAATAACTATTACAATGACTAGAATAACTACTGACATGAAAAGAATAGATAAACAATAGTTATCTCCACAGTCCTATGAAAGCTATTTAGTTTTGAGTTTCATTTCATGTCATCTTTATATAACAAGTGAGGAAGGAAATGGCAATTGTGAATATAAACAGGGCTAGATTAAAAAGAAATTTGATACAATGTACCTACAGTTCTGGAAACTTGCTGAACTATAGCCTGATATTTAAAATGAATTCCAAGTAGCCCTTCATTTAGTTAATGAATGTCAGGCCTTGAGTTTTCAGATAATCAGTATATTGGCTGTAGGATACTACATTCTGAAGGCATTCTCTGCCAGCTAACAACTAAGCTGAGAGCACAAACTTGTTTTCTATTATTTTCATGTGACATTACTTGTCAGGGGCCTAGGCTGAATCTGAACTGGCATTCTTGAAAAGAAAGACTCTCTTTACAAATCCCGTAAGCTCCAATGCAGTCACTTTAATTCACAACAGGCACAAACCTTATATAATTGTTCTCAGCTCAATACAATCTTTAACAGCTTTTGATTTACATATTGGGCAGCTGTTTTGAATAGAAAGTTGCCTATCATGGATCCTTTTGTCATCTGTCCAAGGAATGTGTTTATAAATGGTTCCAATTAGAGTAATGAAGGATTCATGTGAGAATGATGATCAATAGCCAACCTTAGGAACACTCTAAGTCAAAGACAGATGGAAAGTGTGTCCAGACTTAACAGTGTCAAGGCAGCCATGGGGAAGGTGCACAGTTGCTCCTGGAAAACAAATGGAAATTTTAAGAGTTTGACCATTGAATAGAGTTTAATTCCATGACAAAGAAAAAAAGGCATTTAGATTCTGAGTTAAGTAAATCATTGATCCACATATATCTAGGGCCATTTAGACTAATTTGAACTACAGTGGCCAGGAAAAACAGGCTTCAAAGTAGTAACCAGATCAAGTCTGTGCCATGATTATGGAGGCAAACATTCTCCCACTGGCCTTAGGAACAGATGTCCCCCAATATAAGAGCAACCCGTGCTGATAGTGAAGGTTTTGTGCAAACGCATTTTAGACTATGTCAGACACATCTGGTCAAGGGCTTTGGAATAGCTTTATTTATTCCTTCCCTGAACTGGAACGCCAGAAGCATGCACTGCACATTAGGCCAAAAGTTGCCTTTGTTCCACACAGCTTCCACAGCTGGAACCTTTTGTTGGTTGATTCAGCCAGATCTTCTGTAGAGACTATTATATTCTTTGGCGGATTTCTATGAGTTTGCATTTTTTGTCCACCTCAGCAAGCGGTAGGGAGTTTGTAAAGGCTACACACAGCACCTTCTTTTAAAATGACACAGAGACAACCAGCTGGAAATGCAAAATCAATAGCATTGAGGTGGCCTGCTACCAAGTTGGCCCTGGTGAGAGGTGCTCTTTGTCATATCCTTGTTTGCTTAGCTCATTTAGGGGAAAAGCATCAAAACAGAAGTAACTTCTCATTCTTTTGTGTTGACGTTGCTCATAGGTTGTTATCTCTAGCCAAAAAGAATAAAAGCAAAGACGTTTTGTCACAAAGTATAAGACCTGTATATGATGCACATTTTCATGAGACTTATTAGACAAACATCTGGCTTACAAAAGCTGGAGAAGGGACTAGTTAAAACGAAGTTCTGCCTAGATTTTAATATAATTAAGGCTGGGGTTTTCTTTCTCTTTAACCACATCAATTGAAAGCCCAATTTCCATGTTCTATAGCCTTGAGGAGTCATAAGTTAAAGGGAGGTGGGGGCCCAAAGACATAAGTAGATATTCACAAATGTGCACCTAGTATAGTTTTAAACACATGCTGAACTGATTGTATCTGTTCTGTTTCAGGGAAATTCAGTGTCTGCTTCTAGTTTTCAGGAACAAACTGTCTCAAACATGAGAATAGCCTGACTCCAGCCCTGAAGCAGCCACCTAACATTGCCTTTGCTATGTCCTCCCTATGAGTGACCTCATTCAGAAGGGAAGCCACCACAGTCTTTGAAGCTAGCAAGAGAGTGCACTCCCTTGGTTTTCTTGCTGGTGACCCATATGAACAGGACTCCAGTTTCCTGGCAGAGTCTTTGCTGTGCTTTAGTTAACATTGAGCTGCATCATCCTCTCCTCTAAGCATCCCAGTGTATGTTGGGAAGAAAATCCATTTCATCCCTATGGGATTTCTTGGGCAATTAGTAAGCAGGCAAAACTATGCTCTATGAACAGTGCTCAAGCCTTCTGCCTTGATGCCCATATAAAAAGACTGCATGCAAGATGGTCTGTGGACATCTGCTTGCTGCTGTTAGTATAGGACTGTCATGCAGCACACAGCTTAAAATCAAGTTGTACTGCACCTGTCTGAATAGGCGTTTTATTTTAGTTGTATCTAACACTGTTTTCTGTTTCCTGTTAAGGAGGAAGAAGGATCTATGTCAGAATGAGTATGAGAAGGTGAAGCATCAAGAATGAATTGAGTTACATTTTTCCTATTTCCATGTGAATTATCTTTTTATATAATGTATTGTTTCCTGATATCTGATGTATATAAACATTTCATAAATTTGAAAATACAGAAAAGCATATATCAGGTAAATTTAAGCTGTAACACTTACATGAGGACAGATTATTATCTATGGATTACATTGACTTCGTTCTACCTGTACATGTAACATAGGACAAAAAGATAACATTGCATATGCTATTCATAATATGCTCTTACAATTAAAAATAAATCAGGAACTTAGAGAAATATATACTATTATAACATATATACAAATCACATGTAAATGAAAGTATCACATAGTAATAAAGATATAATATACTATGGGTGAATAGTTACAGCATATATATGTTTTATGTATCAGAACATCATTCTACAAAAAAATACTTTTTTAGTACATTGTTAGCTACACAACAGCATACATATGTAAATATGCAATATGTATTTATCATGAATAATTCACAATTTCTCTTTTTGAAATTTTACTATTCTTAGATTTCAGAGGTATTAGTGACCTAATACTTCTCTAAGTACTTGGGTTGAAATATTAATAACTGAAATTTGATTTCCCTTTTTATGACAGTTTTAACTTTGGTTATTGTCCAAAGTTGTACAAATGCCTACTGAAATATATACGTAAGAAATCTGAAACAAATACCAAGCAGTTCAAGATAAATGGGGGGGGTTATGGCTTAATTAATAAAGTGCATGTTGCACAAACATGAGGACCTGGGTTTGGAACCCCTGCATCCACAAAAATGCTGGGTGTGGTCACATGTTCCTTTGGCCCCAGAGCTCTCCTTGTCAAGTTTTTGATTTTTAAAAAATAGTGTACCTAGTCAAGAAATACTTTTCAATTAAACAAATTATTTTCTCCAGTTTAGCCAAGAGAAAAAGAAATGAGCTTAAGGAAAACTAACTACTACTTAATGTAAGAAAAACTTGACAAGGAGAACTCTTAAACAGCATCTTAATAGAGGCAGAGGATATAAGTTTTCTCCTGACAGATGCTTAATTAGCAAAACTTAATGGTTTTGATGAGTTCTATTATGTCCGGGTTTCTAATTGAAGAGGGAAATTAAAAGTGTTTCCATCTCTGCATCTGAGAATGTTCACTGTTCTTCATTACTCATTATATTTTCAGTAAATCAGTAACACGCTATAATTCTAGCAGGGCTCCAGTCTTCCACACACCCGATTATTTTTCTCCCACTGAAGATTGATTCTTTAAGTGTTTTAATTTCCTCAGCATTTCCTATCAACTGCTAGTGAGTCAGGTGACTACTTAATTTCCTTAGAGAGGTGGAGCCAATTTTTTCTCACAATGAAATGTTAACAAACATGATGTTTGTTTACTATCAAAAAGATATATTTTTACTATCAAAAAGTATATTTCTGTTTCCTCTGTGGATCTGAAATAAGTGTCAGGAAAATGTGCCTGAGCCAGCCTCTTGGAGAAAATGAGATATGCAGCAAATCACTAAGTCCTTATGAAGATAAGCACTTTCTAGCCAACAGCCAGACAAATGTGCTGGAATTACTTGTATATGAGTGTGCTTCTTTGAAATTAGGTCAGCCCCTGTCTCTTTTTATCCATGAAAAGGGAGTTATTGGTAGCTTGTACTGTGTCAGGGTGAAAACATGTCTCACTTTTCTGTGATGTAGTTTGTTATACCCAGCCTGTTGTTACCATCTTCTGTGCATGATACATTTTGCCAAGATGTCTTCATTTCAAGAAACAATGTAGACCACAAATGGAACATCTATTCTCTTCTTTCCAAGCTGTGGGGAATATCAGAAAAGAGGGGTAGAAATATTGTAAGAGGCAGAGGTTGGGAAGACTGGGAAAAATAGTGTCTTCTGAATATGACAGGATCTTTCACTCATGAATTCAAAGTAGCTATGGTTGTCTGTACAACCATGTATCAATAATAAATGCTTAAGATGCCATTTGATTCTTATAGTTCAGTTGACCAATGAGATATACAACCTAATTGCAAATTGCAGTGCTATTTCAGTATTCTCCATATGCTATCTAAAACCCACTGGAAGTATTTTGTGCTTTTTAGGTAACACTGGACAAGTAGCAAAAGGGGGCCTAGAAGCATATGGTTCTATGATGACAATACATTTTCACAACTTTTATTTCACTTACATGCATTTCAATTTAGTAACTGCATCTTTACTCCTTTTATCTCCTAATTGTACACTAATTGTATGCACGTGTCCAAGGGGATCAAAGGGAGAAAATGCAATTTGGCCCAATTAAAAAAATTAGCAAGAAATACTGAAAGCAAATATGTACAAGCCCTGTAGCCTGTGGGTGTGGCTCAGTGATAAAGTTTGCACTTAACATGCAGGGAGACTTGTGTTTAGTGCACAGAGACTGTAAGAAAAGAAAGAAGGAAGGAAGGAAGGAAGGAAGGAAGGAAGGAAGGAAGGAAGGGAGGGAGGGAGGGGGAGGAAGGGAAGGGAGGGAGGGAGGGAAGGAGGGAGGGAGGGAGGGAGGAAGGAAGGAAGGAAGGAAGGGGGAGGGAAGGAAGGAAGAAAGGAAGGGGGAAAGGAGGGAGGGAGAGAGAGAGGAAGGAAGGAAAAAAGCGAAGAAAAAAGGAAGGGAGGAAAGAAGGAAGGAATAAAAGAAGGAAAAGAGACAGGGAGGAGGGAGAAGTTCAGTAAAGAAAACCTTCTCCTATAAAAATCTTAACATAGTAAAAGATTTCATGTTCTGAAAACTTACCCTATCTTGCCATCTCCTAGCTAGTCTGAAAATGGGTTTGAATTCTAGGAAGACAGTAACACTAAATCAACATTACAAACATGATAGACCTCATAGAAAGCTTAGAAAGAACTCCTGAACTGTGGGATAATATTCCTTAACTGGAAAATGCCTGACCTGAACCAGCATATTGAATGAATTACAAAATAGTTGAAATGAATTAGACTGTAGGGGTACTCAATACCCTACTCATGACTCTGGCTATAGTTCTCCACCCAGAGACAACTGGAAAGCTGGGGATTTCAATCATCAACACCCAGTCTTTAAAACTGGGACTGGGGGGTGGGGTGGGGTGTGCAATAGAATACCCAAGTAAAGTGTGAAGATAGCAGAGATTCAGACATACTTCATTTGAGAAAAATCTATGGCCCAAGTAGAGATTCTATAATTGATTAGTCAAACCAGGCCAAAAAGAGACTACTCCAGCCTCTACCTCTTTACCTAGTAATTGTGAGACGTTGGTTGCTGCTTCAAGCTGTTTATATGTTAATCATTCTGTTATTCTTATCCTATGGCAGTATGTTAGCTGGGTGGGGCATTTTATGTGTGTGGTAACTCTACCATTCACCTCTGTGGAATCAGAAATTCAAGGTGGCTGCAGTTTTCCATTGCCTAGATTTATTTGTTAAAGGAAGTGTTAAAAGATGCTACCAGTTAATCCTCTATACCAGCCTTAATTACCTCATGATAAAGTGCAGCTACTCTATCAAAAAGTGTGTGTGGGGGGATGGGATGGGAGGGAGGGAGGAAGAGGGAACTGGGATTGATATGTAAAATAAGAAAAAGTAATAATAAAAACATATATATATATATATATATATATATATATATATATATATAATCTCCTAGGTCAAGCCACATGAGATGAGGCAAATAGTTTACTTCTGATACCTTCAAGCTTCTTAGCAATTGAAAAAATGTGTGACACAATAAAAAAAAGACAGTTGCTGCCCTTTATTACTATTGTTTCAGTGACATAAGCTCTAAAAGGCAGGAGAATGAAAACAGCACATGGAGCAAATATTTTCATTGTAGACACAAAGATGTTTAAACCTCTCATGCTAAAGTTGATGGGGACAGAAAAGTGACACTATGCATGTGGGTTTTATATAGATTTGTCAAAAACTTAATTTTTTGATCCCTATATTATATCTATAAAGAGAACACATTTTATAATTCTTGTCATCATTTTTAAAGACAAGGTCTGAATAGAGGTAAAAAAAAGCTATCTACTGTATTTTAATTGCAGCATACCCTACATAACCATACACAATCCCAAACTGAACTTTTCCTCCATCAGACTGGCCATTTGATACTTGCCTTGAGTTTACAACTATGGAATGAAGGAGCAATGTAGTAGAGCAAAGAGAAAAGAACAGAGGGTCATCTCCTGCATTGTATTTAGGCTTTCCAAATCTATTTGTTATGAAATGCAGCTGTTCATGTCTAATTTTATGGTTCAGTGAATCAAATAATTCTCAGTTCATCATAGGCAATTCAGATCAAATAATCACTACCTATTTCACAGTTAGTTATGCAATCTGTACCGGCCCATTGAGCAACCATGAAGTGTATCTAGTGTCTGACAATAACACAGCCTTTCTCTACAAGCAAATAATCTATAGTGCAATCCTGCTCACGGCACTTGTCAGAAATTTCAAGAGATAACCTGAGCAGTATAGATTTTGTAGCACACAATTGTCCAAGTAGAGAGTCATGTTGGATAGGTGCCAGAATTGGTTGAGCAATGGGATTTTCCATTTCTCTCCAAGGAGTATTTTTCAAATAAAGTACAGCGTGATCAAGCATACAACTTTCTCTAGAATTGTTCTGATGTTAACACTGGCAATCTCCTGTCCTAAGAAACCTCTGAATTAAGGGAAGACTAGAATTCTGGTTGGTCCAAAAGATGCAGGTTACAGATAAGAGCTGCCCACTTACACTTTCTTCCTGTTGATGTCTCAGCTTTCTTCAGTATACCAACTGTATTCCAGCATTGCACCTCACTTTTTTTTTTCAAACTTCTGATATAGACCTTTCAGACTGGGACCATTTGCAAATGCTCAATCCAGTGAAGGAAAGGCAATATTCTTTGGCTAGGAATACAGGTCAATTGGGAGTAATTGTTGAAAATGCTCAAAATCCTAGATTTGATCTCCAATGTCTAAACCAACAAAAACAGCCAAATTATAAGTTGTTGCATACATGCTGATAATGTATCTTAATCAAAATTTCTGTTTTCTTTTTAAGCATCCTTAGATGTCACTGTCATATCCAGCACTCTGTCTGGAACAGCTTTGTAACATCCCGTATTACCTCTACTATGTACAATTCTTCCATTTCCAGATGCCAGGCTGTGTGTTTCATGTGGCTTGTTTATTTTGGAATCTCAGTCTCTGGTGGCACTGATGAAAACAAGGAGAAGTGGAGGTACGTCCTCAGCAGAACCAATAACTGCTTGCAAGACCACAGCCCCTTGTGTCTAAGGCTTGCAATCAGTGGAGTCTTTACTTCAAAGACAGGTAGATGGATAGACTCCTCAGGACAAAGGATGGACTACTGAGGCAGAAGGAGAAGCTCCAGGTAAACAAGTGTAACTAAGATTCTTAGACCATTTGTCTTATTGCATCAACCCTTTTCTAGTAGACTTTGAAACAAGAGGGAAGGAAATTTAATGTTTGCATCCAGTAACTGAATGATAACCTTAGCAAAACCCTAGGCTAGATCCTGAGACATATTTTCCCCAAACTACAGTCAACCATGGTTCTTCACAGTTGCTAGTCAGATTTTTTGATAGTCCATCTACAAATTTCTACTTCTCTTTAACTTATTATACCTTCTAGGACCTTACAAAGAACCTAGGTGACTTAAACAATGGTAACATCCACTACCGCTGCTACAAGTAAGTACTTGGGTTTTCAGCCCTCCACTGTCACCTCTACCCTCACTTTAATCCTTCTGAATACCAGTGACCAAAAAAGCAATATCACTGAGTCAAATGACATTTCATCCTTACTTCTTGTTTCTATACCAGTTCATTCTTTCAACGTAGCATTTCATTCCTGGTTCTCATATCTATGCCCACCAGAAAACATGTTGCACATGCAAATTGAGTGATATGCTCTATATACAAGTATGGATATAAAATATATAACTAAGAAAAAATGTGGTGGTCCAGAGCCAGTATTTGAAGTGATTTATCCACAAGATCTGCAAAGTTATGAGAACAGTGAAAGGGCTCTCTGATAAGGGTTGTTCATTGGTACAGGAATAGATTAGTCTGAAAAAAATATGTATATATGGATGGATAGACAGACAGACAGACAGACAGACAGACAGACAGACAGACAGATAGATAGATAGATAGATAGATAGATAGATAGATAGATAGATAGGGGACTATGGAATAATCATCTTACCCTCTTGGTACCAATTTCTGCAATGTTCTTTCTTATACAAACTCAACAGGATGTTAGAAACCCCACTGCTGCCATTCATGTGTATGAGAGCTCCAAGCTATGAATTTGGTTATAGGTTACTAAGTAGTAACTTTTCGTGGCTTAATAAGGATCAGGATAAACAAATCGGCCAAATAGATGTTTATTCAGAGAGAAATAACTTATAAAATAGACAGATGAACACCAGCAGGTTCCCGATCTCAAGGATGCCTCCAGATCCTCTCCTGTCTGTGTCCTGCCAGAAAGAAAGTGCTCCCAGGCTCCTCCTCAGACCTAGTTCCCCAGGTCACTTCCACCCCTGTCTCAACCCCCAATGGGCATGGTCAGTGGCACAGATGTGGACAAAGTGAATAATATCTCACTACAATTCCCCTTTTAGTCTAAAGAAAAGATTTAGGCTTGATACAAAACTATATACAAAACAGTAAATAACAAGTGTGCTCTAAGAAAGGAAAATCAAGAACATACAAACTTAAGACTTACATATCTAGTCCTAGAGTAAGAGCATAACTGAGTTTACAATAGAGTTGTCCTAAGCTGGAAAGCTTAAGTCTAGTACCTAACATCTAACTAGGAAGAGAGAATAATAGTTGTGAAAGTTTAATCTTCAACCTCATCAAAGACCTGAGAAGAAAAATAATAATACTAGGGTAGACAGGAATTGCAAATGGGCAACTTCCAAAAGGTGCAGCGAGGACAGAAACAGCAAGCTACCTGGACAGTCACTCAATGTCTCACAGAAATGTTGGTAAAGCCAATTTTGGCTATGGCCAAAAGTACCTGATAGACCACAACAAAAACAGGGAGGTAGAAAGGCTATCTTACCCTGACTTGGCAAGGTTCAGCAGTCTCCTATGTTTGTCTCCTACAAGCACATAGGACCACAAGTCCAAATCAGTGGTTGAGGTGGGGGCAGTTCCTTGCCCAAGAGGCCATTAGCTGAAGCAAGGATGGACTCCAGAAGGAGCATCAACAGTGTCTGACATATTTTCAGGAAAGTGCATGGTGCTGTCAGGAGCAATAGTGTCTCATGTCAATGGAGTACTAGTATTAAAACATTTAAATGCCATGTTCTGCAGGTCTATGAATTGTTTGAAGATTAAGCATCTATGTCTGACTAATCTCATAGGATTAGGAAACATGGGAGAATATAATCTGTAATACTCAAGAACTTGGCTAAAAAACTGATTGAAACTTCCTTGATTAAAGCAGGAACAAATACCTAAGCAGTATAACTATGTACATATATATTCATGTAAATTCCTAAACAGAGGTAGAGTGGAAATGTCTAGACCAGAGGTAGAACTATAAAGTGCAGCAAGATAAAAAATATCCTAAATTGTATCAATATACAAAATGTCTTAAACATAAGTAAAAGTATACATACATAGAATATGATAAGGATAATGTGCATAAAACATCATAAATGGAAAGATTTTATGCAATATGACAAAGTATAATATACAATTCTTCTGAGAAGAGAATACGAATTTTACATAGGTTGCCACATACAGGAATATACGACAATGTAAGCTGTATAATACTAATATCTCACTATTACTAAAATAATTCACAAGAAGATAGGCTAATCTACCTATATCCCATTTAAACCATAACTTTCCCAACCATACCCTTTCCCTGTCTAAAAGAGACACTCGAGTCTAAGCATCACCTTCCATACTCAACCCCAAGTAACTAAAACCAACCATAAGAAGATGAATATTACCTCTAAATTCCAAGAATAGGGAAAGAGAGGGGCGTCGT
Organism: Cricetiscus sungorus; assembly: GCA_030556225.1. Classification (NCBI taxonomy): domain Eukaryota; kingdom Metazoa; phylum Chordata; class Mammalia; order Rodentia; family Cricetidae; genus Cricetiscus; species Cricetiscus sungorus. The sequence continues at coordinate 69,118,252 of JANBXA010000372.1, read as the reverse complement.
TATCTTAAGATTACTTCCTACTGAAATGGGACAATGATTTCTCCGTGGGATCCTGTAGGAAGAAAATTTTAACAACTAAACTTCACCACAGGGCTAGCTGTGATATATGTAGCTAGTCACTGTGTGACAGGGAATGCTTAACAGAAGTTTTGAAATTCTGGCCAAGGTGTAACAAGAAGGTGCACCATTATAGCTAGTTAGTCAAGAGTTGTCTCAAGGAAAACAGTCTCAAACCTGTTTTAGGGTGATGTTTGTAGTCCAGATGCATCAGGTTGAGTCAAGTGGAAATGACAAAGTGGGGGAAGGAAATGGTGTCTGCCGCCTGGGTGAAACCCAGGTCCCGTGAATATCCTAATCCCACTCCTGACACCAGATTCCTTGGTTTAATAAGGATCAAGATAAACAAATAGGCTGAATAGATGTTTATTCAGGGAGAAATAACTTACAAATTAGGCAGATGAACACCAGTAGGCTCCTGGTCCCAAGAATGCCTCCTCTCCTGTCCATGTCCCACCAGCAGGAGAGTGCTCCCGGGCTCATCCTCAAATCTAATTCCCCAGGTCACTTATGCCCCTGTCTCAACCCCCAATGGGCGTGGGCAGTGCCATAGATGTGGACAAAGTGAATATCTCACTACAGTAACTCTGTACTTACAAATAATGTAAGTAGAGGAGATGAGTAATAGTTATAAAGTGCTACAGAATTGGTGCAATAGACTACATACATTGTAGGAAAAGAAGGAAGGAAAGGAGGGATAGACCAAAGGAAGAAGAAAAAAGGGAGGAGCAAGCACTCAACTCTGAATAAAATACTAGCCTGAAGAACAACTTAAAATTATTCTAATGAATTTCTCCTTGAAAAGGAACAGGCATGAACACGAGGTGTGTAGAACTGGAGAAAGTGGTAGAGGAAGGGTACAGCACAAACAAAATCCAGAGAATGAGAAAGAAGGGATGCGATGAGAGAAAACTGTGCAGAATTCAAAAGTGGAGGTATGACACTACAGAAGCCTTATATCTTGGGCTCTTGCCTCTTCCCTCATCTTTGATTTCCCATCGTCCTCGGTGATCTTTGCCAGATCTTCCTGTATGATTTCTTCATTGCATTTTTTCCCTAGTTCTTACGGTTGTGTTGATTTTTTTTTTCAATAAAATCTAACTGGAAAATCCAAGAAAGGAACAGAGATATATAAATGTAGATTGCTGGTGCAGCTTTATAAAAAGAAAAGAAAAGACAAAGACAGCAGAATGTTTCATTTCATTGGGCAATCCTGAAGAGGAGTGATACACAATGGACAATTCTGTGACATATGCAGGATATCTCTAATATTAAGCACATAGAAACAATCCTTGTCAGTTAAACAGAAAACAAAGTGCTGTGCACATGGGAAAAGATGGGCTGGCTGGCTCCAGATTGCCCTGGAGCACCAGTGTGGTTTGGAGACAGGAAAAGCACTACTAGAGACCTGAGCCACATATGGACACCCTTTGAGGACCTGGTACCTCTCAAAGGTGATCTGAGTCATGGGATAGCACAAGGATTTCATCTCACCTGTTCCCTCCTTTCTCTCCTTCCACTCTTTATCTCCATCCTCATCCTACACTTCGGAAAGTACTAGAAGAAATTCAGATAATTAAGATAGGACTGAATAGCAAAGTAGCAAAAGCAGGATATTCATAGCCAATGGTGAACAACAATTACATTAAAACTGAATTTTCTGGGCCAAGGCCACGAGAATTTCCAGTGTAGAGAGGAATGCACATGTTCTATTCTTAAAAAGAGAAGATTTTATAATGCACATGAGAATTACAAATCCAGGCAATGGATCAGTAATAAATTTTAAACTGTTATTATCCATAAATACTATCTATATTTTCGTTAACAAATCAGCAAATAGTGCATTTTACAGATTGTTACAGTTATAAAATGGAACACATGAAAAGTTTTCCCTGCCTGTGTACATGTGGGAAAAGGGTGTGGGGAAGTAGAAAGAAGGTGGCCCACATAGCAAATGAGAAAACAGAAAAGGATATTATATAAAATCAAATAAAGACATTGAACTAGAACTTTATCATGGTAAAATGTTGGCTACTGAAACAAATGACTCAAAAACTTGAATCAAGTCAATAAATCTGTCACTGTCACAAATGACTCCATTCAAAAATAGCACCCAATGGCTGATGATGTGGCTTAGTAAGAAGAGACACTTGCCCCAGCAAGCCTAATGACCTGAGTTCTGTACCTGGATTCCCACACATATGGTAGAAGGAGTGAGTTAACTCCTAAACATTAATATTTGATCCATGCATGCATGTGTGGCATGCACACAACATACACAAAAGATAAATAAATGTAATTATAAAAAATTAAATACAGCATCTGAACAAGCCACTGGTAAAGGCAGGTATTGATTTGAAAATAAAAGGGAAATATATAACTACATGTAAAAATGAATGTTATATAAAAATTAAACAATAGCAATACACCACAAAGATTCCAGCCATTCAATAGATGAGGAAAATTTAGACAAACACTTTTAAGTAAGTTCCCAATAAGCATACTGCAAACTAAATAATGAAAACCATCAAAGAGGTGAAACAGTCTTTATGGTGGATTCTATGCTACAAGCTGTAGTGCATTAATATTCAAGGCAAAGCCCAGAAATAAAGACAGACCAGACAAAAATTACAGATCTTCCTGATAAAGGAAAACTAAGCAAATGAAATGAGCAAATTTCAGATATTTATGTTGATTTGAAGACTTACAACTATTGCCTGGAATTGTTCTGTGAGAACAAATTAGCCCTAATAAGAGACAGGCCTATCTAACTGGAACATCACTATTGCTATGTGAGAAATCAGTCTTGATCTTAGCAACTTCACACAGAAAGTTTATTACCTCTCATGAACTTTCTTGTTAAGGAACTTGGAAAAGGATTTTGTGTTTGAACTATGGCTGTGGCTAAGTGGCTGTCAGTGATTGAATATCCCAAAGTGTGTCTAAGTTGTGTGTGGCCTGTATATCATTTCTCTCCAGAATTGCCCTCCTTGTGTGTTTTTCTGAGATTGTTTGGGATTCCTTACAGTATGGTGCCTTCTAGTGATAGTATGGCTTGTATAGTATATCCTCTAAAGTACTCCAGAATGAATGTAAGGCAGAAACAGCTTCAGACTTTAGAATCCAGACCTAACTAAAAACTACCTTATTTACTGCATTTTATTGATTACTAGTGAATCATAAAAACCACCCACTTTTACATGGAAAGAATACAATTCTATTTCATATGAAGACATGGAAAAGTTCTAGAAGAAGGTGTCTCAGATAATCTTGAAAATAAAATCTGAAAATAAAAGTTGTTTCTTGAAAATAAAATCTGATTCTTAGTTAAAAACCTCATCCGTAAATTTCTTATTACCTAGGAATCTCAAGAATTGATACATCTAATGCACCATTCAACACAAGACTAATAAAAGCAATAGTCCATGAAATCTGAAAACTTGTTTGCAGTTAGTTGAGGCCATAATGGCATGACCTTCAGTTTCACCTTGGCTTGAGCATAATTGGTTTTAGGGTTTATGGTGAGTTAATTATTTGCCTCTGAGATGAGGCAAATTTGTCAAACCAGTTTCACTTTTGACTCATCATTAAGTGTATTTTACCCCATTACTCTCTTGGCTTTGCTTAATATGAGTCCACAAGTTGAAACATACCTTCCAAGTCAATTACTCAATTTAAAAGGTAGAAAATAATTTTAGTAAGACAGGAGGGTGATGTTGAAATGTTTGTGTTTCATTCTGTTTTATGGACATGAAGGTTCTGACAAGGTTCCTTCTCTACTTGGCACCAAAACTCTGCCATCTTTATTAACCTTGTCAGGTCTATCTGCCCAAGAACAATTTGCTATATGTTTCCTGTCTACAAATTGCCTGTGAAGTCATGCATTTGTAGCTGAGATGGAGATATGATATGCAGATTGAATCAGGCTTCAGATGATACAGCTACTAGCACTTCTAGAAGACTACTAAACCTCTGATAATGGGAGCAATTTGTAAGCATCAATCAGTTCCGTAAGCTTTTGCTGCCACATTCTGAAATGGGAATAAACACTTATTAAGGACACAAATGTGCATGCGTAGCATGCTAAGCAACTGTAAAGCAAGAACACATTCAAATGCATTGAAAGACAAGAAATTAAACCTTGAAAGCAACCTTGAACCCTGGCTCCATGTTTCCTCCTTTTTGACACAGCTTCTTCTTAGTCTCTTCAATTATCTTTTATTACTCTTATGAGACCACTTTTATAAATGTAAAGCAAGTATTTTAACCAGTTTGGTGTAGAACTCTAAAATGAATTGCTGATTTTTTGTTTGTTTGTTTGTTTGTTTCCTTAACTGGAAAACTGCTGCATGTCATGCTTTACAGCTGGAGAATTTTTCAGTACTCATTATGTTAAGAAAAATACCCAGGTTGTTTAATTTGTTTTAATTTTAAAATAGTAGGTAGTACACAGTACATTATACAATAGCTGCTTATTTTCTCATTTTCTTATATATATATATTCAGGTTTTGTAATCCCTAAGCAAAACATGGCCTGTTTATGTTTGGACCCAGGGGAACTCAATCTAGCATCATTTTAAAAAAAAACCTAAAATTTAAATCAGGATTAATTTGGTTTGTGTTGTAAGCTTTATAAGCTCAGTTCACAGTCCTTCAAGTTCACATTTACAAAAGGATGACCCTAAATCTATATGCTCATGGAGAATGGGAGGGGGAAGAAGGAGGATAAGACAACAGTGCTTACTGTACATGTGTGCTTACATAGTTATGACGCCGATGAGACATAGTTTCTTAATTATCAGATATAATGCATGCATTCTTTCATTCTTCTTAATGGCTTCCCAAATCCATAGTAAGACATATCTTGTAGGATTATGTAGGTATCACTTACTGGATACCTGACCTTAGTCTAAACATATTGTATGGGTTGTCTCATAGATTGCTCATCTCAGTCCTCATGTTACTTGTTCCCATTCTGTATACAAGTTTTTTTTTTTAAATAAAGAATCTTATTTGCTTTCTATTGCTGTGGTAAGCTCTGTGGACAAAAAGCAACTTGGAAAGGAGAGGGTTAATTTCACCTTATGGCATCATCAAGGGGAAAGGCCTTGCTGTATGTAACTGCTTAGGCAGCTGGCTATAGTGTTTCAGTATTAATAACTACTGACTAAACACTGACACCCAAATAACACAATTCAATTGGTTGTTTTCTAAACATGGATTGAGAGTTTTGGGGTTTTTTTGTTGTTGTTGTTTGTTAATTTTTATTTTGTTTTGTTTTGTTTTTGTTCAGGTGTGTGTGTGTGTGTGTGTGTGTGTGTGTGTGTGTGTGTGTGTGTGATTGCTGTTGAAAATTTGTAGCTCCACTGTTGTAAATGTGTTCCTATGTGAAAACCTCCTAAATAAAGTGTTAGTGATGTATGTTTTCTGGAAGGAAAATTATGAGTGCTCAGCTGTGAGCTGGATTACTGTGAGGCCACCAGTGACTCACTCTGTTGATCTGTGCAAAGATAACAAGACATGTTAATGGAGTATAAAATTAAAATATGAGTAAAATCCTTACCTGAAACTTCTGGATGAAAAGATGGCTAAGGAATGATATACTCACAATGGTCATTTTATAAGAGAGGAAAATGAAGATGCAAGATGAATGGATGTGTTTAATAAAATGTGACTTAGACTCTGAGAAAGGGGATTATGATTGCCCAGCCCCCAGTCCTTAAATCTATAACTACATTTCTGTGGTACAATGCTTTAAAACTACCCTGAAATTCTAGTTTATATGAAAGAATATTTTCTCTATGCCCTGACTACCATTAATCACAAGTTGGCAATTGTTGCCTCAAATGTACATTTAGTTCCTCAATTTCCGGTTTCCTCTTAAGTCCAGAAGCCCAGGGTGGGGCCAGATGCTTTCTTCAGCTCCCTCTGCCTCCAGGGTTTCTAATAGATGTGGCTATTTTACAAGTTAAAAGACATTTTTGCTTCCTATTATTTGATGCAAAAATGTAAGAGGATCAATTAAAAGGTTCTGTTTTGAGAACCCAGGGATCAGCCAAACAGGGCATCCTTTCCATGCACTGCTAAGGGTAGACAGGCTTTTAGGAAGAGCAATTTAAAATTAATGGGAACAAGTCTTTGATGCAGTTAAGACTTCAAAGACATGCCAGGTTTTTATTTGTAATGAAAAAAATGTTACAGTAAATAGACAGCACACATTAAAGCTTACAAAATATCCCTAAAGGGTTGGGTTTGACACACCAGTGTGGTCAGGATTCCCTGCTTCTCTTTTTCTCTCTTTTTCTATTCCTTCCCTACTTCGCTTTTCCCTCCCCCCTTCTTCTGACTTCAGTCCTTTCTTTCTTCCTTCCTTTCTAGCTTCCCTCCCCCTGACTCCCTCCCCCTCCCTTCCACCCTCCTACTCCCTTCTTACTTGACTCCCTTGCCCCTGACTCCCTTCCTCCCTCCCTCTCCCTCCCTCCCTCCCTCTCTCCCTCCCTCCCTCCCTCCCTCCCTCCCTCCCTCTTTTCCTCCTTTCCTCCCTTGCTCTCTCTCTCTCCCTTCCCTCTTTCCCCCCTTCTTTCCTTTTCTTTGTTCTGATTTTATATCTGAGTTAATCCTGCCTGACAAATCAGTAATATTGTAGGTCTAAAAACTGAAAATGGAGACTAGGACAGTAGCTTAGTTTCTAGAGTATGTTCCTAGCATAGTCAACACCAGATAGGTAAAGAAAGACCAGAAGTTCAAGGTCACCTTTGGCTATATAGTGAGCTATCATGATACATGGTCTCAAAACCATGTATCTCTCATGTATCTCTCTCTCTCTCTCTCTCTCTCACACACACACACACACACACACACACACACACACACACACACACACACAACACAAACATACACACACACAATCACAAACTAAAAATGCCCAGAACTTGGAAAAGATGAAAGATGAAAAACTATTTTGAAATTATTTATTTTTAAATTTTTCACAAAGAGAAAATTATTCATGAATTCAAACAGTTCCTTTTTTGCTAGCAAGACAGGTACACAGTCCATTATATTTGAAATAATTAATGACAAGAATCAATTCCAAACAGAAGAAAGAAAGAGAGCAAACAAACAAACTCTATGACCTTCAGCCAATGAGACTTACTCATTCATTAAAAGAAAGCATGTCCTTTGTGTGCAAGCTTTACCAACAAATCAAAGACCCATTCCTGTTAATTTAATTATTCTCCTAAAAGCCTATTGGCCATTAGCTTCACATTGCCAAAAACTACTATTAATAACATTTTTATTAATAGAAACAATATTGTATATTACTTATTTTTAAATGCATTTGTTTATTTTGCAAGGAGAGCCATTGTTACTGGAGAACACTTAGTGCCTTGGGAAAGATCAAATGTTCTTGTATTTTTGTTTCAGAGAAAATTTTGTATTGCGACACTTCATATTGAAGTACTTGTTTTCATTTATACCATCTTCCATGGTGACTAATACCCTTTCTAACTTATTTTAGTTGCCATTATATTTGTTCAAATTCTGTTATAGAAGTTACAGGTATGATTTGCAGCATCCAGTTCCATAGCTTTACTACAGACACAGAGTGCTCTGGACAAAAGGACACAAGTCATCAGGAACACGAGTCTTGACAAAAAGTACCTATTGATATGAGAATTTCCTTTTTCCCCTTGAAATTGTATTATTACATAGGTATTCGCTATTCCTTTAATCCTCATTCTTCATGGATGGAATGCCAGCTTAATCTCCAGCATCAGTTCCTGACTTACAGTGTTTGAGTCATTTTTAATAGAGTATTGTTTCTTTAGATTTTGAGTCTTGGTTTTGTTATTGTTTGTTTGTTTGAGTTTCTTTTTTCAGTTTGCCAATTAAAAGCAGTTTTCCTTAGTTATAGTAACTATGTGTTCAAGAAAAGTAAGCAAAGTTATATTTTCTTAAATTGTGATTATGATGAGTAACACAATGAAGATCTTTTGACTCTCTGATGGACATTATGTAGGTGAGAAGGGCCACATACACCTCTAGAAAACATACTAAAGGTACATGTTAGCAAATCAAACATTATTCAAGAATATCTACTAAAATTTGGTAAGTGAGCAAGAGGCTGTTGTATCTGAACTCAATCCTCCAACACAGAACAATGGAAACAGCACTCCAGTTTGATGAAATCTAGAAAAGAGATGCCTTCCTTCCCTAGCCCAGCTTCCTTGTGAGAGGATGATATTCTTGAAGAGGGCACAATCTTAGATTTTCTCATCTTGATATCTACTATTTATTATTGATATGACATTCAGAAAAAGAGCAACTGAGATATAGTTCTACCTCTTCCCCAACCATTCCTGGAATGAAGTCCCTAAGTTGCATAAACTCTATCAAAAACAATTGGATCCTTATTATTCCTTACAGGGATTGTAAGGCAGATTCTTGCTGGAAATGGGAGGGCATTCTGAGACTACTGCTCCACCTTCACCAAGGGCTTAGCTCATATAGTTGGTATATCACAGAAGAGAAGTTAGATCACTCACTGTCTCCTAATGGCTCACAGATTTGGCCAGTAGGTGAGAAATAGGTCAGGAAACACAGAACTTTGACTATCTTCCAGGAGAAACCAACTTTAGTTTCTATAGAATTTGGAAACATTCAGCCCAAAGAATCTACCAAACATAGCAAGGTTGTAAGGAATAGCAGCCAGCTGGGACTTGGTGTATTTAATGAAGCTACAGGACAGTGTGTGGCCAGTGAAAAACAAAAGAAACAGACAGATGGGAAGGGCCCTCCTAGGATCCAAAAAAAGATGATGTTGTGAAGGAGGCTGCAGAAATGTGGGATAGAATAGATAGGTTGTAGGAAACAGATAGTCCAGTCTGCCCCTAATCAAATAAACAAGCAGACACCAGCAAAAGCCCTAACATCGTACAGTCCTACTAGAAATTTCAGCTGCATATTATCTGAGATTTTCATTGTCTGTCCAAAATCATGAAGGTCATGAAGAAATGATGAGCCACACATGGTATTTATTATAAAAGGCCACAGAAACTTCTTTATCTGGTAGATATGTGTCAAATTAAGAAAAATTAAAGGTACTCACTATAAATATTTTTAATTAACAACCAAAAATATGTAATGACATTAGTAATGAAAAATATGATTGCAACTTTGTACTAAATAAGTAATAAGGAGGTTAGAAATTAAAGAGAAATGTGAAATTCTGGGGTTAGGAAATACACTACCTAATTTTTAAAAATCCCTAAAGAATATATCAAATAAGAAAAGCTGATCTCCTGTTACATAAATAACAGAAAACAAAAACAAAAAACAAAAACAAAAAAAACAAGAAAAATGAACATATCCTGTGGTGTGTACCAAATTTAAGTATATCAAAATATATAGTGAGAGAGAGGAAAAAGAGAAATAGGAAAGAAATTCAAAGAAGTAATGGCTAAAAGTTCAAAACTGTGGGGTGAAAACGTTACACATCCAGGGGACTCAATAAAATCCAAGCAGTTGAACATCGAAAATATTCATTAAAAAAAAAAATCAAGGTGAAAGGTGAAGTAATGAAAACTGATATGCACACACACACACACACACACACACACACGTTTGAAAGTGACAAGAGAGAAAGGGCTTGTCTCTTCCAAGGGGAGTCAAAGAGAGAAAATAAAAGCAAAAAGAAAAGAAAGTGAACAGAAGTAAGGAGATGAGAATGCAGTGAAAGTACATTATAAAAATGCTCAAGGGAAACAAGACGGTTGATGAAGACCCTTATACACAGGGAAGCTATTTTACATATTGGGAGTGACATCTAGACACTTCCAGATTCAAAACAAAAGAAAAACTGAACAAATTTATTATTAGCAAACTCAACCTAGAAATGTACTAAAGTGAGCTAGGGAGATGGTTTAGGGGTTAAGAAAACATACTAGATTTCTAGAGGATCTGGGTTCAATGCCAGGCACCACATCATGTGGCTCACAACTACCTGTAACTCCAAGGTATCCAATGCTCTCTTCCAACTCTAGCTGATACCCACACTCACATGTGGGGACACACACACATGCACACACCCACATGCACGCAAACACACATGCACGCCCTCATGCACGCATGGACACACGGACACACACACAAACACACACACTTTAAAATGAAATAAATATTTTAAAATATACAAAAAATAAATGTACTAGAGATTTATGATGTTGAATCTTTCTAATACCATTAAATCAAGATATTTATAAAGACATTTTGAAAGCTATATAATTCATGATATTAAAATGAACTACAGTTTGTTTCTCAGTTTGTAAATAATGCTAAATAATGTTGCTATCATACCATGTGTTATTGAGTGTTTTCATACGAAGATATTTTCCTGGAGTCTAATCCCCTTCTTAAAAGCAGTATTTAGTGGCTGTACTAGTGCTTGTTTGGAAACAAATCCTCACTCTGAGCTTCATACTCATTCTGTACTCAGAAACAACATCACTGTTGTCTGAGATTTGTGAATAACTAGGAAAGAAGAGATAGAAAACATGGCTTATTTTTTTGTTTTGTTTTACACTTGTTTTTTATTTTTCTTTTTGTTGTTGTTGTTTTTTTTCCATACAGATTTTCCATATAGGTATAATGGTCTTGGCTGTTCTAGAGCTTACTCTGTAGAATAGTCTGGCCTGGAAGTCCTAGGGATCCACCTGCCTCTGCCTTGGGATTAAAGGCATGTGTCACCACCACCTATACATGATTTTTTTCTTTAATGGCTTTTTCTAAGTTATGCAAATAAAAGGTGAGGATTAGATTTAAAGAGGAAATTGCACCATCTCATATGAGGAACTAAAGAATCATCTTGAGAAGTAGGAATGTAAGATTAAACAGCAAGTAGAATGTTCTTCCCAGTATAGTAGAAAATACCCACCAATACCTGAGTGTAGCAAGTGACTGGATTCATTTGTGCTTGTGTTGAGTGTGTTGTTCTGATGGATTAGAGTACTGCAGTAAGAAACACTGGCTATATTTGATTGTGTTGCCCTAGCATTCTAGACAAGGACAGGAAGAATGTAAAGAAATATCTACCAGCTCAAAATGTGAGAAGAATGATGTGGGGAACAAAGTTAAGAACAAAAGAAGGGAAGAGGCTAGGGGAATTGGTTGACAAAGTGCTCTTGAGAAAACACTTGGAGGTGTCTGGAGAATTTTCTAGCAACAGGACAAACCAAGGCAAGGTTGTGATGCTGAGAGGTGGGTGGTATGTTTCTACACAGCAAAGTTGTGAGCTCAGGAAATCACTGGGCTAGATGTCAAAAAAGATTACTGATTTTGGAGGAATGAGGCTTTAAGTCTAAGACATGATAAATGGCTGAAGGGTTTTGAGCAAGCAAAGGAGACATTATGCAACTTACATGTACACAAAATCACTTTGATTGGTATGCTCAAAACAGAGTTCCGGGTCCAAAGGCAAATGTTTGGAAGGCCAGTGTGAAACACTGACTATGCATCAGATGTTAAACTCTTCCCTAGGGACTAGACATCAAATATGAAGGAAAACAAATTTCTAAAAGACAGAACAATCATGGCGCAAGGGCTGAGACAAGGAATGGCTTGCTTCTAAAAGCAGTTGCAAGCCTTCACTGGAAATCTGTGATGCATTTCCAGCCTGTAAATTAGCAGCCCAGCAGTGAAGAGTGAATGAAATCCATGCAATAACTGATTATTAACTTCTGAAAAATATGGGAGAGCCAAGTAAGGAAAAGGAATGAAAATACGGTTTTAATTAGCTGACAGAAATCATAGCCCAGAGTTAAGCGGCTCAATTTTGCCTTATTTCCTTTTATATTTCCCAGGCTGGTCATATTGCAAACTTGTAGTGCCATCTTATCTTCAATCACCTTTTCAAAACTTCTTGACAAAACTTCTCTTAGCAATGAATAGGTATTTGAGCCCAGATGTGTACCACAAATCATTCTGATGAAGGAGAAATACAGTCTGAGTATCAGCTTGATTGGCTAGAAAATGATACAAAGGATGTGTAAAACAAAATGTAAAACCAAACAGACACATTTTCCTACACTACAAGTTCTTTTTGCCCCACAACAAAAAAGAAGATAATATATATCTTTAGATAGAATATGATGATAGACAGAGTTGGTAGTGATATGTATTCTAGCTACCAGATGCGTCTATTTATAAAACTGAAGAATTAAAAATGATGCAAGCTCAATGGGAGAATGGATTATAAAACAAATCCATTTAATTGTTAGACACAAAAAAAAAAACCAAGAAAGCTCCTCCATTGGTCTGGAATTTGGGTAGGAAAAAAAAGCAAACACCCTTGAGAATTGTCAATCCAATTGTACAATTATAGAAAGATGGAGTTAAATTATCTCATATTGAAGACACAAAATAGATTTAAAAATGCTAACTTACCCAACAAAAATGAATCTCCCTCAAGCCAAGAAAGTCTCTCCATGATGTCTGAGACACCTTGGGGTTGTTGATGAAAGGCCCTGCTGAGCTCCCTGGAGGGACAGGTCTTCAAGACTGCAGAGATGCTCCACACCACTTCCTGGGGGAAAATCACTGGAAATGCACCATAATTACAAAACTACACAAAGAGCCAATCTACACGAGTCTCCCACGAAACAATTATCCAAAAGAAAATTTAAAATGTGTGTGGTGAAATGATTAAAGCTATAAAATGATGAATGGCAGGTGAAAGCACATGTAGTTACATTTAAAAAGAAATATGTAAACAGATGTAAAGAAATGTAAAAAAATCTCCCAGTAGAGCTTCTATAAATAGATGAGAAACGCTGCATCCATTGAACAGCTGACTAGAGCAAAATTAACAAACTAAAAATTGGAAGAAAACAAATTTAAAAGACATAGCAAGATCATAGCAAATTAAGGATATTTATGGGATATGGAAAATTGCAGAACAATTATCAAACAGGATCCATTTTAACTTACTGAAAGAAAAAAAAAGGAAATTGATGTGAAGAAAGAGGCAAAGCTGTAATACCTTACCATATACCTACATAGTTACACTCTCAAGAAAAATGAAAGACTGAGAAAAATGCAAATTGATAGACTGGAAAAGCTCCATTTAATAAAGGATAGGAAAGCAGTGTTCAGTGAAATCACATACCAGGTAGCAAAAGGGATATGAACACTGTAACCACTGTAACATTTCATCAGGATGGGTGTTTCCTTACAGATAAACTGTTTCCTGTCTCGTGTGTGTGTGTGTGTGTGTGTGTGTGTGTGTGTGTGTGTGTGTGTGTGTGTGTATGAATGTGTGTTACACATATATGTGTTCATGAATGTGTGCCGATATGCTTCTGTGTACATAGACACATGTGGATACAAGAGATAGATAGTGTAATCTGACGGGCCCTGGGCTCCTCCGGTTGGTTGATAGCTCCTGTAGCTCTGATATATAGGCACATGCTGCCTTACCCAGCTTTTTACATGAGCACTGGGGATCTGAATTAAGTAGTTGAGTTTCTTGTTTTTTGTTTTGTTTTGTTTTGTTTTTTTTCTAGTAGTCCAAACATCTCTACAGCTCCCAGAACACAAGATTTTCAGTGTGCACGTACAAATACTTTGTAAGGACACGCTTTTGGTATATATTCACTTCCTTGGTCCATACTTTCACACATTAGCTCTGTATTTGCACATTGGCAAATAGACTAATAGTGTCTTCCTTTGCTTCTCTGTTGCTGTGATTTAAAAAATAACTTGGGAAGGAATAGACATATTTTATGCTAGAGTTTATGGCTTATCATCTAGTACTTACAGTTGTGGATCCTGTATGGGACAGATCTTAGCCCTTTGCATATAGGCGGCATTGTCTGTTTGGGGGACACCTGACAGAGGGACCAGGATCTATCCCTGGAGAATGAGCTGGCCTTTTTGAGCCCACTCTTTATATTAGGATGCCTTGCTAGGCCTTGATACAGTGGGGAGGGTCTTGGTCCAGCCTCAACTTAATGTGCCAATCTTTGTTGACTTCCCAAGGGAGGACTGGCACTTTCTGAGGAATGGATGGGGGCAGGTTGGTTGGGGGAAGGTGGCAGGGATGGGATCAGGAGGAAGAGTAGGAGGGGTAACTCTGGTTTATGTCTTATGTAAGATAAAAACATAAATAAACTTAAACACAAGAGAAAATCCAAAGAGAAAAGAACATGGAATTGAAAACTCAATTATCTAGTTAGAAAAGTCAAACGAAAACATTCTCAAGTGAAATTGATCAAGTAGAGGACAGAATACCAGCACTTACAAATCAAGTAGCTGATCTGGTAAAGAATATAAATTAATACACACACACACACACACACACACACACACACACACACACACACATGCAAATTATGTAGGAAATTTGTGTCACCATGGAAAGACCAAGTATGTGAATTGTAAGCAGGGATAAAGATTTCCAGATCAAGCATTTAGACCAGATAGATCTTCAATGATATCATAGAAGAAAACATCCCTAAATGAAGGAGAGACACACCCATACTGGCACAAGAAGCACATAGAATGCCTATAAGGACTAAAAGAGAAACTCCCCATGGCACATTGTTGATAAAACACTAAATATCCAGAGCTAACAGTGTTCAAATCTGTTAGAGAAACACCGTACATCACGTATAAAAATAAACCCATCAGATACAGCTAGTTCCTTGAGGGAAATTTTAAAAGCCAGGAGAGCCTGAAGCAATGTACTCAAATTCTAAAAGACCACACAGATGCCAATCCAGACTACTCTACCCAGCAAAACTATCAACACATGGTTGAAAGAGAAAAAAAAAACAAAACAAAACCAAAAGAAAACAAAAAAACAAAAACAAAAAACAAAAACAAAAAACAAACAAAAAGAAAACTTCCAGTGAATTCTCAAACATCAAATCAGCCCTATTGAGAATAATGGAACAATACTTTAGACACAAGAGAAGAATAACCATAACCAATGGCCTACAGAAGGAAAAACCAAGCTATAATTATTGAAACACAAAATAGGACGAAGAATACATAAAGAAAAATAAGAGAGCAACAAACACATATCTTGGAATAATAACTTCATGCATTAATCGCCTCAATACTACAATCAAAAGATTCAAAAGATGCAGATTTGCTGAATGGATTAAGAAAAAAAGTTCAAGCCTGTGGTGTCACACATCTTCAATTCCAGCACTACAAGGCAGAGGCAGGCAGATCTCTGTGAGTTCGAGGACAGCCTAATCTAAAGAGTGAGTTCCATGGCAGCCTGGGCTACAAAGAGAAACCTGTGTTGAAACACCCTCACAAGAAGAAGAAGAAGCAGGAAGAGGAGGAGGAGGAGGAGGAGGAGGAGGAGGAGGAGGAGGAGGAGGAGGAGGAGGAGGAGGAGGAGGAGGAGGAAGAGAAGAAGGAAGAAGAAGAAGAAGAAGAAGAAGAAGAAGAAGAAGAAGAAGAAGAAGAAGAAGAAGAAGAAGAAGAAGAGGAAAGAAAAAGACAAAAGGAAGCAAAATCCATATATGCACAAAACCTTGGCACACCCAATTTCCTGAAAAGTGTACTACTGGTCTTCAATGCACAGGTTAAACTCAACTCAATAATGGAAGGAGATTTAAATTCTCCAATTTTTTGATATACAGGTTACCTGAACAAAAGTTAAACAGGGTAGTAAGAATTAAATGATGTCTTTCATCAAATGGACCTAACAGATATCTATGTAATATCCTATCCAATCACTAAAGAATACACATTCTACTTAGCACTCTGTGGAACTTTCTCCAAATATACACACAGACTGGCACAAACAAAATTTCAGCAAATAAAAAAATTGAAGCAACTCCATGAATCCTATCTGAATGTATCAATTTTGGTGGATTTTGTGCCTCATTGCTCTCCCTGGGAAAGAATTTTAGACATAACACACATGAATATATATTTACAGGAAGCTGTATATGTATTTTAAAAGGCCCCCACCTAATTTCCAAGATATCAGAGAGATAGCTAAAGAGAAAAATAAAGCCTAGTGTTTTTCCATCTATAGACAAGTATATACATACATGTAAACACACACAAGCACATTGGCACACACATACATACACACACACCAGAGTATACTAGCACATTTTTATTTTTGTACAACAATGACTTTTTCAGAAATGTGCATTTTCCTTCATTCCTCCTCCTGCTTTTCTCTCCCCGATAAAGTTCCCACTTCAACTGCATGCACTATTTTGATAATTATCATTAAAAAATTCTTCTGGTTACTTCTACAGTGAGTCATTCCTTAAGTGCTGCCATATAGACCAGTTATGAGCTTTTGCTCCCTCCATTACACTGTAATTCAGAGGTACAGTGACTCAAATTTCTTTATTCCAGGCGATATTCACTTCCCTGAAAGTGATAGTTCTTTGTCCATTCTGTGGGAACATAAAACCTGGAGTGATGCCCTCACTCTAGATCATCTGTACTCAATGAGCTTCCTGTGGTGTCACAATGACTGGATCCTTGGAAGCTCACACTGGAATTCATCTGTCTCTGTGGCTTTTCAGGGGGGGATTATGTTAAAACAGAGTATTGCCTTTACCTTGGGACTGGATAGTCAACACAAGAATCTATTCATTTGAGTCAGCCGTTTTCAAACTTGCCCTTCTCTGTATTTTCCATTGTCATAATAAATGACAATCACAAGGCAGATCTAACCACTTCCTCCAACTTTTCCAACTCCAGAACAAAGACCTAAATAGATGGACTTTCTTTTATTAACGGCCTAGCTTTAGATACTGTATTACAGCAACAGAAAACAGACTAGGAATGAAAATGTTTGTCATATACTCACTCACATAGATGTTTTCACCTAGCCCTCTACACCTCACTCACATAGATGTTTTCACCTAGCCCTCTACACCTGAGAACTCTACTCCTGAGCCCTCTATATCTGAGCAACTCTACACTTGAGCATCCTACACCTGAGTCCTATATATCTGAACCCTCTATGCCTGAGACCTCCTCACCTGAGCACCTTATTTCTCTGCTGAGGTGATGCCAGTTACTAACAAAATAATAAATGTTTCAAGAAAAATCGACTCTCAATAATTCATTCCCATACCAAAGACAGGTCAAGATTGGTGCACAGCTCTTCTCCAGGATGTTTGGGGACCCACATGCTTTCATCTGACACTGACAGCTCAGGTCATCAGAAGAGGAAGTGGATTTAGAGAAGTGCCTGTAGAAAGCAGTGAATGTCAAAACCAACAACTTCAGCTTAGTCAAGTGTTGTTAGTTTGGTTAAGAGACTGTTGATTTTGTTGTTGAACAATCAATAACATATTTCATCTGATTGTTTGCATTTTTGTTTTCATTTTATTATATTCTGTTTTGAGTTCAATTCTTTCTGGCTAGAGTTTTTATCTGGCTTATTCTTCTTTTTCCAAAGAGCTAAGGTATGCTGTCAGAGTATATGAACATTCTCTGATGATCTAATATAGACACTCATTCTAAATTCCTCTCAAGGACTGCTGTTATTCATCACCATAAGTTTTGGTATGTTGTATTTTTATTTTTAGTTGAGGAATTTTTTAATTTCATCCTTGATTTACTTGCTGACCCAATTTCCATGTATTTGTGCACGTTCTTAATTTTTCTTGTTATTGATCTTTGGTTGTTTCTCATGGTAGTCAGAAATAATACAAAGGATTATTTCAATTCTCTTGTCTTTATTAAGACATGCTTTATGTCATATTATATTTATAATCTGGATCTCTGTATCTATTAAAGATTGTTTTAGGCAATTGGTTGCTCTTGTTTTCCCTGAGTATGTGTTCATAATATCCTCTTGATAGATTAGTCTCTACTTGGTATGAAATAACCATCTTACCTGATTAATCTTCATCTGGTCTGGTCTACTTTCAGATATTAGAACAGTGATGCTTTCTCTCTAGTTTCATTTTCTTCCAATCCTTTTTTTTTTTCTTTTTGGATTGTTTCACCCCAATGTAATATTTATCTATGATGATAAGGTGTATTCCATGGAGATAAAAGAAATATAAAGATTATTTTTTTAAGAAAATCTAGACTATGTCTTCTGACTGTGTAAATGAGATCATTAATAATATTATTACTAAAAGATGTATAATTACTCCTATTTTGTTGACTTTCGCCCAACTACTACCCTAGTGTTATTCTTTTGGATATTGTCTTAGCTAAGGTTTTTATTGCTATGATAAAGCACTATGACCAAAAGTAACTTGAGAAGGAAAAAGCTTATTTCAGCTTAAAGGTACAGTCCAGTATAATAGGAACCCAGAGCAAGAACCTGTAGACAGGAACTGATGTAGAAGCCATAGAGGAGTACTGCTTATTAGCTTGTTCCTCATGGTTTTCTCAGCCTGCTTTCTTGTATTACCCAAGATTACTCTTTCTTGGGGTGAGGGGACAACTGCCTACAGTGAACTGGGCCCTCCTTCTTCAGCCATTAATTAAAATGCCCTATAGGTGTGCCTACAGGCAAGTCTTACACAGGCATTTTCCCAATTAAGTTCCCCTCCACTCACATGATGCTTGCTTGTATCTAGTTGACAAAAAGTTAGCCAATATGAATGTTTACTCTTTCTTTTGATTCCAGTAGATCCCATCTATTCTGCAGTGCTCACTTAATAGTAATAAGTTTCTTTAGTTGTTTTTTTTTTTAATCCTGGAAATTTTTCTTTGTTCTTCAAGTACAAATAGCCAGTTTTTCAGAGCTTTCATGCAGTAGCTGATGGAAGCAGAAGCAGACACCCACTAAGCTAAGCTAAGACACTCAGCTAAGCACTGAGCTGTACTCCTGGAATCCAATTGTAGAGAGGGTGGAGGGATGCGCAAAGCAGTCAAGATGGTGCTGGAGAAACCCACAGAATCAGCTGACCTGACCAAGTGAGAGCACACAGACCCCAGTTGTAAAGCTGCAGAACCAGCATTGGACCAAACCAAACCCTCTGAATGTAGGTGCTTGTTAGGAGGCCTGGGCAGTCTAGGGACCTCTGGCAGTGGAATTTATACCTAGTGATCAAATGGATTTGGGAGCCCATTCCCCATGGAGGGATACTCTCTCAGCATAGATACATGGAGGATGAGGGGTGGATGGGGTGGGGCAGGGGTCGGTGGTGGGCATGGGAGGACGGGAGGGAGAAGAAACTGGGATTGACATGTAAAATAAGATTGCTTCTAAATTAAATGAATAAATTAAAAAATAATAAAATGAGGATATTTTCTATGACTTTAGCATGAAAGTCTTCTGTCACTTCTATGTTTCATGGATTGGTTTTTTCATCATTTCCCATGAATAGCAAATGTTCTGTTTATACTTTCTTATTAACTTATCCTTGTCCATGTATTAAAGTTCCAATTATTTTACTTGTCTTCAAGCCTTAACATACTGTTCTTCTTTTTAATTATGTCTATTGGTGAGGCTTTCCTTTGAGTTTTATTTTTAATTTGGTTTACTGAATTTTTCATTGTTAGTATTGCAGATTGATTTTCTTCAGCATTTATATATCTTTAATTCTCTGTTAATTTTTTTCACATCATTCAGCTGCTTTTTTGTGTTCTCTTTGAACTAATTCAAGATTTTATTCATATCCTCCTTTATTCTTTAAACATACTTTAACATTTCTTTTGACTATTTTGTTCTTCTCTTTTTATTTTATTGTTGTTATTGTTTTTATGCTGGGAGGTCATCTGATTCACTATCACTGGGAACCAATACTGTGGGATTCAAACATTTTGGAGAATTTATATGACCTTTAATTTTTATATTTATTATGTTTTTGTATTGGGACTAGTGTATGTTAGTTACTGATTAGGTTACTGATTTGTTTTGTTTTTTCCTTTGAAATTACCCTTATTTTTTTTTTCAGGAAAAGGTGTTCAAAATAGTAAGACAGACTATGTTGTTAGCCACTGGCCTTGGAAACTAACTCAGTAGTGAGACTCTCAGCCCATTTGTTTAGGATACCAGGCTCAATCCCCAAGAATCTGCTTAGTGTAGAATACTATCCATTATTATCAAAAGGTTTCTCCTCTATGGAAAAAATAGTCAGCTAAAAATTTATTGCCTCTTCAACTCCAATCATCTTGGAATATTAATAATTCTACCTATCAAGAAGTTGTGCCAATACCATGTCTATCCAAAAATATATAAATAAAGAGACAGAGAGATAGAGGAAAGGGAGGCAGGAAGGGAGAGACGAAGAAAGAGAGAAAGAAAAAAAAACAAAATAGGTAAATCTATATTTGGCCTTATTAATTGACATCATATATTAAATAAAGGAGAAATAGAGATAAATGGTTGAGAGTTGGGTGTCGGTTTGTAATTTGAATGTTATTTCCAGCATTGAATATAAGAGTACTCTCTCAATAGAGGACATGGCTGGAGCCAGATTGGAAATAGAACATAGACATAGTTCAAAAAAATATCCTGGAAATCAATACATGATTATACATGAGTACAACCATGTATAGCTCCAATTTCATAGCTCCAGACTTCACATTGATGAGATCAGCATCAGTGACTATAGATCCTATAGTCAAAGGACTACCCTGAGGCAAGAGCAGTATTCTTAACTCTACCTGTGAAGGACAACCCAGAGTTGTAATTAAGTTTATTATTCCTAACTTTACTATTGAAAGACCAGTGATCTCTCAAAAGTGTGAACAGTATCTTCTATTAAACCTTCAAATAAAAGCCACTTCCTTGCCAAGAATAAAACTGACATCCATGAGTCTCGAATTTTCAAAGATTTTGTTTATAATGTAACATGGCATGGATATTCAATTTGGAGTACCACCTTTTAAGAATTCCTGATCTATTAGGGTCTCCTACAATGCCTGTGTCTGTTAGCAAGTTACACATTTAAAAGATCAACTTAAACTTTAAACTACTGCTGGTTTTGAGCCTTGGTGATGTTTTTCTATCCTCTTGAATTTCATTGTTTTACCTGCTATAAATAGATGCTAATAACAAACTCTAGGCTATGCCACTTCAAAGCAAACCATGGTGGTGCAGCAGAAACCTGACTACCTGGATAAAACCAGCATCGGATGTTCTATTTGAAAACGGTTCAATCTTTGATACTTTCTTTTACAAATCCAACTTCAAAGTGAACTCCAAGGCACTGCCAGATTTCTTCTTTCTAGTAAGAGATGAAACAGATCCCTGTTGTCATTCTCTTAATGTGATAATTAGACAGTGTGATAATACAGCTTTCCTGGTGTTTATAATCCTTGATCATGTATTGTAGCTATAAATATAGGCCACAGACTCGATGACTTAATTACAACCTTGATGGTAGACTGATAGAGAAAGCCTCACACTATCCTCAGGCAAGGAAGGGAGCCTTTTGAACATATTTTAGGATCAATCTACAGCAAACATTTACAAAAGTATTGAAGTGTTGGTCCTAAATTGTGACTGTGATTGAAACACGCCTGACATTTGCATGGCATTAGCATATACTTTCAATTTTTTTTTTTATCACATCATGTTCTTCAACTGGCTTTCAAAGCTCAGAGCATCTTTGTCCAATGGGTTAACATTTTAATCTTCTTTTTTTCACCCATTTATTTACTAAACACTATTAAACCTGAAATTTTCCAGAGAAAAACCAGTTTCACAATTTTGAGCCCAATTTGAAGCAAGCTTTAATTAAATACTGGCCAAGATAATGAGCTCTGACCAGTACAATTCCGAGGTTCCCAGGAAATAGCAATGAGTCATATTTTACAGAGGCTTATAAATACATACACAGAAGGCTATGTATTTCCCATCAGGTCCAATCAGGGCAATATATCCATATATATATATACATATACATATATGTATATATATATATATGTGTGTGTGTGTGTATGTATGTATGTATATGTATATGTATATGCATATCCTGCTGTACTTCCCATCTGCAAACCTCCCACCTACATCCAACAGGGGGTAAACACACATCCTGATGTATTTCCTGCCTGAATACCTCCCACCTACGTGTGATCAAGCATAAATGGTGTAGATGACTCAAACAAATTTGTTTAGGGGAGTGAAATCTTGTGGCTTGTTATCTCCCAGTCAAGCATAGTTCTAGTGTTCCAGGAAGTCATCTGTTTTTAGGCAAGTGGGGCTTACAAGTTAACTTTAGCCTGTACAAACAAGCACCTTCTATATAAGATTTAGGATAGATGATAATGATGTATAGCAAAGTTTTGGAAGTGTAAAATATAAATGTAGTAAAATATTAGAGGGGCAACAATAAAAAGTTTACAGTTAGAGTCAAAAAGTAATCAAATCAATCCTGTGGTATCCTAGTGACCTATCTGTTACTGTGATGAAATGCCCTGGCAAAATGTCATCTTAGCAGACAAAGAGTTCATTTCATCTTACAATTCTTGGTTACAATCAATAGTTGTAGGGAAGTCTAGGCAGGAACTCAAACAGCTAAAACAGCTAAGCACATCACATCTATAGTCAAGAACAGAAAGAAGTGAATGAATATATATATGCTCACCTGCTTAAGCTCAATTTCAAAAGTTTAATTTTGAATATCTGATAAATTTATTTATTTATTCATTTATTTTGTAATTTTTTTTCATTTAAATTTGAAACAAGTTTGTTCTATATATCAACCCCAGTTCCCACACCCTCCTGTCCTCCCTCGTACCCCCCACCAACCCTCATTTCATCCCTCTCCTGTTCCCTAGGGTAGGTGAGGCCTTCCATGGGGAGCCTTCAAAGTCTGTTATATCATTTGGAGCAGGGCTCAGGCCCTTCCCCATGTGTCCAGGTCGAGGGAGTATCCCCCCATGAGGAATGAGCTCCCAAAGTCACCACCAGAGGCCCGCATAGACCGCTCAGTTCTCCTAACAAACACCACTCTCAAGAAACGTGGGTTCGTCCTATACTGGTCTCTCAGCCATCAGACTGGAGTCTATGAGCTCCCCCTTGTACAGGTCAGCAGCCTCTGTGGATTTCTCCATAGAGGTCTTGACCCCTTTGCTCATTACTCCTCCTTGTCTGCAACTGGATTCCAAGAGTTTGGTTCAGTGTTTAGCTATGGGTGTCTGCTACTGCTTTCATCAGCTACTAGATGAAGGCTCTAGGATGACATATAAGGTAGTCATCAGTCTCATTATTGGGAAAATGCATTTAAGGTAGCCTCTTCACTATTTGCTTAGATTGTTAGTTGGGGTCATCCTTGTAGGTCTCTGAACATTTCCCTAGTGCCAAATCTCTCCCAAAACCTATAATGGCTCCCTCTATTATGGCATTTTCTCTCTTGTTCTCCTCTATTCTCTCCATGACCCAATCTTCTTTCTCTGTCATGTCCACCTCTCTCCTCCTCTTCCTCCCAACTCCCTCTCCCCTCCTCCCATGCTCCCAATTTTCTCGGGAGATTTTGTCCTTTTCCCTTCTTCAGGGGGACCACGTATGAATCTCCTAGGGTCCTTCTTGTTTCCCAGCCCCTCTGGTGGTGTGGATTGTAGGCTGGCAATCCTTTACTCTATGTGTAAAAACCACATAGAAGTGAGTACATACCATGTTTGTCTTTTTGTGACTGGGTTGCCTCACTCAGGATGATTTCCTCTAGTTCCATCCATTTTATTTGCCCTCGGATTTCAAGATTCCATTGTTTTTTTTTTTTTCTCTAAATAGTACTCCATTGTGTAAATATTAATTAATTTATTTTTTAATAAAATTTATTAATTATTTTTACATAGTGCAGTTTACCCTCCTTTCTTTCCTTCTATTCCCTTCCTCCTATCCCTCACTCCCAGTCTATTCCTTCTCTGTTTCTGTTCAGGAAGAGGCAGGCCTCCTACGGGTGTCAACAAAGCATGACATACCAAACTGAGGTAGGAGTAGGAGTAATTCCTCCCCTCATAATAAGACTTTGTAAGACAATCCAGTATAAATAACATGTTCCCAAAAAATCTACCAAAGTATCAAGGACAGACCCACACCCACTGCTAGGAGTCCCACAGGTAGACAAAGTTATGTAACTGTCACACATATGTAGAGAGCTTAGGTCCATCACATGCGGGTTTGTAAGCTGTTGGTCCAGTGTCTGTGAGCTCCTATAAGCCCAGGTTAATTGTCTCTGTGAGTTCCCAGGATATTACAAACAAATCTTTGTTATTATTATTATCATTATCATTATCATTGCCATCATTATTTTAGCATACTGGAAATGTATTTCAGGTCTGCCAGAAAGAAAGTTGGGTAGGGTTCCTGAACAACAGAAACAGGGTAGTCCACATAAGTTTTGCTGCCAACTGCCTCACCTCCCTTCTTTATGCAAGTAAGAAGTACAAACTGACAGTGTCTTATCCTGATTGGTCAATGTCCAGGACAGTTGTAAGCAGCTTTCTGCCAGTTTTAAGCATCGGGGTAAGGCAAACTCTGGTTTGCATCTGTGTAATGAAGCTATGTTTCAGTACTTTCTTTTATTCCACAGTTCCATATAAGCTCAACATTCCCACGTAGGTTCTCATATGGATTTACTGTGAAACCACAAAATGGGTTCCCTGAAGTGTCTCTTTCCAGCACCCGATCAACCTGTACCATTTTAGGCTGCCCTCCAAGTATTGCAAGGCAAGTGCTGCCTGCCTACATTGCTGTTTGTTGAATATTTATGAGCTTCCATAATGATTACTTAAAGAACTTCAAAACATGCAATGGTGTCTTTTCATGTAGTTCCTCAGTGGTGCTAACTCTCATGGTAGAAGAACACTATGATGTCCATGGTGTCATTCATGTTTCTCTGATCTCTATGATGAATGACAATAGGGAAACTCTATCTAATGGAGACCAGTGGCTGCAATGAGACAGTTCCCCTTGGAGTCACACTTCATCTCTTTTTATGTATATGACCCAGCAGAAGTAGATCATAGAAGTGTAAGTGTAATCATAATCACCTCTTTCTCTTCATAGAGATCATCCATTTAAATGCATGGGCTCAGTTTTTCTTCTCACTTTAATAAACTGTCCTTTCCAGATGTCCTCTTGCTTTTGGACAAAGCTCTCTGATCTGGGTACTTGATTAGATCATACATTGACCATCACTAACTGTCCCCCTTGCAATTAAAAAAATTACACGTGATAATCTTTAATTTATTATGAAATGGGAAACAGTGTATCTAGGGAAAATAATGTATTCAAAGAAAAGGGATCCCCATAGAAGGCAAAATGCATGCTTTCCTAAATGTTATCAATGCTTAAGATCTTATGAAAGATTCCTTTAGCTATTCACTGGGCAATCAGCATCTTGGAAAGAATAAGTTGAAGATGAATTGTTTTATGACAACAATTTTGTTTGCAGCTTATTAAGCTTAGTAATTTTATTTGCGTAAATGTTTTCAGGATGCATAGGGGTGAGTAAAGAGGGATATTAGCCTGCCCTAGGGCAATGTAGAACACCTACTGGCACTAGTACTATTTCTATTAAAAGTCAGCACAAATACTGAAAGAACTAGTGGAGAAGAGTAAAGGATTGGTTGTTAATTAGTTGAGAATAAGTAGAGCATCTGTAAAAGGCTGACTTTGTTGTTTAAAAGTTATACACAAAAACAGGCCCTTTACTATGGCAGTCTCTCACCTCTCATAAACCCTCATGTAAGTTCATCCATGTCTGCTGTTTTATGTTGCGTCGTAAGCAAAGACCAGCACTCCACAGCAATCCAATGAGCAAGTGCATGCTTGCTGGGTTTCTGCTTATTCAAATGACTGAACTTTTTCACATGTGGGAAACACATGAAAGATCAAGGCTAAAATTGACCCTTGATAACCATACTATTCTTACTGGGTGTTTCCGGGATATTCATAGGTATGATTTAATGCATAGACATCTCCTAGTGGTCCCTACTACATATCAGATCATACACGTGCATGCACAGTTACTGGTGTTTACAGATACTTCATTGCATAGCCTTATCTAACATGTATCCTACAATTGGTAAAGGACTGAATTAAATTAGCAGTGTATTCTGCTTTCATACCCATGTGCTGTTCCTATTCCCCCCACCCCTACAATTTCCTCACATTCCTAAGAGATAGGCTAACTACAGTCTCAATGACAATAAACAACCTATTTTGTTTCTTTAAGGAGAACTTTCATTTCATGTGTGCATGTGTGTATTATATATATATGAACCCATGATTCAGAGGCAAAGTCACTTTTGGGATTCTGTTCATTAGAATGGAAAGCAATGAGAACTAACACAGCAGAATAATGGTGAAGGCCTATGATTTCAGTACAGAGGATAGATCTAGGACATTCACAAGTTCAAGACCAGCATGGATTACTTAGGACAAGAGGAAGACTGTCAAAAGGGCGGAAAGGGAGAGAAAATAAAACAAGGAAAGAAAAATGAATAAAGTAGGGAAGAAAACAAAAAAATTAATGAAAATAAGAAAAACACCAATAAAACAAGAAAAAAAGCATTATATGCCATTCTTTTTTAAGAAATAGTGGAAAATAAGAGGGAGACCTTATTTATTACTCCAGAAATCAATGGCTTTATTGCCTCATAAATGATACAGAGCAAAGTGAGACAGCCTCTTGATTGTAGTTACTTTTGCCTTTTTAAAATTTCAGGGTATTTGGGAGTTAATATGAAGGAGATAAGAGATTTTAAGAAATACATGAGATGGAGAATTACTTACAATATATTACTTCCATTCATCTTTACATTCTTGGGAGTAACAAAATACAGGCTAAACACACCAGTGAATGCGGGACAGAATGATGAACTGGGAATACATTGACAGAACTTAATTTTTGTAGCAAAACCCTTAATATAAAAAATTTCATCCATTTTAATTTTTCAAAAATAACATGTGCTAAAACAAAAACAACTTTCCTACTCAAGGAATGTAAGATGCTATTTTGTGTGCTTTTACTATTTGTTTCTCTGTTTATAACAGCTAGTGTCTGTGGTGATATATTATTTATGATTTAATGAAATCTGCCTAAAGTATCAGAATACAAAGCTAACCACACTAGTTAGCCATAAGAGTTGGGTAGTGGTGACACACGCATTTAACCCCAGGTTTCATGAGACAGAAACAGATGGATCTCCCTGAATTCAAGGCCTACTACACAAGATTGAATCAGTCTAAAAGAGAATTAGAGCTCATGACTTTAATCCCAGCCCTAGAGAGGTATATAAAAGGCAGGAGCCCAGGCTGCATTCTAAGATGTAGTCTCTAGCCACTTAGAGTAGAGGCAGTACTCAGAGGCTTGGAGGAGAGCTCATGGAGACAGAATCAACCCTTTCAGTCTGAGGAAGAGGCAAGAGCTAGTGGCTGGCTGTTTTGCCTTTCTGAGCTTCAGCTCTAAACTTGAACCCTAAAATCTGTCTTTGGAGTTTTATTTTTTCATGTTACAAGTATCTTAATATATAGCCCTGGCTGTCCTGAGACTCACTATGTAGGCCAGGCTGGTCTTGAACTCACAGAGACACACCTGATACTAGGTGCCAGTGATCTATCTGGTATGGCTTGATTCTTGCCTTCTTTCTGTGTTAGATTTTCATAGATGATGCTAAAAATAAAAACACTAAATTTATGAAGTTATATCAAGTTCAAGACACGGCTTGGAACTTGGGCTGGATTGCTTTCATACCTTTGTTAAAGGAGCCAGTAACTTTTTATCCACCTGTTTCTGTGATGTTCTTTGCCAAAAATTCTCTGCATGAGTCAGGGGTTATAAAGGAGCAGGCCCTACTTCCCTCCCAGTCTTAAATTCTGCCCCACCTGCATATTTGGCTCCAGGCAAACCAGATCACTGAGCTTCACCCTAGGTACCCAGTTCTTAACTCACCTGGTGTTTTGAGCCCTCTGGTTTTGAATCTCTGCCATTGATAGCTTTTTATTCTGTTTTCCCCATCCATCACCTGCCACATGTTTTTGGACTTTGCTTCTGACCCAGCTGTCCTCTCCTCTTTGAATGAGCCCTTTAATTCCTTTTCATCCCTGCTCTAGCAGGGCACAAGAAAGATCACATATGGAATTCTTACCTTCTGATCAGCAATCCATTTCCTTGGTATTTATTTTTTTAAAAAAAAAATAACTAAAATTAAGATTCCGAAGAATTGCCAGAATTCTCAGGTTCATTTTGTTTGTATCCATTTATTTATTTGCTTATTCTCTCCTCTCTCTCTCTCTCTCTCTCTCTCTCTCTCTCTCTCTCTCTCTCTCTCCCTCTCTCTCTCTCTCTCTCTCTCTCTCTCTCTCTCTCTCTCTCTCTCTCTCTCCCTCCCTCCCTCCCTCCCTCCCTCCCTCTCTCTCTCTCTCTCTCTCTCTCTCTCTCTCTCTCTCTCTCTCTCTCTCTCTCTCTCTCTCTCACTCAGCACAGTTTATGCAGTTCCTATTGGCCTCAAATCCACAATCTTCCTGCCCCAGTTTCCAGAGTGTCAGGACTATAGGTGCAGGCCACTATATTTCTTTCTACTTAGTCCTTGTGTGCATTCCCCTTCCAAGAAACTGGGGATCAAACCTAGGTCTGTACACTGTTGCACCATTAGTAACATTCTGGATAACACTAACTGAAGTACCCATGAAAGTAGGAATGCATAATGAAAATCTGGGGTGTAAAGGGAATTATTGAAGATTAACAAAGAAAGATGGTCTGCAGTAGGCACAACATGGACAGGCACATATGTCTAACTTGTCGACACTATGCTCTGTGAATAAGCAGCCAACCCAAAGACCTGCACTACCTGATTCAATTATTATAAGTTATTTAAAATATTCAAATCCATAGAAGCCAGGAGTAGAATGTAGTGTCCAGTGTCTACAAGGCAAGAAGGAAAAGAAGGAAGTTACTGAGCAATAGGCATGAAACAAGATGAACAAGCTTTAGAGATCTGCTGTGAAACATTGTACTTAAAGACAACATTTGCTAAACATAGTTAAGAGGATAGATTGCCTGTGATACAGTGTTTCTAACACCTTAAAATGAAACAAAACCACTTAGAATGGTTTATCTGTTTCCTTGACAAGATAGCTAGCACTTTCAAATCAAAGAACATACATGTGTGCTTGGTCCTTCTCTCTCACAGTGTGCTCAGCTCTCCTCATATCCTCACAGTGTCTGTAAGTCATTTATGCTTTTGTACAGCTCTTTACTAATGAGGTAGCCTTTGTGTCAAAGCCAGAAGAGGCTACATGTATCGCCTTGTTTTGCCAGATGTATTTGTTCACTTTAGGGACTCTTTTTTCTGACAAACAATTGCATATAAAAACAAGGAGGAACATGAAGAAGCTGAAGAGGAAGAGGATGAGAAGGAAACCCTTCTCAGATATTTAGTAAAAAAAAAGAAGTGGACATGCTAAAAGAAATGAGAAACTGAGCTCTGAAGGAGTACACTTGCAATCCTAGCCCTAGGAGACTGAGGCAGGAAGATCACAAGTTAGAAGAAAGCTTGAACTAAATACTGAGAATCTGTCTCAAACAACACACATACAGACAAGACCTAACCATCCAACTGTAACACATTATTAAAATATCGTGATGTTGTAGTAATACAGAAATGAAGCATGGAGATTTCTGTGGCCAAGATCAGAGAGTAGGGTCAGCATCAATAGGGTATACCTACTTTAAGCTTGGTGCCAAAGAAGGCTTACTTTATCCTGAGGCCCCAGTTCCCACATGTTTCAGAGAGACAATATGCCCATTCCCCAGCTATACCTTTTGGGGAGAAGCCCTATGTGTTTTAGCCAGCCAGTAAAATCTCCACTGCCTTCCTGAGCCTGAATCACACAGGGATCTTAAGGCAGCCAAGTTCAAACATGATTCCTCTCACTAGGGGTGTTTTACTGTTGTGTGGCCACTGAGTCACTTCCTCCCCTGCCATGGCACTACTTCAAACAGACTTCCACCTCCTCTGCTCCCAGTGGAAAAGAACCATAGAATCTGCTGAGTGGATGCAGTTCCCAAGGAGCTTTGTCCTGTTCATTTAACTGGCTCTTTTGTTCCCTCTACTCTATAAGAAGATGTAAATGCAAGCTGAGGAGCACATCTCTTTGCGAAATGGGAAGGGAAAGCTTGAGACATGCAAAAGGCAGGAAGCTGGTTACCAGTGTTCATTTTCAGATATCTAAACTTTATGATCATTGTGATTTTTGTCTTATAGCACTGGGAGATGCCTAAGAGTTTTATGTTGAGTCTGTTGAAGGCTATGGTCAGTTAAGCCATTTCAACCTTGCCTCCCTGAAAAAAAAATCTATTTCTAAAGTGTTGCAGTTCCATTTTAAAATGGCAGCATAAAATTGTTTTAAATTAAGAGAAAAACCCCACTTGCTTGAAAAGCTGGCTCTAATTGGGGGTGGACTATTTCAATCCTTCCTGGTCAGCACATAGTGGTTGGTTTGAGCATGTGCCCATTATTGGTTATTTGTAGCAATGTTTATTGAAGGTCCCTTATATTCTGCCTGAGCACTAATGAAGTAGGCCAAGAAAGAGCTGTAAAGGGGATCCTTTCATTTGGTTTTCCTTTGTTTTATTAAATCACCTAAGGTAGGAACTGAAGAGCTGAGAACTTTACACTGTGTAGGTGACTTCATAATGCAACTGCCCTATACATGAGGTATAGGAAAAGTACAAAGCCTTCTTTCTGATGTACTGACATGGAACACAATACAGGTGCTGAGTGCTAAGTACAGATAGGAAGAGAGAGTGGCATGTCTGTATGCTGACTTCATTCTAAACCATTAGAACAACCAAAGTGTCATCGGGGAAGTCATTTAGAACACATAGTACACAATTACTTAAAACACTACAATATACTCTTCAGTCAATTACTTCAGATACAATCCAGAACCAAGATCCATTTGAAGCTTTAGTACGTGTATTCCAGGAATTCAAAGCTTTTCCTCAAACTATTGTGATTTCTCTCTAGACAAACTCTTGTTCATTTTCTTCACCTTTCCTGGTTCTAGGACTATAATACAATTCCTAATGTTATGGTGATGCCCAACCAAAAAAAAATTATTTTCATTGCACTTTATAAGTGCAATTTTGACACAGTTATGAATTGCAATGAAAATATGACAAGCAGGACATTTTATATATTACTCCTGTGAAAGGTCCCTTTGACACCACCACCACCACCAATGAGGGTGAGACCCACAGGTTGAGAATCACTGCTCCATCACTTATTTGAAAGAGGATCTTCCATTCTAAATATCAGCTTCTGACTCCTTGGACCTTTTTTCTTTACTAAGTTTTATATATGAGTTTAAATTTCTCAAGGCATAATTCTAAAACCAAGAAGTTCTTCTCCAGACAACATCCAACTTGGATCACTTACTGTCTCTTGTTATAAGAAAGTCATTTTCCTTTATGCATTATTATACTAACAGAATTAAGATGGGCAATGTTAGCGAAATACTAATGGGTCTTGGTAGTGGATGCTGGGACTCAACAAATACTGACCTATTTGTTGCTTATCTGTATCCCACTTCCCTACTGCCTCTCATCATCAAATAAATTGTTGCTAAGGAAATAAGAATGTGGCACATTCACCCATCTGTTTCTTATTCACAATTAGATCCTTTGAAAACTAAAGGTTTCATCAATGTTCTGGCTGCTGAAGACAACCACAATTCCTTCCTTATAGAGAAATAACAATCTGGGGGAGAGGAGAGGTAGAGCGGAGAGACTGGGGGGAAGACAGGAAAAGGAAACTGTGGTGAGGATATAATATATGAGAGAAGAATAAAAAAAGTAAAACAGACAAAACATAGTAACTTTTCAATTAAAAAATAAGAAAAGAACTAACAAGTTGTAACAGTCAATTCTCATGGAGAAACAATTAATGTAAATGTCTCGATTGGTAATAAACTCTCATTTATGGAATTTTACTTACAACTTTTATTGGGAGAGATTTCTTCTGCACATGGAATCCTAATACATAAAGATAATAAAAAAAATGCTCGGAAAAATGAGTGGGCTGATGTCCCTTTATCTTCTGCATGTACTAAGTCAAGAATAATTCACCTTGGTCATATTTGGAAAACTATAAATGTAAGCTAAGAACTCAATTAATTCCTTATGCTGTGATTATCTTCTCTAGAACTCTCATAACACTGTCTACTTTTGTACTCCAAACTCTCCCTGAATTTTCCTGCTGTCAATGAAATTCAAATCTCAACTTCCATTCTATGAGCAACTAGGTTTTGCCTCACAGCCACTTCTGGCTCCTCAACAAAGATATTATTTATTTATTTAAGATTTATTTATTTGT
Organism: Cricetiscus sungorus; assembly: GCA_030556225.1. Lineage (NCBI taxonomy): Eukaryota > Metazoa > Chordata > Mammalia > Rodentia > Cricetidae > Cricetiscus > Cricetiscus sungorus. The sequence continues at coordinate 69,085,912 of JANBXA010000372.1, read as the reverse complement.
ATTTTGTGTGCACAAATGTTCTGCCTGCATGTATGTATGAGCACTACAGGTGGACAGTGCCTATAGAGGCCAGAAGAGAGTATTGAGACCTCTTGAACTAGAATTCCAGAAGATCGTGTGCTACCATATGAGTGCTGGAAACTGAACCTATGTCTGTAAAAGCAGTAAATTCTCTTTGTAGGTGACACATCTGTTCTTTCCTTTTCTCTATTTTTAAGATTTTTTTATTAGAGTATATTCATTGCTAAAGGCAGAGAAGTTCATAATAGCATTTCATTCAAGCATATCCTGTACTTTGACTAGATCCACTCATCACTACCATCTCTTGCCTCTTCACTAGTCCAACAATTTCATTCCTCTTCCTAAATAATACTCATTTTCATGTGTGATGTATGTGTGCATATATATGCATATACACATCTATATGCATATGTATATTTACATGCATGAGTAAATCTTAGGTTCTACATATAAGACATAAAGATGACAATTTTCACTTTTGATCTTGGTTAAGTTGATTAACATGATCATTTAACAGTTTCTAATAAACATTTCTTATTAAATGCATTTTCTTTATTGACACACCTTTTTTCTTCTAAAGAAAATGATGAATATTTTAAAAACATCTCAATGAAATTCTAGTGTATTTATATCATGTTTTATTTACTCTTTCATTTACTGATAAGCATCTAGACTGATTATATAACTAGCAGTTGTGAAACGTGATTCAACAAACATGAATGGGATATATTTGTAATGAGCAGGAATAATTTGGTTGAATCAACAGATAGTTTTTAATAAATTTAAATTACTTTTAGAATATAATTAGATATTTTCTTTCTTTCCAAATATCATATACCCCTCTTTGCTCTCCTTCAAATTTATGGCCTCATTTGAAGAACTTCTGTAGTGATTTCAACAAGGGCTACACTAGTTTACATGCCTACCATAAAAGTGCGCCTTCCCCCCACCCCAGGTCCTTGTCAATATTTTTTGTTTATTGACTTTTAATGCTTGGCATTCTGACTGGACTAACATGGTCTCTCACTGTAGTTTATGGACTTATTTACCTGTTAAGCATATTTCATAATTTGAGAAAGTCGCTGTTCATTTAATTTGTTCATTTACTGATTAGATGACAATTTTGTGTTCACTTTTTTGAATTCTTTATATATTCTAGCTATTCATTGTGTGGATGCCATTTTTTTTCTTCCATTGCATGTGCTGAATCTTCACTCTGGTGATGTTTTGCTATGCAGAAGCTTTCAATTTCATTCAAGCCTATTTGTCAGATTTTGCTAGTATTTCCTATAGTTCAGAAAATCCGTGCCGGCATTGACTACACCTTGATGTGTTGTTCCTATGTATACCATAGAATTTTCAGAGTTCCAGATTTTACAGGAAGATCTCTGATAATTCACATTGAATACATTTGTGTAGGGTGAGAAATGGGGATCTAAATTCATTCTTCCATACATCTTTACTCATATCATTTGTTGAAGAAGCCCTATTTTCCCCCCAATGTATGTTTCCCAGGTATTTTCCAAAATAGGAGGCTTTACCTGAGGATTTATTCTGTTCTACTTATCTATTTTTCTTTATGACAGCATCATTCTATTTATATTACTGGTTCTGTAGGCTAATTTGAAATAAAGGACAGTGATAGCTTCAGCATTATTTTTGCTCAAGATTGACTTGAAAATTCAAGCTCTTTTATGCTTCCATATGAAACTCATGATTTCTATTTCCATGAAGGGTGTCATTGATACTTGTGCCCTAAATCTATAGGTCCCTTCCAGATACACCCATTTTCACAACATTAATTATTCCAGTTCTTGAGACCTTTCCATTTTCTAGCGTCTTTGGTTTCTTTCACTGTTTTGACATTTCCACTGTAGAGTTTTTGCGTCCCATTTGGTTAATTGCTAGGAACTTCTTTGTAGCTTAGATTAGAATCATTTCTTGTCTTGACCAGTGGAGAAGACCAGTTCCCTAGGGAAGGATGTACTCTCTCTAGTTTGTGAAAGTTTCAAACTAAACAACTAACTGGGTTGGATCAAACCAAGTCTCTTGCTAACACTTTCAAGTCAGTGAGCCAAACAAAACACTGGTTTAAATGCTCATGACAAAGAGATCGTGAGAGCTATCTGAGATTAAGATGGCTTTCCCAGCTTCCTAAGACTAGTATACTTCTCGCTCCATTCAAGAAAAATAAAGGCTAGGCTAAAGTTTCTCCAGACTCCCCTCCTCTCTTTCCCCGTCAGACACAATAGATAAACAGGAATAGCATATTCTTTGAGGTTCTGGAAGTTGCAAATGGTGAGGATTCTCCACAGGTTAGGAGGTTTGTACTTAACGCAGCTTTTTCTCAACTCAGTGTGTCAGGTATGTCACAAAGAGCATTCAGTGGCTCCTAAGAACTACAAAACAGCCACAGAGAGCATATTCCAGAGGGGGGAAAGGCAATGTACATGAAAACACTTGAGTTTCTAAGGTCAAGTTTTCAAAGAAAATGATGATATTTATGGGCAGATAAGAACAAATACAGATATTAATTCATTTCTTGCTATAAAAATGTCAAAATCTAGGTACTTTCAAAGGAAAGACATTTACTTGGCTCATTTATTGAGTTTTGTAGGCTCTAACTTGTTTTGTTTTAGGCAGTTCTGTCTGTTTAGACCTCGGTAAAGACCCTGCTTGGCTACATCACAGAAACTCAGGGAGATGGTTGTATAGAGGAGTCACACATGTGGAGTCGCCTGGCTTTATTATATTCTATGTCTCTAATAATTAGCTGAACTACTTTTAAATCCATTCTAGGGCATTCCTTAAACATCCCATTATTACCCAATGACACCATACTGGAGGCCAAGGTTCCAACACATGACCCTTTAGAACAAAAAACACATCCAACTCTTAACTAAACCTTGCAATTGGGGCAATAAGAAGAAAGACTGATACAGTTAGTGTTATTTGCAAGTTCCAAAGACCAGTTCAAGACCCACTCATTTTATCTCACTTGTGGGTATTTTTAATGGATTACATTATTGAGTAGATATTTGAAATAACGTCAGTATTCAAAGTACATCTCTTCACTTATGAGAATTAGTAATAATAATGTTCTTTATTGAATTAGTTACCATCAGATTTTTGCAAGTACTATCTTTTACAAGTGAAGAAACATCAGAACAGGATGTTGTAGTAATGGTGGGCTAGATTTTATTCACCATTTTTACTGTTGTCACCTAATTGAAAGCAGCTTTCCTAGCTTGGATTATAAGGCCAAGACACCCTGAGTCAGTATGAAAGTACGGTGTCCTCTTAATAGTTATACCTTATATGGCACCACATTATTGGGATCTAAAAACATCATGTATTTTACTGGGATTTTCATCTCCTAGACAAAGATGTTTCTGATAAGTCTATGTTCCCTCTCCCTCATTGTCTTGGGTCAAGACAAAACACCCTAATCTAGAAACCCCATGTGTGTCACAAATATGGAATGCCATTATTGCTTCATGTTTGCATTTTTAATTATGTGTGTATTTGAGTATTCAGTTGCCAATGTACTGTATAAACGTGTATATATTCCCAAGCACTATACATGCATACATGTTTATATACATGCATAATACATGTGTGGGTGTATATATGTGTGTGTGCCAAGGGAATTGATAAATTGTGATATGAGATAAATTTACACAGAAAAGATAGAAATAGAAGAGACAAGAAACACTCATTAAATGTTTAAGGTCACAGAGTTGGACTAAAAGTAGAAACAGAAGTGTATCCAAATTCTTGAAACTTTAGTTGGTATTAACCTCCTCAATATCCCTCAATAAAATATTTATGCCATGTCTCCAGTAGTCACTGAACAATTATACCAAACACTGTCTGAAATAATTGTGTTTCAACATGGTTTTGGATGAATATGGTAGAGTTTTAAATTAACCCCTTCTTAAAGTGCCATCATTCTTAAAGTGTCATCATTCTTTCCCTTCTTTTTTTGTGAATATGCATCTGGGCATGCATTTTGAGAATAACTGAGTTGATCCTGTGTAGGCAGCAGGGATACACCAAAGATTCTTCTCTAACCCTTGTGCCTGTGTTCAGATTTCATTTCACCTTTCCGATATGTGTTAGATCTCACAGACATTCTCTTTTTGGTTGCCAGTAATCCCTTGATTATTTTCCATTCTTCCCAATGCATGGTGTACTAGAGTGAACATACACAGACTCATAGGAGCTAGTTTGATATCCTTCTCTCCTGTCACTAACAATAGAAGGCATATTTGCACAATAAAATCAATGTCTATAAGTCAGGTGGGTGGGACCTTTTGAGAAACAGTTGCTAGTCATGCTCTCTACTAACATATTCCTATTTTTTTCTAGTCCATGGGTAGCAAGGCACTTTGTTTCTTCTACATCTGATTTCCTACTAAAAACAACAGACACAACAGAGCAAACAAAGCAAAGAGAAACAATAAAATCTCCTACTTTTCCAAAAGCATAGAGGGAGGAGCCTATATTGCAATCTAGCCAACAATTAAAAATTTTCAACTGACTACATATCTCAACTTAATACTTGTCTGATATCTCCAATTCAGAGTGATTCAAACATACTTGAGCTACATATACCTGGCTCACAGCTACCAGGAACTGTGAATTTCTTTGCTATGTATGTTTCTATTTTATAACTGTAAAAGATGACACCATAGCAGATGCTCTAATCCCGGGAAATTGAATAACTGCACATACATGCTTGTTTAAGACCCAGTGGAACAATGATGCCATAAACCAAATCATCTTGATAAGAAATAAATCCTTATTTTACTGCATTTAGTTTTGAGGCAGTTTCATTCATTTTGGTGAATAACTGATTTAAAACTGGACTGTAAGCAACTCACTGACACTTGGGTTTTAGAAACCTCATCTTGGTTTAGGAACTCTGATGGGAGAAGTCATTCTGTAAATATTTTTCTCTTATTGGTTATTGAATAAAGCACTGTTGGCCAATAGGAAAGGAAGATAGGAGGGGCAAGGAGACAAGGAGGAGAGAGGAAGTAGTAAGGAGGAGTCAGCATGTAGAGACCAGAGAACAGAGGTCCAGGCCCATTCTCTGGTAAGATGAGACCACGTGGAAATACTTAGATTAATAAAAATGGGTTAATATTAAGACAGAGCTAGCTGATAAGAAACTAGTAACTGGCCAACAGAATTATATCTAATTCAGAGTCTCCGCATGTTAATTGGGGCTGGCTGGTGCCACTCTGGGACCTGGCGGGCTGGGGAAAACCCTACTCATTACAGAACTCATCTTTGGAAAAACCCTGTCTCAGAGAAAGGGAAGAAATGAAAATCCAAGCATAGAGCCCAGCTATCATTGAGAGAAATCCAACACAACAGAAACAACTAACTTATTTGAAAATAGGTTTTGAAAAATAAACACACACACACAAGTGCTTCTGGCCAGCAGTACCTTGAACAAAATTCGTAAGCAATTCCCAAGGACAAATGCATTCTCCAGAGGTCACACACACATGGACACAGTACTCAGTCCTTTTATTTTCTCCTAAGCCATGAGTTAATAAACAATTTTGCTATGAATAATTGTTGCATATTTAGGAGCTGTTAAATGTTTTAAAAGGACTATTTCATAATAACCTACAAAATAAAGCAAAAATGGAAGTAGAACTCAGAATAAGAAACTTAACTTATAGAAGCAGAAAATGCCTGCTTCAACCACTACAGATTAATAACTAAGACAAGTATGTGCCAGATACCCAGTTCATTTTCTTTGCATTTTCCAAGTATCTTCATCATCATGCATGCTAACATAAGCAACAGTACAGGAAGGGTTCACGAATCGTCCACCTGCTCTTGAGTGTTCATTGTCATTGGGGCATCTTACCATTTCCCTTCAGTCATTCTCAGCTATATCTTTGCAGAGCACTGCTGAGTCTGACAGCATTCTCTAATTGGCAGCATTGGAGTTGAATTAAACATAGAAAGGACCAGCTGTTCCCTTGGGTCATTAACAAATCCTAAATGGCAGGAAAGCAAGAGACCTAGAATTGATAATTCCCTTCATATGTTAGTGACTGGGGATTATTTGTTATTAAGACTTATTGAAAAGGAAGAATTGTGTTTTTCCCTGTTCACTTAGCCTGTTTTCTCTTTGCACATTCCTCAGTAGAGCCCATAAAATGGGCCTGAGCAGGTTCCCATTAGCTGTGGTCAGTTCTAATTCCTGGTTCTCATGCACTAACTGATGTGTGTAGGCTCCCAATCCTGGGAAGAAAACACCACAAAACTATTCTTTGATATTGCTTAATTAAAATAGAAACTGTAGCCTTCAATTTACATAGCAAAATTGTGATAATAATTTACCTCATGTGGACAAATTCCTTCACTACAGGATACTTTGTCTCAAAGGTTATTTGTAAATATTTTCCAAATATTTCCATCTGAAAATAATCATAAAATATTTTAGACTATTATATTTCAACAAAAATCTGGAGTGTGAACTCAATTTTCTTTTCAAATACAGGGAAAAGAAAATCTGAGAATTCAGAAGTCTGCATATATGCCTGCCACACAGAGCCACCCTCTGACTTCCATATGTATGGCAAATCTGGAGAACTTGGTACTCACATTACTCCCTCCCCTTGCTGGCCAGCCAGCAAGTTACTTGGATGAGAGAAAACCAAAATTGTACTTTTCCATTCAAGGTACAATTATACTGAGGACCTTTTCTGTCTCAGGTAACTTAACTCATTTGTCTTCCATAGCATAGTTGTGAGGAGACACATGAGTTGTATAATTAAAGACATTAGAGAGATCTGAGTTCCAGATGTCACGGAATACTGCCAGAAAATATTTTTTTCCTAACTCTCAAAATAACATTTTAGAATACTAGCTGTGTTGCACTGAACAGGCTTTTCTGATGAACTTCAGAAGGTGAGGAAGAATAGAAGCTCATATTTTATATGCTCAACAGTCCCAAAGAAAGGCAATAATCCCATTCGTGGTTTCAACAAAAGGGTTGGGTATCTCACTGGTCCTATTTTGGTCAGACAGAGGGTCTGTTTTAATGTACCAGGCTATAGCACTCTTTCCTGATTCAGGATAGCCTAACTTTGCTCATGGATTCCAGTGAAAATGGCTTGTTGGGATCTTGGCAGGAAGTAAGTCAGCTACCTGACAACGTGCTGGTAGACTTTCCTGGGTAATTGGAGAATCACTTCAAAGGAATGGTGTATGCCAAACAAATATTTCATAATTATCCCTGACAAAGGTGAGGGTTGTGGGGTACCCATACTGTTAAACCCACCAGCAGTTTGATAAAACTTCCCCCAAGTTACATGCTACCTACTTGTGGATGGGTTACAAGAGTTTTATCAACATGAAGAAAGTTTTTCAACAATCACAAGTTTTCTGGCTATTAGGAAAACAATATACATGGAAATAGAGAGGTGTTCCGAAAGGATGTGGACAGACACCCTGTGGAGTATGATAAGGCCCTCCTTCATCTGTGTTGAAGGAATGCTGGTGTTAATGCAGCACAAACCACATCTAACGCTAATGGAAGTAGGATGCTACTTAGATGAACTAAAACTAAGATTCTGTTGCCAAGGACAGGGAATGTTTCTTTGGCATACAAAACCAAGAGAGCCAGTTGCTCTGTTAACAGAAACTTGAAGCTCACTTTCTCAGTGCAAGTCTGTTGATAGGAGAGAAAATTAAGAAATGAAACCCCTAGTTTGATACTGATGGGAATAAGAATCCTATCCTCAGCCCTTAAGCTGGGATCTTTGAAGAGTCTTCTTTGCCTTGGAGTGCCAAGAAGATGGGAGTGGCACTCTATACCACTGATTCCAAGGTCAGGACATAATTGAATTGCCATCATCCGAGGGACTAGAAAGTGTCTTTCAAGATTCAACAACTGTAACAGGTACTTAGTGAGATAAAATCATTAAAAGAGAATTATACCAAAAGGATAAGACTGTCTTTAAATGTTTATGGAAAGATGCCTGCCAGACACAGAAAGGGGCTACCAGATGTTTGCTTTTGTCATTACTTGGTGATGAGTATATTTGATGATTGCCAATTCATTCTCAAAAAAAAAAAAAAGCATGTTGCCAGTATCTCTCCAAACAAGGATTGTTATATTTACATCAGAAAGACATTTGCAAGCTATCAGGCATTAATGAAGTCGGGGGTAATTTCTTCTGCGGTGAACATAGTCATGCCAAACCTGCTAGCTGTTTGGATTTCTGGCTGCCTAATAGATCTTTCCTTTGTGCAGCCTGTGAATGTTGGCACATGGGCTTCTTACATCAGGCTGGCTCCAAAGGGGCTCGCTAAAATTGACCCCAATGTCTCCACATTCTACCTGTAAATGCATACATCTAAGTGCATGTTTATTTCATTTCATTTCTGTATATGTACATTTTGCTGTTTTTTTTTAATTAAAATTTTCCATTAAAATTTGGGCATTTCATATGCATCCAGTTTCCTGGAATCTTCTGTGAACACAATGATGTTCTAGAACTGAACTATATTTTACTTCTCAGATTTTTCCAACTTACCTTGTAACTCAAAGTCTCCATTAAATTCAACAGAATACTTCACCTTCTGATGTTTTTCCAGAGTAGCTGATTCTTCTTAATATGAAAAACCTACTTTATTTCTCCTCCTCCTCCTCCTCCTCCTCCTCCTCCTCCTCCTCCTCCTCCTCCTCCTCCTTCTCCTCCTCCTGAGATGGAAAATGGGTTGACTCCATTAAAAATATTATCATTTTAACATCTACAGCTAAACTGGACTGGTATGAAACTAGAAGTCAATTGGTCACAAGCTATTCACTGGAGAAAACAACATGCCTTATCTTGTGATAGCATTCTGGAATGGAGGAGTAGGGAACTATGAATTGTTCACATCAATGGCTATAGGCTTCTGGCATATAATGGAAGCATGGTGACATGACTGATTCTGATGAACTGTACATGTAGGCTTCTTACCACAGGTAATGTTCTCTCCAATAAAAATCTCAAGATCTTGGCAGAAATTTTCAGGAATTGTTCATTATTCTGCTTAAAGTATGATGGTCTACCTTGTATAGTAACAAATCATCATGATCACACTTGACATTTTTAATTTTGAATCATTAGCAAAGGTCAGTAAATGCTGAAGTTACCCCAAGACTAGAAACCCAAACCTATGTGCCTACTCAAAAGACAGAATTCTTAAAATGGAGTGCAGAATTCTTAAAATAGGCTTCTTCAACCAGAAGCCTATTTCCCTGATAAACAATATTTTTTGGACAATATATAGATCCTCAAGTTCGATAGTATATGTCCCAGGAGAGGCCAAAAGGAAAATGCTTGAATCCAAAAAGGTGCTTTTAGCAGCCAGCTCTAGGCAAAGAAAAAAAGGGAAAAGAAAAAAGTTCATCCCCTAAGCCATTCCAAACTTGGCGAGAGAAGAGTATGGAAAAAGGAATGAAAATGTTTGGGTGTTTTTCTTCTTTTTATGTGTTCTGTCTTGTTGGCATCTTTTTGCCAGGAGATATTGGAAAGCCAACAACGTGCAATGCAGAATGTTAAAAATAAGCTCTGTGTTGAAGCAATCCATGCTGCTTGCCATGAAAATGAGATTTCTCTAGTGTGCCAGTTTTGAGAAAATCTGAAACCGAGGCACTCCAATGCCTCTGTTACATATAAGAGCATGAGAAAGTGGCAAGGAAGAAGATAGTGCTGTATTACTACAATGGTAGAAAAGTAGGTGGACAGAATTGGCAGGAAGAATGAATTATAGATCACATTCTAATATTCAAATGGTTAAGATTGGGCTGTGAGAGGAGAAAAGCATTGAGACCTATGAGAAATCAGTTATGCAAGGTCTAGGGGATCTGGGTTTCAGCAGATAATTTTCTTCATAGTATATCGTGCTCTATAGTCAGTAGTCTCCAGCATTGGGTAAATGCAAGATGAGTCTTCTCTCTTTTGCAATACCTTCCTCTTTTGTAGAAACATTGAAGGTTCAAACAATGGGTGGTTTATAGGATTAGCCACTGTCTACATCCATGCTTCTTAACTAGTGTAGTGGAACATGGTCTACTCAATGTGTTACTGTCACATACAACTTTTAGCATTAGAAATTTAAAAGAAATAAATATAAGTACCAAAGTACACTAAATATCACCACCTGAAACCTATGGGTTCATTGCCTGTGATCCATCATCTTTATGAACCTGATGGGCAGAGACAATGATGCTAAGGCTCATTTGTCATTTGAACTGATCTAAGACGAGAAGCTAACAAACACACAGTATGTACAATATATACGTGTGTACATATATGATTATATAACACATGTATGCATATATTTGTACATGTGTGTATGTACTGGAACCTGGACAATCCAAGATCAATGTGCCAGAATGTGTGAGTTTTCTACAGGACCCTCATCATCACCACACATCTTCATGTTCCCTGGGTTCTCTTATGATAGAAGCAAAAAAATCTAGCTCTTTGGGGCCTTTTCACAAACTACTGTAGTCATTGTAGAAGCCTCCATTTTCATGAACTAATCATCTCCCAATTTTCCTGAGTCCCAGCATGGCCCAGTACACATTGATTACTAAGTTTGGGCAAATAAACACCACTGGGGGATAATGAACAGTATATATATATATATATATATATATATATATATATATATGTGTGTGTGTGTGTGTGTGTGTGTGTGTGTGTGTGTGTGTGTGTGTGTGTTTATAGGATGATGGGAGATGTCATTCTGTAAATATGTTTCTCTTATTGGTTAATTAATAAAGCACTGTTGGCAAATAGGAAGGCAAGATAGGCAAGACTAGGAGACAAGGAGGATGGTGGGAGATGTAGTGGAGGAGAGTCAAGATGTAGGGACTTGAGAGAACAGATGTCCGGAGCCTCTCTCTGGTAAGATAAGACCACCTGGAAACACTTAGATTGATAGAAATGGGTTAATATTTAAGACAGAGCTAGCTAATAAGAAATGCTAGTACCAGACCAACAGCTTTTTATCTAATAGAGTGTCTCTGTGTGTTATTTTGGGCTGAAGTGACTCTGGGACCAGGCTGGTGGAAAAACTGCTCATAACAATAGGGCTCGATGATAAGAAACAGTATAAGCAAGGCAGAAACCTGCAGCTATCAAGAGCTAATAGATTCTTATGCCTGACAATGAATCCCTAAAATATAGATGTGTTGGAAATTCAGATATTGGGAATCCCACTAGAGTGCCAGTTCAAAACCCAGCCACATGCTACAAAGGGCAACTAACTGAGGTAAGAAACACTGTGACAGATGACCACATGAGTCTCATTCACCAGTTTGTAATGTTGTGGGATCTTCAGCAGCACTGGTGGTGGCAGCAGCTGAGTCTATGTTCCCACGTTTCTTGTCAGCTTGCAAGATCCAAGGTGGTTTTGTTTGTTAGTTTGTTTTTGTTTTTTAATACATTGGGCTTACTATGCTGTCCAGCTGTCTTAAGGCATGTGAACACAAGAAGGGTTGTCATGCTCTTTTTTATTTTTCTGAAAGACCAAGCTGTGCATTCTTTGTTTATAAAATACTTTGAGGTAACCAATAACTCTTTAATTGAACATATGATGCACTAACAATAGGGAAGCCATGCCTTGTATTGGAATCCTAACCAATAGACTAGGACTAGTGAAGTCTTGGATCTAGAAAGAGAACTCACAAACACCATTTTACTAAACCAGCATAATCCCTAACTGCATTATAAAAATTTGTCCTTATGTCCACAGACAGACAGGTGTAGTCTTTAACCCTCATCGAGTTTGCAAGAGATGGAGACAATCACAGAAAACCACAGCCAATAAAAATGCAGGATTGTAGAGCCTAGTCCCAGTAGATGGATGGATATCTATCAACTCCCATATTTAAGATTTGGAAGCATTCAGAAGGGGGATTGCAAGAGACAGAAGATCATAGACTTTGCTGTGAGATTATATCTTTTGGAAATATCAGAGAAGTTATAACTATGAAGTCTCACCAAAATTGCTACCTAAATAGGAGCTGAACATGGACAACCCTAGACATTCTAATGTGGCAGGGAAGGCCCACAAGGGCTCCATCCCACACCAAGAAGGACAGGCAATTAAGAAATGCTGAAAGTGCCAGGGAGAAATAGTCATCTTCAGGGAAAGGCCCACATTCTGGATTTATCTAATGCTAAATGATAAGCCCAGGAAATATATATATATATATATATATATATATATATATAGATATAGATATAGATATATAGATATATCTATATATATATAGTGTGTGTGTGTGTGTGCAACAATTTACAGATGGAGAAGGTTGTTTTTTATGGGTTTAGGAACATAAAAGTATATGCACACACATATAACAATAATTAAAGAAAAGAGGGCATGAATTAAAAAGGGTAAAGAGGGATACATGGGGCATAATGTAGGAAAGGGCAAGAGAAATTATGTGTTTATATTATAATATCAAAAATGAAAGAAATCATTTTATAAATGCCACACCTGTCAGGGTTGGGGACCCTTGAGAAGGAAACACAGGACTTCAAAGTGCTCACACTTTTGTCTCTTCTTGAATATGATCTTATTTTTTGTGTATCTTACTTCAATAAAGAGATGTCTAGAGAGAGAGAAGCTTGCCTTGAATGAAAAGGGGGGGTAGACAGACAGTTGTAAACTAACTGGAGCTTTGTATGGGGTGTTAGTGTCATCCCTAGCTGCTAATTCTTGGATTGATTGGAACATAGTTGTTTAATAGGAGCCAGAACCAAAAGGAATGCAAGGAAACTACAACAGAGAAGAACATGGCAACAAAAACAAAGGTACTACTTTGGGTCCAAAACAGCAACCAGTGATAGGGGCAGGTCACACCAGATGAGACTCCCTAACAACCTCCCTGGATGAATGGGTACCAAATGCAGACAGGTATTTAACAAAGATTCCAGTGAACAAGGAGGACAGAGATGTATAAGAAACTTCAGGATCTGCCATGAGTTTCAGGTGTGCTCTTAGTGTTTCATGTATGTGTGGCTGTTTTGTTACCTGTGGTATGCTTTTCCAAAACACTCATCATCCTGAAGGTGGCTATGAAAATACTTTCCTCAAATCGTCAACCCTTGTGTTTTAGTCAATACTCATGTTAAATCATGTGTTATGAAAAAACCATGAGGTAGGAAAATACTATGTAGAATGTGTTTAATACACAGCTTAGCAGTAAAGTCTACCTTGGTGATGGTGGGCTTAGCTATGAAAGGCAGAGGCAGAGATTGGAAGGGTAAACTTAGGGAAATGAAGTTGAGGATGTGGAGTGGGGAACAAATGTGGAAAGTCTTCCTAAGGATGATGAAAAAGACATGGTGCTCATCTTCAGTGAAAGAATAAAAAAAGAGGCAGTAGGCATGAAGCCATTGAAAGAGAACTCATGTCCATGTGACCAAGATGGGGGATGATGTATTTAAATGCAGCACAGAGGATAGCTGATAAGCTATCTTAAAGAAATGAAAATGATATGAATTGGAAGAAAGATGAACAGCTTGGAATCTGCTAAGAGAATCACCAGAATGGCCTCAGTTGTTCCCTGTTTATCCCAATTATGGGCAGGAAGAAGATCTACAAAAAAGAAACATATTCTGCCATGAAAAGAGGGGTGGTTTCCATGGTTTCTATTCTACACTAACATCAGCAACTCTCCTCATATTGCTGTCTTCTAGTTCTATAGCAGAGTTCCCTTGCCGTTGAGTTAAGGCTTTAGCAGCCTATGGACCAGAAAGCAGGAATCACCCTTTGTAGCTGGTGTAGTAGATTGTCAGGCTCAGTCAATCTGTGAGAAATGTTCCTAGTCACTAAAAAATAAATAAATATTCTCTTTTGTCAGATGGCTTCTCCTGACCCTGGTTAACTATGTGTGTGTACATGCGTCCATATGTATCCATCAAGTACCCATTGCAAAGGATCATTCCAAACCATTGTTGGGGATTTATACACAGGTGATGAGATCAGAACAGTCATTATACTGATATATGAAAATCAAGGTTGACTGGGTGAACATTTTCCTTCATGCCGGTTTTTTTCCCCACATACTCAGAAGCCGCAGTAATTTAGCCTCCACCTAAGACTGAGAGCTAGAACTGAAAATGCCATGTGCACATTGACTCACTTCATCCTCTTTGAAGTAGTCATAGAGAGCAGATGAATAACATACACTTTGAAAGGGCTGTAATTAGTGTTATTGTAGAACACAGCAATAGATGACTTAACTGTCTACTGTGCAAATATAAAATAATCCAATCCCAAAAGCCTGATATTTGCTTAAAATTCAATAATCGCTTGAGTTTATAGGTGGGGGCCAAAAGAAGGAGTACTGACACGATTTTGCCAATATGAAGGAGGTAAACAGCAAAGTATCTTTTGAATTATTTATTAACTAGCTGGAGAACATTTAGAAAAAGTCTAAGTAGTTGTTTCATTGTGTTTGGTAGGGGCACGCTAAAAGGCTTGTTTGTCCACCTTTGTTTTTTTGAGACAGAGTTTCTTGTAGATTTAGAGTCTATCCTGGAACTAGCTCTTCTAGACCAAGCTGGTCTCAAACTCATAGAGATCTACCTGCCTCTACCTCCCTAGTGCTGGTTTAAAGACATGTGTCACCACTGCCCAGCTGTTTCTCTAACGTATTTTACTGATTTCAGTATGCCCATAACAGTTACTGAAATAAAGTCATCATGATGCCAGACTAGCTTCTGGTTATCCATTTCCTTACAAATCTTGGCTTGAAAACATCACTGAGCAGTCAGAAACCAAGTGGAGTGAAATGACAGTTTGAACCAACAGCATGTTTGAAAAGATATGTCTGGTTCCTATACATAAATATTTAAACAATTGCACCAAAAGTCACAGGATAATAAACAGAAAATGGTGGCAAATGGCAGAACACAGCAAAGGCCACAGGACAGGACTTCATAAGCAGTGCTTTACTTTTCTTTCATTAGACATGGAGCCTCATTTACATGTCAGAATTTGCTGTGTGCCACAAATTTTTCATTTCCTATGGTACAAAATTCTTAGAGACAAAATTTATTACATCACTTTTAGAGATAATTTTGTTTAGCTTGCATATCAGTTCTACTGGAGAGTAAAAACAATCATTTACAAATATTGATTTGTTTTTATATTGAGTGAACAAAGACTATTGCATTGTATCTTACCAACATCATTGGAGAAAAGTGATCGGATCTCCCTCCCCCCTCACCCCCCCCGCCATACACACACACACACACACACACACACACACACACACACACACACACTAGAGTTAATGAGTTACATAGTTGTTTGGGTCTCCATGAGCCTTGTCCTAGTATGCTATATATGATTGATACTCACATCACTAACTGAAATTCCACAACATGATCAGTGAAGTAAAGTTGAGTTGACTGCACCAAGACTCCAAAGACTATCTCTGAGTTTTCTAATTTCCTTAAGGACTTATATAATTCAGCATATAATTTAATTCAGAGCGATGGTTTATCAACGTACAATCATATACCAAAAATCAGCAAATTGAAAATATACATGGGACAATGCTCCCAAGAAAATCAGAAGCCAGTACTCAATTCTTTCCTAGTACAGTGTACAGGCTGTACTCAGACCCTTCAACACTGGATTCTGGCATGTGTTATAGTGGACATAAATCCTCCTGGATTGTTTAAAGCCCAAGAAACCTAGCTGTTATCTGTAGTCATTTGTAACTCTGCTCTCCTGTAATTTGGTGTCTTCTGATCAATCCATTCCTTTCTTTGCTGCTATCTTTTTAAGGCTAGCAGCCACAAGCTTGTTCTAGTCATGCTTCCCTGCACACTTATTTTCTGGGGGGGGAAGAGGGGGAGGAGATGAATCCTGATTTGAAATGTTTGCTAACTTTCATGATGTAAATTCTTTTGCCATGAGCACTTTCAACTTAACTACTGTGATGACACTCAGCATAAAGGTAGAAAAACTAACACTTGGCTCTCTGTAAATCAGTGTAAGTTGTCTTGGACTCATCAATTAGTTGATGACATTGTTGCTGAGATTCAGTATCTTGAATCCCTGAAAGGGATGTGCATGTGTAGTATGAGTCAACAGATACAGAAGCACAAAGAAATAGCAAGGTAGATATCTTGGCCATTACAGATGGCCCTGTAAAAGCATTATCTTTGCCCGGAGAAAGCTCTCCCAAGATCCCACAAATAGTAAGATTTTAGAGCCACAGGGGGTCTTTAATTCACAAATATGCTTAGAGACAGAGAATATTAATGATTTTCCAAGACTCCTATTAGTTGTGGGCAAGCCAATAGAAATAAGAACCCAACTTCTGGGAGAGATGGGGCCTCATCATCAAAAATTAGAGGATAAAACCCCCATATAAAAAAGTCACTCAGAAACTCCAGATTCAACATTTTGAGAATTTAATCTAATTCGTCAATCCCATTAGAGCTAAAAGCAGAGGCAATGATAGACTCAGGTAAAGGCAATGATAGAAAACTAAGAGTATGGAGTGTGGGAGGAAAACTGAGGGAAGAGAGGAATACATTTTCAGTAGTTTGTCTTATAACTTCTGGTTATATTTTTAGAAACAAATTTACACTTTTATCTTTTAAAGATTGTTCATAATGTTAAAAGACATAAAAGTTGAGTAATATGGAGCCAAAGGGACAGCTCAGTGTGGATGAATGCTTGCTGCCATTTCAAGGACCCAATTCATCTCCTAACACATCATCCATGTTGCCAGTTTACCACTGCCCATAACTCCAGCTCCAGGTGCTCCAATGCTTTCTTCTATAGGCACTTGCACAAAAGTGACAGAGTGTCACATAGACTCACACACATAGACACACAAATAAAAAAAAATAGACATTTGGAAAAATGGATTACTCTATGCATAAATGGAATTCATGCTTGACTTAGGCAAATGGCGACTAAGGTAATGTTTTTGTCTTTTCATGACTTTTCTACATAAGTATATATTTGTAAATTTTAAAGTTTTATAACTACTACCACTAATTTTTTCAATGACTGGAGAAATATGGGCATACATTTTCATTTAAAAGCCAGTCAACTGTCAATATAAATGAAAACATCTCAGCATAATTCAGAGTTTTATATTAAAAAAAAAGATACATTAGACAAATTCAGCACAATTTAGGTTTGGGAATGAAACCTGGGAAGGAGGTGATATGAATATTACCATGAGGTAATCGATGTTTCTCTAATATGGCACCATAGGAAATGAGCACCCAGCCCCAGTATACCCATTTTCAGCATGTTCTTTTGTCATCTAAATAACGACAATTGTACTTTATAATTTCACATTTGATTGTACCTTCCTATAACCATCTAGATTATAAATTTAAGATCAAGAATACTGTGTATATCTTGTTCACAGATATAAGATATGGGAAGGAAAGCAAATAGAGTTAAACCGTCTCATGATAACTTCTGTTTACACTGTATATCTTGTATTACAGAAAGTCTCTACTTTCAAACAGCAATGGATATGGAGAGTTTCTGACTCAAGGGCAGCATCCTTTGTAGGTCAGAATAATGGGAAATTCTAGGCCAATGTACAGAAAGAAGATGAGGGATCTATTCTAAAAAAGCATCTTTAAATCCGATCATTCAATTATTCTTTCATTTATTCAGTTTACAAAGACAGTGAGCTCTTCATCTGCTGCTCAACTAACCAAGCACAGAAAGATTGGTTCAGTACTGAGCATGCGAAAGCATTTTGTTTGCCACCAGATCTTTAAAAACACAACCATTATTTATATAACATTTGCATTTCAATGGGTATTTTAAGTAACCCATTGATTAAAGAATACAGGAATATTATGTAACTTATGCAAATGATACATGAGTTTATATCAGTTATTTAGTCACCTGCTGTGGGTACTGATTCTCCCATATGTGCTGAGGGATGATTGTACATGATAAGCATGTGCATAGTTTCATACAACTCATCTTAGTTCTAACTAAACAGCAGTGGTAGAAACAAAATCCTTTCACTCCCCAAGCTTCAATTCTCCCTTATAATTTAAAAGATCAAAATCCATCCTGAATCCACTAGATGAAATTGTATTACACACCCTGGTAAAGATCTGAGGTTCCTCTGAACTGTTTTAGGGAAATGAATCTGATTCCAGGATTTTCCAATCCCCCGGAAAGCTGCTGCATGGTGAATGAATGAACTGCATGAAAACAGAAAGCTGGCTGCCATGAGACCTATTTCCTTTACTACTGCTCTCTGTCATCTGGTCCAAATTCCAAAACTTAACTCACATGAGCTGTGGCCACATTTTATCTCCATGTAGGGGAGAGATAGGTTTCCAACAGAGATGAGGCTCTAAGGATGTCTAAAGTCCTGCTTCCTCTCTTTCCTTTTTCTTATCTGAACTAAAATTCCTGAATAGTTTGGGGCTAAAAATAGCCCTTTTCAAAAGAGAATCTTTTGTGGAAACATAAAGGTTGGTTCATTAGAATGGCCCAAATTTCCAGACATTGAATTTAAGGAGAAGCAGTAAAGCTGCTAAGCCTGCTATATTTTCACAGGGCTAACTGTAAGAGAGGCAATGCTTATGGTTCATGGTCTCTGTTCTCTGAACTGCAAATTATCTGCAGATTCAGGTTATAGGCAATAGATTCTGCTTCAATCCCAAATGTTGGGATTGCCTAAATGAGCAAATTAACTGACTTTAAAAAAATAGTCTGTTTAGATGTATATAAACTGTCTATTCAATTAATATGAAATTATAAGATGAATTTCTATAGATTAAGAGAGTCAGACTACTTGAAGGGTCGGAGATAAACTTCTAGACTCAGTATTTTATATTTTGTCCTCTGAGAAGCAACATATATTCTTCTAAAGTGGCCTGTTTAGAATCTCAGCATCCCAACATAAATAGCTCTGATTGTTGTATTCATGGATGGCTTTTGAAAGCAAACTGTTACTAGCCACTTGATCTTGGACAAATCAAGCAAAGGTTGACTTGAAATTTCCATTAACCACCCATGTAGGAAAACAGAGGGGCAGGGACACAATCCCTTCCATGAACACCCTAAGACCACATGGTTTGAAATTCAGTTTTACAGATACACTAAGAGCAAAAATGACCTTGTACATATAATGCAACCCTGACAATATAGCCTAGAAGTTCTTGTTGGTCAAAATAATTACTGATTCTTTTCTAAACCATTTAAATACTCCTATGAGTTCAAAGGACTAAAGTTTATAAAAGGATTTAAATTTTTATGTCAGAGTTTGCCTTGAATTGATTTTTTTATCCAACAGTTCTTATGCATGGTGGGTGGGGCATGGCAGAGTCAGACATCAGGAAATTCTTGCTGAGTATTATCAGTTAAACTCCAAGGTGCTGAGTTTCACCATCTTTCATGTTACCAGTATGACTTTTACATAAATCTTAAGGTTTATGCCTGTGGCATGGAGCCTTGGCTTAATTCACAGTATGATCAGTAACTTTTATTATAGAGGTGGTTTTGAATAGTATCTGCTCTCTGAGTTTGCATGCAGTATAGGTAATACAAATTTTATTCAGTGGTCATTCTTGTTACACCCATTCTGGAGTTGAAAACTCACTATACATCTCTTCTTGATAAAACTGCCCTGGGCCACAAGACTGTCTCCAGTCTACACTGGAGGCTAACCCTCAGATAATGGCTATTGCAGGAGTACAAATATGACCCTCTCAGTTCAGATTAGGGCCTGCCTGCTTGCCTCCTTCCTTCTCTCCCTTCCTTCATTCCTTCCTTCCATCCTTCTTCATTTTGTTCTTGGAGTATTGGGGAGAGGATTCACATCTGCCATAGCAAGTATGTAAGGATCAGAGATTAACTTTCAGGGGTCTGTTATCTTCATCTGCTTAGTTGAGTCAAGGTTTGTCTATGGAGTGTGAACTCCAGGCCAGCTAACCCACACTGACTTCGGGTTGAATTTCCTGTCTTTGCCTCCTATCTCCCCATAGGAATGCTAAGATCACAGACGTGTGCTTCTGTTTGGTGGTTTGTTTTTCATGTGGGTTCTAGGGATTGATCCTTTTGGAACAAAAATGTTCCATTCAGTTTATGTGTTATCTATAGATACCATAAGGCATTAACTGAATGAATGTTCCATATTTCATAAGGGTCACTGATGGCTTTTGGAATTCTTAAATTCTATAACTGTTTCTTGTTATCAGATCCCATCCTGCCTATGGACAGGACATGGGTCCGAAGGTGCAAAGGTTGGGAGCCTGTGGTAGTCTTCACAGGTGTTTCCTCTTCTTCCAGCCTCTGCGATGGAGGCATCAATTCAGTCATGAGCTTGGGTCCATCTGCCACTGAGCTTGCACCTTTCAGTGTGCGTGTTTTATGGAACACATGAGCACTCTTGTGACTTTCTGACCTCATTTTAAAGCTGAAACTTTTCCATGTACCGAAAGAGCTCTGCTCATTCTAAAGGAAGGCTGACGCAGACGGCCACGCCACCTCAGAAGGGACATAGAAACAGCTGTGTTTACTTGAGCTTTGCTTTGCCAGGTCTCAGAACCACAGCAGGAAGAACTTAAGACAGAGCCAACAACACTCACAAGGCCATGTCACCCCTGCTCCAGGGAACCTTGTTCCATTTGTTTCTTGTGATGAATTAAATTTTAAAAAAACCTAAAAAACAAATTTACATGTGACCAGCACAAGAACTAATGAAGAAAAGACTTGTGGCGTGTATTAATCTTTTTTTTTTTTCTCACAATGACACTGCATGCTATCATCTGCTGATAAGTAAGCAGACCCAGAAAGCTTTAGTGGTAGTTTTATCAAGCCATGTGACAAAATGTAGAGAAATTACTGATTGCATCCATAGCTGTCTTCAGCATCATACTGTGTGTGTCGTTCACTGATTTGAAAGGTACTGACAAAAATCCTTCAAACTAGGTATTTCATAACTGCCTTTTGTGTAGGCAGACTTCGTTCAGAAGATGGACGAAGTTGAGCTTCTGGGGCATGTGAAAGTGAGATGAAATATCCAAACTATGTTCATAATTTCAGATCTTATAAAGCACTCGTGGTGTATAAATAGTAATCAATTTCAGGAACAAGGTTGTTTACTTGAATGGTACAGTGCAGGCAGAGGCCTGGTAGACTGACAGAGAAGGTGTGTATATACGTTTTTCAAAAGGAATTAGCAGCTGTGTACAATAAGCACTACTTACCAGACACTGAGAAATACGAGGCAATGGGAAATGCACAGTAGATCTGGGATCTGCAAGCACCGATGGGCAGCAGTCAGAGAGAGTGCTGGATCTCAGGCACACTCTCTCTGTAATAAAAGGAAAGGTTGCAGACAGCTTACACTGTCAGGTCTTCAATGCTGAGCAGGAAGACTCTGCTTTAGCACGGAGCTCCTTGAGCAGAGTTTGCTCTATAATCACAGAAATTCCACCTCCCATGCATTTTAGGTATGCATGTGGCTGATTTCGGGGCAGAGTGCTAGAAATTGCCAATGAGTAAAAAAAAAATACATTTTGCAAGAAAGATTTTAATTAAGGGATAGATGAATCTCATATTTACAAACATGTCCCTAAAATATAGTAATTGCATGAATGTACCAATTTTTAGAAAAAGTATTTACTGCCAGAATCACATCAGGGATTTCCTCATAGACTACTTCAGAACATAATCTATAGTACACAGAAGAAAACTAAAATGTCCTTATCCCTCAAGTTTTTTTCCTGAGAAGCAGAAAACCCTGAGGGTACAAATGACACACTGGGAGGCTTCCTGAGCTCCATCTCTCTGAGCTATGGACCACCCTCCAGTATATGATCAGCTGGCCTTAAAGATATCTATCCCATCATGAAGTTTCTTTATATTATTTGGGGTAGCAGAAAGAAAGAAAGAAAAGAAAAAAGGAGAGAGATAGGGAGAGAAGGGTGAGGGGCAGTGTGGTGGGGAGCACTAGGGGAGTTGTGTGAACATGGCATCTGAGTTCTATGCTAGGCTGAACTCTCATAGAGTCTGCTGTGCCCAGGACCCGCACCTAACTTCAGCAGTATCCTCTTTGTGGCTCAGAGTCACCCACTAAGGACCAGAATCACCTCACACCAATGGGTAAGCAAACTGTTTCTGCCTGAGAAGTGTCTCTTACCACTGGATGGCACATACTGCACACAGGTCAGAATCGGCAGAGTTGGGATGTGAACTAACTTGTCCAGCTTCAACCTGAGACTTGTATACACTTTCTAAACTACTTAAATACATCTTTTGTACAAAATGGGATTATGTGCTGTTTTCTTGTTTTAGGAAAATTAAAGCACAATCAATAAAGTTTCATTAAAATAACTTTCTGAGGGGAGAGCAGATAAGATTAACCCTATACATGTAAGCCAACTGCAGCTTCATTGACTGTGAAAATGAAAACCTTCTGATGATGGAATTGGGGAAATTTAGAAAGTAATACATGTTAGATAGTTGGTGAAGCTTTAAGTTCCATAAGCTGTAAGAACAAACTCAATGGAACTTAGGAAAAGAAAGATTAAAGCTATTTATTGTTGTTTATCAGGAAAGCAGGTGGCTGTGGGCAAATATTGTTCAGATGCCAGTGTGAGCAGAGACATGGCATAAAGTGGCCAGTAACAGGTCAGGAAATATTACAGAGATGTTTTTAAATCCCTAGGGATTTGTCTTGTCATACTGAGATATAGATCAGAACAATAGACTCTGATGCCTGCTAAATGTGTAGGCCCCAGGCAATCTGGAGTAGATTAGCTTTGCTGGTATCATTCTTAGTGAACACTTGATGATCATTGATATAAAGTTGCCTGCCTGCTTCTTTCCATTAATAAATAGGAAAAGTCTGCCAATGTGTAATGAAGAGTATGGAAATGACTAGCCCTGCATTGTTGTTTGATGATCTCCACACACAACTGAAGATAAGCTAAGATTCTGAACTTTGAAAAACAATTCTTCTCTTTGAAGAATTCATATAAGATCGGTCTAGGCACACGCGAGTACACACACACACACACACACACACACACACACGAACGCACGCATGCACACAAGCACGCACAAAATCCACCACAGCAGCAACCAAGCTTCAAAGACTTCTTAAGTGAGCCCCTCTATGTTTTGTGAATTCATGACTGGCCAGGCATCGTGATGCTTGCCTATAATCTTAGCACACTGGAGACAGAGGCAGAAAAATTTTGAATTGGGAGCCAGTGTGGTATATCTGTAGTGAAACTGTTTAACAATAACGAGAACAATATAAATAATTTCTAAAACTATAATTTAAAACCCCATATCACTCTGAGCAGAGAGAAGCTAAAAGAC